>CM068367.1:703236884-704436884 GCA_034769895.1 Magicicada septendecula | reverse complement strand
TTGGTTAAATTTTTGTTATTTTTTATTGCTTTTTTAATTTCTAAAATTTCTAACAAATCCATTTTTCTACCTTTTTGTATGTTGTGGAGTAGTGTTATGTTTTTTGTGTCTATAAAGTGATTGTGTTGTAAGCAATGATCTGCAAAACCTGTATTAGATGTATTGGTTAAAATCGCCTTCTTATGTTCAGAAATGCGATGTTTCAGAGCACGGCCACATTGTCCGATATAAATAGCATCGCTCTGAATGTGGCCGTGCTCTGAAACATCGCATTTCTGAACATAAGAAGGCGATTTTAACCAATACATCTAATACAGGTTTTGCAGATCATTGCTTACAACACAATCACTTTATAGACACAAAAAACATAACACTACTCCACAACATACAAAAAGGTAGAAAAATGGATTTGTTAGAAATTTTAGAAATTAAAAAAGCAATAAAAAATAACAAAAATTTAACCAATGAACAGACTGAATTTTGTGTATCCCCTTTATTAAAATCTGTTATTTAGTTTAGTTTATTTTATATTATTTTGAATGTTCATCATTATTTTAAATTTTGCATTCAGTTTATATTTAGTTCAGTTAATTTTATATTTTGCATTCATGATTGTATTTAGTTTTTAAAGACACCAGACCTTCCCTTGTCTCATGCACACACTCCCCACCCCTCGCCATCACAACACAGATGTTCCAGATACGCCCTAAACAGATGTTTACCACCTACACTACTCTAAGATCCTGTGTTCAGTAATTTCATTCACTCGCTCTTTGACAATGGCTTAAGTTAGTCGAAACAGCTGTCAGAGTTAATTAAAAAAAAAAAAAATTTGTGAAACTTACCAAGTGTTTTTATATATTTTACAAAACCTTTGTATTAATATGTTTCACCAAGTGCCCAACGAGTCATCAATTAATCCATTACAAGCTTAAAGAATAAGACATTAAGGATACTTGATTGAAGTTCTACAAAACAGATGCTATTCCCACATTCCTGAATTCTAGGGAAACTCAAGATTATTAGTTAAAAAGGAAATTCAAAAATAAACCAGTATACTCCCTCCTAAATCAAAATTGAGAAGATTCGAATTTTAGTACAGAATAAAAACTGAATCTTTACATACTAACACTGAGGACACTATGAGAAGATGGACTACATGCTCACTTAAAAGAGGATTGCAAAATGATTACTCGAAATTGGGTTATGCGACAGGTCAACTATGGCCTAATCTTTTGAGTGAAGATGATGATAATGTCACACTGACAAAGTAAAAGTAATCTATGTCTTGACACTTCTGGTTACTACCCCATCTTTCTCTATGTTTAAGTGTGCAGCTTTCAATGATGAGCTGACTGCTTCGGAGTCAAACATTTGTTGGAAAGAATGTCACCTGTTATGAATTCGTCAGGTCATGTCTTTAGTAAAACAACCTTGAGGAGGGGGGGGGGACTTGTGAGTTATCTCTATGAGTAACTCTGTCAGTACTGTATGAAGTCTATACATACACGTGCAAAGCTCAACATTTGACCAGTCTAAAATTTAAAAATTTGAGGACCGAATATCAGTTTATGTATTACAAACTTATGAAAATCTACATTTACATAAACGTAAATATGGTTATGTATATGTACATTTAAGTAGTTTTGAATTTGTTTTTTGAATAATTAGAAAATAAATAAGTACTTATGGAATTTGTTTTGTAACATTTGCAAAATTGAAAGAGAATTAAAATTTTGTACATAATCACTGAGCTGTGTGATATGTACAAATTTCAATTACAAAATATACAACACTGAAACTTGAGACTATTAACATCGTTAGAAGGAAACAAACATAAGTAAATTTATCTAAAGAAAGAACTTCACAAAGAGCATTTAAGTGTGCAGCAGTGTACAGATGGCGGGTTGTACTTGTGTGCTTACAATATTTTTTTATAAACATAAGTTTTATGATTTCATTATGGGATAATGTTAATAAATGGTTTTCAAATTGATTTTGTTTAATATTACTGTAAGGGCTGACAATATTATTAAAAACCAAAAAACCAAACAAAAATATCACCAATGTCTTTTATTAACACTAACAGGGTATCAGAAACTTCAATTCTAGTGCCTCAACTGATAATCAAGTCAACTAACAAGTACAATCATAATGACACATTATTCATCAGCATTCTGTAATTTATCTTTCACACTATTATAATTGCATAATTGTTGTGTTTAAGCCTTCTACATAGGCAATGAATATATATTGTGAAAAAGTATAGAAAAGAAAAGAGTATAGAAAAGGTTAAGTTCACTTGTATGTAGGGAAAGATCATTTGATCAAACTAATATGAATTAAGACAAAATTTATTTTTTTAAACAATTTACAGTTATTTATGAATAAGAAACCTTACAACTTCTGAACAGGAAATTATCAGCAATGAGCTAAGCTGTAACAATGTACACAGTAATTAAAATGAAACCACTGATGTAGTTTTTAAGACGTTTTAACACACTGAAATTTACACACAACTTTTACTTGCACCAGTTAATGAAAAAATATATCGTATACTCATTTTCCAAATAGTACGAGTTCTTTTTAAAATTCAAAAAATGTTTAGTGTTAAAATAATGAGAATGTGCGAGACAAGTACACAAATTTTCATTACACAGGTACGAAAAATGAACGCTTTTTTTAGAGTAATGCATAACATTTCTGTTAAAATCATTCTACAATAAAATTCTCTTTCTACCAAAAATTAATATTAACCAGTACTTCACCCCCCCCCCCACCCCACAATAAGCTTGGCTGAATTTTTCAGCTTTCATGGGTAGACAAAGATGCATTAATTCCCCAATACGTTTTGCTTCTGTAATGACATGCACTAATTTAGAATCTTATATTTGATCTGCAGGCAACAAACGTTTAAGCAAAGCAGCACGATACATCAGACTTACAAAACCCAGTATTTTTTGCCCAGAAAAGTTTCGTTATAACAGAGAAGTACAAGTATTGTAACCCTAACTACTTGAAAATCATGTATTTAGTATTTCTTGATGCTTCCCAATAAAAGTTATGAAATAATACACTTTAGGAAGATTTATACGTGCTGGTTTATGAGGTAGCCAATATGAATACAAATGAATGGCCTTAGGGATGATGGTCACAATGAATCTGCAAATTATAATGAAGAATATGCATAGAAAGTGACAATGACAAACAAAAATGAGTATTGTGATCACCATTAAAGGAAATAATGCTTTTATTATACAAATAAGTAATATCTTTAGAATTACTTTTACATACAGAATGTCAATTATTGACATTCGAAACAATTCTCATTTACACTATATACACGCATTAACTTTAACATTTTAAAAATACAAAAATAGTTTTTAGAAACAACAGTAAACTGACTATTAACAGTTATAACAAATCTATAAAACAACAGTCATACCATTATTTACATTAATGGTATCAGATTACATTACATTAATATATTTTACATTATCTGAATAAAAATATTAGTTCATATCCACTGTCTGTTGTTATACTTGTTTATACTTGTAACAAAACTTAAATAATTTCAGTCTACCATAAAAATTGTCAGACTTAAATATATACGTTTGGAATTTAACTGTTATTTATGGATACTTTAAATCCAAAATACATATCTTGTACAAAAAGAGAGAAAATTATGTTCTCTCATTTACATAAGTTGTCCACTTTGGCAATGATACATAACTATTTTGTGTCTGATTCCAACTGGTTGGCGAATGAATATTGGGTGACGACTGTGGATGTTTCAACAACCTAGAAACTGGTTGTTGGAAATTAACAGATATTGTCACAGGATGTAAAACCACTGTTGACATATTTGTATCTATGTTGTGAAACTCTGCCAAAAAAGGTGCTAGTAAATGATAATCTACAGTTAAGGGTATGTAAAATGAACCTTTGGAATGCAGAGCAAATATGGGCACACCAGCTGTTATATTCAATGGTGGTGATGGACTCGATGGTTGCTGGTATTTTACTAGCGGAGGTGATGGAACCGACAATGTCTCACTTCTCCTTTTTTCTTCTGACCGTCGTCTTTTGTTTCCAATACACTGAGGAATCTCTGAATTGACCGTTGTAATATTTGAATGTTCTGCACTAAACCTTTGTTTAATGTTATTTTTAAATTTGTACAGTGAACCTGAAGATGAGTGATTTTCAGCTGCTGCAGATCCATTAAAAGATAATGAGGGTGATGGTGATTCATTTGACAACTGAAACAAGTAGCAAATGTTATAACTAGTACTCATAATAAAATTACAAATACTCAAACCTAAACTATTTAAAACTTGCAAATACTTGTGAGAAAACTTTTTTTATTATTATACTAAATTATCAACCCAGTTATCAAGAATTTATTTTAATTTCACATCAAGTTTTTGATACACAATTTATTTAATTATTACAATACTGTCATATCAGGAATAGTAAAAAATATAGGACAATGTGAAAGAATCTTATCCTTACCAAATAAATTTCACAAACTAAATTTCTAATACAGATTGTATATTAAATATAGTCAGCACGGCAACAAACTAGATAAGTTTAAAGAGTTCCAGAAATGGATAAATATTTCTGAATTTTGACACTGGTGTTTCTCCATTCTAGTTTGCCCAACCAATGCTATCAGCTCTCCTAGATTATCTTGACACTTTTGTATACAAATTACTGTGGTAACATTAAGAAACACTCTTTTTTCTCCTAGGCACTGAAATTATGAATTCAAAGAGGTTTGCTGTCCATCACTGCATCTGGGAAAAAATATACCAGCTGATAATTGCAGTGTCCTGAAAAGTTAGTTGTACATTGTGACGGCAGCGGTATGCAAACATCTGCTCTCCGGTACCAGTGGCGGACACAGCAACCCAATCAGGGATCAGCAGCCGAGACGTGACAACTAACGTGCTCGGAGTGAGCCAATCAGTGATCCCAATTAGTGCATAAAACCTGCTCCGGTAGAAAATTTTCATGCACTTTTCATCGCCACACCATCGGATGCACTTCATCTCCTCTCTTCTCTCGGACAACATCGGCGCGGAGTCAGCCGGAAGGAACGGCCGAAGAATAGAACCAGCGTTCTTGCGTCTTCGCCCTCCAGTTCCGCGCCAGCGATAGGATGTCACTGGGCCGGCAGCCGACTCTACAACCGATGCCGAAAGAAGAGGACTGCAGTACACCACGAACAGCAGGTGCAGCCGCCGAACATCTCAGCGCGGCACGACCAACATCAGCTTTCTCACCACATGGTCCTTTTAAGGGCCACTAAAAACACTAGAGTGTACGATTGGCGCCATTTGTCATGCGGCAAGCCTTTTGTCCGGTGACAACATACAAAAACTACACAGATCTAAGAAAACAAAATTTCTATCTTAAGGTTAAATTATGCAATAAATTTATAAAAATCAATTTAGCTTAAACCTACTTGTTTGTAAGATAAAACATATATTACTTTTTTAATCTAAAACTTAAATTACATTTGATAACTACAACAAACTTTTCTTGTTTTACATGACAATCTCGCTTAAAAAGAACTTTTACTATGTGTACAATGACTCACAGTTACATGGTAAATTAAATACTGTGTGCTCACGACTTCAGAAGTAAAGAATGTTAACCTACTTTTGCGTGGACTGTTTGATAATGCAAATAATTACTATTCATACAGCCGCAAATTTGATTTTGGTATAATTATTAAATGTACATGTTGTGTTTTGCCTTGGCTTAATGGGTTTATACAGTAGCGTACAAATTAATCCGAACACAGATGTTTTTCTATAAAAAGCTACTTTATTCACAAACAAAACCACACAAGTACATTTAGAAAAATAACTAGTAGCTGATATGTTCTCCTTTGTTCTTAATGAGGTCAGAGACACGTTTCGGCATTGATTCGACAAGTGTGTTGCAGATTTTTTTTATTCTTCATCAAGAAACCAATACCTTTATGACAGCTTCAATCAGTGCATTTTTTGTGGTACAGTTCATTTTTTCCACTCTCCGCTTTGCAATAACCCACGAGTTTTCTATTGGATTCAAATCGGGGAATTGCCAGGCCAATTTAAAACAAAAATTTTGTGTTGTTGAAAAAAAGCTTTTACTTTTTTGGCAGTATGGCATGGTGCTAAATCTTGCTGGAACACTCCGTTGCCTTCTGGGAACAGGTCCTGAAGTTGTGTGATGACTCTTGTTTGCAGAATGTTGATGTATTAATCACTTCTTAGCATACCATTCACTGGAACCAATGATCCAGAGCCTTTAGAAGTAAAGTTACCCCAAAACATTTTTTTTTCGGGGTGCTTAACAGATTGCTGGAGGTGTGCTGGTGACTTTTTTCATTAGCCACGCTTTTCTAACATAAGGCACTTTTTGTCCCTGAACAAAACAATGTGTCTCATTGGAAAACATTACATTTTTCCAGTCTTCTATTGTCCAGTTTGCATGGGCTTTGGCCAACGCTAGCCTTTTTTTGCACATTGCAGTGGTTAAAAGCTGTTTTTTAATTGGTCGGTGAGCTTTTCTTCCAGCTGCAAGCAGTCTGCGTCGAACTGTTGTCACATGAACATTTGTTCCACTAGCTGATAACTCTCGGTTCAAATCCACAGCAGAAAGTGTAGGGTTAATTTTACTTTTTCTCACCAACATCCGATCTTGTGATGAAGTAGTTTTCTTTTTTGGCCACAACTTCCCTTTCTTCGTGGTAAAACCGAACCAGTTTCATTGAACTGCTTTACAAGAGCATTCACAGTTCCTAGGCCTACACCACACTCAATAGCTATTTGACGCTATGTCATATTGGTGTGCTCAGAAAGAGCAACAATCTTGGAGCTTTTTCTCGGGAGTTATATCCATTACTACAAATGCACTACACTACATTACACAAAGTATAGAAACTTTAAAATTCTAATTTCAGAAGAAGCAATAACAAAACTTACTCAAAGTATTTTATTCACAACACAATACACTCAAAACTCCAAGAACATAACCTCAAACTACTAAACAGCATGAAGACAACTAAGAGAATGTGATTTGGTTAAACAGTGTTACCACCGTGAACAAATAAACTGAAATTTCCCTGCGTTAAACAGGTATGTCCCTGTGTTCGGATTAATTTGCACGCTACTGTAGTTATACAGATACTTTCTACGTTTTGTAATTAACTTAATTATTTAATTTAGCACTTGCAGTATATAGAGACGTTTGTTCAAAATAAACACAGTGTTCTCACTTCTTCTGACAGAGCACTGAGACTAAGTCTGTATCTGGTATGATTCAATAGTCACATGACTTACCAGTTATTTACTACAATTACTGTATTGTATATGTTTTACGTGTGTATACAATAAATAACATATTTTACATAAATTTACAATATCAATTAACACTTTACATA
Organism: Magicicada septendecula; assembly: GCA_034769895.1. Taxonomy (NCBI): domain Eukaryota; kingdom Metazoa; phylum Arthropoda; class Insecta; order Hemiptera; family Cicadidae; genus Magicicada; species Magicicada septendecula. Next base: position 704,429,446 of record CM068367.1, on the reverse strand, counting down.
GCCTTGTCTTAGGGTAAAATAATTTATGATTTTCTATACACAAATTTAAATTCATAACAGGCCCTGGGCCTAACACTTGAGGGAACACCACAAAATCAAGGTGAACTTTTTAGCTCCAAGTTTGACTCAACCTGTGAAAATGAGAACATGTGATAAAAGCCTAAGGGATAATAATAGGTAACTGAAGCAACTCAACTTGACATAACCTAACCTACACTACCTTTCTTGTACCAGATCTGATATGTCTAAGCTTCCCTAGTGGTACACAAACGAGCCTTTATTATTAATATATTTAAATTTTTATATACCACAACAGTATATAATTTTATTACAAAATATTTAAACACAGGAATACTTGTTCATAACTCTCTGATGGTGATTCAAGACAACAGACAAAGACAGGGAACAAAATAAAACAACTGGATTCAGGTAGTACATTAAACTAAATATGTAATACTTTACTGGAAATTAGATTCAGTGCTTGTGCTACCTGGCATCCAGCACCTCTACAAAAGGGCAAATTATACTAATTAAAATACAATTTTCTGCCTGTAACTTTTAGGCAACAACAGGTTTACAATGCCAGACATGATAGACTTTTTTATAATGGAAGGCAACTGCATTTTACAAGAGTACAGAAACTATTGAATCTACAATCGAACCACTCTCCTGTTATATCACAGATGGTACTATGATAAATAGCAAGGAACATCACAGCTTTACAATTCAAAAACTGAGTGGATATACTACAAAACGGATAAATGAACGTTTTTTATCATTAACCCATGGCAGTGACACTGATGAAAGGAAACAAATACCACACAAAATTCATTCAGAATTTTATCTACTCCAAAGGATAAAATCTACAGTCTAAAGAGAAACTGTCAACAATAATGTGAAGGAAAAGATAATAACAAAGGCAAAATTATAAATAACCTGACAGTTAACACTTGAGACAGTTATAAACTGTTGTAAAAAGTTTCAAAAAACATTTCATTGTTTTAAGAATGGTACAATGGCATAAGCATTTTGAAAACAAAGTAACAATTAATCATTATGAGGGAAAAGCAAATTGAATGAAGTAATGCATTAACACACTTTGGCATCTTAAAGCATAGCGTTAAAGTGGTCCATGGACTAGGAAGCAATGAATATATACCAAAAGTTCTAGCTAAAATGTGCAGACACACTATATACTTCATATTCTGCTACAGTGCATGGAGTCTACAACCATGACAAATGGTTTGGAGAACAAATTAGTTAATTCTAGGAGTTGTGATTATTTACAATATGAGTTTATCAAGTGTCACTTCATTGTCTCAGTTAAAATAAGAATGGACAAGAAAGTGGAAGTAAAAGTACGCTCCCTGATATATAAATAATCATTGCAACAATTGAAGAATTATATAACAAAGCTACTACATTCATTACTAGCCTTTTTGTTACAGTCAGGTTAATTTTGTTAGTTTTTCATAACTCAAAACTTTTTTGCTACATTACTGCTGTACTGTAACTGCTTTCTTCTGGACAAGACCTTCTGGAGTTTCCAACCACAATAATGTCCAAAACAACGTTATGTCATTTAGAATCTGGTAATAATGAACACACCAAAAGCCCTTGTTGAGCATAACACAATTAGTGGTTCAGCAATAACCTACAATTTTGGAAATGTTGGCTACAGTTTATGTACTGTATATTAGCGTTCATGGTAGAAAGTGGCACAGGCAGTAACACTGTTGGTAAACTATCTAATCATGTTATATTATACTGGCTTTTAACGTTGCTGTCACTATTATGTATGGAATGTGAGTACAAAGCAAAAGTTAACACCTGACATTAATTTGGACTTATAAAACAAAAATCAATGAAACAGTGTATGTCACAACACGATATTCATAACCACTAGACTGTTCTAATATACAGTGTTAGAATAGAAAGTACATTTTCCAGCTGTATTTTTGTACATCAGCCAAGCGTTCAGTAAGCTACTGCATACTGGCTTACTGTTTACGGTAAAAAGCAGTTTCAATTATATCTATCAAAATAGTGCCAACAAGACAAGAAAGGATATAAGTCAATGTGATGGTAAAAAGGAAAGTTGGACATACAATCTGGAACACTATTAGGAATATCCTGCAACCAGCCTTGTATATGTTACATAAACCACCCTTGTATACAGCAGATTAGCATAAACACCCTCAATCTGCTTCTAATAAATTATAACATAATTAAAAACTGTGATGCTGACTTTCTATGTCAGAAATAAAAACTTGGAAGATGCAAACCTATAATGAACTTTAACCGAAATCCTGTTCTTGCATCTTGTGAAAATTTTTACTTTGACTGATACTTTTCTCATATTTGAACATATGTGTGTACACGCGCGCGCGCATGCGCACGTACACACAGTTTGCTGATTCAGGGACTTGTAAAACATACTTATAAAACATTAAATTGGAAAGGTTTAATTGGAACAGTTCACTAAAAAAGGAGAGAGTATTCTATGGAAGGAAAGTTTTCTAAATGAGTGATACACAGATACATTGAATACAATGAACTGATTGAGAGCTAAACAACAGTTATGGGTCCTGAAGGAGATGAGAAATTTGTGATCCTATGAAAAAGTGTATGATGGTACACTCAAGTCCTAAGGGAAAGATCCTTGAACCTTACTGGGAGCAAGGCAAATAATTACTTAAGATGAAATATGCTGAAATAGTTAGCCATGTAACTGCCTGCAGTCTGAAAACCTAATTTTATATAATGTTTGTTATTCAAAATTTTTCTAAAATTTATGCTCAAATGGATTTTCAATAAATTCATGTTCACATACACACACATGCACGTGCCCACGCATACACACACACACACACACACACAACTCTTTAGCATATTGTGAAATAATGATAGTTTTTTGCCATTAAACCCAAAGTTATGATTGTGATAAAATATTTTTTTCCCAGACACAATGCTGTTCACATCTTTTCTTTGGACATACTCTTATACAAAATATTCTCCACATCTTAACTTCTGTTACTTGAACACATTTGATGAGAAGTAATTTACAATACTTCAAATTTGGCGGTAACAAACAGTATATCAAATTCATGAATATCTGAGATGAGAGACAAATCACAATCTTGGGGGTTCTACCTCCAAAGACTGGCACAGTAAACAATTAATTAATTATATTATGTTTATATTATAATAATTATGTTTGACTACAACTAAGCAACATTTTTAAGTGCACACAAAATTGCTATACAGTACACAAATGATCATGAAAGTCGCATCTTTAACACTTTGAGGACCAACGGCATAATATTGTGCCGCCAGTGGACTTGGTATTTGACAGGTGGCGTAATATTATGCCACTCACTTTTCAATGCTTTCAAATGCTTCGCGTCGTACTATTACACCAGAGAACGAATGCAGAAGTTTTATTTGACATTTTAGTTCGTGTTTCTGCCATCAGATTCTGCCATATCCAACATCTCTCTTGCTTCCAAAGCGACAGCATCTTTTCATGTTTTCGTTGGACGGCCTTTTGGTCTTTTGCTATCCATACTCCCCACAAGGACTCTTTTAGATGTTCCTTTGTCATCCATTCTTACGATATGGCCAGCCCATTGCTGCCTCCTCAGTTTTACGTACACTTCTATTGTTAGTTCGTTCAAGTGACAATATATATCTCATCATTATGCCGAAACCTCCATTGCTCATTTTTATATATGGGTCCCAGGATCCGTGTCGAGAGCTTCCTTTCAAATATCTTCAGGCATTAAATTGCTCTTTGTGTTAATATCGAGATTTGATATGATACACAGGATGGATCGTATGATAGTTTTGTATATGCACATTTTTGTCTGTCTATGGATAACTCTTGATTTAAAGGTGGTGATAAGCCCAAAGTAGGCCTTGTCGGCTAGAGTTATCCTTCTCCTTATCTCTGCATCTTCATTCCCATCTTCAGATACCGTCGCTCCTATAATGTTGAGGTATGTGGAACATCTGACTGCTTCTATACAAACTTCTTCTATAATAAAAATTTTGCCTCGGTCGGGTAAACTTGCTGTACATTTTGATTTTATCCACATTTATTGATAGTCCTACCTCTTTTGTACATATTGTCAGGAGTAAGTATGTCTCCCTTACAGCCACACTTGATCGTATTGTGATGGCTATGTCGTCACCATACGCTGCTATTTGTACTGACTTATAATAAAGTATTCCTGAGCGATTTACACTGACTGAAGAAAATAGTTTTTAGGAAAATAATTTGTACAGTTGGCAGCGTCATGACTTTGTTTACATTTTGCGTGTTCAAGATGGAAGTTGAAATTTTTATTTACGTGAGGTTTGCGGTTTTTCTGAGGTTATTTCGTATTTATTTTGCGTGTTATTGATAGCAGTAAGCGTGTTTGTTTTAATTACTATATTATTAGTTACAAAATCGATAAACAATATTTGACATAATTTTTTGGTTAAATAATTGTACAAAAAACGTATTTTTAAACAGCTTTAGTTGCAATATATAAAATCAATAATAAAAATATTATAAGTATTTTCATAAGAGGAAAGTAGGAAAAAGTGTGGTATAATTATTTTTTTAGTATTACATTGTATTAAGTATTTATGAGTGTTTATACAACAGTGCTTTTTTTTAAAAAACCGCTGGTCATAGGGGATGGTCTATGCACAAATGCCACGGTACTCAAAGTGTTAAAGACTAAATAGTTAGTCTTCAAATAATACAAAGTATAACCTTAGTTACGATAATTTAAAAAACTATGTTAACAAGAAATTTTTATTGTAGCGGGTCAATTTTTGGGTGTTTTATTTTAACCGTTTGGGGCATTTATATATTTTTATTCATTTCGTTTTCGGTCGGGAGCCTTATAAAATAATGTAAAAATGTATTATTGTGCAACGTATTTGTCAATATAACAGAACAGTGAAACAAAGCGAGACGCAGGTTGTTGTTGAGTAATGCGGCGAAGAATTTACCACCCCAATTTTTCGCAGAACTTTGCGTGTGTATGATCACGCCCGTATGCAACATTGATGGGCCTGAAAGACGCTTGAGAAACACAACCCACGCTATGAAACATGGCGATGGGACGAAAAGTTAGTAGCTCCAAGTGACCGGCTACCGGAAGTCGCATTAAACTCCGCCTACTGTTGGTGACATCAGCAGAGCAGACGCCAATATTGTACTCGGGTACCACACATATACCAGCTATAATCCATGCATAAAATGGTTATGCCACCACAATTAAGCACAAACGGCGACTAAAACCTGATGGCCGTGACTGCTCATTTCCCGCGACTCAACGAAGCACATTGCCCAGTTCGTCTCTGACTGTGTCGGCGCCGACACGCGAGCTCAATACGCTCGTATAATATCGTTAATTTTCAATAATGAAAGTAAAGCAGTTCTTTTAAAAGCAGTGATAGGATGGGAGGAGTGTAGAACACTAACATGTAAATTTGGAATTCCTTTTCGTCTTTTTCATAGACATCTTCAATCTACCGTGGGCTGGCCACGAGGTCACCGAAGAAAGCGTTATCGGTAGTGCTATAAAAAAAAAAATTATGTATTCAATCTGGTAATTGGGGTTTGAAAACGGAATGTGAGTAGAGAGTGTGCAAAGCTGGGCTGTGTTTTTTGTTTATGTGTGTATAATTATGAAGTTGTAAAATTGTCCATTACAAGGTAAGCTATAGTCAGTAAGGTATAATAATTGCGTAACATGTCGCACGAAGATTTGTAATGTCAATAATTCAGACTAATTAAAGAAAAATCTAATTTCTCTTCCACAAAATTGCGAGTTAAAATTCTTTCAAAACCTTAGTTCGTTTTATGTGCTGTCATAGTTCGTCGAACGAAATGGGTGTACCTCCACTACACGATCCGGCCAGATTATAGACTAAAGGTAAGTGGGAGATTGAAATTGAATAAAATATAAATATTACTTAAATTATAAGAGTTACATTATTAGACACCTAACCCATGTCTGTACATTTTGAAATACCTGAATTTTCACAATACAATTATACTGTATATAGACAATTACTGACAGCTAATAACATTTACAGTTGTTATATACTTATTCCAAAGAGTGGCATTACCTTAATCCTATTCTGGGTATGAGAACTCAAGTTTGAACTTGTTAAAATGTCTCTTAATTGACTTGTAGTTCCCTCAAAATTCTCTTCCACATTAGACATTGTTACAGAATGTTGCTCACCACCATCACTACTACTGCCTGACCCTGACCTGCCTGATGATCCAGTATCTGTTACCTTACCACCAGAACTTCCTGTAGATGATGTACTGGCATTTTCCCCATAATGCGTTCTTGGAGCATTCAGAATATCTCCTTAAAAATAATTTTATATTCATATTAATTAAAAGTTAAAAACACATAATTAATAAGTACTTAATAATTATTATAACCAAATACTTAGTATTATTAAAACTTAAAATATACTTAATTACACATACAAATGTATAAGTTGTAAACACACATAATCATTACTACTGAGGGAAAAGAAACATTTAGTAAGATAACAGACAAAGAAAGTTGCCCCAAAATATATACATTTTAAAATGAAATTAAAAACAGACTTGATGTAACAATATAGTGATCAATGTTATCATTAATATAATAAATAAATAATACTGTACCTTTTAAGATTTTGTCACAATGCTTCTGGAGATGGTTGATAAGCTGTACACAGAGTGAATCTCCAGCAAAGAACCCTTCAACTTCAACAAGGAAGTGCATGGTTTCTGATAAACACTCATGGTATCCTAACCTATAATGTTCAGCTACAATAGGTTGTGATTTTGTTGTTATACTTTCAGGTGGTGAGTATGACTCTTCTGATTCTATATGGCGATGACGATCCATATCACAACCATCTAAAAACACACTTTCTGTAATGAATGTGAAATATATGACCTGTTTCAAGTCAAATGTAGTAGATAATCACATATTATAACAATGTCATAATTATCAACTTACAACAAAACAAATTTACAAACAATTATTGTTGTGAAGTTGTGAAGGTCGAATTAGCCCTTAAACAATTACAAATTCTTAAATTCCAATTGATTTAAACCCTTAAACAGTTCATTACTATGCAATTTAAATTTATGTAAAAAATATGATAATGTTAATTACATATAGTTAAAGATGACTATATGTTAATGGGCTTATGATTTAAACATGGAATAACCACAAATTGAGAAAGTGAAGTATTTTTAGTGAAAGGTAATGTTATGGTTTTTATAAAATTCAACATATAGTCATATGAAAATATGATACCAAAATGTATTTTATATACTAATGGCAGCGCATTTGTTGTGGTAGTCCTGTATTGTTTTGCTGGCATCTCACAGCTATATTATTGTGTGTTTTAGTATATAGCGACAAAATTTCTAATTAAATTTTTTTTTGTAATTGAACGTTGTAACTAGGGTTTGCTGACAGCTATACAAAGATATACGATGGCTCGGTAACATGTGTTGTCCAAGACAAAGGAAGACAGGGTGTAGGAGAACAATGCCTCTGTCGTAGCAGCTGTTCGGTTAAGCGAATTGCGGGTGACACGCTGAACCCAAGAGAAACAAAGGAGAAAATGCAAATGCAGTGTTACATTGCCACAATAAACAGGAAAGGCCCGGCTTGAGTGACGACAATACGTTTGCACAATGAACGAACGGCAGGACGTCCAGCTTTACCAGAAGGGTACGCGGCGAAGGAAGGCCTGGAGAGCAGATGTAGCAGCTGTCTGGGATACTCAGAATTGACCACACTAGTTGTGGGAACGGCTAGGAGAAACTAGTAGACAATGCGACCATTGGTCACGGGTAAGAAGCAGTACACGTGTTGAACAAAAGGGCAGATGAGAGGCCAACAGCAATTAAAAGCACTTTGTCTGAAGGGACAAGATGCCAAGATACAAGGGTGGTGGACAGGTGTTAAATTGGTCATCCAACTCAAACGATGGGTGGAGCCAACCAGGAACTTGTAAGGGGAGGGAATAAGGAAGCCTATCAGAGTCGAGAATGGAGGAGAACGTTCCTACAAGAAGTGGTTGCCAAGGAAACGAGCTGGAGGAACGAATAAAAAATGGGGCCAGAAGAAAATCTAGAGTGTTAAGGCGGAGTTTCCACCAGAAAACAAACAAATACCAATAGAAACGAAGAAGTTGAGAAGTCGAGTGGGAAGAAGAGTAGGTAGTGGGATTTTTTGGGTATAAACTAGAGTGTTGACCGCGAGCGGGGGTCTTAAGTTTTTATTCTTATACCGGAGAGTATGTTCTCTGGGGGTCTTAAGTTATTAGTCACATATCGGAGAGTATGATCTCTTAGAGTCTTAAGTGATCAGTCATAGATCAGAGAGTATGACCGCTGGAGTTGTATATCGGAAGTCTTGTATCGGAAGTTTTATATCTTATATCTAATAGCCGAAGTCGAGAGTCAGATATCAAGAGTCGTATAATTTATACATCGGAACTGACGGGAGTGCGGATGCCGTAACAGAGAAAAGTCATATCGGTTGAAGAATCAGTGTGAGTTTATGGGTACAGACAGTCGAGAATCGGAAGCCGGTAATGGAACTTAGTGTTTTTTTAAAAAGACATCGAAGTATAACTAAAATCGACTAAGTTGGTCGTCTTGAGTTAATATCAAACAAAGACGTTAGTCCGAGCTGAAGTGCGGTAAAATGTGTAAGAGATAGACAAAATGTCGAAACAGTGATAGCAAAAGAGAACCGGTAGAGAACTAATTACGGTCATGAAATTAGAGACAATAATAACTATTAACACCATTAAATATAAACAAATGGCATGTTAACAAAGTTAATCTGCGGGAAAAACAGTGCGAATAAAAACACAGAGCATACAACACTTAGTATATTTCAAGAAATCCTTAACATATTCAGAATAATGTAATGACACTTGAGTAGAAAAAATTCAGCAAAATTTAGAATTAAAAAATTAACATGTACTAACATTCGAAAGTCCAATCACCAGAACTAAACCAAAAGTTATATATATGTGTCGGAGTGTGACAAGAGAAGTGATAAGTGCGAGTGCATTCTACGAGGTGATAATGCCAGCCGCAAGGACTTCCAGAAACCTGGAGAGACAAGGAAACAGGATGACAGAGCAGAGAACTTTTCGCCATAGAACGGATTAACATACATCAAGTAAAATTTATATTCATGCACTACTAATTAAGTAAAACACTGTCTGTTCATCTGAAAGAACTCATAAATAATAATATTTGAAGAAATTAATAGCTAGTAGCTAGTCAGGGTAAATTCATAAGACAACTATTACAGATGATAGTAATTTATATCCAATCTTCATGAATCCATTTATTAGGAATTGTTTAATATAGAATAAAATGTATAATAATGATGGTTAAAGTCCAATAAATATCTAGACGAAGAGTATAGGAAATTAAGCAAGTGTTAACAAAATAATAAATGATAGATTGATGTAGCCAGTAAAATTGCAAGATATATGTTGTATTTCTTTTCAGGAAATTAAGTAAGTGACACCAATGCTATTACTTGTAATAAATTAAGTAAGTGACATTAATGCTATTAATTATAATTAATTGTAAATAATAATAAATTAAGTTAACCTTGTAAAGCCTTGTGTATGTTGTCAATTATTTGAAAACACCTAAAGATTAAAATTTAGTATATGACATCAAAGAAATTGAACAACGACTTCTAAAACAATAATTTAATATTACATAAGTATACGTAATCAATAACAATCACAACAAATTATTATTCTATTTGACGCTTCACTTAGGAAGCTTAAGATTTTAAATTACAGCTGCATACTTAATAACTTGTGAAGTAGTTAACAAACCAATTAATTTACATCAAAAATTTTATTAGTTATATTTGACGCCCACACTGGGGGCACACTATAATTGTTCAATTTGGCACCACAACAAGGAGGGAATTAATTAAATTGAGTCGTTAATTAATAAATTAATTAAATTAAAAGAGCACACACACACACACATTAAAGTTATAATTGGCGCTCCAGAATGCAGGGCGTATTTAATAACCTTTATATTTGGCGTCCACCGCTGGGCATAAAAGGGAACAACTCGATTTTTTATTATATTTGGTGCCCAACGTGGGGCATATTAAATTACCTTTATATTTGGCACTCCAGAACGCGGGGCGTATTAAACTACCTTTATATTTGGCGCCCAACGTGGGGCGTATTTAATAACCTTTATATTTGGCATCCACCGCTGGGCGTAAAAGGGAACAACTCGATTTTTTTATTATATTTGGTGCCCAACGTGGGGCGTATTAAATTACCTTTATATTTGGCACTCCAGAACGCGGGGCGTATTAAATTACCTATATAAGTACTGTCATGCTTGAATATGCTTGTGTGTTAAAGCTGCGTGTTGTAATATCATTGCTTGAATTATATCAATCAAAACACAAAGTTTCTAGCTAAACTTTATAAAACTGGAAGACTAACTATACAGTAGTACAAATGTAAGAGGATTACAGTTTTATGAGTGAAGAAATAGTTTAGGGGTTTAGGGATGATGAGAAGTATGTGACTATCAACAAGCAGAACTAATGCAAACATTGAAAAAGTGTGTATAAAACTGTCATAAAAATAGGCAACTATAACAGTTGTGATTACAGGCATACTTGATTGTGGATAGATTAAAAAAAAAAACTATAATCAGTTATACAAAAGCAGAAACAATTTTATTGAGTGTAAACATCATACGTGCGGAGGAGAATGTGTTTTGTGACTATAATTAAGATTATATTTTAGGATGACATTATGCCTGGAAAATCAAAATTAAATACGTTTTCTTAGTAAAAAAAAGGTGGTTTACATCTCTTTAAGACGGTAATTTTTATTACTTGTAAAATTTTATTTCAACTGATAATTTAAAAATTATAAGAAAGACTCTGTACTCTGGACCATATATTTTGGCTGACCAGAGATTAAATATAGACCCCATTAATATAATTCTTGAGGTAGTTATTTGACATGTGTTAACAGCAGATTTTTAAAGCAGTCTTACTGAATCACATTTTTTTTAAAAAGTGTTTCCAAAAGAAGGATCACAAACAACAGAAAGGTTACACTTATTTTACATTTTGAAATTATTATTTTACGCAGTTCTGAATGATATTTTAATGGAAACTTTAAAATAACAATAACAATCAAGAGAAAAACTGACAGCTTAGAGACTATTACCTCAGTGCTGACATAGTGACTGGAACTAGGAACTTTCAAACTGCTGTTGTAAACTAAAATCTAACAAAGTATGGAAACTTGTAATATTGAACTTACCATTCTAGAGTTCAATTATTTAAAATACCTTTATTTAAATAATTTCGCGTACTGTCACTAAAGTTTGCTTACTTAAACAAAGTTCAAGTTGCTCTAACACAATTTATAAATCAATCTCAAACATAAGTTTCTATTCAATTCTCAATCCTGAAATAGAGCAAGATGGTGAACACATGTTTGATCAAACGACACCGCATGCTGAACTACATATGACTTTAACCATACTACTGTAAATGGCAATTTTTTCCCATTTCCAACTTATACCACTTGAGACATTAACATTTTTTAGATTATGGAATTATTATGAGAAAGGTAATTACCATATACCTCCAAGCAATTTAATATATTTATTACTTTTAATTTAAAAGTAAATATGTCTTTAAAATCATTTCAGGATCATGATGTGATTAATATCAGATTTGGAAGAACATAAATTTACTTCAAAACTTGTGTTATAGTATTGGGGAAATTTATAAAATAATGTTTATCGCCTGTTAAATAATCAAATACACCGAGTACATTGGTACACACTTTTTCAATGTGCTGCAAATAAGATGGCGTAATAGAAAAAAAATCACATTTATCACAACCAAATCAAGACTACCTTACCAATATGGTTACAAGTATGGGACTGAAGATGTTTCATATGCTTGATGGCCATTTCAATAATCTCAGTCTTTTCAATCCTTCCACGCCCTTTTTTGAGGTAATCTGCAGGTATCAGACGTGACAGATCTGCTAAACAATTGTTCATACGGTCTCGCCGCCTCTTCTCAATTATTCTATGAGACATTGGATCCTAAACATAGGAAACAGAATTCACTTAACTTTTTAAATAAATTAATGCTCATCATAAACACCACAAACATTATAACTTAATGTACAAAAATTTATAAAAGAAAAATTTATTAATTTTTTAACTTAACTCACATCACAGAAGATTTTGGGTGTACCGATTTGCAATAAATTTATCTGTATCACAAAAATATAAATTGTTAATATTATGTTCAAGTTCTCCAGTCACATAACAAAGAGGCCATGTGTGACAGACGCCTGAGCCGTCAGAACCTGAATCACAAAATTTGTGCACCATCATGTTAATGTACATGACAATATTATCATCTACTGAGGAAGACAGATGAAAAGCTAGGTACTGTTTTTTAGGTTTAAAAAATGTTACATGTATAAAGTGGATTTTATTATTATTATTAGGTCAAGCCTCATTTTTTCTGAAGTTCTTCTGATTATACTTTCCATGTATCTGTTTCCTAAATATGTGGCACCCAACCATCTTCACTAACTAGTTTCGCTGTTATCTATCTCTCATCAAAACTTTTAAATTTTGTAACTTCACATCTATCTATATCTGATTGTCCTACTATGATTTTTGGTCTTATATCTTTTTTCAATGGCCTCAATGTAGTTATATTCCTGATTATCACTTTGGATGCTCTTCTCTACAAGTGTCAAAACCAACTCAGCCTCTGTACTTTTTAGAGACCATATTACATTTTCCATTATTATTACTATGGATATTTGGTATAGAGCTGTGATTCTCCTTATCTTTGTATTGAATCACCTCAGTTTATTTACATCACTAACTGCAGCATACACTACTTACTACATGCATATTTGTATATACCTGTTTTTGTTTGGCATATTCTCATCTCTGTTTCTCTACAAATATTACTGTCCCTCGCAATATCTGATACTGGCAAAATGTTCCTTTCCCTGCTATTACACATGCTACTGTTTTCTTGTATATCTCTTTTTATCTCTTTTTTTTATTCACCACTGTTCCTACACATTCAAAATTTTTAATTTTCTTATACTCCCAATCTTCTATTTTGATTTTTGAAGTCTTGTCTTCACCACATCATGTACCTTGCCTTGGCTGAATTATCATTTATTATTTGATTTAGCTACCCTCAACAGCATTTGCAGCATAGTCTTTGAACAACCTCTCTCCTGAATACTGCTGTATTATCCACACAGGCAACAATTTGAGTGTTATTCTGCAAGATATATGTCCCTAAATCCACTGCCTTTACAACTTACATAACATTATGTTAAAACCCTTCACCAACAGCATTTCTCCTTGTCTCATGCCCTTCTTCATCTCAGTTGCCTCTATTAACCCTATTAATCCTTACTTGACTTCACCACAAATTAGAAGATGAGGAAAGGAAATAATGCATTGACTGTGGGACATCCACACACCTATTCTGATTTTATCCTTAAATACTTAGTTCATAGACGACTGTAGTCTTCATACACTCAATTCCTTCACTATCAACATATTTTACAACAAAGGTTTGCTCCGTATATACTATAATTCAATTATGAAATTCCTTTAAGCATTGCCACCACAATTACCATATAGCACATATCCACTCTAGGTAAACGATTTATTATTATTTTATTATTTATTTTCAATGAGAATATACATTGAATTGTATAAAACGAAAAATTATTATAATCACAATACTTGTCGATACATTACAAGAACATTATTTCATAAAAATATACTAAGAAAGTAACAGTCAAAAGTTAACACAGCAGTGACAGTACGGTAGTAAAATATTTTAATCTACAAAGTAGCTCCAGATTCACATTTGTTGAGTAAAGTGGGGTTCAGAGACTAACTACTTGAAGGCATCACTGGTCACATGGTTTGTGTGACCAAACACTATGAGAGATAACCATTATCCTCTCCTACTGCATGAGTGCTAAGAAGGTAAGGGGTAGTGAGATCTCTGGTTACGTCTTTCCATGTGACCATCACACTATGTTGCCATGTTGCTTCAGACCTTCCACTATTACAATTTACAGTGATGATTTGAAATGTTGGTGTTTCTACAATTTTGTTTTGCTTTCGTGATTTTCTGGTGGGACCATGGCTCATGAATGATCCATCTCTGCCCACCACATTTTTATAACAGTCTTCCTTACCTATTTAGTCATTCAGATCTCATATTCTTGTCTGTATGTCATTCCTTCTTGGTAACTCTTCATAGACATCTCTTGTCTGGTATACCAATTCCTGTCTTTCAATAAGGTCTGTATTCTCAATTGTACATACACATTTACTATTTTTATCTGTTTGTTTATTATCTATCCTTATGAATGACAATCTCCTATCTACCACTTTAAATTTATTTGGTTTTTCATCTTCTCTCCATTCCATTCTTCCCCCATTTTTTCTATCTCATGAAAAAAAGTATAAAGCAGCACAGTAAGTGTCTAAATTCTTAAGTGATACAACCTATTCTATTGTGTGTCCAAGCAGCCATACGCCTAATCCTTCAGGGCGCATGGCTGCTTGGACACAAAATAGTTCGGTTGCAGATATCAAACATATTCACTTCTCTGTCTCTCTGTGTAGTCACAATTTTTATACTCTCTTGGGTTTACTTACATGTTACTTATTCAGTCATAATTTCTGGACACACATGTTGATTACAAAATTTTCTTTTAAATGTAAAAGCAATTTGTTATTCTTCACAATTTCTTCATGGATTGAAAGGTACTATGACTTCATGAAACTACTAATCATTCTCATTCTGGTCTTATCTGATTGATACAATTTCTGCCATTACACTTCTGTTGTTTGTTATAACCAGATTTCCTTCATTCCTAGCTGGTAAACCTTTCTTATCTCTTTCCTAGCCCTACTATGTATTTCCTCAGCCAATGTGAAGTTATTAACATGTCTATTTTTACTTTCACCCTGTACTTTCCCCGTTGTAGAGAAAACAGACATCCCTTACACCTCCTTTCTTTTATATATATTTTTACAATACTAAACAACCTGTATCTTCTAAAATCTCTGATCCCAATGATATAGAACGTTCTTAATTATTGTAAGTTCCCTTTCTATTTGAATGTTGTAACTAACTGAATGTACCTCAAAAATGAAGGTAGGAGATTTAGTGTAAATGCTACTTTTCCAATGTACCTCCTTTTCTATTGGTACTTTATTTGATGATATGTGTAATTTGATTTGAGCTACGGAACTGTCTAATACTCCACACAGAACTTGTAAATATCTGAATCCAAAGCCACAATTACAGTTTTGTTTTTGATGTCAAGGCTTTCCTGTAAGTGCAGACACATTATAATACATAAATAATGTATATATAAATCTACACACTAATAGATAAAAAAACACAAAGTGCAGAGAAAAAATAAGGAGGAATATAGTAATACAACATTTACAGTCTATTAGTTTGCACTTATTTATATATTACCTTTTATGATTTTTTTTCTTTTCCAAGTGAAAAATCTATTATCAAGGATTTGTGTTTGAAAACCCATCGAAAAGAAATTATAAATGCCAATTAACATGTGTAGGGAAAACAACTATTTAATATGGCTTTAGTTTTGATTTTTATTACTTAATTCCAGAGTTCAGTCAAATCTCCAAGACTTACTCATTTTCCATGAATTGGATGTAGGTATTAAACAGATAATACTAACATCTATGGAAAAAGAGCACAGCCAGTAGTACACAGTACTACCAGAGTACTTGTAGAACCATGTACTTGATACTGAAATGATAATAATACTGAAAGGCATCCACTACATGCCAGGACACTACGGCATTTTGTGTGTGTAAGAAAGTACCTACACAATTCGCACAATTTTTCAACATAGAACTATTTATGATATATACACAGTGTAATCGTTCATATGTTTTCTGAAAATGAAAAATACTAAGTGCCTAGGCCTTTTTACTAAGAGTACTACAGTGACCATACCTAAAGCTTTACAACAGAATAGCAGTGTTTACAAATTTTGGTTTGATAATTCAAATGGGACGTGCATGTGTATATTGAAACTATAACTAGTCACACCTTAAGAGAGGAACGTAGAGAACAGCGTGCGTTTATATGTAGTTCAGCCTCTGAAAGAGCATGAGTGTAGAGTGCTTTCAGAAAAAAAAAGTTTAAACAAAAAGCAAATTCTTGAATCAATAATATGACCTGTCAAAAACAACAAAGTTCTAAAAGCAATGAGTTAAAATGCACAGAAATATTGTTATGTGTGGTTCGTGTAAGGTATGAATCATGCGAGAGGAGAGACAAAAGAAACAATTAGTGTTGTAACAAAAATGTACGGTATTACAAGGTATGCCTAAATCATATGGCTTGACAATTAGTATGTAGAGAAATGTTTTACACAGTTGGGCCCTGATTTATCAAAATATACAAACATACTAGAGTCAGTTATCTGAACATCAAATATATTTTATATTTTAAACGTGTTGGCAAAGAAAAATTCGCAAATATCGTATACCTTATTATTATTATTCTATGTGTGATGCACACTGAACCTCTTTTCCTACTATTTGATTCAGACATCGTATATTCAGATCCTGTTATACACATTCAGAATATCAGTTGGTGTTGTACCAGAATGTCAGTCATACATTATAGAAGTAAATTAGTTACAAGATGGTCACTTAGAGAGCAGTTATTTTAATTTGCCAGTCACCTTAGATACGGTACTTCACACATCACTTATCTTTTGTACTTATCACTTCAGTTGATCATCAAGGAGTTGAATAATAAACAGTGTGTCACTTGCCAAAGCCCAAGCTACACCAGGTAAATTCAATGTCATTACTTTTTGCTAGACTAAATCTATATAAATTTCACTATCATCTGTCCTGGTCAGAACATACAAGCTGCAAGATTTCTGCACATTCAGCAACACTAAAATCACATATTCTTCACGAACAAAGAGTATCATAATACGTAGCCTGTCATTATCAAAATTGTACTAGACTACTATTCAAACTTCTGTTATTTAAATCGTATCATAACAATAATTTTTATTATTTACTAAGTTTTTATTATTATTATTTACTAAGTAAATGTACAAAATTTCGAGTGAACTAAGAACATCATATAATATAGGGAATAGTGAACAACTTTTAGTATATAATATCTGTGTACCTACATTTAAAAAGACACAATTTAAGACAGTTTAGGGCCACTTTTCAAAAAAAATAAATAAATAAATAAATAAATATTGATATTAATTTTTTGGGTCTATATTATAGATTTTATTTTACTCACAAAATAGTTTACAGATTATTTATGTGTCTGAGTTAAAAAGAAAGTGTCAGAACAAAATTTTCCTCCTGGGTAACTCCAGTACCCAAGTGCACTTTTCTGTACTAAAATGCAATTTGTAAATGGTAATGATATGCCACTGTCATTGCCACACTTGGAAGTTTAGTATTACCTAGTTTCTAATAATAAAAATACATTATTTATTACTGATAGTGAATGTGCACATGCAATCATGCATTTTGTGTGCTGCTTAACCCATAAGTAACTGAAGTTAAAATTACAAAAAAAAAGTACTGAAGAAACTCCGCTTGGTGACAGCAACCACCTAATGGATATTCCAATTTTACATGGCTTTACCATTTAGATTTAGTTTTAATTCTGTAACAAAAATGAAAATTGCAAATGTACAGAATATTTTCATATATCATTATCTAATGAAATTTCAAAGACTGCTTGTGTCCAAAGGATGAGAAGGTCTACAGTAAATACAGATCAGACTCTCTTAAAAAAGATACAATGTACGAAGAGAAATATTTATTTTTAGCTATCAGAAATTTGTTACCTCTGTATATT
Source organism: Magicicada septendecula (assembly GCA_034769895.1). Taxonomy (NCBI): domain Eukaryota; kingdom Metazoa; phylum Arthropoda; class Insecta; order Hemiptera; family Cicadidae; genus Magicicada; species Magicicada septendecula. The sequence continues at coordinate 704,411,417 of CM068367.1, read as the reverse complement.
AAAGCAATGTTTACTAAGTTGTAAAATCCAGCTGACCAGAAGGAAATGTCCAAGTGAAAACTCAAAATATAGACACGCCATTAAATAATGAAAGCAGGATGTATGATCTAAAGAACTTATTAGTGACAATGTTCATAAATTTAGTATACATAGTGATTTCTATTTCCAATAATTGCAATGTAAAGTACAAAATTCTATATAAAGTGTGGAGGTATACCAATTTGTGTCAGTGTGATGAGGTATCTGGACTGGAAGTGAACACCCGCTTGAAGAATAAAATGGGAAAACCTCATGTGACAGTAATATACTAACATGGGCAATAAAGTGTGATTATATTGCATACTTTTTATTTCTTGTTTTCCTGAAAATCATGTTTTTCAGCACATACTTTTTCTAGAGATCCATAACAACTTTGGAATCTGTTAATTACGTTTATTGCATAATTAACAAAACATAATTTTGTGTATGTGCAGCAAAAATCCATTATAAAACATATACAATATTTTACAGTAATGTTATTTTTTTCTTTACAAGAAGAAAAAAAAGCTCTGCCTGAGAGAAAATCAGAACTACAATATCTTTTATAGTTTTTAAGATAAAGGAACATATGCTAAAGACTGAAATTATCCTTTTAAAAGCTAACATAAGCATTACATTTACTACTTCTATTATGCTGCCATTTCAACTTCACTTATATATCTTGTTCAAGCCACTAACTATAAATTCGACCATAACTACAGACAAAACAATTGTAATTATAAAAATTTGTATTTTAATTGCAAAGATAGTTATTTTATTGATAATCAATTTTTTTAATAACATTCTTTATACAGTTTAAAAAAGAATAGACTGTAAAAGTAACTGTATTCACAGTAAATGTACAAAAACATTATATTTACTTTGAAAGTAACTCTTGATGTTTGAACTTCTTGCAATAATTGAAAGTTATATACCTTATATACTGATATCTAATTTATAGTCAAACCTCTGAAAATGCAGTTTATCTCTGCGAAATGTATATAAGGTGGATATATAGTGACATAAAATACTCTTGCAGAAATTTATGAATGCTACCAGAATATATAAAATTATAATTATTTTGATGCATACATTTTTAACATTAGTATGGTTTATATGATAATCTTAAATAATATTTTCAGACTTAATACTGAGCAAATAAATAAATGAAATAAAATTACACAAAATCATTAAAAAACATAACATACTATAAAGAAAATTAACAACTTTTAGGCTAAAAAAAAATTGCTAATTTCTACAAATCAGCTAAAGAAAGTTTTTGTAAATGTGTCCACATATTTATATAGTTTTAATGTTAACAAAATCAGTTTATACTACAACATGGATGTAATTTTATATATCAAAAAACTATAAATTTTTACTAACATTTTAACAGTACTTGTACACCTTAGTTGAAAATATTATTTTATAAACAAATTTTATAACAATTATAACAAAATGTTAAGTTACGTGAGAGAAAGAAAGAAAGAAAGAAAGAAAGAAAGAAAGAAAGAAAGAGAAATTACAATCTTCATATTTTAATTTTGTATTATGTTAGGCCTACTACCTAATTTTTAATTAAATACGTACAGTACTAGGGTTAATTTTTTATAAGAAACTTATATACCATTAAAGTCAGTTCAATTAAAATTGTTTTCTTTAAATTGTAAGTGAACCATGGAGTAGTAAACGTACCTCTTTGGTTAGAACCTTTTTTTTAATTTTATACAACTCTTGCCTTTGTAAGGGAGGTGCCTCCCCTGCTAATAAAAGATGTCTTTCCAAAACTGTAGCATTATGTGTTACCATAATGATTATGATTTATTAAACACACACAAAGTTGCACACTCTATCGTAACTTAATATATATATATATATATATATTAACCAACACTAATAAAACGATTTTAAATTACTAACGACTGTGTGTTCGCAACGACACGCGTTACCCTACAGGATCACTGAGTGCCCAACAGTGAACACCGTACCGCTAGTACTATATATAAACGCGTAGACACGTTTCTAGACCAAAGGTATGGTTGCCTTTTCACTTTTTCTAACTTAGCGCGACCCTTTTTTATCGCTATCGCTTCTCACAATAATTTTAACAAAACGCTTGAATCGTAGGTACTCGTAACTCGTCGCGTATAAATTAATTATGATTGACGTATGCAATATCCAGAAAATGCCACTTTCAAGAAAACCCCGTATTTAATGGCAACGGCTTCAACACGCGTCACGTGTACTAACGGTAAACAGAACGATCCAACAGCGGCGCAACTGTCACGTGTTTTGTCATGCTCTGCGCACGTGCTGAAACTCACGTTTGTTACATGGACCGCTAATTAGCTACATCTGTATGGACCGTTGTGTGACGTTCGCCTTGCCGCACGTTTACCTTAACGATGACATTGCCGAATTTGTTACGCAAATACTAGCCGTGCAAATGTATTAAAAAATAAATTTGGATTTTTTGTACAAAACATTTTCTATAAGAGAATGGTGTTTATATTATTTCATTATAACCATTTTGTTGCACTATAAATGATAATATTGTAGCTGTCACGATAACACAATTATTGCGGTGTTTCATATTAATTCTACATGTAAATGGACGGTGAATTTTGACACGAAACATAAGAATCACAGTACTAGTACACATTGTGAATAATTTGTTAGTACGTCTGCTATGTACACATATACTGTATGTTTATTGTGTAACTAACTGCTGCAACATATTTAAAGATATGGTAGCGAATTATGAAGATAAATAACAGTATGCTTATTTTTACGGTACATCACGTTTCTACTACATAAATTTCGTTGAAGTGTCGAGTGATCTAGTATGTGGCAGGGCAGAACACGTGAACCGCATACACGTTTGTGATATACCCATCTGTTTGTCTGTCTAACAGCCACTTGTTTACTCACTTACGGTGCATCATTTTCTCACAAATTATGATAATTTTATCTATCTACTGGGGACGATTTAAAGTTATTCAGATTTTTACAAAGCCGACAATTTAAATATTAAAAAAAATGATTTTTAACGCTGAAACGCAATTTCTACACGTTTATATGCAAAATATATACGTAATGGAATTGTTATATCGACATTTATTAAGGCACAACGTACAACCGAACATGTCACGAGTGTACACCACGTGAAACAATATACACGACGTTTCGTACACTAACAATCAATGGTTATATCCAACTATACGCTGCGCGCGCGCGCACACACACACACACGTTCCAGTCTAGTCGCAAAAAAGTCTTGTTAAAAAGTAATACAAAGTATGATAATTTATTACTACAAAAACTTACATTTATTACTACAAAACATAAATTTAGTACCATTTAGAGTCACTTTTACTTTGTTGGTTTTAATATCTTTCTGTTTAATGCGCGCGCGCGTGTACGTTTCAGGTTGATTGCTTTGTCAGAATATTATGTTTATTACTTCACGATGGTGTAATGTATCAATTACTTGTGACAGTTAACATGCCATTACATTTTCAGGTTCAAAGAACAGCTGTTTGTGTTTTTCGACATGATTAAATCACTAAGTTTTTCGAAACTTTATTTTTTAAACATTCGTTTCAAACAATCTCCCTCTAAAACAGTTAACACAACATTTAACAACTGAGTTTTAGTATTAATATTCTGTTGACATAATCTTTTATCTCCACAATCGGACGATTTAATTCTCAACGTCCATGTACCTAGCCTTCCAGCATGTAACTGTTGGCACTACCTACCACACGTTGAAGAAACAGTAATGACTACCTTCGCTAATGATCAGGTGTCTTGGTTTTACAGAAAATCTACAAACCAATGAATGAAATGTACACTGAACAGTGAAGAACAAACTTTAGTAAACAATAAAACGACTACGATCTAGTTTACGAACCAGAATCGAATTAATAATCTGTTGGCTAAGACTAACAGTGGCGTAAGTTTTGTCATGACTAGGAATGTACAAAATTCCACCATTTGTCAAGAACAGCACTAGAAGTATGGTGAACTACAGTCACAAATGGAACTCATGGAGTCCACAATTTATTTTACAGTTTTTTTTTTCCAAATCATTGACTGATATTCATGGAGTCTACAAATCCTTCTGATACGTTATCAGTATACTGATAGAGTTGAATCCGAATTCTATTATATTACGAATATAATTAATTCGTAAGCTGCGCTAAATATGCTTACTTATTTACCACATTTAACTGTTCTTTTTTTTTTGCGATGGTGTTTATGGTGTAATGTTTGTCTGGAATAAGAAAGTGCACACAAGAATAGGCTTATATTAAATAATAAACGATTGGAATATAAAACAGAATAGATTTACTACAAGTTATTTGGTGTATCGTGAGGCGTGATGACAGTATACAGCAGACATTGTTTACCAATTTAAAAGGTGTGTGCCTCGTAAAAATTCTGAAGCAGCTCTCTAATTATTCTTTGTGTAGCACAAAAAAAAAAGGCTTGTCGCCTGTATTATATAACACACCTCCGTATATGGACAAGGGCATTGCACTGTCTGGGCTGACCCATGCAAGTATTCGTCCATTTGTACTACCGGCACCCCATAAACTTCGATCTACGTTTGAACATTTACACTTATCACTTACTATGGCCTATTTTAAAATCTTGAAACTAACTTGGATGTTTATAGAGATTTAAATTTATATCTGTATTTACGTTGACACAGTCTACAATTCCAAACAAGACGTTACGCTTCCAGAATCTCTTATCAAGGTGCCATGAGTTTTTGTCTGTAAAAACGATGACCAGTTGCCTCTGACAACGGAAAAGTATTCTCTAATATCACTATAATAATACAATTAATTAATAAGCCAAGAAAAGGAACTACGATTAATTATTATAATATAATATGTTTATTTTATTATATTACTATAACATAAGTACGTATATAACAGATTGTTTCGTGAACGTGAACGGATCACCGTGAACACTGTAACCTTACTTGAGTTTAACATATTCCAAAAATATATTTAATATACAAAATACAATAAGTAAATGTAGTATGTAATGTCACGATTTGGAGGTCAAATATACGTGAGATCTTAACTGCGTATTCGTGTTTACCAAATGTTGAACAGCCACAGAATAGGAACTATGCAGAGCAACGCCCCGAGTTTCCGGTTGCGTGTTCTATGTTATTCAGTCCACGTGATTCTTGTGACATATATTACATTCAAAGGCAGTCACATTTAAATACACATACAAATTTCTTATTGGTTTTTCGGTTAGACTGGAAATATGAAAATCCAGAGTACGTTCTGAATCAAGTTCTTAAACGTTTCAATGACGACTAGTGACTTTTCAGCAAGAGACGCGCAATCATAAAAAATTCCAACTGTAAAAATCTTACCTGAAATGAATACATTTCGCCCTTCTATTTTTCATAGATAGGAACTTTTCCAACGCTTTGTCATCGAAACTGTCAGTATTTTCCACTACATTTTATTTACGGACATCACTGCTAACATATTTAGACGATCATTACCTATAGTATTTCGCAAAAATGTGTCAACTCTTTTGAAGTGTGGAAAACAATGATCTGATTCTGCAGTCGTCAAAATAACTTTGGCGTTGTTAAAATTATTTTTATAGTTTCCGAGAAAATATCAGTAAGATTATGTTGTAGCAGTAACGTAAGGAACTTGTGGCTTCAATTATTTGACTAAAGTCCTGTCGTGAATAAATAACTTCTAATTCTGTTTTCAAACGAGTCTGATCTAGAAATGCATATGCAGAACACACTGTTTCCAAAACGTCCACTGGAAATTCTTCTGAATATTGTGGTACTGAGTCCGAGTTAAAACAGCTGAACTGCCTGAAGATCTTACAATATGAGAGTCTATCTTTCATCTGTAATATAATTACATCACACTTCTTGGTAAATTGTCTTCTTTTCTTCTCCTCTTTGTTGAATGAAAATATTCTTCAATATTGTTTTAAACAGTGTCAGTCTAATTTCTAATGTTTTTAACACAAATCTCAAAATTTTGTATATAAATTTGAAGTTAGATACTATCCTTACATCCTGACTAGATTTTTATGAAGTACGTCAACATGAGGCAAAAGTTTGTGAAAAAATGTGAACCAAAACAAAAGTTCTGGGTCTTCTAAGAGCTCGTCTGAAACCAGAAGCTTCATTAGAAGTAGTGCTTCTTAGGCATTTATCTTCAATCTCTTCAAAGACTTCTATGAGCTTCTCTCGATTCTCACACACAATACTGACGATTCTAATGTTACAGTTCCATTTGGTTGTTGCTACTTTTGGTAACCTGTGCTCGACTATTATTCTAAAAATATCATACCTATTTGAAGAATTTGAAAAAAGGTCGCAACTGCTGATAAATTATTAAAAACACTCACGCTTTAGCATGCTGTGATGCTGCATTTTGGAACAAAAGATTAAGCTGTGAGCATAATAATGTATATAACGAACGTAAGGATGTTTCTTCTTAATGTAAACTTATGAACACCACCTGTAACACCACTAATTACATTTGGCCCATCTACATTTGAGCAATTAACTTTTATGGTGTTTCCATAATTATAGGATCAATTTCTTCTTCTATACATTTTTGTGTCCCTTCTGCTGATTTGTCTTTGACTCTTCTAAAGCACCGTAAGTTCTCACGAACGGTCCATCAAAAACATATCCAAAAATTAGTGCCATTTTGGCACCAATTCGTAACATCTGTAGTTTCGTTACATTGAATAGCCAAGAAATCGGAATTTTTAATTTGTATCATAAATTTCTTTTTTGTACACAGCCAACATGCTGTCTAAAATATCGTTTTGTATGCTTTTAGAAGCCCCTTAAAGACTGTTGCGTTCCGCAGACGTTCTCGCAACAGAACATCAAGTTCTGAAGAAAAATCGACTAATTCTCTAAATACTCCACGATTTTCCGATTCTTCATTCTCGTTATGACCTCTAAGTGCCAAATCAAAAGCACTGCAAAATTTTACATAGCAAATAATGCGTTTTAAAATATAACGGTTATTTCTAACCTGTTCATTATGTTCAACAACATGTTTCCGAAATGCTGAATTAAGTTGAGTCAAAACGTTTACTTCGCCTAGTAAAGCCAGTTGTGTGCAAGCATTAATATGGCCACGAGATGATTCATGCTTTTTTTATTTTAGTACGAAGATGATGCTAATCTTTTATACCTTTCTGGCCCAATTTGCTTCCGTTTCTACTGCTGCAGGGTTGTAGAATAATACGCATGGAAAACAGTACAACAAATTGGAAACTTTACAACCACATATCCACATTTCGTTTATAAATATCTCTTGAGAAACCCCACGTAAATGTCCTGTTTTGCTGTTTTATTTCACTAATTTGTGTTAAATTTAAATCATGTAATGACTTGCCTATTTTTTAAATATTTATTTTATCCTCTAAAGAAAGTCAGGTACAATTTGTTTTTATTAAGGTACTGATTCTATTCATGTTTGTAGGTGACACGTGATGACACAAAACACTTGATACAAGTCAACTGACGATCAACGAACGGCACATGAACACCAATGTTAAAAACTGGGAACTGGTCACCGATTTCTAGCCGCCCATGAACTTGGTTTATGAAGCGCTGTTATTCGTTGTAACGTCACCCGTCACGTTGTTATGGCAACCCGGTCCGCACGTCTCCTCGCGGCCCTGTTTACATGGTTTGGGCTACTGCTACGCGCAAGACAGATAAATCCTAATACTTTTATTCTAATATAAATCAACGTTTAAAAATTACTGATTATCTATTATCTTTTAAAACAAACAAGGGACAAACGACACACATTTATCTATCATAATACGTGGGTAGCGTGCTCAGAGCGCCCGTGCTCTGAGCGCCAACGCTGAAATCGTGCTCTGAGCGCCGATACTGATAAGCCCGTGTTCTGTGCGCCGAGCTTATCTATGCATCATTAGACACCAGGCTGCATATCTGTCCAGCCACTGTTCGCCAATTCCGCAGCCAACACAAGCGGTCCAATGAAAATTTGTACAAGTTATTGCAAAAGTCATTATCACAGCACTAGTAAGCTCCCAGAACAAAATACATTTATTATTAAGTTAGTTAAATTCCATAATCAGACAATTATTCATGTTATCAGAAAAATTACGAAAACCCAACTACTCTACCGTTTTATTAGTAACATAGGCCTAACTGTAGGGTAGAAATTCCATAAAATAAATATTAAAAGTTTCGAGCTACTGCGTTAGTTTTTTAGTTAAATTTGTAAACATAATACCTAAACGACAAATAATTTAGTCATAGGTTTTCAGTGTATGTATGTTTCCATCAATCTCTATATCAAACGTTATTCACAAATACACATAACTGATAACAAAATATAGTATTTTTTAAACATAGTTTACAAATTTTCTGAAAGCGATCCAAAACTTGCAGTGAGTGTTGAGAAGTATTAATTCCGTATAATTACTACACATACAAAATACGGAGACTACAGATACAGATTTTTGTATTTTCACTAAAATTCCTCATAACTCTACCCCCAAATAAACTTTTACCATTTTATTAAAATTTTGAGTTCTATTTTCGGCCCTTGGTGTCCCAGAATTAGCTCTTTGTTTTGATGTACCCTTGACTGATGTTTTACCTTTGTACTGACACAGAAAGTAATATACTCATTTGAACGTTTCATCGTGTACTGATATCCCTCGTGAAGTAGAGGGCCATCCTTACTTACTTTCTTGGAAGTAATGACTCCATTTAGATCAAAATTTTCGACTTTATAAACACCCTATTTAAAAACACAAACAGAAGACATTTGAACAGCGTCTTTTTTAACATGTAAACGTAATTAAAATAACACGTGTCACAACGATTATCAAACCAAAACTAAGGAAAGGTGCGAGTAACAAGTTCATTTACGAGTCATGTGGTAATTTACGAGTCAGCAAATTTAAGATATGCGGCTATCTAGTACAGATGACCAATCTAGTAAGATTTGCCTTCTTATCAACCTTCTTACATTGCACACCCCGTGGCAGCTCAGCTCTCCGTCTCATAATCATATTTTCATTTTCTTATTTATACTGTAATTGTATTTAATCACTTTCTTTTATTTCTCCTCAGATTTGTTCGTCCCAACCAAATGTGAAACCTGAGATAATAAATATGATTATTACCTAAACATAGACTACATGTGCAAAGGCACTATTACACTTTAAAAAATTTCAAAGTGCAAGCTGCAGGCTTCTGAAAAATGTATAAGATAATATTCATCCATTCCCTTTAAACAGTAGTAGATCTGAAATACTAAACTACTTTTAAGACTTCCGCAAATATAAGTTTATCTCTCTATGACTGGCGCGCGCCCGTGCGCGCACACACACACACAGACTTTCTCTATCTATCTCACGCGCGCGTGCATTTATGTATGTGTATGCACGTGTATATAGAGTAGGTCTTAGTATGTGTAGATGCGTGAAGCAGAGGGATTCGTATAAGCCTACGTGGCTGCTAAAACGTAAAGAAACTGCATGAACGTATTATCTGTAGGCCAACCTACGATATGTATAATACGCGTAATCATGGTTAGGATGTTCTGGGGGGGGGGGGGGAGATTCTTTATATGTTGTGTTTGTGAGAGAGAGGAAGAGTGTGAATGTCAACGTCTGCATAATTTACAATAGACTATATTACTCTGTACAGACGATGTACTCGGTATTATTTTACAACAGTATAAATAATAAGTAATAACCATTGTCACATGATTGATTTGTTTACCATAATTTTGTGTTTGTAATATCAGTAGTTCTGTTATTTTGTACATAATTCTCTAATTTATGGATAAGTGTGTTCAGTGCCAGTAGTAATATTAACTTATAATAATATACATTATTGAACATCTTACAATCCGCATTCAGCTATAACACATTTTTAGACATGTATTGCTATTTGCACCAATTACAATAAACATTCAATGATTACTGAATTTATAATTATTTGCAGACATAATTAAGGGATTATTATATTATCAATAATTTAAATTGTAATACTGTATTAATTAGGTTTTTGGGATATTGTAATTATGTGTATCTATTTAAGTAAAATAATGTGTAAGAAATGTTATTATTTTGCTGATGTGAAACAAAACTGTCCCACACACGCGCGCGTGTGCGCACAGAGAGAGAGAGAGAGAGAGAGAGAGAGAGAGAGAGAGAGAGAGAGAGAGAGAGAGAGAGAGAGAGAGATAATCGAATATGTGTCATTATTAATTACTCATATTGTAACGTCACGGAACGTTCCAAAAAGGAAATTAATTGCAAAGTAAATTATCATAAGAGGAAGGTGAGATGAACAGTCTCGAACCCAAGTAATCAAAAAAATTTTGTAATATTGTCCGATAATTAATATCACTAACATGTAAAAACGACCAAGACTATGACCAAGACTCAAACCCCATATATTGTTTAAGTGAAGAACAGAATAAAACTGATAATGTATTATAAGAGAAACATATAATCTCAGAAAGGACCAAAATGAGGTCATAACATATTAGAAATGTAACTCTAAATAGAGCATAAAACCCCATTTATTGTGAAATAATATACAAGATCTATTATTATACTTTATAATATAAATAAAATAAATGTATTAAATGATTTGAATACATCATTAAAAAGGATGTAAATTAAAATAAAAAATATATAAATGTTATGACAAAAAAAAATCAAGGTTTTGGAGTTGAGACCAATCACTCAGTTTTATGTGAAAATTATTTATTATAGAATTAACATAAAAACTATATGTAAATGTCAATTAGACAAAGACAAACAAATTACTTTAAATAGAGAAAGCTGTAAATTGATTAGAAGTCAATTACAAGAATCAAAAACAGTGTTAAACTGAAAACATGTGATGAACATATAAAATTGTAATATTTATGAATTTAATGTTATCAAAATGCAACAAAATTGTATTTTAAAGTTGAACCACAATATAAAGTAACTATACTTATATATATGACCACCTAAAACACTTTAACAGTCAAGTTATGAAACTAGTTACCTATACCATACTAGGCTGAGACCAAAAAACAATCACAAAAATAGTCATATTTGACAGACTAATTGTATAATATTAGAAAAAATATAGGAAAAAGGTACAATTCTATAATGTACAATGGAAACATACTTGCTCAATTGAAGACAAGCTTAATTCATAGAGAATTTTTAAATATAAAAGTGAAAATTGTCACACCCATGAAATAACTTATCTGTACAATAACAGTGAGATGCTAAGTAATATTACAATAAAAATAAAATGTATTAGGATAAACCAGGTATTCCCAAAGGTAAACAATATAACAAACTCTAAGTGAATACCCAAAAAATCCCATAAATAATACCGAAAAAGACAAAATTACGATAAAAACCAGTGACAAAAAACTAGGCCATATGTAATTCCTACAGAAAAATGAACTTATTTGTATGTTATATGCTTTAATATTTGCTTATTTTGTTATGTAAAGATAATTATGTTATGTATTAATGTTATAGCAAGAACCAAGCAACTTCATAACATTTTATTAATTAGAAACTTAGAATTTTGTGCAAACACTACAAGGTAAGAATTGTATTTTATGTTAATTTACTAGATTTAATTTATTCAAAACCAATCATGAATGGTATCATTTTATTCAGCTGAAAGCAGAGAATCCAAAAATAATAATGGCATGCAGATTGTAAGTAGTTCTTAAAATTGTTTGACAAATACCAGAATAATTTCAGTAATATCCTTTAGTAGGAAGAACAAAAAGTTTTTGTTCTAAAGCTTCTACGGAAGTCGAATTTGTTCCATGATGTTCTAGTTGCATATTCTCGAACGTTCCAGAAGAAAATTTTACTCAAAAATACCGGAAGTCATGTTTAAAAATTAAAACAATGCACCTTACACAGAGTATAAAAGGAAGACGAAATTTGACACAAAAAACACTTTATGCTTTGAATCCACAAGAGACACTTCACCTACGAATCCGATCATCTTATCCAAGGCGAACTCGAAGAAGAGGAATTCAACCCGAAAACTCAGAAAGGCTTTTTCCCGTACCAGACAAAAGACAGACTTAACCTATGTCAGGAGTATATCGCTAAAACGCTAACGTGTTGTTGAATAGAGCAACAACACGCCATATTTAATAGAAACGCACACAGCCAAATATCCAGCGGCCCTGAAAAGGACCGATTTTAATAGAGAAAAATCAATTTTGCTGGTATTCGCGAAAATAAACAGACTTTGACAAACCAAGAACAGTGTCCAGTGAAGGAAATAATTACCCACCGGAACGTGAGTTGTTCAAAAATTAAAATCATTTTTACCTGGTATCCTTGTCACACAGTTGTACTACACATGTCAAACACCTTCAAATCATACAAATTTTGTAAAGCATCCCACTGATTTGTCTTGATAGATCCATGTTTTTCGGTATCCAAGCCACTTATAGTATATAATTAGTAAAATAGTTTACCTTAATGGAGTCGCCATTATAATTTTTGGCAGCTGTGTTGTGTCCGTGTAAAGGGGTGTGAAATGCTATGAAATTTTTTTACGATGTGAAGATATGAAGTGCGGCAAAGGTCTTACATGACTAGTTCATGATAGTGCGTATTTACATAATTGCATGTTTACAAGTATTGATGAAGTGGTGTGTTTACAATCGGCAAAAGTTCGTTGACATTCTAACTTAACCCTTTTCAATAGTGTGTGACTGCTGCAATGCTGTAAGGCCTATGACCTGTTTAATTCATGACAGACACTTGAATTTAATGGCGTGTATTTTGTTAAAGTTCGAGAGGTGCCTACTGGATAGCAAGGATAGCTGACGTACCGTACACCGCCATGATGCAGATTTTGCGAAACTCTTTACTTTTACCTTGCACTTGTTACTTTATTCCACTTATATCTTATTAAGTTTTTAAAATTAAATTTTCTAAATACTTGTTATAAAAAATGTATTCTTTATAAAAGTATATATAAAATTTCGGTATCTATTTGTTTCTGTTGAATGTTTTGTCTTTATAAATTACTACCCACCGGTTCGGGATATGTGGTTACATGTTGGACTGCTATTCATGTCATATGTAATTGTTCTTAAAAATTTTTGGTGCTCTTCATATTCTATTTTACTGTTCAAAAAATGTGTTCTTGAACTTTAGATTTGTTAAAATTTGTAATACTTTAAAAATTCATTGGTCTCAATTGTAGGTCGTTGTTTCATTCGTCTTGTTTATTAACATATAAAATTTCCAGATCCTGATGATGGGGCATATGCCCTGAAACGCGTCGATTGAAATATAGACAAAAGGCCACCAGACGGACAAGAAAAAGGTAAACTATTTTACTAATTATATTGTATTTTTTATAAGAATTAATTATAATTATTTTTATTTAGTATTTTAATGATTACAAATCACACTTAACTACAGAAATCACAGGTTCCTTCTCAAACTACAGGTGCGTGCGTGCGTGCGTGCGTGCGTGCGTGTCAATGAGAAATAAAATAACTTACATCCGCCGAAGTTAAGTATTTCAGGTCTACTGCTGTTTAAAGGTAACGGATGAATATTGCCTTACACATTTTTCAGAAGCATGCAACTTTCACTTAGAAATTTTGTATTATGGATGTAATGGTGCCTTTGCACATGGATCATTAGCGAATAATCCTATTTATTGTCTCAGAATTTCTCATTCGGTTGGGACGAACAAACCTGATGGAGAGAATAAAAGAAAGTGATTAAATACAACTGTAATTATGAAAATGAAAATTCGATTACGAGACGGAAAGCTGAGCTGTATATATGCGTAAACACAAGGTGTGCAATGTAAGCGGATTGATAAGGAAGACAAAACTCACTAGCGTGGTTATCTAGCCGCATACCTTAAATCCGCTGACCAAACGATTCGTAGATGAGCTTGTTATTCGCACCTTTCCTTAGTTATGGTTTGACAATCGTTGTAACAAAAGTAGTATTAAAGTCGTGAATTTTGATCTAAATGGAGTCTTTACTTCCAAGGAAGTAAAGTCTCTTACTTTTTCACGAGGAATAGCAGTACAGGGTGAAACGTTCAAATGAGTATATTACATTCTGAGCGTGTACGAAGAAAAAACATCAGCATGTCAAGAGTACATCGAACAAGAATCTAATGTTAGAAGCACCAAGGGCCGAAAATAAAACTCAAAGTTTCAAAAAAATTATAAAAGTTTATTTTGGGTTAACGTTATAAGGAATTTTAGTTAAAATACAAAATCTGTATCTGTAGTCTCTGTATTTTGTATGTGTAGTAATTTGACAGAATTAGCGTCTCAACACTCATTACATACTTCCATTGTTCCATAAGGAAATGGAAGTATGGTGATGGCAAAAAAAATCGTGTCCGAGATTATTGCAGATTCTGATTGTACTACCCTCAAAACATGAAAAAAAGTCATTTTTCGAAATGTGTGTGTGTGTGTGTGTGTGTGTGTGTGTGTGTGTGTGTGTGTGTGTGTGTGTGTGTGTGTGTGTGTGTGTGTGTGTGTGTGTGTGTGTGTGTGTGTGTGTGTGTGTGTGTGTGTGTGTGTGCGTGTGTGCGTGTGTGCGTGTCTTGTGTGTTTGTAGATTTTTTTTCTATGGCAAACGATAACAGCCGCAAATTCAAACAGAATCAAATAATTTTTGGCACACAGCCCTGATTTGTAGATTACTCAAGACATATTGTTTTTGGTGAAGATCGGTTAAGGGAAAGGGGTACTTTACCAGCAACTTTTTTTTAATCAAGGGTAATTTTTTTCTATGGCAAACGATAACAGCCGCAAATTCAAACAGAATCAAATCATTTTTTGCATACAGCTGTGAACTGTAGAGTTATCAAGACCTATTGTTTTTGGTGAAGATCGGTTAAGGGAAAGGTGTCGTTTACCTGCAACGTTTTTATATTTTAACAAGGGTATTTTCTATGGCAAACGATAACAGCCGCAAATTCAAACATAATCAAATAATGTTTTGCATGCATCCCTGAATTGTAAAGGACTCAAGACCTGTTGATTTTGGTGAAGATCAGTTAAGAGAAAGGTGTAGTTTACCTGCAACGTTTTATATGATAACAAGGGTAATTTTTTCTATGACGAACGATAACTGCCGTAAATTCAAACATAATCAAATAAGGTTTTGCATACATCCCTAAATTGTAGAGTACTCAAGGCCTGTTGATTTTTGTGAAGATTGGTTACGGGAAAGGGGTAGTTTACCTGCAACATTTTATGTTGTAACAAGAGACATTTTTTCATGACGAACGATAACTGCCGTAAATTCAAACAGAATCAAATAATTTTTTACATATGTGCCTGAGTTGTAGAATACTCAAGGCCTATTGATTTTGGTGAAGATCGGTTACGGGGAAAGGGCAGTTTACCTGAAACATTTTTTGTTGTAACAAGAGTAAAGTACTTAATTTTTGATAAATAAAGTATCCTGATAAGAAGATCTTAATAATCCACTGTAGAAAGGTAGATGAAATATCTACAAATGAAGAGGCTAGTTGAACGGGGTGGGGGTAATTTTCTATAAATGAAAATTATTGTTGAAGGGGGAGGGGATAATTTTTATATGTGTACTACGTTATCGGCAACAAAGTACAGTAGGACCTTGATAATCCGGCACGGTCGGGACCGAGAGCGTGCGGGATTATCAAATATGCCGGATTACCAAGGCCATTTTTAAAACCCTGGTTTAAACAAGGGTATGTAGATAAAAACTACAGTTTTAACATACAAAAACGATTAATTGTTCATTTAGTAAACACAACAGAAAACATTACAGTAAACAAAAAAAAATTAAAAGTATGTAATACTGCACAATGAAAACTACTGTATATTGAACTAAAAATCAAATATAATGCAATTCACTGTTAAATAGCTCAGGATTCTCAGGGACTTAGAACTCAGGGATAGCTTGAATTTTCTTTTGAGCCCTCTGAAACATTGTAGGGATGTTAACTTGTTTCTTTGATTGAACTCTTTTTTGACAAAAACTATTTTGTACAATATGGAGGTTCATAACTTCAGCAACGTCGTATTGCTGGCTCCTCTCTGCGAATTTCACAAACGTGTTTAATGCTTCCGAAGCCTCAGCCCAAGAGATGTGAGTTTTAGGCGTTTCTTCTTCATCACTCTCAGTATCTTGTACCTCTTGTGGGCTGGAGACACTTTTTATTATCAAATCATCAGTGAGCTCTTCTTCGGTAGGCAGATCTTTGTCAATTTCGATCCATCCATTAATTTCTTCTACTGAAAGGGCACTCAGTTCATTATTTGAAGCACAATTCATCACACTTACAATTTCAGAGTGGTCAGTTGTGGGCTCATAATCATTTTCATCCTTTTCCATCTCGGTTTCTTCAATCATTTTTGGCCATTATTTTCTCCAGGCCTTGTGCAATGTTATATTTTTCACATCGGACCAAGCAATTGCAGCTGTAAAAATAGCATCTTTAATGTTAAAATCACGTTGGAAATCTTTGACGCTGCAATCTGAGCTCAGAAGCTTTTGCACAAACATTCCTCTGTACTTCCACTTGAAATTTTGTATGACCCCTTGGTCCATGGGTTGTATTAGTGGCGTAACATTGGCAGGAAGGTATGTGCAAAAAATGTTACCTGACACGAGTTCAGATTCTGGAGGGTGAGCTCGGCAATTGTCCAGGACGAGAACAGCCTTTGAATCTTTAGTTAGCCCTAGTTTTTCAAAATTTTCTTTCACAGCTGGAACGAAATGATGCATGAACCAGTCTTTAAACAACTCGGCTGTCATCCACGCATTATTCTGAGCACCGTAAATAACAGGCAAATGTGTCACATTTTTGAGAGGCCTCGGCTTTTTATACTTTCCAATGACAAACGGAGTTAGTTTATGATTGCCTGAAGCGTTTCCACACACTAATATAGTTATTCTATCTTTATTCTTCTTAAACCCCTTTGCGCTGGACTCCTCAGCTCCCGGCTAGGGTTGAATTTGGTAAACACCGCCATAACAGGCCAGTCTCATCAGCGTTGTAAATTTGAGCTGGGGACAACTGATGTTCATCAACGAGTTTTTGAAACATTATTTTATACTCATTTGCAGCAGCCTCGTCTGCTGATTTTATCTCTCCGGAAACGTCTAGTTTACGTATGCCATGGCGAACCTTGAAATTATGAAGCCACCCTTTTGAGAATGAAAGAATTTCATCTGCAGGCAAATCTAATTCCTTGTGAAAAAATTTGGCTTTTTCAATTATCATAGGCCCCATTATTGGTTTTCCCTCTGCTCTCTTAGCACTAAACCATTTATACAAAACTTCATCCAGAGTGTCTAATTTAGGTTTTTATAAAGTTTGCCTAATGTCTAGACTTGTAACTGATGCTGATTGTGACTCAAATTTTTCTAACTGTTGTTTTTGTTTTTTAATGTCGTAAATAGTTGAAGATGCGATATTAAATTCAGTCATAATATTGTTTCGGTTCTCGCCTTTTTCCAGTCTTCTTATGATGTTCAGTTTTTGGTGAATTGTCAACGTCACATGTTTACGTTTTGATGTTTTAGGCGCACTTTTGTTCGGTTTAGAAAACATTATGAACTTTTCACTGTGCTATAGTCTATTTCACAGCCGTACACGCAGCTAAACTTTAATACAGTGTACCATGAATTTTATTACATAATTTTATAAGAAAACCGGACAGCTCTGATGCAAGTGTAAGTACAATTTACTGTAACTGTAGGCGTACATGAACAAAGAATCGTAGTGACACTAGCATGAAGCCAAGATGGCGACTGGCTGATCCCGGCGAGAGGCAGCAGTGCTGCCAGACGTTCGATAAATTTGACCGGTGTACCGTACTATCAAACTCGTGAACTGCGGAACCCAGTAAATTTAAATCAGTACTCAGGGAGAAAAAATCTGGCAACCCTCTATATTTCTGATGCGTGCCGGACTATCGGGTCTGCCGGACTTTCGAGTGCCGGATTATCGCGGTCTTACTGTAGTAGTTTTTGTTAAAATTCCTTCCCTGGCTGTTTGGCCATAGTCCAATGTTTTCTGCAAAACCAGACGTTTTGGCAGTGCCGTTGACTGCCATCATCAGTGAAAATCGAGTGTGATAACGTGTGGTGGTTTACGTTAGTGACCACAGTACTGTGGTTAAGGCTGAAGCAATAAGTGGAAAGAAGTAGTTTCTATGGAAACATTTCATTTCGTAAATTATTTTAAATATAAATCTTAGAACATGGAAGTCATGTATGGTTCTCCATACCAATATTTTTGGATTGCTTTCAAAACGTTTGTGAACTATGTCTCAAAAAATCTTATATTTTATTATCAGTTTTAAGTATCTGTGATTAACATTAGATATAGACCTACAGATGTCTAAGGAAACATACATAAACTGAAAATCTATGATTAAATTATTTATCATTTAAATATTATGGTTACAAATTTAACTAAAAATCCAATGCAGAAGTTCGGAAGTTTTAGTATTTATTTTATGATTTTTTATGAAGAAAGTTGTGTTAGTGGTTATAATCACAAACAGAATTATCACTGTTGCACACCACTATAGAAAAATTATTCCGATTAGCGCTTTCAAGCTTCTCAGCTCATCGCCAGATAGATATTCATCGTCATAATACCGATCTGACGATGAGCTGAGAAGTTTGAAAGCGCTAATCGGAATAATTTTTCTATAGTGGTGTGCAACAGTGATAATTCTGTTTATTTTACGATTGTCTGCTGTAAATTGTTATGATACTAGTAAAATAGTAGCGTAGCTGGGGTTTCATAATTTTTCTGATAATATAAGAAATTGTCTAATATTGAAATTTAATTAACTTAATAATAAATGTATTTCGTTCAAAACAGTTAGAGAGGTCTGCAGTTCCGGGAGCTTACCCCCGGAGCGGGAGTGGGATAATATCTTTTAGCAATGAATTGTACAAATTTTCGTAGGACCACTAATGTTGGCTATGGAGTTGACGAACAACGGACACACAGACATGCAGCCAGGTGTTAGCGCGTCATGATGCACAGATAAACTCAGCGCTCAGAACACGGGGTTATCAGTATCGGCGCTCAGAGCACGATTTCAGCGTTGGCACTCAGAGCACGGGCGCTGGGCGCTCTGAGCACGGAGCATTGCATTGCATTATATGTGCGGGGTGTCTTTGCACCCGTGGCTTATTTGCAGCATCTGGAGTGTGTCCAATGGCTGCCAGAAGTGAACATAGTGCTGGCATATTTTCGACTGGTAACCTAAAACTGGAAAGGGAAACAGCCAACCAGTTAACTGTGAAGGCGGGGGAGTATAACTTTATTTTGATTTGTGCACTGCCGCTGGTACCGATTCGAGCAACAATGTTGCCTGTTTCAAGTCCAGTCAGCAGACGCCCCGAGGACGTCGGTCGCTCCCCGCGAGGCAGAGAGCCTCCGTGCCAATGATTGATGACAGCAACAAGCAGCCGACTCAGCGTGCTAGGAGGTGGTCAGGAAGGAGAGAAGGACAGTTTAAGTGAAAAACTCTGGTCAAGGACTGATGATTACATTTTTAGTTTAATTTAAAGAGGATGGCGTTATGGCGGGTCATCAAGAAGCGCCCGAGGGCGCTTGACCCGAAGGGGTGGTGGTGGTTCTGATGCACTGATGGTTCGTAGGTATGGGAATGTGGAGGTCGAGGCTTTAGCAAAGAGAGTTAGAGCCAGCGACCGGACAAAGGCAGTCAAGGTAGGAACACGGAGACCCCTTCGAATCACGTCGTTCCTTACAAACCAAGGGGACCCCGTCAAGGATCGGAGGGTTTGGGACTGGAAAGCTTCCAGTCTACATCTGTTGGTGGTGGATAAAAGAGACCACCAAGCGGGAGCTGCATAGGTCAGTACAGACCTGAGAAAAAGCAGATATATGGTAATCTTCGTGCGCATGGCCAGGCGGCTGCGACACGAGCGGAAAGGAAATAATTGGCTCGAACGCCGCGAGCCTTGGCAAGGGTTTCCGTCATGTGGGCATTGAAGCAAAGGCGACGATCTAGCCGAACGCCTAAATACGTCACCGATTCTTTGTAGGCGATGGGCCTCCCTTCCAGAGAGAGGGGCTGGCATCACGAGATGGACTTACGGGTGAAGCAGATCGCCTCGGATTTCTCTGTGTTGACCGTCACCCGCCATTTCCGTAGCCAGTCCGGAAGCTGGTTCAACTGACGCTGCAGCTTTGTACTCGCAAATCGCGGGGACAGGGAGGCGCAGTGATACATAGCGTCGTGATACATAGCATCGTCAGCGAACAAAGACAACGTGACTCCGGGCAATACAGGCAGGTCGTTCGTGTACACAAGGTACAGAACGGGGCCGAGGACAGATCCCTGTGGTACGCCGGCGGCGACGGATCGAACTGTAGAACAGGACCCGTCGACGCTCACCCTGAAGGTTCGGTCGCTGAGATACGACCGGAGGAAAAACACTATGGCCGATGGTAGAGGGGAATTGGCAAGTCTGAAGAGAAGACCTTCGTGTCAGACTTTATCGAAGGCCTTGCTCACGACCAAGAGTACGGCGGCAGTAGTGGCTCGCCTGTTGGTGGCATCTGACAAGTGCGTAACAACGCGGACCAATTGAAGCGTGGTCGAGTGCTCTCTGCGAAACCCGAACTGTTCGCTGCGGATGAAACCATCTAGCAGCAGCGAGATGCGAGCCAGCAGGAGACCCTCGAACACCTTCGAGATGACTGGCAAGAGAGAGATTGGACGATAGCTTTCAGGAAGCATGCGCGGCTTGCGAGGCTTCGGAATCATTATGACATTGGCTGTTTTCCACAGGCGGGGAAAGTACTGTAGCCGGAGACAGGAGTTAAACAGCTCAAGAACGAGGTCAACGATTGAGGCCGGGAGATTTTGTAGAGCGATCCGGTCAGGACCGGGGGTGCGTCGGCGATTTAGTCGGCAGATAGATGAAACTAGTTCATCCCTGTCAAACGGGAGGGCTGGGACATCGGGAGGGCAGGAAAAATATCCAGATAGGAAGTCACGGACTTCTGCCGAGTGGGCAGGGTCTGAGACGCCTTGGTGAACAGTAAATTGCACCTCCATGCAGTCGGCGAAGACCTCAGCCTTGCCTTCTGACGAAGATACAACCCCGTTCGGAGTTTCAAGCGGGTTGCGAGTTCTCTTCTCGCGGGTCAGTCTACTCGCTGCTCTCCAGGCGGAAGCGTGGTCAACTTCAAGAGACTCAAGATATGAGTCCCATCAATCAGAGTTTACGTCCCGCAGTAGCTGCTGGACGTAAAGAGACTGGGCCCGAAAGCGCCTTTTGACGGGTTCACGGGTTCTTTGCCATCTGCGGCGGAGCTTGCGCTGTAACCAGATGGCGTGGAGAGCTTCCGGATGTAGGGCCGAGCGTGGATGGTTCACCTCGAGAGCTTAAGTGTGTCGATCCATGACATCTTGGACCAACTCCTGAAGATGAGTGGCTCGGAGATCCAAATCGTCACAAGTGACGATCAGGTCCGCGGGGAGCGATGGAAACCGCCGTGAGAGCTCGTCATGGTAGGTGCGCCAGTTGACTCTCCTAACAATCTGAGCGGTAGGTCGGGGTGAGGCCGACAGCTCACGGGCAGTTACAAAAAGGGGATTGTGATCGGATGAGCGATCCGACACTGACGAGACCTGGATGTGATGGGTCACGTCCTTGGCTATGACAATGTCAAGGAAGTCCGGTCGGTGACCGGAAAAGGGGAAGTGAGTAGGGTCTTCAGGGCCGATGACTTGAAGTACCGGGTCGTCGGAGACGAACCGATACAGAGATTTTCCGTAGGCGTTAGCTACTCGGCTGTTCCAAGAGGGATGCTTGGCATTTAAGTCGCCGGCTACAATGGTCGGTAGGGGATGATGGAGGAGAGCGTCCCACTCCTCGGGCGGCAGAGGTACCCGCAGGACGGGCCGGATACGCCGCAACAACGCGCAACTCCAATCCGCCAGCGTCTATCGCCACCACACAACCTTCAACAAGAGATGTATCTAAAGGGGGTAGTGGCCTGTGGGATATCCGCCTGTGGACTAAGACGGCTGCCCCCCCCCCCCCCCGAGGGGCGACAGCCCGGCCGCTGGGGACGATCCTGACGAAAACAGATGTAAGATAGCAGGTTGAACGTATGGTAGCGAGCCAGATGAGTCTCGCAAAGGAGGACGACATCAGCATCGTACTCCGTTACGAAAGTCATCAGTTCAGATCGTCGAGGGACTACCCCATGGGCATTCCACGCAACGATCCTAAGGCTCCTAGCCATTCAAAGGAAGAAGAGGAAAGAGGGTAGACAAGGATTGAAACACCAGAGCGAGAACCGTGGTTGTATCTAGAGCAGACCTGATGTTGTTTACCAAAGTTTCAGCCCAGGCAGTCAGGGGGCCACCGGGGCCCGGGAAGATTCCCGAGATTCTGGAAGACAGACCCGGCTCGGCCGGTTTCGTAAATGGCGCAGGGCTCGGGGACGGACATGAGGTCTGCTCAGTTGGGAGCTTAGGTTGATGTCTGGAGGCGGGCGGGGCCCGCTGAGGCTTTACAGGCAAGGCCTGTGGAACTTGTCGCTGGCGGCGACGAGTGCGCTTTGCTTTGAAGCTCCGAGGAGCAGAAGGTGGGACAGATGTAGCGACCACAGCCACATATGAAGGACCGGGCACTCTGGCAGGCGGAACTGGGGCCCTGGGAGCAGCCAGAACTGCTGCCGGGCCTGAGATGATGCTCCGGAGAGAGGGGGGAAGGCCTCTCTGCGGTTAGGGAGGGGACCTGCAACACGGCCTGCCTGCGCGCCAGGGCGAGCAGGAGTCCGCTGCAGCGTCATGGCCGATATAAAGTCTTTACATCCTCTATAACTAGCCGGATGGTCCCCGCCGCAGTTGCAGCAAATGGCAGTGAACCCCGTCTTGGGCTTACCACACCCACGATGAGGCTCGGTACATCGCACGCAACGCGGAGGGTGGTTGCAGAACAAGCTAGAGTGGCCAAACCTCTGGCAGTTAAAACACTGTGAGGGGCCTGGCCGCGGGTCGAAGGTACGGACTTGCACCCAAAGGTGCAGGAAGTTCTGGAGGCCATAGACCTCCTCGAACTGGCCTACTTTGAGTAATTTCACCAGGAAACTATTCACGGGACGGCGATCTTCCCCCTTGCCAACATGCAGTACACTTACTGCCGTCGGCGAATAGCCTAGGGTGACAAGCTCCTGCCTGATGGCATCGGGAGCGGTCCAGGAAGGAAGTCCTGAGAGAACAATTTTAATTTCGCGCTAAGAAAGAAGCGCAAAAGTATGGAAGGAAATCTTCCTCTCGGTGAGAAACTGTTGTACTGATCGGAATTCCGGGACAGTAGTGGCCGCTATTCGAAGCGAGGCGCCTTGGCACCTGGCCTCGAGTTTGGCCGAAGGAAGCAGATTCTGCAGGAAACGAAGAATTTCCCTATAGTTGCGATTGTCAGGAATGACAATCGATGGAATTTTCGGTTTGGACACAGAATGAGAGGTAGACTGAGTTGGATGGTTGTCGCTGTTACCAGGACTGAGTACCCGATGTGTTGGAGTGGCCGGTGGCGGGCTGGCAACTAATTTTTGCTTGCATTTGGCAGACTTGCCCTCCACAAGCGAAAATTCACCGTCCCCCGTCCCCACGCTACACATCGACGCACAATCACTTTCACTAAGAGTATGGAAAGGCAGCGGGGTAGATTGAGGACCGGTACCACAGGTTTCCATTAAGGTTACCAGCGGTGCCGGCAAAGGAACGGGCGTTGCGTTCTACGCCATCTCGGGTGACCGAAGTGAACGTCAAAGACGCAAAAAGGGCTAGGAAATAGTGACTTTCACCAGCAGTGAATCACTACAATGACAGACAAAGAACACGACACCAGACGCGCACGGCACAATACACTGATAAAATGTAGCACACTGTTGATGATGATGATGTGGTGAAGAAATCAGGATGATGAATACACAAATAACTGTTAAATTCACAATAGCAAAATGCCAAACAAAGTAACGCAGCCTACCCGGGCAACAGCTCTAGGTAGACTCTCTCCTGAGCACGGAGCCAAAACATGATTCTTTTTACGTTCTCTGTTGGGGGGGGGGGCTTGCGGTCACAATAAGTGGTGGCGTTTACAGATTTCTACTACCGAATTGCACTGTGCGGTCGTACAATACGGCTCTACCTTCCCCAGATTCCAATTACTAAATACAGCTCTACCTTCCCCAGATTCCAATTACTAACAGTTTGGGGCTAAATTTAAAGGGGCGTTTGATACAATTTGACAGGATCGGCAATGAGAGAAACCCCATCGGCCAGTTGGCCATAGCAAATTATTTACTACTAATAAAAACTTATTTAAGTAATGATAATCCATAATTAAATGAGTAATTTAATAGAATATTATATCAATTAGTTTCGATAACGCGATAATACTAGAATACACAAATTCATAGTGACACTCGTGCAGTTTCTCTGTAGAGTCGGCATGTCAACACTGTTTCCTCGTTCCACTGTGGCATACATAAACATGCTGTACTTGTTAAAATCTTCCATCGTCTTTATTTGCAACTGTGTCCGATATTTAGACAGAACTCAGAAAAATGGTAGAGCCGAGTTACCATATGTTGCGGATTTCATGGACAATTTTATTGGAAGAACGTCAGTGCGTCATCCAGTCATCATGTCGTCACTTCTGATTCCTGTTATATGCTAGCCCCACGTAAACTTAAGATTTAATTA
Organism: Magicicada septendecula; assembly: GCA_034769895.1. Classification (NCBI taxonomy): domain Eukaryota; kingdom Metazoa; phylum Arthropoda; class Insecta; order Hemiptera; family Cicadidae; genus Magicicada; species Magicicada septendecula. The sequence goes on along the minus strand of CM068367.1, from coordinate 704,386,572 downwards.
AATCTTAAATGTCTTGTAGTTACAGGCTGTTATAGACGGCAGGTCAAGAGGAGAGCCGCCTAGTTATTGTTTTACAAGCCTAGCCTGGAAACAAAGCACTAGTGATTCCTATTCTTCAAGAAATAATTTATAGTCATTACCAACATATTCGAGTCAAAACCTAGTGTTTCAAATTTATGTTATGCTAAGTTAATCTGATAATGCTACATTATCAGCAGTGGCGGCTCGTGAGGTAACCTTAAGTGGGGGCGCTCTCAAAAATTGTCAAATAATGTAAGTCTCTACTGCAACTTACCCTATTACCATCTTCATACCACCCTGTACTTAAGTTGCAAACTATGCTTAAATAAGTATAAAATTAATAAAAAATAAAAATCACAAAAGTTATTACTGTGAAATACATTATTATCATTACATTATTACATTATTATCATGAAATACAAATCATAAACAAAAATTATGCAAACACATTCTTAATATATCGAGCACTATAAATTATAAGAAATAGATTATCTGTAAACTTATCGTTTAAAAGAAAAATCTAATCTTCTGTTTTTGCCCGAATGAATTTTTGTACTACTAGTTCGTTAAAGTCTGGTGTCTTGCAACTCATTGACTGTTCTGTAGACAACATAGCCAAAGCAGTTAATCTATATTCACTCATGGTGTTTCTTAAATAGTATTTGATTAACTTCAGAGTTGAAAAACACCGTTCAATTTCTGAAGTAGTCGTAGGAATAGTTACAAATATTTTTAATGCTTTCGTGATTTCTTTAAATGCACTGTCTAATCCGAAAGAAGTTACAAAATTTAAGTCTTCAAGCAGCCAGCCACATTTTCTTATTATTTCTGATCTGAAGTAAAAAACTTCAAGCTCTGTCATAAAAGAATTTTTGTCAATCATTGGAAGTGCACTGCAAAACGGTTAACGTCATCTACCGGAAGATCATTTTTCTTATGTTCATTGAGGGATTAGGGTTGAAATATCTTTGCTGCACAAAGATGGTTTTTGAATGAAAAGCATTCTTTTATTTGATATACGATTGTATCACAAACTTCGTTTGCCGATATATTTAAAGTCTTATCATTCGGGAGTCGCCTCTTTCTAGATGTAGACGCTTCTGTGATCACCTCAATTATTTCTTCTGGTATATGGAATGCAGAAGGTAACGTATTTCTTATTTTGATTACTGCTTTTTCAAAGTTGTCAATAGCCGATCGAATTCTGACTGGATCGGTTTGCACAACTTGTAACTGGTTAAATAATATATCAACTTGAGGCATTATTTTTGAATAAAATTTTAGCCAAAAAAGAAAGTGCTATTTTCAAGTTAGTTAATAAACCCAGCAGCTTGTGTTACCATTTCAGAAATGTATACTTTGAACGCCTGACTGTATATTTTAAAAACATTCAAGAATATCGTCTTTGTAATTTAAAACTGTTTGTATTGTCCTTGATTGAAAATTCCAACTAGTCTGTGAGGGTCGAAGTATCTCTTTTATTGCATATATATTCTAACGCCACTCTCCTGTCTGGAGAATGGGAGAAAAAGGTGGCAATCCCTTTAAATAGGCACAACAAATTCTTACACTTGTCATATTTGAAGCAGCTTGTGCAAGCAATTTATTTAATTGGTAGGGATAACAATAAAAATAATGAGCATCTCTATACGTTTCATTGATTTTGACATTTACACCTCCATCATGTCCACACATAACAGCAGCTCCATCGTATGTCTGTGTGATCAGTTTATCAGAATTATTTCCTAAACTTGGATCAAGCTTCTCCAAAATACCCTGTGTCAATCATCACCCTGTGTTCTTCGTCTTGTTTATCCGGACTCGAAAACCCCCAAAATCGTTCATGAATACGACCGTTTAATTCGTATCAAAAACCAAGACTGTCTGTGTTTTCGCGGATACATCAGTTGTATCGTCTGCCATTATAACATAAAATGAGGCTTTTTCAATCTCTTGTACAATATTTTCACGGCACACATCAAGCATGCATTATAAAAGTTCATTTTGTACCCTCTTAGAGGTCCCTTTAAAACATGGGCTTCTTTCATGTGGCTATTAAAAGCAGCGTCGATTTTTCTTTTATAATTTACCAATTCTAAAAATACACCTTTATTATTAGAGTGGTTTTTTCGTTATGACCATGAATAAGAAGATTACAATTGCTACAAAGTTTTGAAAGGTCTATCACTCTTGAAAGAATCTGGCGATTTCTGTCCACTCGTTCATTATGTCTGCGAACATTTTCTGCATGTGCTGTACTCAAACTAGCAGATATGTTTGTTTTTCCTAGCAGCTGAAAACTGATGAGATTGTTTTGTTTTATGCTAATTTTCACTGTAAGATGCTTCAGATCGCTTACACCGTCTCTTGTCCAACTGTTGTCACCACCAAACAATAAACACACAAAACAAAACAAAGAGTTACTTTCTTCACACCCACATATCCACGACGTTGTATCAAACACTTTCCTACCAAAGCGTGTAAAACTCTCCTTTCCCTTTGCACTTGACTTAAGTTCAAATCGGTCACATTGGTCTTGCATTGTTTTTATATCAAGCTTTTCTTCTAATGAAAAAGAAGAAAAATTAAGTTTTTTAATGTCGGAAATGTTCATTTTCAATCGAAACTCGAGCGAAAACTGGTACTAACGCACTGAGAGCCTGTGGGACTCCCATTGGTGGTCCTACATATATAATTATCGTATATAATATACTACGTACATAATTACCATTTAGCTAATGTCAGTGACATCACATTGTCACGGTATCCAGCTGTACTGTATGTACAGACTTGGGCTCTGCTGTCAGCCGTCCAAAGCTCATAAGCAGCGGCACATGTTACCCTGATTTTACTATGATTTCACTAGTAGCTGCGGCTGTTGTGATTATGATTTTTAGTAATTTCCTTGATAAAATGGTGAAATTGTGTAATGATAATATGTTATTCATTTGCTTTTCCTATTATGCAAAGAAAAAACTGGAACAAATTTCAAAATACGTTTTGTTTCTTCTATTGCTTTATTTCATAGGGAGGGTGACGCCCCAGAGTCCTCCCTCATAAGCCGCCCCTGATTACCAGTGACATTGAAATAGCAGTTTACTTGAAAGAGTTGACTCGATCGAAGTTTGGCAGTTGTCTGTCTATTTGGGGTACGTGTTACGATAACTTTTGAATGCATCAACCGATTTTTGTAAAACTTGGCATTAGAGTTCATACTTTTACCCTACACAACCCTACTGTTTTTGAGATCGATCCCTCCAAAATGGGAGTCGGAGGCAAAAATGTGGGGGTCAAAATTGCAAAAATCGCAAAAGCCCATGTCGTGTCAAATTAAAAAAGATTTAAACCACAATCTAAATATACTGTTCATTTCTGAAAATGTTTGAACGTCAGAGCACAAAAGTGGGTCAAAATTTTGTAAAATTGCAAAAATTCATGTAGGACATCAAAATTAAAGAGAATTTTAACTACCATCTGAATGTAGTGTTAAGTTGTGGAAATTTTAAAATTTTGGTACCCAGATACAAAAAATAAATAAAAAATTTGAAAAAATTATGAAAATCCAGCAACTTGGCAGGCTAAGAGGAATTTTAACCCAAATCGGAAGTTTTGAATTTTTAGTGTTTGCTCTATCCTTTGAAGCAATTTTGGAACTCTTTTTCTGGAATGATCTTCAGGGCTGCCACCATATTAGCCTTAATGTCCTCAATGTCTTCCTTTCAACACTTATTTGATCTTCGGGTAATGAAAGAAGTCATTGGGGGCAAGGTCAGATGAGTATGGTGGTGGACTACTAGTTATTTGTTTTTTGGCCTAAAACTCTCTTACAGACAATGCCGTGTGTGCAGGTGCATTGTCATGATGCACAAGCCATGAGTTGTTGGCAATAAGTTCTGGTCATTTGCGTCTCAGTTTTTCATGCAACATTGCAGCACTCTCAAATAGTACACTTGGTTAACTGTTTGTCCTGGTCGTACAAATTCATAGTGAACAATCCCTTGGATATCAAAAAAGGTTATCAACAACGTTTTGATTTTGATTGATGGAACTTTTTCGGTTGTGGAGAGTCAGGTGACTTCCATTGGGCACTTTGTTGCTTTGTTTCAGAGTCACCCATAAGCGAAGTCGGCCCAAAATAGGTCTGTGCACAGTTCAACCCTCCTTTGCTTTTGTTCATCGGTGAGCTCCTTGGGACTATTTTGGTACATACCTTGTGCATGCCAAGATCTTCAATTAAAACTTTCCGCACAGTTTCCCTATCAATGTTCACTTGGTCTGCTATGGATCTTATAGTCAGTCGCCGATTTGCATGCATAATTTGACAAATTTTGGCAATGTTTTTGTCTGTTCGGCTCGTTAATGGCCACCCTACCCTTTCTTCATCAGTCACTTGTTCTCCCTCCCTCATAAAACCATTTAATCCATTTGTACACCGTTTTCTTCGTGGAATTCTCACCGTACACCTGCTCTAACATTTCCCGTATTTCATGAACACTGCTGTGAGACACTGAAATCTTCACCAATCATAACCAACACTTAATCATAACCCAGGTTATGAAATCTTACAGAGCTGCTTGTATAGCGCTGCCCTCAGTGCTAAATGGTGGCGAGTTTGCAAACTTAATTGTCAGACCTCGTAATGTATCCACATTTTTATATCATATGTGCTATCAACAAGTAATAGTTTGCACATACAGTATGTACTAAAACAAAAAGTATTGGAAATAGTTTTCATAACCAATCTATATTAGTCACAAATAAAATGAACATTACTTGAATCTAATGATATGCGGAAATTAACTGCTATATTTTTTCCTAAGCTGAACAGAACAATTTCAATATAGTTTCCATTATATTTCAGGCAATAATTGTAATGCTTATGTAGACTCTCAAAAAGGTTCCTAATCAGAGGCTGTTTCAAATTACTCTTACACAAGTAATCATTATGTAATGAATGTTCTTTCAAAGTGGTTCTCTTTATTATAACCAAAAAAGAATTACGTTTTATAAAATCAGATGAATGAGGAGAACATGGGAAATTCCACAAGAAATTATATAGTTACCAAAATTTGCACAGACAAAGAAATAAGCCCCTCGCTATGTCCCGCTGGGATCCAAGTGTGTGAATTAACATGATTTCTATAACATGGCAGATCCTAAGAACTCAGAAATGATGTAACAATTATTTTTCTATGACATATCTCGTTTACAGTAACAGAATTTTCATAATCATCCTTAACAAAATAAAAGCCCAATATGCTATTTGTAGACAACATACATCATACTGTTCCATGCTGATTACAGAAGGGCTTTTGCCTAGATAACATGTTATAGATTCACTAATAAAGCCACACAAATGATAACTAATATAGCTTTCATCAGAAAACCCATGCATTTCATACATTCATACTTTCACACAGCTGACAGGAATGCAAAATCATTGTACACTTTTGCTACCATTAAACAATTCTTGCTTTCTTGTCTGCATTTCTCAAACATATATTGTATGCAAAACTATCAAGTTTCATTTAACAATCTTCTTGTAGATGCCTGATTAAGATTCAATTTCATAGGTGTTCACCAGATAATTCTTTCAGAAGATGATTCATTGCTTGATTCAGTAAGTAATATAAAGTAATCCTTGATTTGCATTTGATCACCGTAACTTGTTGGCTGGTGCAGACTTTGAGCTGTGTAAGGTTTCCTGTATAAAAGAATTTAAAATGACTACTAACAAAACCATGTTACTGGGGCATGGTTTTTGGAACACTTTTAAAAATACATTTGCAATGTGTAGAAAACTGTCCTTTTGTTTGCCCAACTTTGTATGAACAACAATACTGTTGAACAAAAAATTCTTCTGCACTGTTAGAATCTTTTAATCTCTTCCCATCTTAAACTAGAACAAACACTGTTACGTTTCCATAACAACAACTGATCTTGTGATCATACATGATTCGCATGTGTGTCATAAGTGACCTTCCACACTATTTGTAATTTTATTTCAAAAATATATGTAGAAACATTACTAATTGCCATTCCATACCTTCCACATAATGTAATTTTCTAACAGCTGTGCTGTGATTAACTCTACATTTCACTCTTATTATCAATTTCTGTTTCAGAACTTTTTAGAATTACAACAAACAATTTATGATAATATCAAAAGTTGTATACTTCATCTGTTTAACTTTCCTGTCTTTTGACAAAATTTTTACATTGTTAAGAAACATGTACATGAAAAAATTTGTAATTATATTTAAATAAATTAATGTATATAAGTAACATCTGGATATTTACTGTTTCAATACTGTCACTATAAGTTAAATGGTCACAAGAGTTCAAGCCAGTAGTTCCGATGTCTCAAGTCATGAATAGCGTTGTGCATACACAAGTTCTGTATTGAAGGAGTTAAGAATATTGAATAAACTAATCTCTGCCACTGTGAGACTGTTGACTCTTCACTAATGTTCAGGTTGAAAAAATTCGTAAGATGAACTGATTCTGACAAAAAACAGCTAAAACCCTTTCAGAAAAATGTAAAGTACCGTTTACCAAATGGTAAAAGCTTAAGAGCATGATAATGTCTTTCAGCCGCCAGCTAAACGCAACATTATTATGGTTACTGACTGACTGATTGGTTACATACCTATCTACAGCTATGCAGTGTTGTTTGCTTGTTAGGTCTTTAATCTGCGACGGACGTTAGCACGTTAGCGGTCGCGGTTTTAGTTAACGATTCCCGGCTGGTAAATGATGACGTCATGCAGCGTGATGCGTTACAGAAATTTCCAAATGATGGCCAGCCATAAGACATTATCATGTCAAAAAAAAACGTAAAAATTAATGCAGGATTTTATTTGAAACAACAGTAATATCTTCAAGCGTGTTCACATACACACATGCACATACACAATTATGTTTTAGACCTCCTCCATACTCAAGTGGCTCAAGTTTTTTTTACTTCCACTATAAGACGGTGGTTTGAATTCTGTAGGAAGTCTGTATATGGTTAAACCAACACTGTAAGGTGAAATGAGTTGATGTACAATGCCTCCTGGCAGGTAATGTTAAGTACTATGCAGCAGGATTGCCAGCCCATATATCAGGTTGACATATTAGGAGTTCATTATGTTAATAGTGAAGCAAAGACATAAATGTATAATATTATATAATGTAATAAAACAAAATACAATACTTTTCCAACTCTTTCTCATATCAAAATATAAAACGAATAATGTACTTTTTAGCCTATAAGAATATAGTAATGAGGAGAATGGGTGATGACCAACTAATATATCACTAGTAGTATTGTTACAGTACGACACAGTTAAAGAGCTATGCTGTCAAGAGTATAACCTATGATGTGCAGCTTGATGTTAGCTGAACTTGTTTTAAAGCTAACATTTTATCCATAGACTCTGCAACCAACATAATACATTAACTCCAAAATTAACACTGAGGTAGGTTCCACAATTAACTTTACATGTAAGGGAGGTAAGGTTTCTTTCCACCACCACACTCAGCTTTTTAACTGCTTCACCCATTGCCTTTACAAAGAAATGAAGGTTTGACTGTTTTGTTGTGTTCTTTTATTTGTATACTACGTACAGAGCATTAAAAAAATCACCACATCCTGAATACTTATTGAAATGATGGCTGCAAGTGACAATTGGAGTGAAACCACTGCAACAGTGACTGGAGCATATAGATACAGAATGTAATACTAGAACAAATTCAAATAAGGGCAACATAGAGCAAGGGCTCACTGATCCATCATGAATACTATACACAGTTAACATCCCTGATTAAATATCACTATAGTATTGACGACTCGGAACACTAACGTTCCGAGTCGTCAATACTATAGTGATATTTAGTTAAGTAACGGACACGTCATGGACAACGAAATCCAAGAATCCCTGATTACTTATTCACAGAATTATATTACACGGATTTTTACAGCTAAAAGTAATCTGCTGAGTTGGAAGGTTAATCCAATCAGGCAAACTTGCATCCACAGAACAAACACGTATCAATAAAAATGTTAGACAATGTTTATCATTTACTTTGGCTAGTACAGCTCTCCAACACCAGTACTTTGCTTCCCACCAATCGCACTTCAATATAGTTTTTCAAGAGGTAACTAATTAGGTCAACAGACTATCTGATTTATAATTCACATTTTGAGACAAAAATAGAATCTAATGTGATAATGGATTATTGGCAGAAAGTGGGTAGCGAACAGAAAGACTTTACTTGTCAAAAAATGGTGGAGGAACAAAGAATATAATGAAAAGCAGAGAGGAAAGGTATACAACAGAATCATTACGTCAACAGACTATCGGAATTACAATTCACATTTTAAGACAAAAACAGAATCTAATCTGATAATGGTTTATTGGGAGAAAGTGGGTACTGAACAGAAAGATTTTACATGTCAAAAATGGTAGAGGAACAAGGAATATAACAAAACGCAGAGAGCAAAGGTAAATGGTGAAAAAAAAACTAAATAATAATGAAGATGGAAAACAAGAAGTTACTGGACTGGTGAAGATACTATGGAGGTACAAAAGGAGTCAAGAAATTTGACATGATGGTATAACAAGTATGAAAGAGAAATTAATTAACAGAGGAATCAAACAGGCAAGTCTGGAGATATGTATTCACAATTTCTGAAATGAAGAAAAAAGAACAATGAGTGTAGAAGCTAAACTAATAAGCTCCTTGAGTTCCAGAAATCACTCACTATTTTGACCGAAGTAGATAAATTATATTATTACACTTTATTATTAGATAAACTTCGATATTATCAATCCTTCAATTATCAGACATATAACAAAAATCCCAATTACACTACTAATTGTTTTCTGTTTTAGCAGAATAACAACAGTACAATCATACAATAAACACTAAAACTTCCAAACATTCAGTTTTGTGTTAAAATTCCACTTAGCCTGACATGGATGAATTTTTACAATTTTTTTCAAATTTCTGATCCCTGTTTTAGGGCTTGGGTCCAAAACTGACTAAATACACAACGTTAAGTTCATGAATAGCAAACAGTTGTTTATTGGATATCTGGATACTAAAAAAAAAAAAACTAGTAAATGTAAAAGCCCATCACTATTTTGGAATAAGGAAACGGAGAAGAAATAAAATGAAAATACATTTATGCCCCCCTTAACTGTTGAATGAATGAATCCTGCTTGGTTTCTACAAATTGACATCTGGTTTCAGAAAGTAAAATATTTAAATTGAACAACTAAAAATTTGACATGCACAAGAAATTTTACATGTACATAAAATTTATATTAAATACAAATGTATGTTATGCATTGCTTTTCACCTGTTGTATAAGATTACATAGAAAGGTAATAGTAAAATGTCCGAAATTAAAGGAACGAATAGCAAAGGAATATATATATAGAAGATGAAGTAAAGAAGTGATGGGAGGAACACATGGATGACTTACTTTTGCCAAAAGAGAAACCAAAGGCATTGAAGTAGAATTGGAGAAAGTGAAAACGACCAAGGGAGCCATTAATAATAAAAATGAAGTAAAACAAGCAAAAATGGGAAATCAACAAGAACAGATCAGCTAGCAATCAGTGGTGTAGTGTAGTTTCTAAAACTAGGACACTGGTTTAATGATATTCACCCCCATCCAAGTTAAAATACTTAATAATAAATTAAGATCTACATACGTATTCGTCTTAAGTAAAAATAGATATTCACCTTAAGTACACATAGATTAGTAAAGATTCATTAAGATCTATGTCAAATGGATGGCAACTAGTATTTCATTTGTTATGTTAGAACCTAAACCATCTAAATGAATCACAAATCGGTTACACATATCTTAAAATTAAACTGTATTCTTGTTAGATTAACTCAATCTGCATATTCTCTTTCTTAGCTGGAATTCATATAATTTTTTTTCCTACCCAACATGCCCAAATATAAGAACCTATCATCACTCACACTGTTTATCAACTATGTTAATTCATTTCAGGGTGTTCATACTAATTTCACTACTAGCTGCTGTAGCATGACATATTAACAGCATATGTAACACTTTGCTTACTTCCTTGTAAACAGAATATAAATCTGTTATAATTAAATACTACAGTTTGTTGCGTGGCAGTAAATTTTTGTCATCAGAATCAATATTGTTCAGTACTATTTTAGTTGTTAAAACTACCAATCTGTTTGGCTGTTGTCTGATGTTAAAAACTGCAACTTTGGAAGTGCTCGACATTTTGATAGCTTGAGCAGTTGTTACCTTTAGAGACAGGACTTTTGGCATCACGGTAAATGACCTAAAAACGGAGACACACTTGCCTACAAAACTTTTGCAAAGACCAACCCACACATGACTGGCTCATCTGATTGGTTCACTTGCAGCACTATAGTCACGAAGATCAGACCACTATACTTTAAGATCAGACCATGGCTAAATAGCAAGCTAGTTTTAACAACTAATAGTACTGACAAGGGTGTGAAAACCATTCCCATTATAAAGATATTGCTCAGCTAATTTTATGTTGTTAATGGTTACAAAATGGGCAATGTTTCAGTAGGATATTCTTTTTGTGTTCAGTAGTTTTTCATTAATTCCACAAATACAGACTATGATTCTACTGACAGAACAATACACAATTGTTAGCAAAATACAGTACAAACCACAAAATACAACAGAGTGTACAAATAGAGAGGTTCCACAGACTGTAATGAACTGCAAATACTAACTAGTGATTCAGCCCCCGCCAAACACACACACACAAAGCATTATACTATACAGACATACACAGGTAATGGCTTAACTTTATCTCAGTTTAGCATATGGTAACAACCAACATGCTCTCACTTGTGGTGTAGTCAGATGTCATTGCTTAGGATGTTCATGGTTTTCATTTATTAACATAACTTAATAAAAGTTACATAAGGTGTTATACAAATTATTTTTATAATAAAACAAATTTGTAAAAGAGAAATGTAGGAATAGTTTTGTTTTTAACTGGGAAGACTGACTGTACAATCGCTCCCTGACAGTAATGTGCAATAAAATATATGAAAAAGGTGTTTGGGCTGAGAACTTTATACAGACAGATACAATACAGTTTCCAAAGAAAGTAGGCACTAAAAAGGAATACACAACAATACTAATACATGCTGCTAAGACACCGTTAAAAGTTTTGAACAATCACATTTCAAGACTAACAGAAGAGAACACAGAAGAGCAGTTTTGTTGTTGAAAAGGAATGGGGGCCCGGGGAAGGCAAAGAGAATGAGGAAGTTTGTGTTTTATTGGTACGGACAAAGCCTTTAACATAGTTAACGATGGAACCCTATGAACAGCTGAGAGCGTCCTTCCAACCGTTCCTCCACTAGCTGAACACGTGTAGCCTTAGTCAAGGCCACACTCAAGTATTTCCCGACTGTTCTGGAGAGCAGTTGAAATACGCATTGTACTGGCACATCACAGTAAGGATGGAAAGTTATTCTGGAACATCGGCACTACTTACATAACCCACAGCAGCTGGCTTTGTCAGACAGTTACACTGAGCGACTTTTTTAGTGTGGACTGAGTCATTAGTGAAAAGTGATTATTGTGTTATAATTAGTGCAGGAATCTTAATACTTGACATTATTATTGCGTGTGGATAAATTTAACTTGAATTATTGCATGAGACTACCTTGTTGATTACAAATTGTTGTGATTAATTAAAACTGGTAATTAGTGACTTCACTGGTGTCTGTATTTGTTTCCACTGTACCATACGATGATCAGTGTAACTATACTGTTGTAACAATAGTTAAATGAGATAAGCTGATGTATAGATTCTTGAAGAAAAGAGAGCAGACCAGAAGGACAAAGGAATTATCAAAGAGGTGCTGCTGTGAATTTAAATGAAAGATAAATAAATAAATCTAATAAACTGGCTACAGCTGGATAGACGAGTGAGGGAAGACTATTCCGTGCCAAAGATATATTTTCAGAGATGGTATACAATTAGCTGTTACAGCTGGAAAGTCAATGTTAAAAATCCCTTGTAATTGAAATCAATAAAGTTTATATTTTTAGCCACAAAGAGGAGAAATACTGAATGGTGTTACTGTTGAATGGAAGGATAATTTGTCTATAAATATGCAGATACCACATGTAAATAACATGAACTATTTGTTGCTCCTTTAGATTATTTTACATAAACACATTTAGATCATTTTATATCCTAACCTAATAACAACAAATGGTTAGGTTATTGCAAAATAAAAGTTTTTAACCGATATCCAAAAATAAGTTAAAAACAATTATTATAAACTACCATAATAATGGTGATGTTACGGGGAGCACACTGTCTAATGATGTAATTAGAATTCTGTATCATGTAATACATATCTAAGTATAATACAATAATTGTTTCTTAAAACAGCTGACAACATACCCTAGAGATCTTTTTCTTGTGATAACCATATTCATCATCTTCGCTTGTAGCTACTGTTGTAAAGTTTAAGTTTCTGGAACAGACAAAACACTGTAATGATAACAAAAAAATTAGCATTTCATTTAATGCATGCTCACTCAGATTTTCCAGCTGCCATCACTGGTTTACAACATGAATGTAATTTTAACTCTATATTAATACATATATGCTAAGTAATAAGTATGTACTAATGTGATGAATGCTAAGGCCCATTTGCAATTTTATAATCTGCTGCATAAAAATATAAGGGTTACAGAATTCAAATGGGAGAGAAAACCTGAAACTTTGCCAGATACCTCCATGGTATAAGTCAGTCAACAGTATCTGCCAATTTTACTATAAAATGGTGATTATTGAGATGGCACCAAGACTGGTATAATGATAACAAAACGTCTTATTATTACCTTCCTGATTGTCAGGAAGGTAAAGAGAAAGAAACAGAAGAGGATGAAGAAGGTTAAAGGAGGTAAGAAAAACAAAGCTACGAAACAGGAGAACAAGTGTTTTAATATATTAAATTTAAATAATTTTTTTCTAGGTACACTTCTGTTTGCACATTAACAGAAAACATATGAAACAAAAGCACACAGAATCTGTATGCAACATCAATGATTACATGCAATATTTATCAAATACTTCACCCTAATCTCACAACTCAATTGATATGAGAAAACAAACTCTGTCCATTTAAATAGTTACTGTCACTTAATTTAAATACACAATGAAAGTAAATTCTGTATGTATGGTTATAAAAATCATGCTTTATATGTTCATGTTAACAAAACATGTTAATACTATTTTTTATTTTTTGTATTCTTTTTATATAGCCTAAAGGTACCATATAATGTTATTATTTATATTTTAAAGCGATTGATTTCGGTCACAGACCATCGTCAGGTTATATAGCACATTTGTGTTCACAATATTATAAAGCACTATTCTTATTCTTATTAAAGAATACCTGATTTCCTAATTTTAATACCCACATGACTGAACTCTTTTTCAGGCATTTACTGTATTATCATATTTTCTGAAAATTTATTTGTTTGATAAAAATTTGTTTTTTAAATGTGATATACTATTTTTAACAAAAAAGTAACATCATAAAAAAAGGCTTTGTTAACGTAAGCAGGCCTTTTGTTTGGTACATTACTGAATTGAATGCCTCATACAAGGGTTATAAAATAAATCATATATTCTTATAGATAAGTATAACAGTACTTCACAGAAATTGTGAGAAATCTTTGGTCAGCTATAAGTACCACTATTGAATGGAATTATAAGCATGTGCGATTGACGTATCAACATTAAATTATACTGAAATTAGTATTAACATGTGATAATGTGATGTATTTTATACTTACACTTATTGTTTTTTATTAATGGTACCTATAATTATTTTTTTTATTTTTTTTATTCTTTTTATATAGCCTAATGGTACCATATAATGTTATTATTTATATTCTTAAAGCGATCAATTTCTTATTAAAGAATAGTGTTTTATAATATTGTGAACACAAATGTGCTATATAACCTGACGATGGTCTGTGACCGAAATACATTGTTTCCCTGTCACCCTACACACAAGACTGGACAGATACCTTGACCTCAATAATCTGGGCTCAATATTAACTGCAGATGAATTACCTTGAAAATAATATATAGGTTATACAATTATCTGCTATTTTCTAATAACAATGTTTCAAAAAACAAAAAACAAAAAGTTTTTAATAAAATATTACATAACACAATTTCATGAGGTGATGAATCTGTGTGTTACCCAATAGGAATACTTCAGTACACAGGTGAATATATTAATATACTGTTACAGGTACAACATGAAACACTGTGTTTATAATAAAATATGAAAACGTCTTATAAAATGGTTGTCATTAGATAAATCCTATCACTTATAGTAATAAGGAAATTCTCCTTTCATTCTCATAAGCCACATATTTCTTGATATGACAGATTTCTTTATAGCATTTCTCATGGGTTTCGTTACAGTCTAGCCTTCCATATCTGTCTGTCACTAAAATAATCTATTTTTATAATGTTTAATTAATGACTATTCATTTTTGTACATTATATTACAATTACAATATAAACTTAGAATTTTATTTACTGCATGCTGTGTATTGAAATTTTTTGTATTCATGAGTATTTATTAAAATTTAATGCCACAATAATAAAATTCTTGCAACTACATAATTTTATATTATATCTTACATGTTTCACAGAGGTAATCTACACGTTATATTAGAACAATTGTCTCTGCAAAATGTGCATAAGGTATAATATCATAGAAATATTTACTTTCAGAAGAACTGTGTTATTGTGCTAACATAATATAATATGTATGTAATGCAAGAAATTTGAAGAACATCAACCATTACTAGAAAGAAAAAAAATTATGAGGTTTTAGTATTTCTAAATACCATTTTAGATAAATATTACAAATTTTGTTAAAACAAGTAGATTGTTTTGTAATATAAATTAAAATTGGAGTTTGTAGTGTTTGGTGTTTTGCAGCTAGCTCTCATTCATAACACTATTCAAAGCAACATAATAGTAATAGTATAGAAAAACAGGAGTAGGGAAATGAATAACTCAAAACTATGCAATATATGCAGTAATATTCTTGAATCAGCCTACAGGCTGTGTACTATTCGCAATGCCTTTTAAGTATCTCAAAGTCTGGACTAGTTCTTCCATGTTGCTTAAGATTGTATTCTTTTAACTGGATAAACAAGTTTTTGTAATAACTTGTTACAAACAATCATGTTTAAACAAATGAAGTGATCAGGAACCTTGTTTGTTTCTACTCTTTATTAAATATTTTTCACATGTGACCTACAATACTGGTTTTCATAATAATAACTTTTAAAAATACTGTTTAAATGCAATACAAAATTCCAATAAATACTTAAACTTTAATAATTATTTAAAACTAAGGTGATTTCAAGGGTCTATAAAAAATCTGAATATTATACCTGAACACTATATTGTTGTAGCCGCAGAATATGGAAGACTTTTTTAAACCATTTGAACTCCAACCAATGTATAAGTGAAAGAGTGAAAATTCCCTTACTTTAATAAGTTGGTAAAATATTTAGCTTATTGCACAAAAAAAAGATGAAATGATACATCTTAAAAACAATTTTTTTAATACATTAAGACTAACAACATTTTTTAATATCTGCTTTGTTTAATTTTACTGTAAGAAATCTTGGATGAAGTTACTGACATCTGAACTTGGCCAAAAAAGACTGTTCTTATGTCTCAGAAAATCTTTATGAATTCTACACAATAAGAAAAGTATTGAACTACACTATACAACTGGTCGATTCAGCTTTAAAATATGTGTGCAAACTTTTAAGTTCAAAATCACTTGGAAAAAGTCCATCTATGAATAGCAAAACCAGTGAAGGACTACCAGAAACTATGGATTTTGATGCCAGTGAAATAATTCAACACACACACACAAGATGTTTTGGTTGTACCAGGGCAGCCATCGTAAGTAGAGCAGGAATGAAGTTCTCAGTACCTGTACACGATTCAAAGTGGATAGTCTGTCCTATAAAGGCACTTTTATTTATGAACTTTCAAATAGTGCTCTCTGCTGATTCATTGATATTCTGGCCAACTGTACTGCTGCTTCTTCTGACAGGCTGGCAACTTTAGCTTTCCTTGAAGCCTGGCGGTCAGTATTTACAATGACAGAGACTTTTAACAATAAATTTTGTTATTATCTATTTAATGTCCCGCGTGTGGACGCCAATTTAACATTAATTACTGTGTATTCTCTTTATCTCAGGGTTAAAATAATAAATGCTCATTTCTACTGATAACTCTTAAATTTATTCACATTAGTTTGCTATTACTTGTAAATATTAAGATAGCACAAAATTCTACGTACTCATTAGTACTTGTAAATATATAAAATTAACACATTACCAAAATTTAATACTCATGGCTAAATCGTAAATATCAAACAATAATACATTAATAAAATTGAATACTCATTAAATTGTAACTATCAAATACTCATTAAATTGTAAATATCAAAATAATACATTAATAAAATTAGTTATCCAAACTCAATCTAATGGTTGCATATTCATGATCATTCATCAATTGCGTTTAGTACTTAAGTAACTTATAATGTTTAGCTTCATCTTATAAATTCTTAATATGAATATCTCTTAAGTTGTTACTATATTTTGTAATTACGGATTCATTTAGAACTTGGAAATAAACATTACTCCAAACTGATAAACAATGATAATTTTACTTCTACACAAACTTTAGAATCGATTTCTTTAATTCCTTTGCGATTACTTTATTGAATTTTATTGTGTGTGGATTCTTTGAGATGACAGACAGTGGATCTAAATTAATTAAGACATGTTTTACTATACTTGGTATTCGAATATCCAATCACTCGGTAGTTGCGGTGATGTTGATGAAGGTCTCATGTCGCTCGTTCCAGAGTCGTGCAGATAACTCCTCCAGATGATAGATGGCACTGGATGAATTCCACGATGTCACTCACAGACACTTCACTCACCAACTCCACGCATTCGGATTATAATTTATGAATAAAAGTTAGCGTTGTACACGGACATCGTAAATTATTTCAAATCTGAATTATTATTACGCACCTTTGTTGCGGTATGTCTGGTTATTAAGTGTTCATGAATGTAATTTGTGTTGTTAATCGTTCTTAAAAGTTATTGTTGTAAAGTGTTTTTATACACTGAAATTACATTATTGTCTGATAACTATTTGTTTCAGTTAATGTTCACTGGTAGGCTAATAGTGTGACTCTACTTCATAGTTCGTTTGCTTGTAATGACTGTATTAATTTTTGTTATAAGTTCGAAAACTACCTTCTCACAGTGTGTATCGAATTATTCTAAGTTCGATAAAATGCTAATTTCTCTCGTCATGGACTTCACTCCGATCGCGTCCGAAATTTTGTTAGAACTCCTCGAGCGAGTTCCTGTCTCCTTCCTATATTTTCCTTACCAAATCTCCCACCAGACTCCTGATTCCAACGACGCCGTGTCCTTATTGGTTTCATATTTTTCCCTCCAAGTCCAAATACCACCTATTTTTTTCAAAGGCGTTCTCTGATAGGGCTTCTGGTTCCCCACCAGCTTCTTCCCTTGCTTCATATTTTGAGGTCGTTGTCATTTCCAGACAACGCAGCAATAAATTGTATCTGTCGTTTTTTTCTAAAATCTTCAGTGACAACTCTGAGTTTCTCTTCCATTTTCATTGTTTCTTAACTTCGTCGCTCTGCCGTTATTATCTATTGTTGTTCAAGGGCCTCGCCTACCCTTCTTTGAAAGTTGGTTTTTTCTTTTAGTTGCAAGGCAGCACCCCATCCTTGAGTTTTGGACGTACTCTCTGCGCTTTCGTTTCCAAGTAAGGTCAAAACCCTGTCATCGACCGCTGGAGTCCTTCAAATCAATCCACCCTTCGTCGCTTTCTCCTGACAGCTGGCGTACACATGTATGCTTGACCATTGTTAAGCCTTTTCTCCTTTAATGGCTCTGTACACATTGTATGTAGTTTTCTATGGGATCAATGTGTTTTCACAAAAAACTGGTGTTCTACGTACCGGGAGCATTGAACTCTGTTCACAGGGTAGGCGTTGTAGCAGCCTAAGAAATTTATGACCTGTCCGTCACTACAGCGTGCTTGTTCGTTCCCCTATTGTCCCTTACAAAATATGCTTTCCACACATACACCCTTCGTTATTGCTTTCAGCGACATTCCTTACTGCAAATTATAAAATAAAACTTTTCGAAATTTTTTTTTTTTTTGTGTTATATTGTCCCCAAATTTTGTCAGTTTGGATGGACTCTGTACATCCAAAATTGATCCAAAATTTTGCGCCCTTTCAGTAAGGTTTAAATGCCAAAATCTGCTTCCCAATATGTGTACTTTGTGTTGCCTTGTAGTGGCTCGTTCTTCATTGGACCTAGTATAGTGTTGTTTACATTTCGTCGTTGACCTAGTCTCAGCGTAACAGAAAAGGTTCGTTACATAATGGTAAACACACCCCATCCCCTCTAAGTACTTTCGCTTTCTACGCCCTAAATGAATCCGTTTTTCTTTCACTCTAATTAACATGGTATTATATTTACAAATTTATATTTAGTCAAAATCTTAAATTAAATTTGTAATTCTCCTTAACTATTCTTCATATAATATTTCAATATCTACAAAATTCAATTACACAAATTATTCGATACTGGTATTAACATTTCTTGCCTTTAGGATTAATTTTCTTTGTATCCTTTAATACATTTATTTTTTTTTTTTCACAACTTACTAAAATATGCATCAATATCTCCAAATTTATTGGCTTTAAAAAAAAAAAAACTTACCACTTATATATAGAATTCTTAGTGACCATCATACTTTCTATCATCACTAAATTATAAACAGCACATTGGTATTAATAATAATAATACGTATTTCTATATCCTAATTCACTATAGTTTTCTAACCTATTTTATTATTACTGTCTCTGGTTAGTCCATATTTTCTGGTATCTCGCTAGCATTTTCAAAAAAAAAACATTTTTCTTTTCTATTTACTAACATCTTGGAACACAATTATATTATACAATCTTATACTAAGCTTGTAAGTTGTCCTTACGTAAACATGATCTTAAATACATACAACTTGAATATTTCTCTCACAATTCTATTAATTGTCTTCACATATATACCATTTAAACATTTACCCTTCTATCTTCTTCACTCTTATTGACATCTATTATCATTAATTGTTTTATTCATAATCATTAACATGACATTTATTGACTATGACAACTAATCATTAAAATAATTCATTTTATACACTTGCTTTCTTATTTCTATTTTCTTTTATCTCGTGTTACTACTAAGACATTTCATTAATTGTTCTAGCAAATTTTAATAATTCTTTTACATTTTTGATAGGCCCCCCCCCAAGCCCCTGAATGATATTTCTTCAGTTGCCTAGTATTGAAGATGCCCCTTATCGTACCGTTGCTGGATTCGTCCTGCAGTTTATATGTAGCGTTTCCTACTTTTTGTATTATTGTGTACGGGCCTTCATACAGCGCGCAGAATTTTCCGATAATATTCTGTGTTGCGTCAGATAAATTCACTGCTCGTATAAGAACCTTGTCTCCTACGTCAAAGTCGGTAATCTTATTCTTTTGATTTATTCGGGCAGCCTGCCGCTCACCTCTTTCCTTTATCCGTAATTGTAATTTCTCTACCTTTACTCCCTCGTCATTCTTCACTATTGGGTCTAAATATTTCTCCCAATGCCTGGTTGGTTTCGTTCCAAACTGGGCTTCATGTGGTGTTGTTCCTATAGTTTCTTGATATGTTTCGTTAAGACACGCTTTAATCGTCTTGATGTACGTCGCCCACTTTGTATGCCTTTCACGTACAAAAACCCGGAACATGTTTCCAAGTTGCCTGTTCCACCGTTCGGCAATATTGGTGCATGGATTTCTAATGGCTGTGTATTTTGGTTTAATGTTTAATTGTCCCAGACCTTGTGTCCATTTGCGCGATGTATACTGTGTACCGTTATCTGTCAAAATACTATCTGGTTTCCCGTGGGTCGTTATGTATTGTTGTAGTCTTTTGAGCGTCACATTTGTAGTAGCTCTACGCAGTGTATATAATTCTACGTATTTAGTAAAATTATCGACAACAACTAATAAATATTTCACTCCACCACTGGATACAGGGAGTGGACCATAATAGTCCATGCTAATTAATTCCCCTTTGCGTGATGGCAATATCGGTCGTGTTTCTCCGGTGATATTTCGATTCCCGCTATCCTTGCACCTTTGACAAAGATCACAGCATTTTATGACTTGGCTGATAGTTCTGAACATGGTGTCCATAGTAAAGTGTTCCCTTATCAGCTGTTGTGTCTTTTTCGTCCCTGGGTGTCCGTACATCTGGTGAATTTCTTGGATCAATTCGACTCTAAATTCTTTTGGAATATATAGTTTCCACTGGTTTTTCCAACTGCGATATAATTTATTATTTATTAATTTAAAATGCTGATTCATTTGGTCCTCATTTCCCTCCTTAATCTTGATTATAATTTGTTTTATCTTATCGTTTGCGAGTTGCATTTGATTTATATTTCGTAATTTAGCGGCAGTGTCCTTATTCATTTTTATTTCAATTGCATGTATATAATATTCATGTTTATCTTCGGCTAGTACATTCCTGTTGTTATCTTCCGGGTATCGGCTCAGTATGTCTGCGACTAAGTTCTCCTTCCCCTTGCAGTGTAGAATTTTGAAGTTGTATTCCTGAATGCTGAGTATCCACCTAGTAATCCGGGTATTGTTTAAATGGCACTTTTGAATAAAGGTTAACGCTTTGTTATCTGTTATTATTGTTAGCGGTTGACCTAATATGTAGATACGGAACCTTTTTAAACATTGTACTATGGCAAGCAGTTCTTTTTCTGTAGTAAAGTAGTTTCTTTCGGCGTTCTTAAAGGTTCTACTTGTGTATGCGATGACGGCGATCTCCCCTTCCTGATCGATCTGATACAGCTGGCCCCTGTATGCATAATTACTTGCATCACATTGTAGGTAAAACCGTTTTCCTTGTATAGGAAACTTGAGCATAACGGTATCTATGAATAATTTCTTCACTCGCTGGAATTGTTCTTCCATGGCAGAATCCCATTGGAATTTATTTCCTTTTTGTAACAGTCTTAATAATGGTTGTGTATACTCTGCATATTTGCTGGTGAATTTGTTGTAAAAGTTAGTAAGCCCCAAGAAACCTTTTAATTGCTTGGGGTTTCTTGGTGCAGGAAAATTCATGATAGCAGCTACTTTCTCCGGTGTTGGTTTAATCCCATTTGTGGTCAAACAGTAGCCAAGATACTGAATTTCTTTGCGGAAAAATTGTGATTTCTGTAAATTAATAGTCATATTGGCATTTCTTAAGTTTTCTAATAGCCCTTTTAAATGTATTATGTGTTCCTGTTCACTCTGCGAAAAACACAGAATATCATCTACATAGATGATTGTGTTTTCCTTGACTTCTTCCGTAAGTACGTGGTCAAGTCCACGTGCTAAGCTCGCGAGACTGGTACTTAGTCCGAATGGTGTAACTTTAAAACGATAACATCGGCCTTCATATAAAAAACCCGTGTAATCACGACAATTCTCATTTAGTGGCACCTGCCAAAAACTATTGGTTAGGTCTATAGTAGACATAACTTTTATATTACTACATCTAGCTAATATTTCGTTTATCGGTGGCGGTCCTTCATAATCTGGGATAGTTATACTATTTACCTTTCGGGCGTCCAGACATAATCGCACCTTCCCGTCCCTTTTTATTACAGTCACCAGAGGTTGGATGTAGGGGCTTTGGGCCCTTTCAATAATCCCATACTCCAGCATTCGCTTAATTTCAGTCTTTACTGCGTCTTGATACTTAATAGGAACAGGCCACCCTTTTTGCAGGTAAGGCGTGTTATCAGTCACCTTGAAGTAATGTTTGTATCCCGTTATGAGGCCTGGTCGATCTTCAAATACTTCTTTGTTTTCATATAAAAGCTGTTCTAATTGCTTCTTCTTGTTAGGTCCACCCCTTCAATTTCGTCGAGTTTCTTATATATTTCCGCCTCTATGTTACTTACGTCTTCCTTTATAACCATAAGAGGTATTTCACAAGAACCTTCTTCCTCAATTGTTCCCAATATATTTTGTACTTGTATCTTTTTTTCTGGTATATTAATTATGCTTTTTGTTTGCTGAAGAAAATTCATACCCAGTATGCATTCTCTCACCAGCCCTGGTATAATTAAGAAGACACAGTCAAAACTTACACTATTATTAATACAAATTTCGCAAAATATTTGTTTTCTAACATGTTTAGATTTATTTCCTATAGCGCTAACTATAGTGGTGTTGTTAACGCTTAGGATTTCATGATTCCCAAGCTTCTTTTGATTGTTATTATACCATTTCTCAGACAGTGCATTTAGTGAAGATCCTGTATCAATTAAAGCATTTACATGTATGTTGTTGATTTTAATTGATAACTCTGGGCTTTTAAGATTCTTCAAGTCAATGCTTTGTTCACTCTCTTCCATTAACTCATGTCTTATATTTGGGAAAAGTGTTTCTATGTATTCATTGTGTTTTGTTAATTTGTTGTTCGGTTTATAAACCGAGTTCATTACCCTTGCTGTTGACAGTCACTTTTGCTCTTGTTTTGTGTAAATAGGCCGAACGCTCCCCTTACTACTGGACGCGTGACTTTCTATTTCTAAAGAATTTATAACTGGTTTCTCACTTTCTATTTTTGGTCGGGGTGGGAATTTTTGCTTCCACCCTTGTTTTGGTTCATCGACCTGGTGTTTCTGGAAACCCTAGTGTTCGTCTTGTCGCCTTATTTGTCTTTCATTTGTTTTCATATATTCATTATTATTTCTCGTATTTATACACATGTATTCTCGCAGTAACGCTTCAAAACTGTTAATCGATGTTACTCCTCTTGTGACAACCGCTATTTGTATTTCTTTGGTATAATGGCGCGCTAATTTAGTTATCATGTGCCGGTCTGAAAGGACTGGTATAAGTTGTCTACATTTTAACACACACCTTTCCATATATTGGATCATGTTGAGCGAACCGTTTTGATTGAATCGCCCGTACTCCAACTGATCGCGGATTCGGTCTTGATGAGTAGAGCTCCAATATTTTTCCGTAAATATCTCTTCAAATTCCTTGAACGTATTTATTTGTCCTCTTACTATTCGCCACCAGATAGCCGCTTCCCCTGTTAGATGTCGGCCTATCCATCTAGTGTTGTCTTCACTATAGTATATCTCCTGGAGTTCTCGCAACTCCTTCAAGAACTCGATTGGGAAGTTATCTTCTCCGTCAAATGTGATATCTTTATTTATGCTCGTCCCATTTACGGCGACGGCTGGCCTCTGCTCCATTTCTTCCAGCCTACGCTGTACTCTTTGTTGACTTTCCCGTACGGTCGTAAGGTTGTTTGCTATTTCGTCCAGTCTTCTACCCTTTTCCGTGGAGACGTCATTTAACTTCTCTTCCGTACTGCGGTGCGCTTCCTTGATGCTACTTACTTGCTGTTCTACGCTTTCCATTTGGTGTTGATTTTGTTGTTGAGTGTTGGTTATGGCTTCCTGCCATTCTTTCCTGTCCTTTTCTCGGTTTTCCTTATTTTCTTTCGCCTGCTTCTTTAATTCTTTGCTCAATTCTTTGATTCCGCTTTCGCTCTTCTTCTGTACTTCTTCTAACTTTTCTGACTGTCTTTGTAGTTCAGTACCCACCTGGTGGATTTGTCCTTGTAGATCTCCTCTCATTAGCTCTATTTTTTCGTCTAATTCCTCAGCGAGTTGTTTACCTATTTCTTCATTCTGTTTTTTCGTTTCTTCAATTTTCCCTATTGTCTCTTCATGTTGCATTTTTGATTCTTCATGTAATTTTTTCGTTTCTTCTTCTCTCTTCCTTTCCGATTCTTCAAATTGTTGTTTCATCCATGCCATTAACATTTGAAAATTTGCTTCAGATGACTGCGACTGTGATTGCGGTCCCCCGGCCCTAGTTCCTACACCGGTTGTTGAGCTTTCTTCATTCATTACGTTTCCGTCCTCAGGCTGCTCAACTCATTTGAATTCTCTCCACTAGATGCCATTTTAGCTTGACTTCGGGTTATCATTCAGAGACTTAGAGACCGATATACGACAATAATAATATAGCTTAAGCTACTTACATGCACTTATTTTAAACTTATTGCTAACCACTGTCTGTCACTGCCCTAGCTTACTATTTTATCAAGCCGTGCGGTGCGGCGCCAATTTAACAATAAATTTTGTTATTATCTATTTAATGTCCCGCGTGTGGACGCCAATTTAACATTAATTACTGTGTATTCTCTTTATCTCAGGGTTAAAATAATAAATGCTCATTTCTACTGATAACTCTTAAATTTATTCACATTAGTTTGCTATTACTTGTAAATATTAAGATAGCACAAAATTCTACGTACTCATTAGTACTTGTAAATATATAAAATTAACACATTACCAAAATTTAATACTCATGGCTAAATCGTAAATATCAAACAATAATACATTAATAAAATTGAATACTCATTAAATTGTAACTATCAAATACTCATTAAATTGTAAATATCAAAATAATACATTAATAAAATTAGTTATCCAAACTCAATCTAATGGTTGCATATTCATGATCATTCATCAATTGCGTTTAGTACTTAAGTAACTTATAATGTTTAGCTTCATCTTATAAATTCTTAATATGAATATCTCTTAAGTTGTTACTATATTTTGTAATTACGGATTCATTTAGAACTTGGAAATAAACATTACTCCAAACTGATAAACAATGATAATTTTACTTCTACACAAACTTTAGAATCGATTTCTTTAATTCCTTTGCGATTACTTTATTGAATTTTATTGTGTGTGGATTCTTTGAGATGACAGACAGTGGATCTAAATTAATTAAGACATGTTTTACTATACTTGGTATTCGAATATCCAATCACTCGGTAGTTGCGGTGATGTTGATGAAGGTCTCATGTCGCTCGTTCCAGAGTCGTGCAGATAACTCCTCCAGATGATAGATGGCACTGGATGAATTCCACGATGTCACTCACAGACACTTCACTCACCAACTCCACGCATTCGGATTATAATTTATGAATAAAAGTTAGCGTTGTACACGGACATCGTAAATTATTTCAAATCTGAATTATTATTACGCACCTTTGTTGCGGTATGTCTGGTTATTAAGTGTTCATGAATGTAATTTGTGTTGTTAATCGTTCTTAAAAGTTATTGTTGTAAAGTGTTTTTATACACTGAAATTACATTATTGTCTGATAACTATTTGTTTCAGTTAATGTTCACTGGTAGGCTAATAGTGTGACTCTACTTCATAGTTCGTTTGCTTGTAATGACTGTATTAATTTTTGTTATAAGTTCGAAAACTACCTTCTCACAGTGTGTATCGAATTATTCTAAGTTCGATAAAATGCTAATTTCTCTCGTCATGGACTTCACTCCGATCGCGTCCGAAATTTTGTTAGAACTCCTCGAGCGAGTTCCTGTCTCCTTCCTATATTTTCCTTACCAAATCTCCCACCAGACTCCTGATTCCAACGACGCCGTGTCCTTATTGGTTTCATATTTTTCCCTCCAAGTCCAAATACCACCTATTTTTTTCAAAGGCGTTCTCTGATAGGGCTTCTGGTTCCCCACCAGCTTCTTCCCTTGCTTCATATTTTGAGGTCGTTGTCATTTCCAGACAACGCAGCAATAAATTGTATCTGTCGTTTTTTTCTAAAATCTTCAGTGACAACTCTGAGTTTCTCTTCCATTTTCATTGTTTCTTAACTTCGTCGCTCTGCCGTTATTATCTATTGTTGTTCAAGGGCCTCGCCTACCCTTCTTTGAAAGTTGGTTTTTTCTTTTAGTTGCAAGGCAGCACCCCATCCTTGAGTTTTGGACGTACTCTCTGCGCTTTCGTTTCCAAGTAAGGTCAAAACCCTGTCATCGACCGCTGGAGTCCTTCAAATCAATCCACCCTTCGTCGCTTTCTCCTGACAGCTGGCGTACACATGTATGCTTGACCATTGTTAAGCCTTTTCTCCTTTAATGGCTCTGTACACATTGTATGTAGTTTTCTATGGAATCAATGTGTTTTCACAAAAAACTGGTGTTCTACGTACCGGGAGCATTGAACTCTGTTCACAGGGTAGGCGTTGTAGCAGCCTAAGAAATTTATGACCTGTCCGTCACTACAGCGTGCTTGTTCGTTCCCCTATTGTCCCTTACAAAATATGCTTTCCACACATACACCCTTCGTTATTGCTTTCAGCGACATTCCTTACTGCAAATTATAAAATAAAACTTTTCGAAATTTTTTTTTTTGTGTTATAGACTTCTCACACTTATTGATATCGTTGCCACCAGATTGTAAATTTCTTTGCCTCCCTGATGACATCTTGGTCAGGCTTGATGTCATTTCACTGTACAGCACGGTTTGCTTATACCAGACTTTAAAGTGTGTTAAAGTACTGTACCAGTGGATAGCAAAGCTCTATTCTAGCACATAGTGACCACCGTGTACTTTCAATAGGACAGATATTTTTTTGAAAAGCTAGATGGAGTCACTAAGTAGAATCCTTTAAGTCCACTGTTTGCCAATTTCTATATGGAGATATTTTATGGGGCAGTGGTAACATCCACACTATTGAAGCTGAAGTGCTAGTGCCAGAATGTAGATGACACTTCTGTTTTGTTTGGAGTCTGATACAGATATTCTGCTACAAAACGGATAGTCTTCTATGGTGGCCAAGAGGGACTGTGGCTGTTGTTTCCATCTGGTTAGTCATATCAGATACACCAGAACAGCAGATTGTTGGCATAGCTTTCTTGCTCTGTGTCAGGAGTGTGACAGACCATACCATGAAGTTGCTCACATGGCATGGTGTGTGGATGGTTTTTCTGCTAACACACAACATCCAACAGTACCTGAGATCAGCACAGAATGGCAGGGATCTGCTCTCTTCATGTGGTGTCTACAGAGTGCCATGCTCATGTGAAGTCTATACTGTCAGAATATGCTCATGTGAAGTCTGTATTGTCACCACAAAGCACAGAATCTATACATACATTGGTGAACACAGGTGACACTACCGTATGGGTCAACTGCAGAAGTCAGCTGTAGTAGTGCATATTTTGATACACAAAAGCCAAACCATGTTTTGAAGAGACCCAGGTATTACCCTTTAATGTATCAGTAATTCACTCAGTTGCACAGGGAGGTGATCAAAATCCACAAGCATGCACCAGCAGCAGCATTAAAAACCATGATGACTCTCTATCGCTCTACAAATACAATTACTGCTTTTAGGGAATGCTAAAATAGCCAGCCCTATTAGAAGAGGCAACAATATAATTACTCATAATACCGACCAATCAGCAGCGGCCAATGGTTGAATGATTTTAAATAAAAGTGCCACTACTGGTAGAACTGTGCACGTTTACACACTGAAACATCTGGTAACCCAGAGAGACTATAATGAAACATTAGTAATGAGACATCATGGTTCAGTTCATCTCAAGTCTCAAAATTCTCAGACTGAATTATTACATATTGCATAAAAATATGTTTATGAAAAACCATTATTACACACTGAAAATCTGACCAAAATACCCCAAAATACTTAGAAATTGGGCCATATAATTACTGGCTCAGTGAAATGACAATTCAGTAAAATGAATATTGTTACGACACAATTAAGCCAAATCCCGTACCAGTGATAAAAAAGATAATTCTTTATATAAATATACTTCATATAAAATAAAATGTTTAAAAAATGATTAAAATGTAAATATTTTGACACGACGTACAACGATATTAACCAACCCAAGTGATTGAGCCAACAACATAAACATAAAGAAGGGAACCACGTAACATACTCAAGAAAAAATATGATAGACAAAACAATGATGAACACAGAACTAAAGAAGAACTAGAGGAAGAGAACAGATCCCTACAATTAAACAGAATTTAAACCAGAAGAGAAGATGAAGACTATTGAAGATGAAGAAGATGAAGAAGAGGAGACAGGTTAAACCCAAGGGGAAACTAACACACATATAAAGGGGAAAGATAGTATACTCAAGGATAGAATACGGTCAATAAACCTCGAATAATTATGTATTGACGAAACCAATATTATTGTTATAATTAAATTAACCTATGTACCCATTTTAAAGACAATACACTTGTAAAGTAATGTAATATAGAAAAAGTACACTAACACAGTCAGAAAGGTTAGATTTAACAAAAAAAACAACTAACCTCATATTATTAATAGTAAATATCATACTAGAAAGAAATAGTGAGAAATGATAGGAGAAAGTATAGGGATTACCCATTAAATAACACTCAATACAAAACAGTGAACCAAAGTGAAGTGCCTTAGTGAAGTGTAAGTACCCTGAAAATAGTGAAAGTGTATGTTAAACATTAAAAATATAATGATACGTAGGAAAACACTTTATAAAACATTGATGAACAATCAATGATTGGAGTGACATTGTAAACATTAATATAACTAGAAATAATTAGCAATAGTATTCCAAATTAATATAAAGGAAGCTTGTGACGTTATTCAGGGAGAAAGCCCAGACAAAAGTAACTTGTGTTAACATGGTATAGGAGAATAGAATTAAAGTTTTGTTGTTGAAATTAAGACTGCAAAGAATACAACACCCCATGTTGAAAGGGGAATTAACTTTCATAATTTTATGAGAAGTGACAATATTTATCACTCTAGATGTAACAAAAGAAAGAAATCAATATAGAACTAATAATAACTAGTGACTTGTAAAGAATAGTTGGTTCAATGTTAAAAGGGGAATATGGCTGAAGAGAACCTACAGTCCATAAACCTAATTATTATATTTTAAAAGAAGTGTAATGAAAATGTATGTTGAATAGTAGTGAAAACACAAACAAATAAGTGAAGCCCATCAGGCTGAATTCAAAATGTAATTTAAAAAGAGATACACCAAAAAACAATCATGGCTAATCTTGACTATGAAAACATCTAACTGCCAAAGACATTCAAATGTAAATTGTATCAATTTCACAAGAATCTTACTAATCTAAGACCAGTGAATGGCCAGTAATTATATGTCAATTATTTTAAAACAGAAATGTTATTATAATAGTTTAATTTAAAAAAGATATGTTATTTATTAAATGTCAAATAATTAGACTAAAGTTAATGTATAACAGAATATGACCTTATGAGGTATCGTTGTAAACTTTGAAAGGAAAGAAAGATAATAGTGATGTCATTTATTATCCCAAAGGAATTATAAAGGAATAAAATCATTAGGAAAATACTTAATAAATTTGAATAAAAATTCAAATATTTTAACAATGTCTTTAAAGGAGTAATTAACCAATCACAGAATTGCGGTTGCTATGACAACGAGACGTTAAGGGCTTATTTTCCGTTAAATTATATAGACTCGAAAAAACGACGCGTGGGTAAGCGGCACGCAAAATTGGAATGATTGAAATTTTAATTAAATAGTTACAAGAAGTTTCAAAAGTGAACCAGGATGACCAAAGACGAATAGATGTCGATCTACAAAGAATTAACGATGTCCAGGAACCAAATTAAATAAATTAATTCGAAAAAAACCCAAGACCAGATTGAAAAAGATGTTAGAAGTTTAAAACCAGCCCAAAATTGAAGAATACCCACTAACCCGATGACTACACTTCAACGTGATATGAACTGATAAGTATTGAATAAATTCCTTAATCCCAAAAACCCGAATTACTTAAAATATTTTTCAAATGATAAAATTTCTCACTATTTAACAAGTATTATTTTCTTTCAAAGGTGTAAATGCATAATTTACTTACTTAAAAACATTTTATTAATCAAAATATAACCTTGTTTGAGAGCAAAATTTTTGTAACAGAAATACGACACTACCGAACAAATTGTAAAAACACATATAATTTCTAAGTACGTATAAGGTATGGTAGTGTACTTTTTTAATGTAACCAACGTTTATGTCTTATTTCATGATCCAAAGAACTCCAGATTTTAAACATAGTAATTTATTGAATGTAACTGACGCCATCTCGGCAAACGATAGTGTTTTAAAATCAATTTTGCCAACTCTGAGATATTTGTGTTTTATGCTATAAGCCGGAGCAATCTGTTAACAAATTATTTATAATTCATTTGTCATATTTATTGATGACCAAATTTGTATTAAAAGCACAGTACCGAGTATTACTATCTTGTTATTTCATAGGATTTTGTAGAGTATATGTGTGTTAGAAAGTTTTATTCGACAGCCAACTAGCGCTCATCACGAGTGGACGAAACAGTAACTGGTATAGCGGCGGGAACCATTCGAACGATCCAGCCGTCCATGCTAATCACACGTATCATTATAGAATTTAACTATTTTAATTGTTTTAATAGAAACAATTTGGCGCCACCCGTGATTCGCAACCCCTACGAATTAACAGGTAGGTTGTACTGGTAACATTGACAACGCTACGAACTTCAGTAGTGACGTCGATTTATGTAACGACCAGTGTGAGGCAAACACACTACATTCACACTAATACACAAAATAAACAAGTGTGATAAATTTTAACAGGTACGACCTCGTTTTATTGTTACATATTGACGAACCCAACGAGGGGCTTTAATAATAAAGGAAGTACCCCTATATACTTCGTTACATATTGGCGCCCAACGTGGGGCTTTAATAATAAAGGAAGTACCCCTATATACTTCGTTACATATTGGCGACCAGCAACGTGAGGCTAAGAAGACTAACTAGCGGCGGTCATGAATAGACACGGTATGGTTACGAGGCGCAAAGGGAAGGAAGCAGTAAACCAAGAAGGAAACCCAGAAGAAATGGAGGAAACAACTGGAGAATTGTCAGAAGAGAACCCACAGGAGGACCAAATGGAAAATCCCAATCCACCTGAACCGGAAATAGAAGCAGAAGTCATGATAAACAAACAACCAGTCAAACCAACAGAAGAAACAAAATTAGATAGTTTGATGAGGATGATGATGGAACAAATGAACAGATTCGAGTCGGACAAGGAAGAGAGAAAACGGGACAAGGAAGATTTGAATAAAAGATTAGAAAAACTGGACCTAAACAGTGAAGAATTGAAGAAGCAAATGAAGGAGAGTATAGAATTCCTGAATGACAAAATAGAGAGCAACCATGAAGACTTGAAGAGAAGTCAGGAGGCATTGGAAAAGAAGAGCGAAGAGCTGAAGAAACAGATCAAGAAGGATCTGGAATTAGTAAATAAAAAGATGGAAAATAATCATGATATTCTCCAACGGAAAATCGAGGAAGAAAGTGAGAAGAACAGAGAAGAATTGAGATTCATGTTTGTAGAGTTTCGTGAAGAAGACAAACGGACAAAAATGGGGATGCACAAGAGATGGGAAGAAACAAGTTACCCAGTAGATCGATTTCAAGAAACTTTAGTTAGTGATTTTAAACCAAGGAATGAAACACTAGACAGCACTCCTGAAGGTATCAAAGAAACGTTGAATGAGAACATGGAACCGGGGAATCAGAAAATAACACAGAAGGAAATGGTCAAGGAACTGGAGGAGAGGCACCAAGAACTACAAACAGATGTAAACAATCGTATGAAGAAGAATCGAATCATTAAGAAGATTAAGAAAACAGAGGAATTGAGAAAGGTATATAAGAGGAAACTCATCAAAACACGAGAAAAAGTGGAGATGATGAAGAACGGACTGATCGATGTGTTTAATTTGCCCCTTACCTACCAAAGCAAATTAATAAAGTACAAAGATTGTAGGAGGACTCTGAGGGAAATTATAAAAGGATTTCACAACCAACCAGTGGATGACATTTTCAGCAAATCTATACTTAGATGGAAGATGCCAGAAATAGAAATGACTGACAACAAAACAGAGTATAGCAAATCAAGAAGGTCAATAAAATACTGGAGCACACCAGAAATGGAAATACCAAATAAAAAGGCAAAAATAATATTAATAAGAGAGACACAATTAACTTCTCTGATTAATGGACAAAGTGATCAAATGTTTGAGGTAAACATAAATACCACAGAACATATGGTATTAAAGGAATTATGGTACAAGATGGAGGAGACCTATTTCACCAGTAAGAAAACAGTTCTACACGCCAGAGTTATCTGAACCATAAGGGCAGAGGAACTGATGGACCATGGGTAAACTAAGTGAAGATACCACAAACCAAGAAAAGCGACTGATCTTCAAGTTACTGACCAAGCAACCCAATGGAATAGAAGGAGATATTAAAATTAAATAAAGCTACTAGACAATCACCAAAACAAGAGGGTACAAGAAACGACTAAGACGAAGTAAATGAGAAAAAAATAAACCATAATTAATAAATAAATTTAATAATATCATCCAGAATAAGTGTGACTATCAAACACTTGAAGGAGAAGAGGTGCAGAATAACGAAGTGTCGAACAAAAGAGAAGGAAATAATAAAGGAAAGAAAAGGAGAAGTCAACTTACAAAAATAAATAACAAGGACCGGTATATAGTAATATGAATAGAACAATTATGGATATCATAATAGTCCGTATATCATCACAAAAGATAATGGCAATAATACTTACCAGATCAGTAATATCAATACAAGGAAAATCAAGGGAGTTTATAACCAAAATTCGATAAACAAGTTTTACGAAGAAGAATAAAACCATTGTGAAATGAAACATATTTCAAAATTCCAAAAAAGATTGTAAGAGCAACTTACTACTTTATTTAGATGATATATGCGGAACAATAAAAAGAATTAATAGAAGTGGATAATAATGAAAAAAAAAACAAAGGAAACAGTTACACAAATTCCTTTCAATTTAAAGCAACTCACAGTCTAATAAAAGATTGAGATATGAAGTATGAAGTAAAAAAGTTGGACAATAAGGAATAAGTTACACACATTCCTATATAATAAAAATGTAAGAATCACAAACTTACTATTATAATTAAACAAAAAATAACTAAAAAGGAATACGCTACAAACATTCCTTTAAGGTAAGACAATGAACTTACCAAAGAATGATCAAAAATGATATTTAATACAGAATAAAATAAACCAAAAAATAAAATCAAGCCCAAATTACTGAGATAAATACTTGAAATCATACTGAATTAAAAATATTGTAAGAAAAAAAAATTATAATTATACCTGGTACAAGGAGAGAGAGAAATTATGTATATGAAACAAATATACAAATATGGCTAAAGCAGAATCCTGCTAAATGACTAAGGAAAAATTATAAAAAAATGTCTAAGACAATTCAAATGATCACAACGAGCATTGAAAACAAAATAATGAAATGATGAAATTAACATATGAATAAATATAAAAACAACCAAGTGTATGAGGAAATGATAGTGTATAGTTAAGGTATAGCGGAAGGAAGAATGAGTAGTAATGACAAAGTGATCTAAAAACAAACCACAAGGTGGACAATCCCAAAGTATATTATATTATTATTGTATTATTATTATTAAGTCACAAGTTGACAAAGAAGGTATTTAAGATTGACTGTTGCAAAGTCCAGCAATCCAAATGAACTGAGCAGAGAAGATGTGCCTCTGGTCTCAGAAAAATGAGTAGTAATGGGAGAAACCAGCTACTGTATGAAAGTTAGGGAAAAATTTGTGTACGAGGGAAAATGCACCAATGGAAATAAATAAAAACAGATCCAAATAAAATAGAATGAATTAAGTAAGAAGAGAAATGAAGAATGGAGAAACAAACAAGGAAGAGAAGAAAAAAAAAGTTATCTATAACTGATAATTTCATAAAAAACTATGCTTGTGTTTTATTAAAATGATCAATTTTAGAGGAGAGGCATTATGTTACGATACAATTAAGCCAAATCCCGTACCAGTGATAAAAAAGATAATTCTTTATATAAATATACTTCATATAAAATAAAATGTTTAAAAAATGATTAAAATGTAAATATTTTGACACGACGTACAACGATATTAACCAACCCAAGTGATTGAGCCAACAACATAAACATAAAGAAGGGAACCACGTAACATACTCAAGAAAAAATATGATAGACAAAACAATGATGAACACAGAACTAAAGAAGAACTAGAGGAAGAGAACAGATCCCTAAAATTAAACAGAATTTAAACCAGAAGAGAAGATGAAGACTATTGAAGATCAAGACTATTGAAGATGAAGAAGATGAAGAAGAGGAAGAATGAAGAGGAGACAGGTTAAACCCAAGGGGAAACTAACACACATATAAAGGGGAAAGATAGTATACTCAAGGATAGAATACGGTCAATAAACCTCGAATAATTATGTATTGACGAAACCAATATTATTGTTATAATTAAATTAACCTATGTACCCATTTTAAAGACAATACAATTGTAAAGTAATGTAATATAGAAAAAGTACACTAACACAGTCAGAAAGGTTAGATTTAACAAAAAAAAACCAACTAGCCTCATATTATTAATAGTAAATATCATACTAG
Organism: Magicicada septendecula; assembly: GCA_034769895.1. Classification (NCBI taxonomy): domain Eukaryota; kingdom Metazoa; phylum Arthropoda; class Insecta; order Hemiptera; family Cicadidae; genus Magicicada; species Magicicada septendecula. Next base: position 704,351,874 of record CM068367.1, on the reverse strand, counting down.
AAAGAAATAGTGAGAAATGATAGGAGAAAGTATAGGGATTACCCATTAAATAACACTCAATACAAAACAGTGAACCAAAGTGAAGTGCCTTAGTGAAGTGTAAGTACCCTGAAAATAGTGAAAGTGTATGTTAAACATTAAAAATATAATGATAGGTAAGAAAACACTTTATAAAACATTGATGAACAATCAATGATTGGAGTGACATTGTAAACATTAATATAACTAGAAATAATTAGCAATAGTATTCCAAATTAATATAAAGGAAGCTTGTGACGTTATTCAGGGAGAAAGCCCAGACAAAAGTAACTTGTGTTAACATGGTATAGGAGAATAGAATTAAAGTTTTGTTGTTGAAATTAAGACTGCAAAGAATACAACACCCCATGTTGAAAGGGGAATTAACTTTCATAATTTTATGAGAAGTGACAATATTTATCACTCTAGATTGTAACAAAAGAAAGAAATCAATATTAGAACTAATAATAACTAGTGACTTTGAAAGAATAGTTGGTTCAATGTTAAAAGGGGAATATGGCTGAAGAGAACCTACAGTCCATAAACCTAATTATTATATTTTAAAAGAAGTGTAATGAAAATGTATGTTGAATAGTAGTGAAAACACAAACAAATAAGTGAAGCCCATCAGGCTGAATTCAAAATGTAATTTAAAAAGAGATACACCAAAAAACAATCATGGCTAATCTTGACTATGAAAACATCTAACTGCCAAAGACATTCAAATGTAAATTGTATCAATTTCACAAGAATCTTACTAATCTAAGACCAGTGAATGGCCAGTAATTATATGTCAATTATTTTAAAACAGAAATGTTATTATAATAGTTTAATTTAAAAAAGATATGTTATTTATTAAATGTCAAATAATTAGACTAAAGTTAATGTATAACAGAATATGACCTTATGAGGTATCGTTGTAAACTTTGAAAGGAAAGAAAGATAATAGTGATGTCATTTATTATCCCAAAGGAATTATAAAGGAATAAAATCATTAGGAAAATACTTAATAAATTTGAATAAAAATTCAAATATTTTAACAATGTCTTTAAAGGAGTAATTAACCAATCACAGAATTGCGGTTGCTATGACAACGAGACGTTAAGGGCTTATTTTCCGTTAAATTATATAGACTCGAAAAAACGACGCGTGGGTAAGCGGCACGCAAAATTGGAATGATTGAAATTTTAATTAAATAGTTACAAGAAGTTTCAAAAGTGAACCAGGATGACCAAAGACGAATAGATGTCGATCTACAAAGAATTAACGATGTCCAGGAACCAAATTAAATAAATTAATTCGAAAAAACCCAAGACCAGATTGAAAAAGATGTTAGAAGTTTAAAACCAGCCCAAAATTGAAGAATACCCACTAACCCGATGACTACACTTCAACGTGATATGAACTGATAAGTATTGAATAAATTCCTTAATCCCAAAAACCCGAATTACTTAAAATATTTTTCAAATGATAAAATTTCTCACTATTTAACAAGTATTATTTTCTTTCAAAGGTGTAAATGCATAATTTACTTACTTAAAAACATTTTATTAATCAAAATATAACCTTGTTTGAGAGCAAAATTTTTGTAACAGAAATACGACACTACCGAACAAATTGTAAAAACACATTATAATTTCTAAGTACGTATAAGGTATGGTAGTGTACTTTTTTAATGTAACCAACGTTTATGTCTTATTTCATGATCCAAAGAACTCCAGATTTTAAACATAGTAATTTATTGAATGTAACTGACGCCATCTCGGCAAACGATAGTGTTTTAAAATCAATTTTGCCAACTCTGAGATATTTGTGTTTTATGCTATAAGCCGGAGCAATCTGTTAACAAATTATTTATAATTCATTTGTCATATTTATTGATGACCAAATTTGTATTAAAAGCACAGTACCGAGTATTACTATCTTGTTATTTCATAGGATTTTGTAGAGTATATGTGTGTTAGAAAGTTTTATTCGACAGCCAACTAGCGCTCATCACGAGTGGACGAAACAGTAACTGGTATAGCGGCGGGAACCATTCGAACGATCCAGCCGTCCATGCTAATCACACGTATCATTATAGAATTTAACTATTTTAATTGTTTTAATAGAAACAATTTGGCGCCACCCGTGATTCGCAACCCCTACGAATTAACAGGTAGGTTGTACTGGTAACATTGACAACGCTACGAACTTCAGTAGTGACGTCGATTTATGTAACGACCAGTGTGAGGCAAACACACTACATTCACACTAATACACAAAATAAACAAGTGTGATACATTTTAACAGGTACGACCTCGTTTTATTGTTACATATTGACGAACCCAACGAGGGGCTTTAATAATAAAGGAAGTACCCCTATATACTTCGTTACAATATCAATCCAGGGTCCCAAAGGATGTGTGACATGAACATGTGCTTTCATTGAAGAGAAATCCACCAACTTCTCCATCCCAACTCCACTCTCACCTACATTGGTGGGCCCTGTTACGCCGAGCACTCCACTCCAAGGTTGTGGTAACCAATCCCTTTGGTGGAGTGGATCGGTAAGCAAACGAGAAATGTGGGTTCTGTCAGGGCAGCCTGAGGGTATCTTGGGTCCTAGCCTGGCAGGATGGTGCACATCGGCAGTAGGTGTAGGGTGTGCATCTAGTGTGGAGGAGGAGGAGCACCTAGTAGGCCAACAGCTGCACACATGAGCTGAGTTAGTTAGCCTACTGCGACTGAGTAAAGAGAGCTTGTCAGCTGACGTGAAAGCAACTCTACAGGAAGAGCCCCCCAAAATCAAAGTTCCTGGTCCTCCAGGTTGGGGGTTGGGCGAGACATTAACAACATCTCCTTGGAAAAAGTATTTGTTATGGAAGCTCAAGGATTAAGCTGGACTGATCTATGGAGACTGGCTCAGCAGCAGAAAAGGAAAAGAAAAAATGACTTGATGTTTGCCACATGGAATGTGAGAAGCTTGTATAGAGTCGCAGCTATACAAGAGTTAATGACAGAACTAGTAAAATATAAAATCCACAGAGTGGGTCTGCAGGAGATCAGATGGAAGGGGAAAGAGGTGATGGACCTGAATAGTGGTTTACTCTATTTAATAGTGTAACGAGAAAACGGGTGCGTACCTGTTAAAATGGTGTTTACACTTGTTTATTATGTGTATAAGTGTAAATGTGGTGTGTTTGCCTCACACCGGTCGTTACAATAATAGTAGTCACTACTGAAGTCTGTAGCGTGGTCCAATTTACCAGTACAACCTACCTGTTACTTCATAGGGGTTGCGAATCCCGGGTGGCGCCAAATTGTTTATATCAAAACAATTAAAATTGTTAAATTACTAGTTGATAAGTGTTATTAGCGTTGACAGCTGGAGCGTTCAAATGGTTCCCGCCGCTATACAGGTTGCCGTAATGTCCACTCGTGACGAGCGCTAGTTGGTTACTGAATAAAAATTGCTACACACATATATTCTACAACGTCCTATGAAATAAAACGATGGTATTACTCTGTACTGTAATTTTAATACAAATTCAGTCATTAATTAATATGACAAAAGGATTATAAATGGTTTGATAACAAATTGCTCTGGCTTAGAACATGAGACGCAAATATTTCAAGGTTGGCAAATCGTTTTTAAAACAAATTATTTCGTTGCCGTGATGGCTACTGTTTACATACAATATATTAATCTGTTCAAAATCTGGGGTCCTTTGGATTATAAAATAAGACATAAACGTTGGTTACATTAAAAAAGTACACTACCATACCTTATACGTACTTAGAAAGTATAATGTGTTTTTACAAATTGTTCGGTAGTGTCGTATTTTGTGTTACAAAGTTCACACACTAATGCGAGGTTATATTTTAATTAACAAAATGTTTTTACGTAAGTTGATTATGCATTAAACCTTTGAAAGAAAATTAACTTTGTTTAATAGTGAGAAAATTTGGATTGTTTGAGAAATATTTAAAGTAATTTGGTTTCTGGGAGAAAGGAATTTATTGGATACTTATCAGTTCAGACAGTGTTGATATGTTGTCATCTGGGGTAGTGGAAATTCTGCAATTTTGGGCTGGTTTTAAGCTTCGGGCATCTTCTTCTATCTCGTCTGGACTTTCTGCTAATTAATTTATTGGTATTTGGTTCCAGGACATCGTTTAATCTTTGTAGTTCTGCATCTATTCGTCTTTGGTTCCTTGTTGTTAACTTCCGAACGTCTTTTTAACTATTTAATGTAAAATTTCAATCATCACAATTTTGCGTGCTGCTTACCCACGCGTCATTTCTTCAAGTCTAATAGATTTAACGGAAAATTAGTATTCAACTTATGGTATTATGGTAACAGTAATCCTTTGATTGGTTAAGGCCTCTTTCAAAAGCATTGTTAAGAGATTTGAATTTTTATTCAAATTTATTATGTATTTTTTAATGATTTTATTCCTTTATCGTTCCTTTGGGGTAATAAATAATATCACTATTGTATTTCTTTCCTTTCAAAGTTTAAAATGATACCTCATAAGGTCATATTCTATCATACATTAACTTTAGTCTAAATATTTGACATTTGATAAATTACATATCTCTCTTAAATTACACTTTTATAATAACATTTCTCTTTTAAAATGATTTACATATAATTACTGGCCATTTACTGGTCTTAGATTAATAAATTTCCTTGTGAATTTGTTACAATTGACATTTGTGTGTGTCTGACAGTTAGACGTTTTCATAGCTAAAAGGTAGCCATGATGGTATTTTTGTTTATTTCTTTTAAATTACATTTTAATTCAGCCTGATGGGCTTCATTTTGTTATCATGTTTGTTTGTGTTGTGTGTTGATTCTGTTTGTGTTTTAATTACTATTCGATACATTTTCATTATGCATATTTTAAAATATAACAATTAGGCTTATGGACTGCAAGTTCCTTTCAGCCATATCCTCTTCATAACATTGAAACAAACAATTCTTTATAAGTTATTAGTTACTGTTGGTTTTAACATTAATTTCATTCTTTTGCTACTGCTTTGAGTGATAAACATCATCACTTCTTGCAAACTTATTAAAGTTATTTCCCCTTTTAACATGGGGTGTTTTATTCATTGTATACTTAATTTTATAACAAAACCTTATTTCAATATTACTATCTTCCTCCATTCCATGTTAATACAAACTGTTTTTATCTGGGCTTCTCCCTGAATAATATCACATGTTTTACTTATCTTTATTTGAAATATTATTTTTAATTATTCTTAATTATATGAATGTTCACAAGATCACTCAAATCATTGACTGTTTATCAATGCTTTATAAAGTGTTTTCTTATTTATTATTACATCTTTATTACTTAAAATATCTATTTCCACGTATCACCTTCACCTTTAATTAACAGAGGTTTATCACTGATACACTCTCACTATTTTTAGGGTATTTACACTTTCACTATTGCACTTTATTTTGGTTCACTGTTTGTATTAAGTGTTACTTAGTGGGTAACCCCTATACTTATTTCTCCTATTATTTCTCACTATTTCTTTACAACATAATTCTTATTATTAGTGACATTTGGTTATTTACCTTTCATTAAATCTAACTTTAATAATTGGGGTGAGTGTACTTTTCTACACTACGTTACTTTTTAATTGTATTTTGTTTTAAAACAGGTATATAAGTTATTTCATTTATAACAATAATATTTGTTACATTAATGGATAATTATTTGGGGCTTATTTACAGTACTCTATCTTTGAGTCTACCATTTCTCCCCTTTATATGTGGTGCTAGTTTCTCCTTGGGTTTAACCTGTCTCCTCTTCATTCTTCCTCTTCTCCTTCTTCTTCATCTTCTTCAACTTCAATTGTCTTCATCTTGGTTCTGTTCTCCTCTTCTCATCTGGTTTAATTTCTATATAGTTGTAGGAATTTGTTCACTTCCTTTGATTCTTCTTTAGTTCTGGTTTCTTATCTTCTTTTGTTAGTCCCTAATTGTTTGGTCAATCACCTTTTTTCTCTGTGTATGTTTCGTGGTTCCCTTCTTTGTGTTTCTGTTGTTGGGTCAATCACTTGGGTTGGGTAATATCGTTGTTCGTCGTGTCATAATATTTATATTTTATTCATTTTTAAACATTTTATTTTATAATCAGAATGATCACAGTTGCACACCACTATATAAAAATTATCCCGATTAGCGCTTTCAAGCCTCACAGCCCATCGTCAGATCGGAATAGGCAGAAATTATTTTAAAAACAAACCCTTCACCCCTCTCCCCCACCCTGCTCACACACAACAAGCTATAATATAATGGCCCTTCCCCACCCCCTAAACCCTGTCCCACACCATCTGTACAGTAACATATTTTTCTAGCAAATTCCTTGTGTTTCAGTGGTGTGTGTGTGTGTGTGTGTGTGTGTGTGTGTGTGTGTGTGTGTGTGTGTGTGTGTGTGTGTGTGTGTGTGTGTGTGTGTGTGTGTGTGTGTGTGTGTGTGTGTGTGTGTGTGTGTGTGTGTGTGTGTGTGTGTGTGTGTGTGTGTGTGTGTGTGTGTGTGTGTGTGTGTGTGTGTGTGTGTGTGTGTGTGTGTGTGTGTGTGTGTGTGTGTGTGTGTGTGTGTGTGTGTGTGTGTGTGTGTGTGTGTGTGTGTGTGTGTGTGCATCCTTTTAAACTTACCCTACTTCCTCTCCACACACATGGGTCAGTCACACACCCTTATTTTAACCATCCAATTAGTACTATGCAAATAATTCTTAATCTTATCTATCTGTCCTCTATCATTTACTTCTTAATCATGTTATAAAATATTTCTTCATTATCAAATTTAATTTTAATATTAATTAAATTGTCTAACCCTTTTTCTCTTTCTTTTAATATTTCTAACTCCTCTCTAAGCTTCCTTTCAACTGTGTTATTTACTACTTTTACAATTTCGTATTCTTCCAAAGGATTAACAAACTTATGGTTGTCTTCTATGAAATGTCTTGCATATAACGAATTGGTTGTTCTATTACCTTCTCCACGTTTGTGGTCAGACAACCTGCATACGAATTTTCGTCCTGTCTCACCTAGGTACACTTTGTTGCAGTCTTTACATTTTAATTTATAAATTCCGCTTTTCTGTAATACTGGAATTTTTTCTATATTCTTATTCCTTATCTTATCAAATACCGTTTCACATTTTTTAATAGCTATATCTACTCCATATTTATTAAAACATTTTATAATGTTTCTAGTATGTGAACCTATGTATGTCAATGACCCTGCATAATTCTTTTGTTCTGGTTCTATTTTAGCTTTTTGTATGTTAACCCTTTTCATAACTTTATCCACTATGTTAGTGTTATAATTATTATTCCTTACAATTCCCTTTATCGTTTTTAACTCCCTATCTTTTGATTGGGTTCTTTTAAACACTTCTGAGCTCTGTAACAAAATGTATTGATTGCCGCCATTTTATATCTATATGGGTGGTAAGACTCTCTTGGTATAATTATATCAGAATACGACTCTTTCCTAAATATCCCAAACTGTAGTTTCTCATTATCCTTAATTTCTATGTTCAAATCTAAGTAATTTATTTTCTTACCTCCTATCTCTTCTTTAAATTGTAAGTTTTTATCCTTATTATTTACCTCATTTATAAACTCATGCACTTCTTCTATGCTTCCTTCCCAAATTACTAATACATCATCAACGTATCTAGACCATAATTTTATATTGTCTTTATACTTAGTGGAAGTTATTAATTGCTTTTCAAAATCATTCATGTATATTTCAGCAAGAATAGGGGATAATGAAGACCCCATAGATAAACCTTTTTTCTGTATATAAAACTTGTTATTAAACCTAAAATAGTTCTGATTTACACATTCTTTAATTACTTTCATCAACTGCTTTTTATACCTGTATTCTCCCATATTATTATCGTTTATTAACTTAATAACTTTATTTACTGTGATATTGGTAAACATGTCCTTAACATCCAGTGATATCAATTTTGTATTTACATTAATCCTAATATTTTCTAATTTTTCTATCAATTTTACATTATTCTCTATGTTGTATTTTGTCCCAAATTCATATTTCTCTCTCAGTACTCTGCTAACTTCCTTTGATAATTTATAAATAGGTGCATTAATAAAAGAAACAATCGGTCTAATTGGTTTTCCTTCTTTATGTATCTTAACCTGACTTTTAAAAGTTGGTGCTGTTGGATTACTTTCCAATAAATACTTTTTCTTATTTTCTTCTATAAATGTTATCTGTTTCATCATTTGTTTTATCCTTGACTGGTACTTACTTGTATAATCATACTTTATTTCCTCGTATGGTCCTTCCCTTATAAATTCTTCCGTTTTCTTTATGTATTCGTCCTTTCTCAGTAGTACCATTGTATTTCCTTTGTCCGCCTTCGTAACTATAATATCATTTTTCTTTATTTTATTCTTTAGTTTAGTTACAGTTGATTTGATTTTTTGTTCATTTTTTGAATTATACAAACTTTTCTTAAATATTTTATCTACTACATTCCCTACTTCCCACCTTATTCTTTTTTTATCATTTTCATTTCCTAGTTTTTGTATTATGCTTTCGCATTCAATAATCGTTTTTTCTTGATTTAATTCTGGTGGCGGTGCGTATTTTAAGCCTTTTGCTAACATTTCTTTTTCTTCTGTATTGAAATTCACCTCTGTAAGGTTTATTACTCTTTTTTCATAGTTATTCTTAGAGAGGTGTTCCTTTTTTACTTCGTTCTTTCTTATTAATTTATTTAACTTATCTACCATTTTTTTATTTTTATTTTCCAATTTCTTTTCTATGTACCCCAAACCAAAATTATATAATATTTCTTCTAACTCTACATACGAGTATATTCTTAACAATTCTATGTGTCTGTCATATAATTCCCTATTATATCTATTGATTAAGCCGTAGAGTGACCTTATTTCCAGTTTTATCCACAACTTCTCGCTTTGTTCTTTTACTTTTTTGGCTACACTGTTCTTATTTTTAATTTTAACTTGAGCGTACTTTGGGATGACATTATTATCCAGACATTGTTTATTAAACCATATTTTACTTAAAACCCTCTTCAATTTAACTTTTAACTTAAGATATTTAAAAACTTTACTTACCTTATTGTTGTCGTTTATTACCTCATTGTTGTTGCCCATTACCTGTAGTCGATTGCACATCTTAACAGACGTTTAATGAAGAAATTTGTGTTAGTGGTTGAAATCACAATCAGAATGATCACAGTTGCACACCACTATATAAAAATTATATATAATTTTATTTTATATGAAGTATTTTTACATTAAGAATTATCTTTTTTTTCCTGGTACGGAGTTGGCTTATTTGTGTTGTAACATAATGCCTCTCCTCTAAAATTGATCATTTTGATAAAACACTAGCATAGTTTTTTATGAAATTATCAGTTATAGATAATCTTTTTCCTTTTCTTTCTTGTTCGTTTCTCCATTCTTCATATCTCTTCTTACTTAATTCATTCCATTTTATTTGGATCTGTTTTTATTTATTTCCATTGGTGCATTTTCCCTTATACACAATTTTTTTCCCTAACTTTTAGTAGCTGGTTTCTCCCATTACTACTCATTTTTCTGAGACCAGAGGCACATCATCTCTGCTCAGTTTATTTGGATTGCTGGACTTTTCAACAGTCAATCTTAAATACCTTTTTTGTCAACTTGTGACTTAAATCAATAATAATAATAATAATAATAATATACTTTGGGATTGTCCACCTTGTGGTTTGTTTTCAGATCACTTTGGCCTTTTACTCCTTCTTCCTTCCGCTATACCTTAACTATATACTATCATTCGCTCCTACACTTGATTGTTTTTATATTTATTCATATGTTAATTTCATCATATCTAATTTTTCATTATTTTGTTTTCAATGCTCTTTGTGATCATTTTAATTGTCTTAGACATTTCTATTCTTTTCTTGGTTATTTAGCAAGATTCTTGCTATACCTTCCATTGTACTTGGCAGTTCACGATTTTTAATTAATATTTTTTCTCCCTCTTTATATTTGATTATTTTGGGTTGGTTTTTTGCATATTTCGCCTTTTGTTTCTCAATCTTTTCCATTATTAGGCTGTACCATTTGTTTTTATCATACGGGTCTTCTGGGTTTTTTGGGAATTCTATTATCTCTTGTATCTCTCTATTTGGCTTCCTCTCGAACATCATTAAGTATGGTGTATTTTCAGTAAATTGGTGATAGCTGATATTTAAAAACACTTCGGTTGAAGTTAAATATTTGCACCATTCTCTCTGGTTATTATGACAATAAGTTCTCAAAATGCGTCCCACCTCTCTCAACATCCTTTCTGCTGGATTACTACTAGGGTGGTATACTGAAGTTTTATAGGTTTTAATGTTTAGTTTTATTAATTCTTCTCTCCACTTTTTTCCCTTAAACTGCATTCCATGATCGGTTATTATCATGTACGGTTTTCCGATCTCTGACATGTATTTATTTTTAATAATATCTAATATTTTATTTGTTATGGCTCTGTTTATAGCGTATAATTTGGTGTACTTGGTGTAATGGTCAAGTATAATCACGATGAACTTGTATCTATGTCTTCCTCCGCTACGTGGGAATGGTCCACATATGTCGAGGAATACCTTCTCTAGTTTGGCATTTGATGTGATGGGTATCATCGTTCCATTCTTCCTTTCATTATTGGTTTTGACCATCTGACACAATGTGCAGGTTTTTATATTTTTATTCACTTTTCTTGTAATATTTTTTATGAACAAATCTTCCTCTTAACGCTTTTACCATCTTGATTGTTCCCATGTGTACGTATCTCACATGGTAATCTTTGATGATTTGATTTTCTAATGATTGAGGAATTACTAGTTTCCATGTGTCTTGGTTCTTTTTTGTTTTTATGAATAAGATATCTTTGTATACACAGTAAAATTTGTTAATAATTGCTTCGGATTCCATCAGTCTTTTTCTGATGTTTGATATTTTGGTATCTTGCTCTTGTCGTAACACTATTTGGTTTACAATATTTCCCAGGTCTTTCCTATCTTTCAATATATAATACACTTTTGCTATCTTCCCCTTTTCTCCTTCAAATGTCTGATTTTCTACATTTATTCTGGATAATACGTCAGCCACTATGTTTTTTCGTCCTGGAATATATTCCCATGTAATGTGGTATTCTTGCAGAGCAAGTATCCATCGAGTAAGTCGGCCATGACTCAATTTACACTGTTTGAGAAACGATATTGATTTATGATCGCTTCTGACTGTGATAGGATATCCTAGTATGTATGTTCTAAATTTGCCGCACGCGAATACTATGCTGAGCAACTCTTTTTCTGTAACATTGTAGTTACGGTCGCAACTATTTAGTATTCGGCTGGCGAAGCTAATGACCAGGTGATTTCCATCTTCGTCTTCCTGGTACAGCTCTGCGCCTAGACTTACATCACTAGCATCGCAGTTTAGGTAGAATGGTTTTTCAAAATTGGGGTGGTGTAATATAACAGTATCCACAAATTTTTGTTTAATTAAGGTGAGCACTTCCTCTTGTTCAGTTCCCCAAGTCCATTTTTCTTTCGAAGAGAGTTGTTTGGAAAATTTTGCTGTTAGGTGGGAGTAGTTGGTCTGAAACTTCCTATAGTAACTGCATACTCCTAAGAAGGATTGCAATTGCTTTTTGTTTTTCGGTGATGGGAACTTTTGGATGGCTTCAACCTTCTCTTGGGATGGAGAGATTCCCTTCTCGGTCAAGTTGAATCCTAAGAACTTCACTTCTTTGCAATAAATTTCGATTTATCCAATTTAAGGGTAATATTGTTGTTGGATAATTTTTTCAATACATGTTCGACTCTTTCGCAGTGTTCATCCCAGTCTGATGACGTGATAAGCAGGTCGTCAACGTACACTGTGGTGAATTCCAGTGCCTCTTGACCTAACACTTGGTCCATGCACTTTACGAACACTGCTACAGAATTAATGAGTCCAAATGGTAACCTTTTGAATTGGTAATTTCTACCATCAAATATGAAAGCCATGTATTGCCTACTGTGTGGGTGCAGCTCCACCTGCCAGTACCCACATACAGTATCCCAGGTACTAATATATCTTATCCCATGAAATCTTTTAAGAATTTCCTCTATCTCTCCCGGTGAAGTTCAGTCATTGATAATCATTTTATTTATTTCTCGGGCGTCCAAGCAAATTCGTACTTTGCCATTTTTCTTGGGTATGGCTACTATTGGGCTGGTATATTGAGATTGGCTATACTCAATAATATCTTCAGCAATCATTCTATTTATCTCTATCCTGACTTCATTTTTTAGGGAATGCGCTATGGGATATGATTTCCTGTGGAAGTCTACAGGTTCTCTGAAATTAATTTTACACTGGTATCCTTTAACTTTTCCTGGGGTATTTGAAAAGACATGTTGATAATCGTTATAAATTGCAATTAGTTTTTTAGACTGTTGTTCACTAATTTCCTGGAGAGGCCGTTCTCTTTGGAAGGTTCTGATCTCTTCCAGTTTCTGTTTCCACAAGGCTTTGTTTTCCTCCTCCTCGGCCATAGTGATAGACGGTTCACGCCTTTGACAATAATAACTCTTCAATCCTGGGTCTTGACTCAGAGCAATTGGAGTTGAAATACAATTTATAATGTTTGCCGACCAGGTTCCCTGTTCTGAAGTTAGCAACACGACTCCCTTCTGCAGGTTTATTACTGCTGAATACCTTCTTAATACATCACATCCTATAAGCATGTTGAATGGTAGCCCACTTGCCACAAGAAATATAATAGGGATGGTTGATTCTTGATTATCTAACTCTAATGATACTTGTTTTCTCACCGTTTTGTTCTGTTTACCAGTTGCGCCAATGATGATTATATTGTTTATTGGCAGTGTAGGGATTGGTGTTCGAGAGTGAGCTTGAATTCGTTCTAATTCAGGCTGGTTGATTAGAGAGATATTAGACCCCGTATCCACCATGATTATGGTTATTGTGCCGTTTATGGTCGCCTTTATATGAACAATTTCACTATTATTTTGTTGTAATTGTTTGGCCTCTTCTTCGAGAAGTTCCTCTAGGATATTCTTTAAATAATTGCTGTATATTATTGTAATTACTTTTTTTCATTTTTTGACATTGTTTGACGTATCAACCCAAGTGATTGGTCATGTGAAGGGTGTTTATATTTTTCCACTGACCTGTTTAGTTTAAAGGTGGTTGTTGGCTGATGGCCAGGTTATTCGACTGGTCGTTCGTTTCATTGTTCAGCCCTTGTTGCTGGTTGTTTTCGTCCCGAATTGGTTCGTTGTTCCTACTCACTGATGGTTGATTGTTATTATGATTGGACGCGTGGTACCATGAGTTTGGGTGCCAGCTCGGGTTATATCTTCTATGGTTACTCTGCCTTCTCCCATTGATGAAATTTACCTGACGTCTGCCGTCGTTTCTATTTTGATTACCCCCGGGTCCCCGGTTGTACTGGTAACTAGGATTGTACCGGTTGCCGTAGTAGTTATGGTCGTTGGGGTGGCCATTTGTGCGTTGTTCCGGTTCAGCTCCTCTGTAACTATCATTGGGTCGGTTATTATTTGGGATGATTCTGTTGTTATCTTGGTTCCCTTGACGATGGTTTTGTTGACCTCGGTTACTTGGCTGATTATTCGGAGAATGATTCTGGGTATTTCTATTCAATGACTGTTCTTCATTATAATTATTATTGTTTCGGCCCAAGTTATTCCGGTTGCTGTTTTGTGGATGATAGTATGGTACATTAAAATTGGTTGCATTATTATGCTCATTCCATTTGTTGTATCGTTGGTTATGATCCGGTTTTTACGATATTGACCATCATTCTCCAGGTCCTCCAATAGACTAGCCATTTCTTAAATCGTTTTTATCTGTCCTTGCCTCCTGCCCTTCTGTATAGCTTCTTCGTAATGATAACCCAGCTGTATTACCAGAGACTCCTCGGGTATCTTGGGCTCTAGATTTCGGGCTAAACATACTTTTCCCAAAAAGTAGGACGTTAAAGTGTGTCCTCCTTGTGACTCGTATCTTCCATTGCTGATATCATTACGGACCACATTCTGGGTGGACTCGGACCAATATTTTTCCCGGAATTGTCTCTTAAATTCCTGTGTGTCATTGATCTCGGGTCGAGTGGCCGTCCACCAGTTGTCATGGGTGTCTCGGAACATTTCATCTATCATACTTCTCACACTGGACCACCTAGTTTCTCGATTTTTTTCTATTAGCTCTTCTACCCGTCTGAGGAATTCCATCGGGTTCCTCCGGTAGCTGCGGAAATTAATTATCTCTCGATTTTCGCTGGTTATGATTTGTGTGTTATTATAAGGTTTCTCTCTTAGTGCGTCCAGCTCATCTTGCATTTGTTTCTCCCTTATACTGATCCCCTGGATTTTCTCTCTGTTTTCTCTGGTCAGTCCGTCTAGTTTATTGATGATGGTGTATACCTTCTCCACACGATTGTTTACATCTATTTGTATTTCTTGGTGCCTCTCCTCCAGTTCTTTAACCACCTCCTGTTTGTTCTTCTGGCATCCTTCGGTAACGACTTGGTAGAATTTGGTCGCTCTCAATCTACCTTCCTCCTCGACATTGCTTATTTTATTGTTCAATTCTTCCCTGACTTGTATCACTGTTTCGTTGGTCTTCATTACCGTTTGCCTGATCTCCTCTCGACATTCGACCAGTTGTTGCTTCCATTCCTCCTTGGTTTTCTCACTTTCTTCCTCTATTTTCCGTTGGAGAATATCATTATTATTTTCCATTTTTTTATTTACTATTTCCAGATCCTTCTTGATCTGTTTCTTCAGCTCTTCGCTCTTCTTTTCCAATTTCTCCTGACTTCTCTTCAGGTCTTCATGGCTGCTCTCTATTTTGTTATTCAGGAATTCCATTCCCTTTTCCAATGATTCTAATTTTTTATTCAAATCTTCCTTGTCTTCCCTTCTTCCCTCTTGCAATGATTCTAATTTTTTATTCAAATCTTCCTTGTCTTTCCTTGAAAGTTCTGCTATGAAATTCATCAGGTCTTGCATGCTCGGATCTCCCTTTGCTGTTTCATGATCTCCCGCCCGTTGTTCTCTCTCATCGTCCTGAACTGGTTTCTCAAGTTGGTTGTCGACTATTACTTCCACTTCCAGTTCTGGTTCAGGTGGATTTGGATTTTCCAGTTGGTCCTCCTGTGGATTCTCTTCCAACAATTCTCCAATCGTTTCCTCAACTTCTTCCATTTCTTCTTGGTTTTCTTCTTGGTTTAATGCTTCCTTACCTTTGAGCCTCGTAACCATACCGTGTCTATTCATAACCGCCGCTAGTTATCCTCTCTAGCCTCACGTTGCTGGTCGCCAATATGTAACGAGAAAACGGGTGCATACCTGTTACAATGGTGTTTACACTTGTTTACTATGTGTATAAGTGTAAATGTGGTGTGTTTGCCTCACACCGGTCGTTACAATAATAGTAGTCACTACTGAAGTCTGTAGCGTGGTCCAATTTACCAGTACAACCTACCTGTTACTTCATAGGGGTTGCGAATCCCGGGTGGCGCCAAATTGTTTATATCAAAACAATTAAAATTGTTAAATTACTAGTTGATAAGTGTCATTAGCATTGACAGCTGGAGCATTCAAATGGTTCCCGCCGCTATACAGGTTGCCGTAATGTCCACTCGTGACGAGCGCTAGTTGGTTACTGAATAAAAATTGCTACACACATATATTCTACAACGTCCTATGAAATAAAACGATGGTATTACTCTGTACTGTAATTTTAATACAAATTCAGTCATTAATTAATATGACAAAAGGATTATAAACGGTTTGATAACAAATTGCTCCTGCTTAGAACATGAGACGCCAACATTTCAAGGTTGGCAAATCGTTTTTAAAACAAATTATATCGTTGCCGTGATGGCTACTGTTTACATACAATATATTAATCTGTTCAAAATCTGGGGTCCTTTGGATTATAAAATAAGACATAAACGTTGGTTACATTAAAAAAGTACACTACCATACCTTATACGTACTTAGAAAGTATAATGTGTTTTTACAAATTGTTCGGTAGTGTCGTATTTTGTGTTACAAAGTTCACACACTAATGCGAGGTTATATTTTAATTAACAAAATGTTTTTACGTAAGTTGATTATGCATTAAACCTTTGAAAGAAAATTAACTTTGTTTAATAGTGAGAAAATTTGAATTGTTTGAGAAATATTTAAAGTAATTTGGTTTCTGGGAGAAAGGAATTTATTGGATACTTATCAGTTCAGACAGTGTTGATATGTTGTCATCTGGGGTAGTGGAAATTCTGCAATTTTGGGCTGGTTTTAAGCTTCGGGCATCTTCTTCTATCTCGTCTGGACTTTCTGCTAATTAATTTATTGGTATTTGGTTCCAGGACATCGTTTAATCTTTGTAGTTCTGCATCTATTCGTCTTTGGTTCCTTGTTGTTAACTTCCGAACGTCTTTTTAACTATTTAATGTAAAATTTCAATCATCACAATTTTGCGTGCCGCTTACCCACGCGTCATTTCTTCAAGTCTAATAGATTTAACGGAAAATTAGTATTCAACGCCCCGTTACTATGGTAACAGTAATCCTTTGATTGGTTAAGGCCTCTTTCAAAAGCATTGTTAAGAGATTTGAATTTTTATTCAAATTTATTATGTATTTTCTTAATGATTTTATTCCTTTATCGTTCCTTTGGGGTAATAAATAATATCACTATTGTATTTCTTTCCTTTCAAAGTTTAAAATGATACCTCATAAGGTCATATTCTATCATACATTAACTTTAGTCTAAATATTTGACATTTGATAAATTACATATCTCTCTTAAATTACACTTTTATAATAACATTTCTCTTTTAAAATGATTTACATATAATTACTGGCCATTTACTGGTCTTAGATTAATAAATTTCCTTGTGAATTTGTTACAATTGACATTTGTGTGTGTCTGACAGTTAGACGTTTTCATAGCTAAAAGGTAGCCATGATGGTATTTTTGTTTATTTCTTTTAAATTACATTTTAATTCAGCCTGATGGGCTTCATTTTGTTATCATGTTTGTTTGTGTTGTGTGTTGATTCTGTTTGTGTTTTAATTACTATTCGATACAGTTTTCATTATGCATATTTTAAAATATAACAATTAGGCTTATGGACTGCAAGTTCCTTTCAGCCATATCCTCTTCATAACATTGAAACAAACAATTCTTTATAAGTTATTAGTTACTGTTGGTTTTAACATTAATTTCATTCTTTTGCTACTACTTTGAGTGATAAACATCATCACTTCTTGCAAACTTATTAAAGTTATTTCCCCTTTTAACATGGGGTGTTTTATTCATTCTATACTTAATTTTATAACAAAACCTTATTTCAATATTACTATCTTCCTCCATTCCATGTTAATACAAACTGTTTTTATCTGGGCTTTCTCCCTGAATAATATCACATGTTTTACTTATCTTTATTTGAAATATTATTTTTAATTATTCTTAATTATATGAATGTTCACAAGATCACTCAAATCATTGACTGTTTATCAATGCTTTATAAAGTGTTTTCTTATTTCTTATTACATCTTTATTACTTAAATATCTATTTCCACGTATCACCTTCACCTTTAATTAACAGAGGTTTATCACTGATACATTCTCACTATTTTTAGGGTATTTACACTTTCACTATTGCACTTTATTTTGGTTCACTGTTTGTATTAAGTGTTACTTAGTGGGTAACCCCTATACTTATTTCTCCTATTATTTCTCACTATTTCTTTACAACATAATTCTTATTATTAATGACATTTGGTTATTTACCTTTCATTAAATCTAACTTTAATAATTGGGGTGAGTGTACTTTTCTACACTACGTTACTTTTTAATTGTCTTTTGTTTTAAAACAGGTATATAAGTTATTTCATTTATAACAATAATATTTGTTACATTAATGGATAATTATTTGGGGCTTATTTACAGTACTCTATCTTTGAGTCTACCATTTCTCCCCTTTATATGTGGTGTTAGTTTCTCCTTGGGTTCAACCTGTCTCCTCTTCATTCTTCCTCTTCTCCTTCTTCTTCAACTTCAATTGTCTTCATCTTGGTTCGGTTCTCCTCTTCTCATCTGGTTTAATTTCTATATAGTTGTAGGAATTTGTTCACTTCCTTTGATTCTTCTTTAGTTCTGGTTTCTTATCTTCTTTTGTTAGTCCCTAATTGTTTGGTCAATCACCTTTTTTCTCCGTGTATGTTTCATGGTTCCCTTCTTTGTGTTTCTATTGTTGGGTCAATCACTTGGGTTGGGTAATATCGTCGTTCGTCGTGTCATAATATTTATATTTTATTCATTTTTAAACATTTTATTTTATATGAAGTATTTTTACATTAAGAATTATCTTTTTTTTTCCTGGTACGGGGTTGGCTTATTTGTGTTGTAACAATAGTGGTAACAGAAATAATACACTGGGCATGGGTTTCTTGGTCAGTAAAAGAGTGAAACACATGGTAACGGATTTCAGAGCAGTGAATGAGAGAATATGCTCGCTAATAATAAGAGGAAGGTTTTTCAACATAACATTCATAAATTGTCGTGGTCCAATGGAAGAGAAGAAGGCAATAGTTAAAGATGATTTTCATAGAAAGTTGGAAAAACTATATGAAACAGCACATAGGCATGACATTAAAGTGATTTTGGGAGATTTCAACGTAAGGCTTGGAAAAGAAACAGGAAACAGAGCAACAGTTGGTAGAAATAGTAAGCATTAAATAAGCAGTGAAAATGAAAGCAGACTAATAGATTTTGTGACTGGAAAGAATATGATAGTTGCTACTACACAATATCCTCACAAAGATGTACATAAGGTGACCTGGATAACCCCAGACGGGAATAATTTCAGATTGACCATATTCTTATCGATAAGAGACACACATAAAGTATTACTGAGTGAGGCGTTACCGTGGAGCAAACTGTAACTCTAATCATTTCATGGTCAAAGGAAAATTAAGGCAAAGAATAGAGAGAACAGGAAGAAACAAAGGTAAGGAAAAAAGAAGGGTCTATGATAATGAAAAGTTGAGAAGAGAAGAGATCGAAAACAATTATTAACAGAGATTAACGATTCTAAAAAAAAAAAAAATAAAAAAAAACAGTATAATGGATACATAAGAGAAATGGGAAAATATACTGATGTGTATATGTGCGGTGGCAAAAGAAGCCATAGGTGAGAAGGAAGTACTAACAAGCGTAATAATTGGTATGATGAAGAATGCAGAAAAATACATGAGAAAAGAAATGAAGCGAGAAAGAAGATGCTGCAGAGAAGAACGAGGGCAACAGTAGAAGAGTACCAAAATAAGAAAAGATGCACGCAAAACATACGCAGAAGAAAGAAAGATTATTTGAAAATGAGAAGATAAGAGAAATAGAGCAAGAATATAGTAAACAGAATGTAAGCACCTTCTATAGGAAAATAAGGGAACAGAGAGAAGGATTTAAAGCCAGAACAAATATGTGCAAGAATAAAAAGGTGAATTAGTAGTGAATGAAAGGAATAGTAGATAGATGAAGAGAATATTTTGAAGATTTACTAAAGAGCGATGTTGGTAAGAAGAGGATGGAGTGGTTGAAGAAGAAATCCATTATTATGATCCACATTTGGACATACCGCCACCTTCGAGAGAAGAGGTTGAAGAACAAGTGAAGAAATTGAAGAACAAAAAATCCCCAGGAGAAGATGAAGTAACAGCAGAACTAGTCAAAAGCGGAGGAGAAGAATTGATAAACAAGATACATGAGCTATTTAAAGATATATGGGTGCAAGAAAAAATGCCAACTGAATGGACGCACGCGATAATATGCCCCATATACAAGAAAAAGGGAGATAAGCTAAACTGTAGCCACTACAGATGGCTGTGATTATAGCAGAGAGAATTAAGCCATATGCAGAGGAGGTTTTAGGAGAGTACCAATCAGTCTTTAGAAGAGGAAGATCCACTACAGATCATATATTCACTATTACGAATGAGTTTGGAAAAACGCTATGAATCCAATACTGACACGCACCAACTCTACGTAGATTATAAACAGCCATACTAGAGTTTAAAAAGACAATGTTTACTACAGAAAATGGAGGACTTTGGAATACCAAAAAAATTATTAATCTCACAAAAATGACAATATTGCAAACAATAAATAGGGTGAGGAAACAGGGAGTTCTATCAAAACAGTTTAAAGTGGAAAGGGGCTAAGACAGGGTGATCCGCTTTCTTCAGTGTTATTCAATCTAGTACTGGGAGAAAATATATATATATAACAGAGCCTGCCAAACCCTAGCATATGCAAACGACGTGGTAATTATGGCAAGAACAAGACAAGCGCTAGTGGCAGCATATCAGACATTGGAAAGAGAGGGGCAAAAGGCCAGATTAAAAATACATAAGGAGAAAACAAAATACATTTTGATGGCAAGGAATGAGAGAAGAGAGAAAGGAAGAATAAGAATAGGCAACCCAGTTTTAAGGAGGTTCAAGAATTCAAATATCTTGGAAGCATAGTTACAGAGAATAATGAAATATGTGAAGAAAGAAAAGCAAGAATAGCAGCAGGAAACAAAAACTACTACGCATTAAAAAATATATTCCAATCCAGGATGAATATTTGATCATATATGAAAAAATGTCAAAAAGAAAATACACACCACAGTAATCAGACCTCTAGTAACATATGCAAGCAAGACATGGGTACTGAAGTTAGAAGATATTAAAAACCTTGGTGTTTTCGAGAGGAAAATTCTGAGAAGAATTTATGGATCAGTGTGGGATGGGGAGATGTGGAGGATAAGAAAGAATCGTGAGCCAAGAGACCTGTACGGAGAAGCGGACATAGTTGTGGCAGTGAAGGCACATAGGTTGAGATGGTTAGGGCACGTGGTAAGAATGAGAAGAGACCGAGGCCCAAAAATGGCACTGAAAAGGAAGCCGAAGGGAGTAAGGAGGAGAGGACATCCGAGGAGAAGATGTGGAAGGGATTTGAGGGGGATGCAAGTGACAGGTTGGAGGAGTAATGCTCTGGCTAGATAAGACTGGAGGAGAATCGTTGAGCAGGCCTGGATTCTACAGGGACCGTAGTGCTAGAAGAAGAATATCAATCCTGGAAAATGCATAAGAGGTGGCACTATACCAACTTCATATAGGATATTATACTCGGTCATACTTTCTTGATTTGTCAAATTCATGCATTACTCTGTGCTAAGTGTCACATGATGTCGCTGTCCTTTATGGGTACACATCTATTCAAAATTCTCATGATTACCACCATCCTGAGAAATAAAAAATTTATACAGACTGAGATGTATACAGAATTTATATACTGAGAAGTTATTATATAAAAAGGACAGGCACATCATATCACATCCATAAGAGAGCGATGAATGATTCACTACTAAAGAATAACGAACATATCTCTGATGCAAAGATAAGAAACTTTAAGAGTTAGTTAAGAAACTTTAAGAGTTCCATTGGCAGGATTCTTTTCCATTGGCAGGTTTCTTACACTGTACTGTTTTCATGTACAATTCTGTATTTTACAGACTATGTTTATGTCTAACTACATTGTACCATGTAATACTTATGAGGACATAACACTCACTCACAGACTTCTAAAATTTTTAATAACATTTTTCTCAGTTGACAACCATGTTTTATTGACATTACTATTAACAGTAGACATTTTACCTATTCTATGAAGACTGTTTTGACCAAGTACGATCATAACTGTTTTATGATGACCAGTCTTCACAACTATTCTATGAAACAGTTTGCCAGACTCACCTTTACAACTGAGCATGTTGCACCACAGAATGGGCAAAACACGTGACATTTACCATACAATTTATACCCTTTAGCTGAAATATAAAACAGTATTACACTATCTTTATCTGAGAATAAGTTTCCATTTTTCAGTTTTATTGCTCAAAACAAATCATGGAGACACTGTTCGTTCTTTACACTGAGAAAATTAACTTTTTATGTTACAGGTTGCATAATTTAAAATGTACTAAAATTTTGTAAACCTTTGGTAGAAAATAGTTACGTAAAAAAAGATGAGGGCAAATCAACATCAAAGGCAAAACGTATATTTAAGACTACTTCAATTTTCTGAAGTTTTAACTTAAAATGTCTTTCCAGAATATTTAACAGTAAAAAATCAATCTGGAATCCCTACAATCACCTTGTCTTCTTCATATGTCTTCAAAAATAATTTAAAGCTACTCTAAAATATAAGTAGTAAATTGTATGAAATTTTAAAAGATTAACACATGGACCAGAACTAAATTCAAAATGGATCGTACAATTATAAAAAAAGACTCAAAATATATCGTCAAAAAGAATGCAGTTTACTTTTCTGTAATAATGCTAATATATTATATATACTAAAACTAAAATATATAAGCATATGTAGTATAAAAGCACAAATATATGAATATTTTCACCACTTACATAAACACGTAATTTATGCTTATCACAGGGTAATACAACATCTTTTAAACTACATGTATCTTATTTTCAACCACTAAATAATTGAATAGATATTATGACAAAGACATTTGAATCATTGGATTTTGTTGTCCATGACGTGTCCGTTGATTAACTAATACTACGTCCGTTGTAATATAATACTACTGACTCAAAACATTACGTTTTTTTTTTGTTGGTAAAAATGTAAAATTTTTATCTTATAGCCTGAACCAGTTTTTACTTATTACAAGCTTCTGACGAACTGGTTCAATAAGCAAAAACTGGTTCAGGTTATAAGGTAAAAATTTTACATTTTTACAAATTAAAAACCTAGTGTTCCGAGTCAGTAGTATTATACTTATAATTACATTTAAATCACTTAACACATTTGTATTTAACTAGAGTTTATTCATAAATCCTTTTCTTTTGAATGTACATTTTGTTGCTCACAATCTGTAAAATGTAGATCTCTGACATTTACAATACAATTTATACCCTTTAGCTGAAATATAAAACAGTATTACACTATCTTTATCTGACAATAGCCTAAGTTTCCATTTTCAGTTTTATTGCTCAAAACAAATATAAAATATTCAAACCTTTTTTTTATTGTTTCTATTTTTTTACTGAGAACATGTATAAAAAGCTAATACACAATCAATTAACAACATAAAACTTACCCATCACAGTATCTATAGATATTTTGTTCCTCTTTACATAAGCGGCTATTGTTATTACCAGTGTTACCGCTGTTTGTACTGTAACAAAACCATTGTACAATAACATTAGAGACTCTTCCACTCAATAATAAGAATAAAGGGATCTGATTATTTGTACAAACATACAAACATAAAGCACACAAAAACTAAAATCTTAAGTGTCCACTTTTGATTTACTGACACTTATATATATCTGATATATATGGATGCAACCAAGAAGAAATAGTCCTTAAGATTCATAAAAACAGAACTGAATTAATAACAAAAAATGACTTACTGTCTAAAATATAAGATATAAATTCACCTGCCAATTAATATAATTTATATAGCTTAACAATTATAAAACATAACCATACAGAGTTTTACAGTTTTATTGTAACCTTCAATAACAATTACTTCCTAAATTTACATCTACTAGCTATTAAAAACTTGGTCCATATTGGGTGAGTTTGGATAAAAACAGCTTTGCTTAAATTTTAATACAAATGGTTGAATTATATAAGCCAACAGTTCTTTTACAACATTAATAATGTAAATATATAATAATTTACTGAACAAAAAACCAGGAGTAACTTTCCTTTTCTAAAAAATAAAATTCATTTTATATGTTTGTATGTATTCACATGTTAAATATCGTAAAGTTAATAAGAAATTATATAAAAATTAGGTTTCATTACACTGAGTGACATTACCTTTCTGACACTAAATACATCTATAATTCCTGGAATCAACCAGGTTCCCAAACACATAAAAGAAAAAAAACAATTTAATATATACTCAAAGAACAAATTTATATAACAAGTCTAATCAAAATAATACCAATAAGCCCCGATTAACAAAAGCCAACAGAAAGTCAACGGCAGAAACCAACCAGCACACAGATACTTCACTAGTCTAAAAACCAACATGGCTAATGATGGACATACTGCTTAAGATTAAAGAAACTGTTCATTGTAAACTAGTATAGTTTAAAGTAACTTGCATATCATGAAAATAATAAGTGTAGCAACAAGTATGTGAAAACACAAGCTCACGCACATATACACATATAAAGAATTGATTGGGTATATTATTCACAAGAATCTATTAGTGTAACACAATAAATAAAATAAAACAGAAAAATGCGTATAAAAATGAAGACTTAAATGAAACAAAACGTAATTAGTGCCCATTACTTTCACCAAGTTTATGGTACAACACCACCAGTACACAAATCTACTATATGATCAACCTACTGACTGCATAAAATACTTGGAAATGCACCTCAATAAATGGTTGATGTGGTACCCACAAACATGGACAAAGAGGAAATTAGCTAACACCAAATTCTGCAAACATTAATGGGTTATGATTAGAAGATCACAATTACCTTTCCAAAATATGCTATTCACTTACAATGTCATAATCAAAGCAGTGTGTCAGTCGCACTTATGGGAAACAGCTTTACGGAAGGGTGGCCAGTTCAAACATTGCTATTCTTGAGGGATTTCAAGCAAAGGTGCTACACTCATGTCTTCAAACTACAGCTAAAATCTTACACCCAGTTATTATATCAAAATATTCAGTGTCAATGGAAAAAATGTTTCATTAAAAAATTTCCTCACAAAGGTAACTAAAGCAATTATTAAAACTGGTTATAAATAACATTATGAGTAAACACAAACAGCAAAAAATGCTGACAATAACATGATTGTAAAAGTAACAGAACCCTCTTAAAATGCACATACGATGCAGAATTCAGGATAGAATACATTCATTACTACTATTATGGAGCCGCAGCCAAAAGTCTGGCCCTTGCGTTCTTCAATTTATGCCTCCACTCATCTTTATCAACTGCTGTTCTCTTCCAATTAATTATTCTCAATTCTGTTGCATCCTCTGGAACTACCTTCTCCTATGATTCTTGGTTGGTCTCTTTAGTTTTCCCATCTACTTGCCCTCTTCAAGTTTCTATATTCTTCCATACTTACTATTTGACCAGCCCATCTCAAACTCTGTAGTTTAATAAACTCTGTTACACACAGTGCTTTATATACAAAAAGGTCATCTTCATTTCTTTTGGGATCATAGGTGAAATCCTCCTGAGACGGCATTCTTGGTAAGTAGAAAATTCGTTTGTTTCTAATAAATCTTTTTCCTGGTAAGCTGTGATGATATCTTTTTAGTACTGATAGATAAGACACACTGTAAAAATTTATTTACACCTGAGGAAGATCTAAGACTTTTAGAGGGCAATATAATTCTATAATACTAGAATAATATATAATTATATATTATATAATTCTATTTTACTAGAATTGTTTCAAAGCACTGGCCAATTTTATTTCAAAGTGGGGGTGAAATGCTTTATGCTACTTATGCTTCCCCTGGTGTGTGGGACTATCGCCCACTAAAAAACCACCTCTAATTCAGGCATTCATAACCACCATGGAACCACTTAGCATATTACTTCAGGATGGAGCCTATTGCACTCTTATCAGACTCCTTCTAGTTGTCCCTTGTCTTCTACTGCCCGTTGGGTGCAAGTTGGGCCTGTCTTAATAATAATAATAATATGCCATCACATTCTAGTAAAATTTGTAGCATTTCTAGATATTTTGAATTATTTATAGTAAAAAAAGTATATAATTTTGTAAAAAAAGTTCAAGTTCATTATTATATAGTGATTATATGGTTCATTATAGTCATTATATAGTTCATTATAATATTATTATATAGTTCGAGTATATGGTCAGAAAGTTAAAAGAAGAATATGAGGCAGCTGGTTTGACAATGAACATGGCAAAATGTGAGTACCTGATAGTGGGCAACGAAGAAGTTAAGGACTTAAAATTAGATGTGGATAGGATAAGAGGTGTTGAAAAAAGTAAATGCTTAGGCGTTATTTTCAACAAACAGGGAAGCAGCAAAGATGAAATTCAAGAACATGTTAACAAGGGGCGAACTGTTATAAGAGCGCTGAATTCTCTTCTATGAGAAACAAGTATAACAAAAAACACATATATATATAAGAGGATGGTGCAAAGTCTAATCCTTTATGGAGCAGAAGTTTGGAATGTTTCAAACGTAAATAAGAAAAAATTGATGGTAGCGGATATGGACTTCTTCAGGAGGAGTTGTAGAAGATCAAAATTAGACAGGGTTAGAAATGAGACTATTGGAGCCGAGATGAATATTGACAAGGCAATAATAAATAGAAAGAAGACAATTGACTTGGTTTGGGCATGTGAAGAGAATGGAAGATGACAGATGGCTCTGCAAAATACTGGAATGGATACCACCGGTGAGGAGGAAAAGATGACGTACACGTAGGAGTTGGCGAGATGACCGTAGCGGAAGCAATGGTTGCGAGAAATTTAGAACTTACAAGCTACGATAGGTTACAATGGAAGTTGGGGACGGAGAAACGGAGACAGCTGTAAAGATCCGTTTTATATATATATATATATATATATATATATATATATATATATATATATCATAACGATTCATATTAGCGTCCTATCTGAGCGTTATATGAAAGTGTTAGACTGTACGAGTATAGCAGCGTAAGCAAGAGAGAGAGCGTACAATCGCAGCCATCTCACTCTAATCTCGTCACAGCGACGTCCGCTACTGGTACGAACATGAAACTTTACTCAAATCAAATTATCAGTTCAACCTGCAGTAACTTCCAAACTAATAAATATACAGCAATTCTGAAAACAGCATTGTGTTCAGCAAGTGAAGCTTTATAAGTAGCCGCAATCTCAGTTAATATAATTAACAATTGAAGAAGCTATACGGAAGACGAACGCCAAAAGGAATAACAAGAGAATTATGCTACGTAGGAATTACGAGCTTTCACACACACACAAATAAAGACCTAAGCAACAATATTCTGTGGTCAGATCTTTGAAAACACATTTGCAAATACCTGAAATCAATCAAGTTGCAAATACAGGAAGTACGATTTTGACTAGAAATTCTCTGCCGTTTCAAACCTGTCATGGGGTGTTTGCTCGACCTGTTAAGAGATTGTCGAGACTGGCAAAACGTATGATTTATTTGAACAACCAATCAGAAGCCCGTATTTAAAACAGACGCCAACTCAAACCGAGGGGTAGCGTTACTCTTCGATCGAATCTTCAATGCGCTAGTCGTGTATAAATTATGTGCAGAAATTTTACAATCATGCAAAGCGGTATTTAAGTGCGAAATTCGAGAAGTAGTCCGCAGTGAAGATGAACTAGTACCGTTCAACAACTCTCGCTGTGTAAAACAACATTAATTAATTTAATTAATTAATTAATTACTATTCAGTCGTGAAGTGACCTGAGCAACAGAGAGCGACAGCATCTGTAATTGCCAGAGCATCTTTCTACCGGATTGATCAACATCTTTTCTTCTGGGCGAAACCATCGAAAGGAGGACCTCTACGGATTCCTATCTTCGGTCGACGCATCAAACCGTAAGAAATAGATTCATTGATCAATGAAATAAGCACTAAACAAATAATAAAAAGCAATAAACAATTTTTAAAAGACACTAAGAATCACACACTTTGTATTTAATGTGTAAGATTAGTCATAACATAGTATAGGAGTGTAGAATGGAAAGTGAGGTGTAGTATTGGACGTACAAATTATTGTAGACCTGTTCTTTATCACTGGTTTGGAAGATATCAATCTCTTAATTCAACCAGATAAGAGCAATAGGTCGTTTGAACGTCTTAATCTTTACTTTTCACACACACTCGTTAATTATAAGTGTTAGGGTAGCAATAAGTCCGACAATTAACATTTTCAAAAAGTTTAAAAATAATTAAAACGTTAATTAAACATAATCAAGCCAATTTTAAAGTGTTATTTGTAACGATTCCCCTTGAATCCACAATCACTGAACGAATCCTGAGAATTTGTGTCTCTATGCTCTGAGCAAAGCTGGAACCGTGTCATTTGTATCTGGGATTTGTTCTGGCGCCCAGGTAAAGTAATCTCACGGGTAAGTAACGTTTTATCTATCATTCAAAATATTAGATAAGAGTGTTAGATAAAAGGTAGTGTTGTATATTTTTGGCGCGGCCAACTAAGGAGCCCGATTAAATAGAAGAATTATATAAAGAAAGTTATATAATTTGGCGTTGCTATTACCCAAGTGATTAGTTAAATTGTAATATTAATTGATTAGAAACGAAGTGGAATTCAAGGTTACAAATAACTGTTAAATAATTGTTAAATTAATTTGTTAAAAATAAAATTTTAAAATGGCTAAACGATCAGCAGTAGATATGGCAGCAATTGAGCAAATGTTTAAGCAGTTGACCACTAAAATTGAAAGTAAAATTGATGATACAAATAATAAAATCGAAAGTACAAATAGTGAATTATCAAAGAAAATTGAAGAAAATAATAAAAGTTTAGAAGAAAGTAATCAAAAATTAATAACTGATGTTAATAATAAAATAGAACAAACTAATAAATATTTATCTAGCGAAATGAAACAAATAAATGAAAATTTATCTAGCCAAATAGAACAAAGTAGTAAAGAAGCTACATTTAAAATAGATGAAGAAATAGCAAATTTAGCTACTAATTTAGCTGGTAAAATAGATGAGAGTAATAGTAGGTTTGGTAAACATACCGAAGAGGTTAAAACTACGTTAGAGGAGTTTAGGAAACAAGTAAACACTAATTTTCGCCGTCAAGACGAAAAACTAAATAAGTTTAGAAACGAATTTCATGAAAGGTTAGAACAAAAAGTAACCCTCATTAATCAACAATTCAGTGAAGTAACAGCTGAATTAAAAACACAATCGCTTCTAAATAAAGAAGAAATCCAGAATACTAGGGAAGAGTGTACACAACTGGGTGAGAATATTAAAGAAGTTAAGAAACAGGTAGAGAGTAAGGCTAACAGCGACGAAGTACAGTAAAGCCCCGGTTAACCGAACTCGGGTCAACCGAAACCCGGGTTATCCGAAATGCCTCCGAAAATCGCAAATCCAAAAAATAATACAGTACTGTACTGCACGGAAATAATTCGAGGGCGAGAGTGTGCTGGGCTATGGCTAGCGGGGAGAGGTGAACGCCCGACCTTGAGTTGCTTCCCCAGCCACCGGCTCACCAATCTGAATATAGCTACACTGCCAACTCTCCAACCCCTCCCAAGACCATGACGCCCGCATCAGTCACTAGCTGTCAACACACAAGTGCGGATCTGCGATACAATAGTGCCTTCAAGTGGTTGTTTATTTCCGTTGCGTGTGTATTTTTGTGCTATGGCGACTAAGCGGAAGCGTGTTGTGATTACTTTCGCTGATAAATTAGCTGCTATCAAAGAAGTTGAAAAAGGAAGTTTATTGAAAACTGTTGCGGCTAATTACGGAGTTGGTGTTTCTACCGTTTCAGAATGGGTGAAGTCTAAATCTAAATTTCTAGAGCAAGCTGTGAAAAATCCTCATAGAAAAACACTGAAAACATCCGACTTTGAAAAAGTAGGCGAAGCTCTTTATCTTTGGTTCACCCAACAACGAGAAAAAGGCATGCCTTTGACTGGCCCGATACTGCAAGAAAAAGCTAAAATGTTAGCTGAGTTGTTAGGTGAGGAAGGAAAAGATTTTTGTGCAAGCTCTGGGTGGTTACACAGGTTTAAAAACAGATACGGCATTCGGCAATTGAATGTATGTGGAGAAAAGTTATCTGCAGACCCAGAAGCGTTTGCTGTTTTCAAAACAGAGTTTGAAGATTACACCCAAGGCTACACTAAGGACCAAATTTACAATGCCGATGAAACGGGTGTTAATTTCAAGATGTTGCCTACAAAATCCTTAGCTTCCTCAAAAGAAACGTCTGCCCCAGGACACAAAATGCAAAAAGAACGGATAACTGTTCTTTTGGCATCAAACGCTTCTGGCACACATAGACTGCCCCCAATGTGTATCAGGAAGTCGAAAAAACCTCGGGCCTTGAAGGATGTTGCCCGAAATGCGCTACCAGTTTTTTATAGAGCCCAAAAAAGTTCTTGGATGTCTTGTGAACTCTTTCCTGAATGGTTTAGTGATCAGTTTGTACCGAAAGTTGAAAAGTTTTTAACTGAAAAAGGTCTGCTTAAAAAAGCGATCTTATTAATTGACAATGCGCCTACGCATCCTTGCGAGTTAAAAAGTGGCGATATTGTTGTGCGTTTCCTTCCCCCAAATGTTACCAGTCTAATTCAGCCACTGGATCAGGGCGTAATAGCGACATTTAAACGGCACTACCGTGGGCTATTTTTGAGAACCATCCTGCAAGATAGTGACATGCAAAACAAAAACATGAATGAAGCGCTGAAGGCAGTAAATATGAAACACGTAATTTATTGGTGTGCGCAAGCCTGGGATAATGTGAAAGCAGAAACTCTTCAAAGGTGCTGGAGCAAACTGTATGATGGGCTTGAAGGAGACGACTCAGAAAATTTTGAAAACTTGACAGAAATGGTAAAAAGAATTCCCGGATGCGAAGACATGGATACGTGCGAGGTGGATGAATGGGTTGTCGTGGACAATTCGCAAGAAATCACGGACCAAGAAATTGTAGAAACAGTGTTGCAGTCAAATGCTGACGCGATCGAAGAGACCGAAGTAGATGACGTGGATGACGGAGTGACAGCTGACGATGGTTTTCGAGCACTAGAGGTAAGCCTAAATTAAGAATTTGTTATCTTTCAAAAACCTACTGGGTATAGTATAACAGAAAAATTACAGTACAGTACATGTGTTGTTGTTAGGTTGCCCTAAGATTTGTTGAACAATGCAGTGAGTCAACGCCGGCTGACGTCCTAATGAAAAGATGGCGGGACATCGCTGCTCGAAAACGTTGGGAGGGACGCAAGAAACAAACAAAAATTACTGAGTTTTTTAAATGAGTAATAATTCATATGCTCCAAACTATTAAGTACAGTACAGTCATCCCCCGAGATACGTAACACGCGACTTACGTAAATTCGGAGTTACGTAAAATGAAAATTTCAAAAAATGGAAAAATTTTTGAGTAGAGTAACATACAATTTTACAAAGAATTACTGTACTGTATTCTATTTCAAGCATGCAATACTGTACCTTGTAGCGACTGCGTCAATACACTATTCACTCTCACTCTCTCTTTGTAAACAAACACACACACTCTCTCTCTTACTTTATTGCTCTGCTAATCCTTTACTTTTCGGTCTAAGCATGAATGCAAGCATACCGGGCACTCTTTCTCGGAAACTTCTTCTACTCAGTGAAGGTTGAGCAGCGGAACCGAGCACATGTTTATCGCTCGTTTTTCTAGATGTATTGTTTCACGTCATTAGTATAGCTTGCCGCGAGTGATTTGTTCGTACTCATGTATGTACGTACATACCCATACATATGTCTGTATAATAATAAGAACGTAGGTACACTTAAGCAATGTTCAACTTCGACTTACGTAAAATTAGAGTTACGCAAAAGTCTACGGTCCGCATTAATTACGTATCTCGGGGGATGACTGTATACTGTATATTGATGTACTGTAATCCTAAAAATGTAATTTTAACTTTAATAAAGAACATAAGTGTAGCCTACAAAGAGATTTTTGAATTCGTTTGACCTTCAAAACCTTTAAAAAATACGTACTGTAATTACAATACAAAATAGTATTAGATGTAGATGTAGTATTAGATGTTCATGGCTTAACCGAAAAAATTGTTATCCGAAACGGCTTTCCCCCCTTTAGTTCGGTTAACCGGGGTTTTACTGTACATCAAAAGGTGGAACAGCAGTTGAAGGTAATGCGGGAAGATCTGACTAAGGCAATGAAGTCACAGCAAACCAAAGTCGTGAGGTGTGGCGGCTATAAGGAAGAACCAGAAAACCTTGCATTTTCAGGAAACCCACATGAGAATCCTGTGGAATTTTTAAAGCTGTTTGAGGCTTATGTAGCTCGAGTAAACCCACTGATGGATGACGAGGACAAGAAGGACATGTTAGGCCGATTTCTCAAGAATTGGGCAGGTACGTGGTGGAAAGTCATCTCGGACAGAGTCCAAACCTACTCAGACTTCAGAGAAAAATTCCTGGCTCAGTACTGGAACATTCAGATCCAAAGAAGGGTACGCGATCATCTAGAATTTGGTAATTATCACCCGTCAATGAATATGACAACTACCAACTATGTGCTAAATGTAATGGCACAAGTCAAGCATCTAACACCACCAATAGAAGAGAGAGACTTAGTGTATAAGCTAGCGCGTCATTTCTCAGAACGCACTAGAGTAGCAACCACTACTAGAGGAGTGGATACTCTAGAAAAGTTCATAATGGTAGTAGATGAGTGTCAAGATCTAGAGAGGGACCTGCAGCGAGTAAATAATCAGCTGAGTAACTACTCTAGAGGCAATCACCAGGAACCAACTTTCTATCCAACAAAAAGGAGAGACAATGAGTGTCCGAAAGAAAAAAGGTTTACCCCATATCCGGGTAACAAACCACAAAATCGGCCGGAATTGGAAGAGAAGGGTAGAAGTAGGAGTGTAGAAACCTGACCAAATAAAGGGTATAAGGTTTGTAAAACAACCATAACATCTACCGAGTCACAACCGTCTACCAGTAAAATGAATACGGGAAACGGGAAGCCACTGCAGGTAGAAAAGAAACAAAACTAAACCTACCATTACCTGCAGTGAAATCACCCAAGAAAACAGGTAAGAAGAACGTAGCAAATAATATAAAACAAGTGAGCGATAGGGAGTTCTTGTTAAAAGAGGAGCAAGAAGTGGGTAGAAACCACTATCCTGAATGTCCGGAAATAGTTTGTAAGATCAGTAATCTACTAGTAAGAGCGCTTATAGACACTGGTAGTGAAGTTACCTGTGTCAGCTCAAAGTTTGTAGAAAACAGTCAGTTGTGTAATTGTCCCAGACTACCCGTAAAACATTGTAATGTACAGGGAGCCACTGGAGCCAAAATGCAAAAGATAACTGAACAAATTTATTTACCTGTCAGTTTAAATGGTAACCAAACCCAAATTGTAGCTCTAATAGTCCCGAAACTCATTCATGATTGTATTATAGGGGTAGATACGTTACTTGAAAGGAAATCAGAGTTTGGTAAGGAGGAAATTAAGTTTTTAGGTCACTGAATCTCAGTGGAAGGCATAACCACAGACCCAGAGAAGGTACAAGCCATACAAGAATTTCCAACTCCAAAGAACTGCAAGCAGCTAAAGTCATTTCTAGGTTTAGCTAACTACTATCAAAAGTTTACAAGTAAATACGCGGAAAGTACAGTTCCATTGTTGAAGTTGTTGAACAAAGGGATTAAATGGAAGTGGACAAAGGACCACAATGAAGCGCTGCAACAAGTGAAAAGTCTTTTTATAAATACTGTTATATTAAATCATCCAAGGATAGGAGAAAGATTTTACTTGCAAACAGACGCCAGCAATATTGCTATTGGAGCACACTTGTATCAGATAGATGAGAAGGGCCAAAAAGCGGTATTAGGATTTGTAAGTCGCACACTTAAAGGGGCGGAATTAACCTATTTTACGACAGAAAAAGAGCTATTAGCGATAGTGCATAGCCTGTCAAAGTTTAGAAGTTATATTCTGGGTGCTAAACTTACTATAATCACCGACAATAAGGCGTTAGTATTTTTATTAAAGTGTAAATTGCTAGGTGCTCGTCTGACTCGTTGGATCTTGGCTATACAAGAGTATCAATTTGAAATACAGTATTGTAAAGCGAAAGACAACTTGGTATCAGATGTACTCAGTAGAAATCCACCATCAGAAAACAACATGGAAACAGATAATATAAAATGTAGTAACAATGATATTGGTATTTACGCGGTAAAGCATATAACAAAACCTGAAGTAGTTAGACAACTTAAGGAAATAGGGACCCATCAACAACAAGACCCTAGGATTAGTGTAGCTTGGAGAAGTGCAGTTACCAACTCCAAACCAGGATTTTCCATATACGACGGAAAGCTATATAAGCCATGTTCCCATAAGTGGAAATTATTATTACCTAGCTGTATGATAGATGAACTTATTTGGGAATGCCACTTGTCATTGGGCCACGCTGGATTTAAGAAATGCTATCTAGCCTTAACGGAAAGTTTCATAGGAAAGGGGTTAGCAAAACGCATGAAAAGATTATTGTCTACTTGTGACCTGTGCCAGAAATGTAAACACCCAAACTTAGCTACAAGAGTAGAAATGCAAACAATCCAAGCAAAACAGAAAGGAGAATTACTAGCTGTGGATTATTACGGGCCTCTACCAAAAGCAAAAGGAGGGGTAAAGCACATTCTAATGACGGTAATTTCTTTTCTAAATTTGTAAAATTATACCCAGTCCAAAGAGCCACGACAAAAGCAACACTCAGAGCATTAACGAATTCTACATCCCACAGTATGGTAAACCAAGGAAAATACTGTCCGACCAAGGAAAACAGTTCACCCATAACCTATGGAGAGAAACCTTGGAGGAACTCAATATAAAACCTATGCTAACATCAATACGTCACCCTCAAGCAAATTTAGCTGAGAGAATAAATAGAGAATTAGGGAGGTATTTTAGAATATTGTGCAATCAGAACCATTCTGCATGGGTAGACTACTTGAGTTTTATTTCGGATTGTATTAATAATACATGTAATGAAACAACGGGGTACACACCTTCAGAATTATTTATTAATAAAGAACCAGTACATGTATGGACAAAAACCATAAAAAGTCCACCCAACTACAATCTACCTATTCCATATGAGGTAAAAACCAGGATAGCAGAAGAAAGAATACAAAGAGAAGGTCAAAAGAGGGTAGAACGATATAATCGAACTCACAAGTTGGTAAGGTTTGTGGAAGGAGAGGAAGTGCTAGTGAAAGCGAATCCTGTATCCTCTGCCATAGATAATACCATGGCCAAGTTCTTTCCAATATTCATGGGACCTTATAGGATAGAAAAACCGATTGCAAGGTACACATACATGTTAAAAGATGTGGAGAAAAATAAAATTATAGGAAAGTACCATGGGGATAGTTTAAGGAAATATAGACAAAATATTGACCCATTGGGTACCCCTGGTTAAGAGGGGCAAAATGCCCCTTGAAACCAATCATTTTTTTGACTATGTAGGTTTATTACAATTGTAAAAACATTACATTACACAAGGTTCTTAGGTTCCCACCTACCCCTCTACAGAGAGAGGGTGAAAAATTGACTTTTTTTCAATCTTTATTTTTTTCCCAATTTTTATGAAACGTAAAGTTTCCAAAAAATTTGATCACATTTTTGGCATCAAAAACAATAAACTAAAAAATTATGGTCCCCATGGGATCATGGATTGTTTCTAAAAAAATTCGAAAAAGTTAAAAAATGCTATATCTCAAGTCCCAAAAGAGCTACAGGCATATTTTTTGTTTTAAAAAGTGTACTTTAACAATCTTTGTACACTCAAATTTTTTCAGATTTTTTCGAGTGGTGGGCCAACCTCAAAAACGCAAAAAAATACATTTTTCGGCTATTTTTAGGGGGTTTTGTTAGCCTGAAAGTAGGTAGTACTCTAAATAATATTAAAAATGTAAAATTATATTATTTTCTTTCATAATATATAATACAAGGTCATTTTTTAAATAAATAAATTGGAATTCGTGAATTTTTGTTATTTTTAAGCTTATTTTTATATTTAAATGCGCTACAATTTAGTAATATTACTCAAGTGTGCACACATATACATATACACACTGTGTGTGTGTGTGTGTGTGTGTGTGTGTGTGTGTGTGTGTGTGTGTGTGTGTGTGTGTGTGTGTGTGTGTGTGTGTGTGTGTGTGTGTGTGTGTGTGTGTGTGTGTGTGTGTGTGTGTGTGTGTGTGTGTGTGTGTGTGTGTGTGTGTGTGTGTGTGTGTGTGTGTGTGTGTGTGTGTGTGTGTGTGTGTGTGTGTGTGTGTGTGTGTGTGTGTGTGTGTGTGTGTGTGTGTGTGTGTGTGTGTGTGTGTGTGTGTGTGTGTGTGTGTGTGTGTGTGTGTGTGTGTGTCATTTGCAATTCTTATATTTAACTCATTTAAAGCTTGTTTTTTTGTATTAAATTAGAAAAGTATGCAACATACTTTAGTTTCAAATAAGGATTTTTTTTACGTCTAATAAAGAGATTTTTATTTACTCCGTACACTCTTAAATACATCAATTATTACTATAGCAACCATTTTACAGAAACAAGAATTTCAGTTAACAACTCTGGTTGTACCACGGCTAGGCTAGATGGCAGAACAGGTCATGGGCCTGATGCTTCAGAGAAGAAGAAGAAGTAAATATTGTGATGAAGAATTAAGACGATATTTCTGAAAAATTAAGACTCCTTATTTATTTGTTGTTTATAAAAAAGACATAAAACTGTTTGTTTCTTACATATAATAAAGTAATTCATTTTTTAAGACATTCAAAAAGTATTATCCTATTAATTTTGAAAAAAAATATTGGCAAAACTTTTAAGTTGACAGTTTGTATTCCAGTAATGAGAATTACTCAGAACTACAATTGTAGAAAGTTAGATCTTTAAATAGTTTTAAAATGTAAGGCAGACTTATATTTATTACATTCAACAAAATAATCAATATTTAAAACTAATATTAAGTTGTAAAAAAGTTAATCTTCATCACTATCTTCCTCAATAACTGGTTGCACTTCCTCAAAATGAAATAATTTTGTAAGAACTTCTGCAGGCCGTATAATTTTTGACAAATATCTGCCGTATGATAAGTAATAAATAACAGCAGCGATATGTGAACAACGTCCAATTGTTCTATTACCATTTGCACAGTTACAACCATAACGCTTGATTCCATCCATTTCACTACTATTTGGGTTATAATGTAAATAGCATTTATACGTTTTGCTGTTTATATGTCTTGCCCTCACTTCAAATCGAACAATCTCTGTTTTAATTTTTAACGTACTCGCAGGGAATGAACCATTTTCATCTATAATTTCTGCTAAGTAAGATACAGATTGGGAAAGCTTATAAGATCCTGTGAAAAAAACTTTTAATTCGTCTAATGACATTTCTGGGAATCGAGCAATTCCTCTTAAGATAACAACTGAAACGGTGTTACTTTTCTATTCCAGTTATTATTTTCAACTTCTACAGCCAATGTATTTACATCATTTTTGGTAGCATTCATCCGACTGATAATTTCGTCAAATAGTCCTTTACCTGAATTTAATCGTTTTCCAAAACGATTTTGAAGGAAGCAGCCTATTCGACAGTATAAACCAGCATCAGGAAGAAGAGAATTATGCAACTGATGATGCAAAAGCTTATATTTCTGTCCAATTATTCCATTTACAGCCTCAATGACCCATCAAAGTTTTGTAACTAATCTGGATTCATT
This sequence comes from Magicicada septendecula, assembly GCA_034769895.1. NCBI lineage: Eukaryota > Metazoa > Arthropoda > Insecta > Hemiptera > Cicadidae > Magicicada > Magicicada septendecula. Next base: position 704,314,183 of record CM068367.1, on the reverse strand, counting down.
AGATTCTTTTGCTGTTAACTGATTACATTTACCTTTCAAAGCAGGCATCAGTACAACAAAACCATTTAATCAGTACAACAAAAATCGTCTTAATTCTTCATCACAATATTTACTTCTTCTTCTTCTCTGAAGCATCAGGCCCATGACCTGTTGTGCCATCTAGCCTAGCCGTGGTACAACCAGAGTTGTTAAATGAAATTCTTGTTTCTGTAAAATGGTTGCTACAGTAATAATTGATGTATTTAAGAATGCACGGAGTAAATAAAAATCTCTTTATTAAGCGTAAAAAAAATACTTATTTGAAACTAAAGTATGTTGCATACTTTTCTAATTTAATACAAAAAAACAAGCTTTAAATGAGTTAAATATAAAAATTGCAAATGTCAAATAAACACACACACACACACACACACACACACACACACACACACACACACACACACACACACACACACACACACACACACACACACACACACACACACACACACACACACACACACAGTGTACATGTATATGTGTGCACACATAAGAGTAATATTACTAAATTGTAGCTCATTTAAATATAAAAATATGCTTAAAAATAACAAAAATTCACGAATTCCAATTTATTTATTTAAAAAAATGACCTTGTATTATATATTATGAAAGAAAATAATATAATTTTACATTTTTAATATTATTTAGAGTACTAGCTACTTTCAGGCTAACAAAACCCCCTAAAAATTATCGAAAAAAATATTTTTTGGCGTTTTTGAGGTTGGCCCACCACTCGAAAAAATCTGAAAAAATTTGAGTATACAAAGATTGTTAAAGTACACTTTTCAAAACAAAAAATATGCCTGTAGCTCTTTTGGGACTTGAGATATAGCATTTTTTAACTTTTTCGAATTTTTTTAGAAACAATCCATGATCCCATGGGGACCGTAATTTTTTAGTTTATTGTTTTTGATGCCAAAAATGTGATCAAATTTTTTGGAAACTTTACGTTTTCCCATTATTTTGGGAAAAAAATAAAGATTGAAAAAAGTCAATTTTTCACCCTCTCTCTGTAGAGGGGGTAGATAGGAATCTAAGAACCTTGTGTAATGTAATGTTTTTACAATTGTAATAAACCTACATAGTCAAAAAAATGATTGGTTTCAAGGGGCATTTGCCCCTCTTAACCAGGGGTACCCTTTATAATTGTTTTGAATCAATATTAATAATAATAATAATAAATATTATTTAAATAAATGTTAGTATTGTTGTTTAAATTATTGACGTTAATTGAGCCAAAAAGGTGATTAAAACATTAATGGTCATATAAATTCCCAATATGTGTACACCACGTTAGGATAAGTAACAAATTGTAATCTTTAGTTATAAGATAGATGTAAGGAAAATTTTATTAGTGCAAGTTTTGTGCGGGAAAAACCAAAAGTGCAAAAGAAAATGTGCAAAATTTTAATTAGGATAAAATGATACATTAGGAAAAAAAATTAATGATTTCTTAAAATAATCAATTTTTTTTATACCTAGTGGGGGTATATATAACAATTCATATTAGCGTCCTATCTGAGCGTTATATGAAAGTGTTAGACTGTACGAGTATAGCAGCATAAGCAAGAGAGAGAGAGAGCGTACAATCGCAGCCATCTCACTCTAATCTCGTCACAGCGACGTCCGCTACTGGTACGAACATGAAACTTTACTCAAATCAAATTATCAGTTCAACCTGCAGTAACTTCCAAACTAATAAATATACAGCAATTCTGAAAACAGCATTGTGTTCAGCAAGTGAAGCTTTATAAGTAGCCGCAATCTCAGTTAATATAATTAACAATTGAAGAAGTTATACGGAAGACGAACGCCAAAAGGAATAACAAGAGAATTATGCTACGTAGGAATTACGTGCTTTCACACACACACACAGATAAAGACCTAAGCAACAATATTCTGTGGTCAGATCTTTGAAAACACATTTGCAAATACCTGAAATCAATCAAGTTGCAAACACAGGAAGTACGATTTTGACTAGAAATTCTCTGCCGTTTCAAACCTGTCATGGGGTGTTTGCTCGACCTGTTAGAGATTGTCGAGACTGGCAAAACGTATGATTTATTTGAACAACCAATCAGAAGCCGGTATTTAAAACAGACGCCAACTCAAACCGAGGGGTAGCGTTACTCTTCGATCGAATCTTCAATGCGCTAGTCGTGTATAAATTACGTGCAGAAATTTTACAATCACGCAAAGCGGTATTTAAGTGCGAAATTCGAGAAGTAGTCCGCAGTGAAGATGAACTAGTACCGTTCAACAACTCTCGCTGTGTAAAACAACATTAATTAATTAAATTAATTAATTAATATTCAGCTGTGAAGTGACCTGAGCAACAGAGAGCGACAGCATCTGTAATTGCTAGAGCATCTTTCTACCGGATTGATCAACATCTTTTCTTCTGGGCGAAACCATCGAAAGGAGGACCTCTACGGATTCCTATCTTCGGTCGACGCATCAAACCGTAAGAAATAGATTCATTGATCAATGAAATAAGCACTAAACAAATAATAAAAAGCAATAAACAATTTTTAAAAGACACTAAGAATCACACACTTTGTATTTAATGTGTAAGATTAGTCATAACATAGTATAGGAGTGTAGAATGGAAAGTGAGGTGTAGTATTGGACGTACAAATTATTGTAGACCTGTTCTTTATCACTGGTTTGGAAGATATCAATCTCTTAATTCAACCAGATAAGAGCAATAGGTCGTTTGAACGTCTTAATCTTTACTTTTCACACACACTCGTTAATTATAAGTGTTAGGGTAGCAATAAGTCCGACAATTAACATTTTCAAAAAGTTTAAAAATAATTAAAACGTTAATTAAACATAATCAAGCCAATTTTAAAGTGTTATTTGTAACGATTCCCCTTGAATCCACAATCACTGAACGAATCCTGAGAATTTGTGTCTCTATGCTCTGAGCAAAGCTGGAACCGTGTCATTTGTATCTGGGATTTGTTCTGGCGCCCAGGTAAAGTAATCTCACGGGTAAGTAACGTTTTATCTATCATTCAAAATATTAGATAAGAGTGTTAGATAAAAGGTAGCGTTGTAATATATATATATTATATTGTACCGGGTACGTACGTCTCGTTCGAGCGTTACAAAACGTTACAAAACGTTATAGCGTTGGCGTTGGGCGCCAATTTATATTGTACCTCTGGTGTCACATCTTTTCTCCCATATCACTATCTTCTAAAGCCCTGCTGTTGGGTTCATCAATTTATATTGTACCGGGTACGTACGTCTCGTTCGAGCCCCGCGATGGAAGCCAATTTATATTGTACCACTGTGTTCGGGTTAAACCCCACTGTTGTGTTCACCAATTTATTATGTAACTCCTTCCTCTCTTGTTTTAATGTGCCAATTTCTTATATATCTTAATTTATTAGGTGTTGTGATATTGTTAATTATATCTCCTTTATCTCCCTATTTAATATAATGGTGTTAATGTGAGTGAAATTTATGTATGTAGGGTGTTATTCGAAAATTCCGCTCAAGCCTATTCTGTTTTGAAGAGAATGGCAGAAATTTTTATTGAATTCTCCTCTCTTTAATACCTGAGAAGTCCGCAAATAGCGCTGTGGTTCCCAGACAAGGTAAATTTGTAGGTTAACCCACAGCGTACGGTGATTATTGGTTATACTCTCTACCTATCTTATTTCTTATTCACACTCCATTAAATCTTATATAAATGAGAAGATATTGAAATTCTGAAATGATTCTTTATTAATATTTAATATTTATGTCCAACAAAATTGTTCTCTTACTTTAGATACGAAAGGCTATAAGTCAGAAGTAATCGATTATCGATCGGATTCAAGGTTTTATATTAAATTCAGTTATGGTTCTTATAATTAATAATTATGGGGACCCGGTAGGGCAAAAATCGAAAAAAAAAATTATTTTTGTTTTTAATTTTAAAACATTCTCTGGAATTTTCTCTCTAAAATGATGTATGACACATGATGGTTTGAATTTTCTTTCAAGGTGAAAAAAATTTTTTTGTGAAACTCTGCCTAGTATTTTATCTCTTTGTAACAGCTGTGCCTACACACTCTGTGTACTGTGAAATAGCTTGGAAACATCAGCTGTTGCTGTCAGATGGTTATATATTGTATTGTTGTGAGTTGTGGCTAATGTTCCAGGTTATAAACATATACTTATTCTATATAAGTAGCTGTTTGTTTGTTTTAGTTGTGAATTGTGACTAATATTGTGACTATAGGTTATAAGTACTCACGTTTTACGTTTTGTACTTGTGTTGTCTTCACGATTTTGTGATAATGCCAAGACCAAATGTACCAAGTGGTTTTAAGAAGAGAAAGAATGTGTGTAAATCCAAAATTGAAGGAAAAGTAACAGTTGATTTACCAGAAAGTGGCGATGGAAGAGCGGAAAGTGCATCTGCAAGGAAATTGAGTGGGTTGAATGAGTTGTATGATGAAGTTGATTGTACTGAAAAGTTAGGTTATGAGCTGATTGATTTGAATATACTTTATAATATTTTGAATGTATATGTCGCATGCAAACATTGTAGTCAAGTAGGACTACAACTAAAGACTCAAAATCGTATTGGGTTGGCTACTGAAATTATCTTATATTGTGATACTTGTGATTACAGTGTTGCCTTTTTTACTTCAAAAGCTGTAAGTAATAAACATGTTGACCCTGATTCTGAGCATGGACTAAATGAGAAGGGTGTACTATTTGAATGTAATATGCGATTAGCATATGGATTGAGAGCAGTAGGGAAGGGAAGCGCAGCTGCCCAATCATTATGTGGAATTTTGAATTTACCGACTCCTCCTTCTAGATTTACAAAATATAATAAAATCATAGCTCAAGCTACAAAAGACATTGCTGAATTAAGTATGAGACGTGCTGTTGAAGAATCTGTAGAAGCAAACGATGGTAGCCGTGATTTACGTGTAGCTTTTGACGGGTCGTGGCAGAAGAGAGGCCACACATCTCTAAACGGCATCGTCAGTACGACAAGTGTATATACTGGTAAAATATTAGATATACAAGTCCTTACAAAACATTGCAGGTGCAAAAGTAAAGATAATCATGACGAAATGTGTACTGCTAATTATCAAGGTGTGAGTGGTGGAATGGAGGTGGCAGGTGCTATATCAATCTATCAGCGTTCAGAAGAAATGTATAATGTGAGATACTTAGAATATTTAGGAGATGGAGATTCTAAAGCCTTTTCTAAAGTAAATGAATTAAAAGTATATGGAAATGATATTGAAATCAGAAAATTAGAGTGCATTGGACATACACAGAAACGGATGGGTACTCAATTGAGGCGTTTGAAAACATCACTAAAAGGCATAAAACTAGCAGACGGAAAGCCATTATCAGGAGAAAACTGATTAACTGATGCCATCATCGACAAAATTCAAAACTATTATGGCTTAGCAATCAGAAGACATTCCAACAATGTAGAAAACATGAAAAGGGCAGTATGGGCAATGTATTTTCACATATGCTCAACAGATGATGAACCGCAACATGGTCTGTGCCCACCCGGTGAAGAAAGCTGGTGCAAATTCAGAAAAGCTGAAGCTAAAGATGAGCATTACCATCATAACCATAGTCTCCCTGCAGCTGTTATGATTGCAATCAAACCTGTTATAAGAGATCTTGCTAATACTGAGCTACTGAAAAAATGCACCCACGGAAGGACTCAAAATCCTAATGAGAGCGTGAATAGTGTGGTATGGTCCAGGCTCCCCAAAACAGTTTTTGTTGGATTATCTGCATTTATGGTGGGAGTGTACGATGCAGTTGGATGTTTTAATGAGGGGAACATTACAAGGTGTAGGGTACTGAAACAGTTTGGGATGAGTGTCGGCATCAACACAAAGAAGGCAATGCTGCAGATTGACAGAGAGCGACTTAGGAATGCTGAAAGGAATGTATCCGAGTATGAGAAAAAGGCAAGGCAGTCAAGAAGACAAGCTAAGAAGAGACTGGCAGATAGCATGGAAGACCCAGATAACCCAGAGTATGGAGCTGGATTGTTTTAAGGTAGTTTTCAAGACTTTTTTAAAAATATTTTATTTTTTAACTTTAAATGCGTTTTGCCGAAAACATACATTTTGTAACATAAAATGTACCTTTTCTCATCTTCTCGACTAGTTAGAAGCCTGAAATTTGGTATCCATATTACTCAACAATTGCTTCAAACTTTAACACAGCCTTCTTGTAATATTTTAAAAATCATCAGAGTTTTGTTATAAAAACGGCTAGCAAAAAAGGTTTTTTGTAGACATATTTTTTAAAAATTTGTAAAAAATTTAAAAATTCTTTTTTCAAAAAACCCCTATGTTAAAATGTGTCCAAAGAATAATAATTTGAAATAAAGAAAACATTAACTCTCTAACGTACAGGGTTTTGAGAAAAGGTACATTATGTTAACATGGGGAAGATAGGCTATACCGGGTCCCCTTAAATACAGGGTGTGAAGGTTCTTTCAACTGTTAGGAAGATCAGAAAATGCATAAATAGGAATACAAGGTATTACAATATAGAGTTAAATTTTATTAAATAATATTTAAATAGTTGTTGCTTTACCGTCCGCTCGACATCGCAACTCGATGAGGCTGTGTACGGCTAACCTTTGGTAGTGTTTGGTCAATAGCGAATGCAGATGAATTTATCGTCGTCCGCCTTCTCTCCAAAGTTGAAATAAAAGTGGAATTCTTGGTCCTTGGATGATGCAGAAATACCGCTCCTTTTGTTCACCAATGTCCGAGTTTGTGGTTACGTGCTTCGACGAAATTCGAATCCAATTACGTTTTTCTATCGGATTGTGTAAACTGCAAGTTCCGATGTAATTTGGTGGTTATTTTAGTTTCGTTTGTTTTAGAGGATTATATCTTTATGCAGGTAGTTATTTCTCTGGTTTCGTTACTTTGTTACTTTAACATTTGTTCATTATCAGGAATTTGGCAATCCGAGTTCTTCCTTTATTTTTAGTTACTTTGTGTATCGTTTTTATATTATCCAATTATATAATATGGTTAACTGTTAGTTGACCAAACTATTGCAATTTATCATTCATTTATTTTAACTTTCTCTGTACTTGATATTTTAAATTAAATCAATTTTTTACTGAGCATCTCTCTTAGTTAAACTCTCCTCGTTCATGTAAAATTATTCAATAATCAAATCAACAAATTCTATATACTTTGTCGTCCCTAGCAACCATTTTTTATTCTAATTCGATATTATCTAATTTTATAATCCTTTAATACAAAGTTCTTCCACTCATCAAAATAATCCCTTTCTAAATTTCCATTATATCCGAATATAATCTTACTTATGGCTTGTTTACTAATTCTTATATATTTTGCTGTCTTTTTACTCTTAGTCTGTTTATTTTAATAAATATTATTTTTCCGTTACCAAATATTATCTATCAGTATCATTGCACTACGGCATTATAATAATTTGTTTAATTTGAGTTTATTTATTTGTTACTATTAATTATTATTAACTTCTACTAACTCATTAGATTGTATTTAGTATTTGTTACTAATTTCTTTACCTAACCTTTCTGATCTGACTTACTATATAATGTGATTGGTTGTTAGGCCTATCATTATACCTTGATCTACTTCTGAATTTAACTTGTTACTATCTGCAATATTATAGAACCTTTTATCTATTTATGATATGGTGGTATTAAACTCCTTTGGTACCTTGTTAACAATTATAGCCTTTTTATCCAAGTTTACAATTATAATCATCTTATTATCTAAGTACATGTATACAAATAATTAACTTTATAATATCTAACAACAACTTTATCTTGACCTATGGAAAACACATAAGGATGAAATTAATTAGTACTCAATAACTGAGTTCAACCACAGCTCTACAACGGTAAATTAATAATACATAATATTTAATTACCTGATATTCTATCAACAGGAAAACTTTCACATGATAACACAAAATATAACATCACGGTCATGACAACAATATAACATGATACAATTAATAACAAGTATTTTTGAGTAACTTAGGTCATACACTATTTACTCATTCTCATCTATTTTAAAAACATCAATTATTCTGAAATAGTCAACATTAGTTTTTTTTACAATATGTGTCAATGTCTGTTATTTACCTCTCACTGAACCTTGAGGTTTATTACTATTAACATTATTATATGCTTATCTTTTTTTATTACCTTGCATTCTTATTACATTTAAACAATTATGGGTTGGATCTCTGACCTTTTTATAAGTGTGGAAAATTAATATATTTTCTTCCCTATTCTAATTTTATCATTTTATTTATGTAACGTCGAGGACCGTATTTCTGTTATGTTACATATGCTTCCCCTCCTAAATAAGTTTAATTTACCTGAATATAATTTGGGTCAAATAAACTTATCTCTTTTCCATGCCCTTGAATATCTTCCTTATATTCATATTAAATTTTCAATGGTCAATGATGGAATTCTCAATGTGACATTTTGGACTTGTATTTATCTTTTTCTATTTAATGACAATTCATTAATCATATTAATATTCTTGGCTTGTTTCTCTTAAACATTACTTGTCAATAATTGGTCACAATAATCAGTAAAACTTAATTTGACTTTTCTCCTATTACTAGTTACTGCTATCAATGTGTTTCTCCCTTATTCTTCTGTCAGTTATCTTCCTTCTGTTTTCTTCCTTCATACTTTTTTAGAATCTGATGTCATTCTTCGCAGCGGTTCTAATATCCCTTAAATATTCAATTTCCCTAACATTCCCTAACAGGTGAGCTGGTACAGTTCAGAGAGGCACTGTTTGGCTTCATACTCTGCTGCCCACACTACACTTCAATATAATACTGCTGGAATTCGTCTACAGTCAGCTACAAAAAATACAATAATACCATAATAATCTTTTTATTTAATTAATAATAAACATCTTGGGGATTCGTTACGCTGTCACGTTTTATATTTAATTATTCATATATTCCTTCCTTCGTGATTCCATCTTATTTTCATTAACTATTTTCAGATAACATTTTTGACAGTCATTATTTGTAACTATTTTTGATCTTCTTTTTGTGACAGCAATTCGAAGTACTATCTCTTCATCTGTTATTCTCATTTCCAAGAAATTCTAAATTGTAATTGCCTTAATTATCATCATTACTTAGTTTCAGTGTATTTATAGTCATTAAATTATCCATTGTTCTTCTTATATTACCATCTTGTCTGGTCACATTACCACTAATTATGTTGACATACATTTTTTCTTGTTCCACTTAAAATTATACTGGTTATAAACAATTATTTAATTTGTTCTTCAATTCTCTTGGCATTTTGGCATGTATCTTAAATCATATTGTTTTTTTAATTATTTTGTATAAGTCTTTCTTGATATAAAATTTTTAATCTTGGAGTTTTATTCTTAAATCTTCAAAATAATTTCTTTATGAACACATAGTAAGACGTTCTTACTTCTTTTTGAATTTTGTGGTTTTTATTAAATCATATTGTTTCAAAATATTTAGTAAGTTGTACTTACATACTTTTTGGATTTTGTGGTTTTTTTATTCTCATATATTTTCGTCCGTCTTGTCAGTCCTTGATGATTGGTGATGGTATTTCTTCATGATATTTTTTTATAGATTCTTGATTGTATGTTCCCTTAATTTTTTTTGTGATAGGGTTCATTATTTCGTAAGTATTATTATTATTTTTTGTTATTACATAGGGTCCTGTATATAATAATAATAATTTTTTCATTATTCCTTCTAGAGTACTGGGTAACTCTCTATTCCTTATTAATATTTTTTCACCAACCTGGTAATTTATTGGTTTTGGATGATTCTTTTTATACTTCTTTTTCTGTTGTTCTGCCTTCTCCATTACTCGGTTATAAAATTTAATGTTTTCAAATTGATACTCTGGGTTAATTGGAAAATTGATGATATTCTGGATCTCCCTAGGTGGAGGCTTTTCAAACATTACAGTATACGGTGTATTTTCAATGGATTGATGGTAAGATATATTGAGAAATTCTTCGGTAGGTAACAAGTATTCGTGCCACCTCCTCTGTTGGTCATGACAGTAAGTTCGGAGTATCCTGCCAACCTCCCTCAATACTCGCTCCGCAGGATTGCTGCTGGGGTGGTAGACTGAAGTCTTATATGTTCTAATACCATGTTTTAGAAGACTATCCCTCCATTTATTTCCTTTGAACTGCGTACCATGATCTGTGATAATGGATGTAGGTTTACCAATCTCTAGTATGTAATGTCCAATGACTATCTCCAGGATTTTCTTGGTAGTGGCTCTGCTGATAGCGTAAAGTTTAGTATATTTAGTAAAATGGTCGAAAATAATAATAATAAATTTATATCTATGCTTCCCTCCACTGCGTGGGAATGGTCCACATATGTCCAGGAATACTTTTTCCAGTTTATGTTTGGATGTAATGGGAATCATTACTCCCTCCTTCTTCTCATTGTTACATTTAACCATTTGGCAGATGTGACAGGTTTGAATTGATTTTTGTACCTTTCTGTTTATATTCTTTATGTACACTTGTTCTTCCAGGGCTTTAACGATTTTTATGGCTCCCATGTGTCCATATCTTATATGGTAATCTAATATTAATTTATTTTCCACAGCTGTTGGAATTACTAATTTCCAGCTTTCTTGATTAGGGGTAACTTTAATAAATAATCTATCATCATGTACACAGTAGTATTTGGTAATAATTTCATCAGCATTTTGCACCTTCTGGCGTATGTTCATTAATTTGGGATCCAGTTTTTGATGTTGATTAATTTCGTTTGTTATGGTTTCTAAATCCTTCCTACTCTTAATAATATTGTACACCTTAGCAATTTGTTCCTTTTCTCCATCGAACGATTGGTCTTGTATGTTTATTCGGGACAAGATATCGGCTGCTATGTTCTTCCTTCCAGGTATATATTCCCAATTAATGTGATATTCTTGTAGTGCAAGGACCCATCTAGTTAATCAACCATGACTGAGCTTACATCGTTTTAGGAATGAGATGGATTTGTGATCACTCCTTACGGTCACTGGCTATCCAAGTATATAGGTCCTGAACTTATTGCATGCGTATACTACACTTAGCAACTCCTTTTCAGTGACATTATAGTTGCGTTCGCAGTTGTTTAGCACTCTGCTGGCGAAACTAATTACCAGGTGATGTCCTTCTTCATCTTCTTGATACAAAGTGGCTCCTAAACTTACATTGCTTGCATCACAATTCAGATAGAAGGGTTTATTAAAGTCAGGGTGGTGCAGCATAACAGTCTCTAGAAATTTTTCTTTGATTAGTTGTCGAACTTTATCTTGTTCTGGTCCCCATGCCCATTTGTCCTTGGATGATAGCTGTTTTTGGAATTTAGCAGTTATTTCTGAATAATTATCTTGGAATTTGCGGTAATAGTTACAAATTCCAAGGAAGGATTGTAACTGTTTTCTGTTTTTTGGAGTAGGGAACTGTTGAATTGCTTCTACTTTCTCTGTTGAAGGCGATATACCCATCTCTGTCAAATTAAAACCTAAAAACTTTACTTGATTAGCAATAAATTTAGATTTGTTCAGATTAAGTGTTATATTATTCTCAGACAGCTTTCTCAGTACTTGTTCTACCCTTGCGCAATGTTCATCCCAATGAGAAGATGTTATTAGTAAATCATCTACGTATACTGTAGTGAATTGTAGAGTTTCTTGTCCCAATATCTGGTCCATACATTTCACGAATATAGCAACAGAATTAATTAATCTGAAAGGTAACCTTTTAAATTGATAGTTCCTTCCGTCAAAAAGGAACGCCATATATTTTCTACTATTTGGGTGCAGCTCAACCTGCCAGTATCCGCATACCGTATCCCAAGTACTAATGTATTTGGTGCTGTGAAATTTTTTCAGGATTTCTTCGATCTCGCCAGGGGAAGTCCTATCGTTTATAATAATTTTATTTATCTCCCTAGCGTCCAGGCAAATTCTCACCTTTCCATTCTTTTTTGGGATTGCCACTATGGGACTGGTATAGGGTGATTGGCTATATTCTATTATGTCATCTTTGATCATACGATTTATTTCTTCCCGAACTTCGTTTTTTATTGAATATGCTATCGGGTAGGATTTTCTATGAAAGTCTACTGGTTCCTTAAAATTTATTTCACACTGGTAACCCTTAACTTTACCTGGAGCGTTGGAGAATATGCGTTTATATCTATTGTATATTTCAATTAAATTTTCGGCCTGTACCTTACTTATTTGTTGACAGGTTTTTTCTCTTTGAACTCTCGTATCTCTTCCAACTTACTCTGCCATAGTTCTGGATCGTAGTCCTCATATTGGATTGCTTCTTGCAGTTTATTGTTCTTACAAAAATAACTTTTCATGACCTGACATTTGTCGTTAACTGGAACGGTTCTATTAGCGTCTACCAATTCTGCTGTCCATAATCCTTCTTCGGATGTTAATGATACTATTCCTTTAAGTCAATTACTGCAGAATGTTGTTGTAATATGTCACATCCAATCAGTACGTTGAACGGTAACCCCGTTGCGACCAAGAACCCTATTGGTATTGTTACATTATTATTGGTGAGGTCGAGCGATACTTGCTTTTTAACAGTTTTATTTTGCCGTCCAGTGGCTCCAATTATTATTACATTATTCACAGGTAAGGTGGGTATAGGTAACTGGCCTTCTCGCTAGATTTTTTCCAGTTCAGTACTATCTATTAACGAGATGTTGGACCCCGTATCTATCATAATTGTAGACCGTATTCCATTTCATTTAGCTATTACATATATAATTTCATTATTACTATTACTGTGTACATGGTTATCATCCTCTTCCAATAAGTCTTCCCTAATATTTTTCAAATAATGGTTGGTGATGATAGTTATGGTCTGGTCATTTGTATGTCTAGTTATCGGTCGTTGGTCCCCAAGAGATTGGTTCAGTGATGGGTATTCTTCAGTTCTCACTGCCTCTATTAGTTTAAATGAGGGCTTCCCTCATCCTCTCTATTTTCCGGTGAGTTCTGAGGCTGGTTCTGTAATGGCTCGTGTCTGTCCTCTGAGTTATGGTTCGTTGCCCTATAATTTCTTTCATTTTGGTATTCATCCTCACGTCGTGACTGATTATAGTAGTTGTTATTCTGGTGTGTCCTCGGGTAATACCGTCTCTGATTATTTTGAGGTCGGGAGTATATATAATTTACCTGGTGTCTGTAGTTATTGGGTCGGTTGTCCCCATCTCCTCTATTATTCTGACTGTCGCGGTAATTATAATGATTATTACCCCGATAATTATAATTCCTCTGATTATTATTTGGGTGGTTATTCTGTGTTCTATTCGGGTTAATATTCTGATTTGGTTGATTGTGATTAATACTATTGGAATTTGGTTGTTGGTCGTTGCCATTATATCTATGGTATTTAGAATTTAGTACTCGGTTCCGTTGATAATGGGTTTCATGTTCATAATTTTCTAGAAATTTTGCCATGGCTGGAATAGTTTTAATTTGGCTACACATACGAGCGTTCTTTATTCCTTCCTCATAATGGTAGGAGAGCTGTATTACTAAACACTCCTCTGGAATTCTGGGCTCTAAATTACGAGCCATGCATACCTTTCCAAGGAAGTATGATGTAGGAGACTGTCCTACGTTTGCCTCGTATCGACCGTTGCTCAAATTATTCCTGGCCATATTTTGGGTCGACTCCGACCAATTTTTTTCTCTGAATTGCTTTTTGAATTCTGTCATGTCCTGTATATCCAGACGCACTGTCGTCCACCAATTGTTGTACGTATCCTTAAACATATCATCAATCATACCCCGTATTATACTCCAACGGTTCTCTCTATTTCGTGTTATCATTTACTCCAACCTTTTCAAAAACTCCATAGGGTTATGTTTATAACTTCGAAAATTAATTGACTCCCGGTTATCGTGGTTGGTTATATGATTATGCTGGCATGTTCTATCCCGCCATGAATCCACTTCTTCTTGGATCTGTAATTCGCGTCTACGGATTTCCTCGATTTTACTTTTATTCGTACTAATTTGGCTTTCTACGTTGTTTAAATTGTCATATACCCTCTCCAGTCATTCACCCATGTCAGTCTGTACTTGTGTAATCCTTTCCTTATTCTCCTCCCGTATCTGATGTACCTCCTGTTTAATCTTCTCGCATCTTTCTACAGTCTCCTGTTGGAGTCCTTCGACCATCGTTTTATTTTCATTTTGTATGTCATTAATTTTATTTTGTATTTCCTCACGAACCTGTATTACTGTTTCATTGGTTTTTTCTAACTTCTCATTTGTTTCGGCTATTTCTTGTTTCCTTTCCTCATTATTTTGGTCCACCTTTTGGTTAATTGTCACATGGATATTCTCAATTCTTTCGTTAATCTGCCTTAAATTTTCTTCATTTATTTGTAGGATCTCTTCCTTCATTTGTCTTAAACCCTCATCATTCCTGTCAAACCTTTCGTTCATTAGTTTTGAGGTTTCTTTAATTTCCTCATTTGTTTTATCGAATTTCTCCTCCTGTTTCCTAAAATTTTCATTTATTCTATCAAATTTTTCATTCAAGGTTTCATTTTGTTTCCTCAAGTTTTCCTTATTTTCCTCATTTATTTGTTTATTGCTTTCCATTATAATCCTCAACAGCTCCTGCATACTCATGTCTTCCTTTTGGGCGGATTTATCTGGTTGGTCCCCTTGGGCATTCTCTTCCACTATTTCCCTTTCTGCGTCCAGAATTGCTTCAGTTTCTTCTCTATCGCCTGCCTGTTGTTCCATTTCACTGTCCGTGACTACTTCTATTTCTTCTTCCGTTTCTCGTTCCTTCATCATCTTTTTTGACACTCCTCTGGTATGCATTTTTTGCCTCCAACAGTTGCCTGCTCGAGTTAAGTAATATTTATAAAATTATGGTTTTACTTAACTTAAGCCCTACACTAGGTGAGCGCCAATTTATTATGTACCGGGTACGTACGTCTCGTTCGAGCCCCGCGTTGGGCGCCAATTTATATTGTACCTCTGGTGTCACGTCTTTTCTCCCGTATCACTATCTTCTAAAGCCCTGCTGTTGGGTTCGCCAATTTATATTGTACCAGGTACGTACGTCTCGTTCGAGCCCCGCGATGGAAGCCAATTTATATTGTACCACTGTGTTCGGGTTAAACCCCACTGTTGTGTTCACCAATTTATTATGTAACTCCTTCCTCTCTTGTTTTAATGTGCCAATTTCTTATGTATCTTAATTTAGTAGGTGTTGTGATATTGTTAATTATATCTCCTTTGTCTCTCTATTTAATATAATGGTGTTAATGTGAGTGAAATTTATGTATGTAGGGTGTTATTCGAAAATTCCGCTCAAGCCTATTCTGTTTTGAAGAGAATGGCAGAAATTTTTATTGAATTCTCCTCTCTTTAATACCTGAGAAGTCCGCAAATAGCGCTGTGGTTCCCAGACAAGGTAAATTTGTAGGTTAACCCACAGCGTACGGTGATTATTGGTTATACTCTCTACCTATCTTATTTCTTATTCACACTCCATTAAATCTTATATAAATGAGAAGATATTGAAATTCTGAAATGATTCTTTATTAATATTTAATGTCCAACAAAATTGTTCTCTTACTTTAGATACGAAAGGCTATAAGTCAGAAGTAATCGATTATCGATCGGATTCAAGGTTTTATATTAAATTCAGTTATGGTTCTTATAATTCTTTAAATACAGGGTGTGAAGGTTCTTTCAACTGTTAGGAATATCAGAAAATGCACAAATAGGAATACAAGGTATTACAATATAGAGTTAAATTTTATTAAATAATATTTAAATAATTGTTGCTTTACCATCCGCTCGACATCCCAACTCGATGAGGCTGTGTATGGCTAACCTTTGGTAGTGTTTGGTCAATAGCGAATGCAGATGAATTTATCGTCGTCCGTCTTCTCTCCAAAGTTGAAATAAAAGTGGAATTCTTGGTCCTTGAATGATGCAGAATACCGCTCCTTTTGTTCACCAATGTCCGAGTTTGTGGTTACGTGCTTCGACGAAATTCGAATCCAATTACGTTTTTCTATCGGACTGTGTAAACTGCAAGTTCCAATGTAATTTGATGGTTATTTTAGTTTCGTTTGTTTTAGAGGATTATATCTTTATGCAGGTAGTTATTTCTCTGGTTTCGTTACTTTGTTACTTTAACATTTGTTCATTATCAGGAATTTGGCAATCCGAGTTCTTCCTTTATTTTTAGTTACTTTGTGTATCATTTTTATATTATCCAATTATATAATATGGTTAACTGTTAGTTGACCAAACTATTGCAATTTATCATTCATTTATTTTAACTTTCTCTGTACTTGATATTTTAAATTAAATCAATTTTTTACTGAGCATCTCTCTTAGTTAAACTCTCCTCGTTCATGTAAAATTATTCAATAATCAAATCAACAAATTCTATATACTTTGTCGTCCCTAGCAACCATTTTTTATTCTTATTCGATATTATCTCATTTTATAATCCTTTCATACAAAGTTCTTCCACTCATCAAAATAATCCCTTTCTAAATTTCCATTATATCCGAATATAATCTTACTTATGGCTTGTTTACTAATCTTATATATTTTGCTGTCTTTTTACTCTTAGTCTGTTTATTTTAATAAATATTATTTTTCCGTTACCAAATATTATCTATCGGTATCATTGCACTATGGCATTATAATAATTTGTTTAATTTGAGTTTATTTATTTGTTATTATTAACTTCTACTAACTCATTAGATTGTATTTAGTATTTGTTACTAATTTCTTTACCTAACCTTTCTGATCTGACTTACTATATAATGTGATTGGTTGTTAGGCCTATCATTATACCTTGATCTACTTCTGAATTTAACTTGTTACTATCTGCAATATTATAGAACCTTTTATCTATTTATGATATGGTGGTATTAAACTCCTTTGGTACCTTGTTAACAATTATAGCCTTTTTATCCAAGTTTACAATTATAATCATCTTATTATCTAAATCAAATATATTGCAACTTACCGTCTGCGGCTACTTTAGACATTTAAGTATCATATTGTTTTAAATTATTTATTTCATGTTGGATTTTAATATTTTAATTAATTGACAAATGTATTAACTTAAATGATACACGATTATTTTAAGTTCTGATGATGGGACAAGTGTCCCGAAACATGTCAACTTTGTGAAGACGTTGTTTCTGGAAGCCGCAGACGGTAAGTTGCAATATATTTGATTGAACAACACGTGGCTTGGTACTAAATATTTGGAATTATTCCTTTTAAACATTATTATCTAAGTACATGTATACAAATAATTAACTTTATAATATCTAACAACAACTTTAACTTGACCTATGGATAACACGTAAGAATGAAATTAATTAGTACTCAATAACTGAGTTCAACCACAGCTCTACAACGGTAAATTAATAATACATAATATTTAATTACCTGATATTCTATCAACAGGAAAACTTTCACATGATAACACAAAATATAACATCACGGTCATGACAACAATATAACATGATACAATTAATAACAAGTATTTTTGAGTAACTTAGGTCATACACTATTTACTCATTCTCATCTATTTTAAAAACATCAATTATTCTGAAATAGTCAACATTAGTTTTTTTTACAATATGTGTCAATGTCTGTTATTTACCTCTCACTGAACCTTGAGGTTTATTACTATTAACATTATTATATGCTTATCTTTTTTTATTACCTTGCATTCTTATTACATTTAAACAATTATGGGTTGGATCTCTGACCTTTTTATAAGTGTGGAAAATTAATATATTTTCTTCCCTATTCTAATTTTATCATTTTATTTATGTAACGTCGAGGACCGTATTTCTGTTACGTTAAAATATATATGTTACATTTAATATTTATAATAAATTTACCTCGAGATATTTTTTTCCTTATTAGGAACATGTTTCGGGTACCATCTTGTACCCATCCTCAGCCTTCCGGTTTTTGTGTCTGGTGAAGTACATATGTGTTGGTTGACTATTATTATTGTGACTTCCTGTTGGCTTCTGGTACTTCAAATTGGTTTTATTGTGTGTGATTGTGGTGTATGTGTTAGTTTTTTGTGTATTTTCGATGTTGAGTGCTTTGAATATTGTGTCATGTTTTGTATTGATTTTTATTTGTTCAGGTTAATATTTATAATGAATTTACCTCAAGATATTTTTTTCCTTATTAGGAACATGTTTCGGGTACCATCTTGTACCCATCCTCAACCTTCCGGTTTTTGTGTCTGGTGAAGTACATATGTGTTGGTTGACTATTATTATTGTGGCTTCCTGTTAGCTTCTGGTACTTCAAATTGGTTTTATTGTGTGTGATTGTGGTGTATTATGTTAGTTTTTTGTGTATTTTCGATGTTGAGTGCTTTGAATAGTGTCATGTTTTGTATTGATTTGTGTTTGTCCTGAATTTGAGCCTTGTTTGTTAATGGTGAGCTCAAATATGAGATGCAGTATAAGTTGGGTGTTGGGTGCTCTAATAATCAGGCTGAGCAATTGGCAGTCTTGAAGGCCCTATAAAAGATAGCTGAATTAAATTACATTATAACTAATTTGAGAATGGCAGCTGTTTGCACCGACAGCAGAGTAACTCTGGACTCACTTAGGAGCTCGAGGAATCATAACTACTTAATAGAAGAAATAAGGAATAAGTTAAGAAGTTTAAAGGCGCACAACTGGTCAATTGATTTTGGTTGGGTTAGGGCACATGTGGGTATTTATGGTAATGAACTGGCTGACAATCTGGCTAAAGAAGCTGCGTCAAGTAGTAGTATGGTGTGCTATGAACGAATACCAAAAAGTGCAATGATTAACAAATTCCGTGAGGTGAGCCTAATGGAGTGGCAAAGTAAGTGGGAACAAACATCAAATGGAATGCTGACTAAGTTGTTTTTCCCTAGTGTGAAGCACAGACTGTCCTCAAGGTTTGCACTGTCTCCTAATTTTACCACAATGGTGACTGGTCATGGCAGGCTTAGAGCCTACTACTATCGTTTTAAAATAAAAGATGATCCAATATGTGTCTGTAACGATGGTGACCAAACAGTGGAACATTTGTTATATGAGTGCAATATGTTGAATGAAGAAAGACGGGTTTTCAAGAATAGTGTACTAAGGAGTGGTGGACGATGGCCTCCAAATAGAAGTGAATTGACTTCAAAATATGTTAGACAGTTTATTAAATATGTTAATAACATTGATTTTGATTCTTTGTAGTGTTTATTGTTATTGTGCTTGTTTATCTATTTTGAATTATTGTATGCATTTATTATTATGAATTAACAAACATATTGGTTGAACAGCTTCATCATGCATACATACATACATGCAGTTTTAACATGTTAATAATGTAGTACTAATTCATTGTATCATTGTAATTGATTGATTTTTATTTTTCTTGTTTCTTTTGAATCTTTGTAATTGTTGTTTTGTTGTTGTAATAATGGAGTTGTCTTTATATGTATTGAGAATTAGCTTGTAATAAGTTTATATATAGCATGTAGTATTACTTTATGTGTAATCTAGCCTGCTTATAAAATAAACTTATTAAAAAAAAACACACAATTGTGAACATATGGTGTATCATGGTAAAGTGACACAGACTAATATAAATAAAAGTTAGAAATAATTATATAAGAAAAGTACAATAAACTTGAGCAAAAGTTAATAAAAGTAAGCCAACATTGATATTGCAACCATGTAAGAAAGTACATCAACAATTATGATAACAAGAGGTGAAGAATACTTGAAAGTAAATCTATGTTGCTATCTAGGAATACGAAAAATATAAATTTAACAGGGATATCTGTATACAGCAGTGAGACTTGCCTATACTGTGGGTGGTTTATAAAGATAGAAGTCAATTCTAAATATAACTTGAAATGAATCCAAGTAAATGTGTAAGAACACTGGTTAAATTGTTTTTTGGTTACATGAAAAAAATCAGTTTTAGGCTATTTACCTATTACTATGACTACATATTGAAATAAGAATAACTTCGTAGCCCCATCCTTACACTACTAGATAACAGATTAATCACTATTTTTAAATTATCACTTACTAAGTGGAAATGTACATGCATATTATAACATCACCAAATTCAGATCATATTTGATATCTATAAGTATGTAAGGAATGCAAAAAAGTAATATATTTTAATAAATAAATGATGAAGAGAATAAAAATATAAAATGTTACAATATAATATGGGGTGTAATTGATATTTGTTGTGCCCACTTATATATATATTATGCAATTATACTAATTTGTGGAATGTAATCATGTAATTACCCAATTAGGCTAGTTATACTAAATTAATTGAATTTACGTGATACATTAGTTGCCTTGATGCTAATGACTATGTTCATCAAAGGTTAGTATAATTCCTGCAATGAGACTGTAATAGTTGTATAAATGATATAAAATTTACTATAATTCATTCAAGTGACGTTAATGTCTGTTACTAGGTAAATTTGACAATAATGAACGCATAAATACTTGGTAAAATAAACGCCTATTTATTAACATCATTCAAGTAAAGAATGCTTCAACATATGAATATAAATTATGCCCTGTAAATACATTCATAAAAGAGAACACATATATATATATATGAATCAAATTACAATATGAATTCATTACATCGTTCGCTGAAAACATACACATACATATATACAACACAATCAACATATATAAATATAAACAATCAACATATAAATCTTACACTAATGCGTTCATTTCTTGCCTCAGATGAATACCTTTATTTAAAATTACCACGATAATCAATCTAAATTATCAAAGGGTGTTTTCTTTGAAAAGAGACAGGACAGTAGAGTTCTTATAACGGTAATAACATAAAGATTTACTTGGAAAATGGATTATCCAATATTTTCTTCGGTGAAACTCCTTCCCAGTGATGATCCATATGTATAAGGTTGCGTAGCTTCGATATCACTATCACTCAACACACGCGGATCAAATTCACTCACGGTGTGTGTATGTTCCATTGATGTCGGCCGTTACTATCAGAGTCTATGAAGTTATGTGTTGCGTGAGTACGTTCATTGTTAATAATCGTGTATATGTAACTATCTATCGTCAAACTTCTTCTTGTATCTATACGTTACTATATTGTGTTTTAGATTACGTGGTGTATTGTTCCATTCGGTATTGTAACACTTCGCACTGTACAACGATACGTTTTCGTTGTTCGGTAAAGCATTAACGAAAGTTCTGCGAGTCTGTTATTAAATGAAAACTGCGAATAGTTAATTTAGTTCTTAATAAGCGGTAGCTGAGTAAGATAAAGTACTTGAAAGTTTTTAACCACTGACGTATATTGCATGATTGAATCACTGCGGATACACTATTACTGAATAACTTGTCAATATTGAAATGCTGTGTTAACTGATTAAAGCACTGCGTAACTGAGTTTCAGAGTCAAACTGATATACGTATATTAACTGAGATGTATTAAGACTGAGAACTGTGACTGAGAAAAGAATAAGATTGAAAGTTTTTATGAAGACTGCTCGCTCGCGTGCCCTGTAAACAGTTTTTATTAAGCTTCATTTACCACAATGCAATGTCCTGGCAAACACGCCTTTGGTCAACCATGATAGGTCAAATGAACTCCTACCCTTATGCAGCACTATGGTTCTCTACCTCTGATTCGTTGTTCGCGTTGCTATCATGACGACGGTCCTCTCCACCTGCGCCCTGGGAAGATGCCGGATTCTGGTTGGTTATCTGGTATCCCCTCAAGTACATGACGAAAGGGCTCCGTACCTTTTCCTAGAATGTAGAGCAATTCCGCGCCTGTCGATCAAGCTTTTCTCTAAGTATACTCTGGAGGTCTGGTCCTGTTCCCACGCGAACAATACATTGCATTTTGTTATTGTCTGACTATCCATGACCCTTTTCCGTCAATTAGCAGGACACTGCGTGTCGTTTCCAAGACGCCACTCCTGTTCCTCGTCATAAATATTAGTTGTCACCAGTAAGATGTCTTCCCGCTGTGCGCACACTCGGTCCTATTCATTAGATATATGCCGTTTGTTCTCAGACAGGGTGAGTACCATTGTGTGTGTACTCCTTTTTTTTATTGCTGGCACGCTTCAAATCAACCTTACAGCGTGTGCTCGCTACAATTTCTCCGTATCTGGGCCACTGTGCTACATTTCTTTGTCCCGTTTGTTGTGGGCTGTAAATCTCGGTTGAGTCGAGTCTGTCACAGGCGAACCTTACTTCCTATTGTAGTGTTGTGTCAAGCGTACTCTTATTGTTCCTGGCAAGCGTCCAGTTGACACTTCGTTAAGTCGCTTCTTTATTTATTGCTTCTGGCCCGGGTTGGGGTGACTTGGCTGGTGTAACGTACTTTTGATCAAAATTTTAAAAATTTAAAATTTTTGGTCATTACATTGTCCCCAAATCGGATTGGATGTTGGATCCGCAGAAGACATTCTAATCCGATTTCCGCGCTCTGAGTTTGTTGTGGGAGTTCTCCTTGAGAAGGTCACGGTCATGACCCACTTTCCTCTGCTTGGCGTATACTGGCATATATTCCCTATATTTTGTTATTAATTGACTCTAGGAATTTATTGCCGTGCATCTGAGTAAGAATGAACGCATTTTCACATACGATGCATATATAAATAGGCATACAATTATTTTATAATAATAACAATAGCTGTGGATACCTATGTTATCCATTTATGACATAATACATGAAATAATGATTTTTCAACATGAAATGTAATTAATCATGTATCGTCTTAATAATATTACGATAATTAATGTCTTTAACTTATCTCAAGCGTTTCAAAACAACAATTTATGAACAAGTAAACACACACACACATATATATATATATATATATATATTCACTAATCATCATTGAGCATCACTTACAATACGCATTACTAGTAATTATATTAATTAACAAAACATTTACATTGCCTATGAACAATTAAAGGTTCATTTCATATCATCATGATTATAGATGATTTCGCTCTATACTGCTCATATTTGAGTAGTTGATCCTACATCATTTAATTGTCTTATATGTCTGTTAAAATGTTCATTATAATGTTTTAGCAATTTATTGCTGCACACCCGATCAAAGTTTTCGCACTATAAGTGTCTTTTATATTGAAATACTTCATCACTATTAGTCATTGCACATGTAATTAATGTCGTTAGATAGATACCTCATAACTTAAAGAATTCATGTGAAATTTTTTAAATTACATGTTAACAAGTTACACCTCTTATTGTCTAGCTAGTTGGACTGGTTCCGCGGGACATTCAGCCAATGCGCGTGCTCCCTTCCCCATAGTCCACTAACCGCTGACATAACTTTCACTTTCCTGTGCGACTTGTATCTTCGGTTCATGATATTTCTTCAGCTGACGCACGTTAAATTTCCCCCTTATTCTGTTGCTGTTATCGCAATCAGCAAGTTCGTATGTTGCATCGCCGAAAACACGATTAACCTTATATGGTCCTGTATACAACTCAAAAAATTTATCGATTTTTTCATCGCGGCGTCTGATTGATGATAGGTTCTTATCAGCACCTTATCGCCGATAGTGAATTTAGTAATCTTCTTGTTATCGTTGATGCGCTTCGCATACTTCTCCCTTTTTTCTTTGATTTTCACGAATACATTGATGTTCGAACTGCCTTTAATGTCGATGATTTCCTTGTCTAAACACTTCTCCCATGCGCGAGTCGGTCTCTTTCCTAATTGCGCCTCGTGAGGGGTTATCTCTATCGTCTCATGGTACACTTCATTTATACACGTCTCGATCAATTTGACGTACCGTGACCACTTACTATGTTGATCGTGTACAAAGATTCGGAATAGGTTTCCAAGCTGGCGGTTAATCCTTTCGGCTAAGTTTGCGCAAGGATTCCTTATCGCCGTATACCTCGGTTGTATATTCAGCTCTTTGAGTTCTTCAATCCATTTCTTCGCGGTAAACTGCGTGCCGTTATCAGTCAAGATGACCTTTGGTCGTCCAAACTTGGCACAGTAGTCTCTGATTCTTCGTAAGGTAGTGGTAGTTGTCGCTCTTCGTAGCGTGAACAACTTGACAAACTTCGTGAAATTGTCCACCATAACAAGTAGGTACTTAACGCCTCCTGTACCTGTTGGTAGAGGTCCATAATAATAGGCACTCACGATATCACCTCTAGCTGAAGGTATCATCGCTTTGGTACCACCAAACAGCATCCTGTTGTTTGTGTCCTTGTATTTCTGACATGTGTTGCACGTCTGAATATACGTTTTCACTTTCTCAAGCATGCCATCAAGCGTGAAGTGCTCTTGTAGTATCTTTACACACCTTTTCGGGCCAAGATGTCCGTACATTTGATGTATTTCTGCAATTAAGTTATTTGAAACACTGTCAGGTATGTATAGTTTCCACTCACCTCGTTGTCGTCTATATAACTTATTGCTAACAATTTTATAAAATTTGCTTAATTTATCGTCTACGTCATTACTCCTAATCTTATCAATAAGTATTCTGAGTTTGTCATCTTCAATCTGGTATTTACCGATATCCCTAATTATCTTACCTATGTGTTGATTCATCTTAACGACTAAATGATTAATTAAGTACTCGTGTGTTTCTTCGTTTGTCTCATCTTGTTTCGTGTCAGTCGGGTATCTGCTTAATATGTCCGCAACTACATTATCCTTTCCTTTACAGTGGATAATGTCAAAATTGTATTCTTGTATGGCGAGAATCCATCTTGTAATTCTCGAGTTGTTTAAGTGGCACTTGTGCATGAATGTTAAAGCCTTATTGTCTGTTATTATCGTTAGAGGTTGACCAAGTATATACATCCGAAACTTTTCCAAACATCTAACAATACTTAGGAGTTCTTTCTCCGTAGTAAAATAATTACGCTCAGCACCCTTAAACGTTTTGCTTGTGAAGGCGATTACACCAATTTCTCCTTCTTCGTCTATCCGGCCACCATACGCAAAATTACTGGCGTCGCACTGAATGTAGTATCTTTGGTTCGGCCGTGGGAACCGTAAAATTACTGTGTTTAAAAATAAATTCTTAACTCTTTGGAAACATTCGTTTACTTCTCTTGTCCACGAAAACTTCCGTCCCCCTTTCAACAATTCGTGTAAAGGTTGCGTCGTTTCCGCATATTTGCTCGTAAATCGGTTGTAAAAGTTGGTAAGGCCTAGGAAACCTTTAAGTTGCTTCGTATTCTTTGGTGCTGGGAAATCCATAATTGCTTTTATCTTATCATCGGTTGCTTGTATTCCTTTTGTTGTCAGGCGATATCCAAGAAATGAGATTTCTCGTCTAAAGAATTGTGATTTCGTGAGGTTGACGGTGATATTCGCTTTATTAAGGTTATTTAGTAGTGTTTCTAAATGGTCTAGGTGCGTTTGGATGTTGTTGGAGTAGCACAAGCAATCATCCACGTAGATAATCGTGTTCTTTTTGACTTCTTCCTCGAGAGCCACGTCCAATCCACGCGTTAGCGCTGCAGAGCTGGTGCTAAGTCCAAATGGTGTTACTGTGAAGCGGTAGCACCTCCCTTCGTGCATGAACGCCGTGAAATCCCTGCATTCTTCCTTCAATGGGACCTGCCAGAAGCTACTGGATAAGTCGACCGTCGATAAATACTGCATCTCTCCACATCTGGCCAATATCTCGTTTACCGGGGACACTCCTTCGTAGTCAGGTACTGTTACACTGTTCACTTTCCTTGCATCAAGGCACAGGCAAACCCTCCCATCCTTCTTGATTACAGTCACAATTGGATTGACGTACGGACTGGCGCAACGTTCGATCACTCCATATCGTAACATTCGGTTAATTTCATCGTTCACCTTATCTCTGTAAGCAAGTGGTAGAGGCCAACCTCTTTCAAAATAAGGTGTCCTGTCCGTAACATGAAACTCACGTGCGTAACCCTCTATTCTTCCCGGAATTTCCCTAAAAACATTCCGATTCCTTACTAAAATCTCCTTCAGGCGTTGCAGTATTTCTTCATCCACGCAATCTATGCTCCCTACCTTTTCGTCGATGCATCGCAGTACTTCCTTTTCTTCTTCACCGTTTATCACTTCAATGTTCATGATCGGTATAACGTGCTCCTCTTCACCAGTTTTGTTCTTTAAGTTAATTACCTTGTTTCCGATGTCGATGCGACACCCAACTTCTTGTAAAAAACTAATCCCCAGTATACATGGTTTAACTAATTCTGGTATTATTAAAAACACACATTCATATCGAACACCATCAATCTCAATGTCACACAATATTTGCTTCTTAACTAATTTAGATTTATTTCCTACGGCACTTATGATAAGGGTATTCGTCACGGGTAGTGTTTCATACGGTCCTATGCTCTTCTTATGGTTGTTAAACCACGTCTCCAATAAACCGTTAATGAGGCAACCCGTGTCAAGCAAGGCTTGTACAAATTACGTCATTATTAAATCTGATAACAATCTCAGGACATTTTAATACTTGTTTATTAATAATTTCATCATTCTCTTGTAGTAAATCATTTCGTAGGTCTGGTAGTAGTATGTTTACATTCTCGGTCGGGACTAGGTCGCTCAAAATTTCTATCTTATTTACTAAGTTGACATATTTTTTTTTTTTTTTTGCTGCTGTCACTATTTCCATTCGCCCTAGGGGTGGTGTCATTAACCGCTCTGCTCGGGCCCGCCTCTCCGGGTGTAAACTGTACAGTGTTGATATATTGTTTGTTGTCAAAGCGACCCCTCGGCTGTCGGTCGTTTTCACTTTTGTTGTAATGTCCCTCTCTCTCTCTCTCTCTCTCTCTCTCTCTCTCTCTCTCTCTCGGGTTCACTTTCCCTTCACTGTAGGGTCGATAATGTGGCTTCCGGCTGTTTTCACCACTGGACTGGATACTTGTGTATTCGGTACTCAGCGCCTCGAAATTCGGTATGTTTGTGATACCGCACGTGATCACGGCAAGCTGTAAATCCCTCCCAAAATGGCGGGATATCTTCCTGACAAGCTGTCTATCAGTCAATGCAGGTGATAGTTGCCGGCTTTCTAGTAAGATTCTCTCTACGTATTGGATGGCTGTGACCGGCCCATTCCATTCGTATCTACCGTACTCGAGGTTGTCGCGGATATTGTCTTGGCGTTCTTGACCACAGTACTTCAAGGTGAAGGCTTCCTTGAATTCTTAGAACGTGGATATTTGGTTTCTTATGACACGCCACCATATCCCAGCGTCCATCTCCAAATGCCTTCCTATCCACTTAATGTCGCTGTTGTTGTAATATAGCTCTTGAATCTCTGATAATTCCTTCAGGAATTCCATCGGGAACCTATCAGTGCCATTGTATTTTAGTTCGACATGTGCATGCCCGTTAATCCTACTGATTATCCCGGACTCACCTTCGATTAGTTGTCGTTGCAGCTGTTCTATTTGAGACTATAGTTCATTGATGCGAGTTGTTTTCTCCCTGGTGCTCTCATCCAGTCTTAGCTCCGTCGTCTTCTGTCTCCCATCTACCTCATTAATCTTCTGTTGTATCGTGCTGTTAGCGTCTCCCTGTTCCTGTTGTAGCTGTCTTACTGTCTGGAATAGTTCGACTTTCAGCTCCTCCTGTTTCTTATGGTTTTATTTAATGTGTGTCTCTACTCTATTATTAATCTTCTTGATGCTTGTTTGTGTGTTTTGGGTAATATTCTTTAGTTCTTGACGGTCTATTTCTCTGGTTTCTCGTATCTCTTCGAATTTCCTATCGGTGTCGTTTTTTAACTCTTTTATGGTCTCGTCCTGCTGCTTCTGGACTTCATTTATCTTCTGGTCATAACTATTCATATATTCACGCATTTCCGCGCGTATTTGTGTGACTTCCTCCTTATGCTTGTCTAGCTTTTATTCTAGTTTGTCAAACTTCTTATTCTGCTCCTCGAACTTTTCATTCTGTTCTCTTCTGATCTCCGTAAAATGTTCATTAATTACTCTAAGGTTTTCACTAACTTCTTCCTTCTGTGTCCGCATGAAATCCATCAGTGAACGCAGCGTCACCTCTTCTTGTGGTTGTTGGGACTCCTGTCCCCGCGCTCTGACGTCTGACGTCTCCTCGGTCATTTGTGACTCAACTGGTGATTCTTCACGTTCGTTATCGGGTACACCCTGCTGGTTGTTGATATCGAAGTTCATAGAATCGGAACTACTAGTCGTCATTTTTGCGGCCTTACTTCGCGTTAACATCCAGTCTAACTAGCCTCACACTAATAATATTTTGTTCTTATAACTAACATGAAATAAATGTGCTTATTCTATCTACTGCCTGCTCTTTGCCGTGCGATGGGCGCCAATTTTATTATACAATATAATATGGGGTGTAATTGATATTTGTTGTGCCCCACTTATATATATATTATGCAATTATACTAATTTGTGGAATGTAATCATGTAATTACCCAATTAGGCTAGTTATACCAAATTAATTGAATTTACGTGATACATTAGTTGCCTTGATGCTAATGACTATGTTCATCAAAGGTTAGTATAATTCCTGCAATGAGACTGTAATAGTTGTATAAATGATATAAAATTTACTATAATTCATTCAAGTGACATTAACGTCTGTTACTAGGTAAATTTGACAATAATGAACGCATAAATATTTAGTAAAATAAACGCCTATTTATTAACATCATTCAAGTAAAGAATGCTTCAACATATGAATATAAATTATGCCCTGTAAATACATTCATAAAAGAGAACACATATATATATGAATCAAATTACAATATGAATTCATTACGTCGTTCGCTGAAAACATACACATCCATATATATAACACAATCAACATATATAAATATAAACAATCAACATATAAATCTTACACTAATGCGTTCATTTCTTGCCTCAGATGAATAGCTTTATTTAAAATTACCATGATAACACTCAAAGGGTGTTTTCTTTGAAAAGAGACAGGACAGTAGAGTTCTTATAACAGTAATAACATAAAGATTTACTTGTAAAATGGATTATCCAATATTTCCTTCGGTGAAACTCCTTCCCAGTGATGATCCATATGTATAAGGTTGCGTAGCTTCGATATCACTATCACTCAACACACGCGGATCAAATTCACTCACGGTGTGTGTGTGTTCTGTTGATGTCGGCCGTTACTATCAGAGTCTATGAAGTTATGTGTTGCGTGAGTACGTTCATTGTTAATAATCGTGTATATGTAACTGCCTATCGTCAAACTTCTTCTCGTAACACTTCGCACTGTACAACGATACGTTTTCGTTGTTCGGTAAAGCATTAACGAAAGTTCTGCGTGTCTGTTATTAAATGAAAACTGCGAATAGTTAATTCAGTTCTTAATAAGCGGTAGCTGAGTAAGATAAAGTACTTGAAAGTTTTTAACCACTGACGTATATTGCATGATTGAATCACTGCGGATACACTATTACTGAATAACTTGTCAGTATTGAAATGCTGTGTTAACTGATTAAAGCACTGCGTAACTGAGTTTCAGAGTCAACTCTAGAAAGACATGAACTTATTAGATATAAATAATATTTGTAAAGAAAGAGAGAGATAGTGAGATAGTGAGAAATAAACTGAAAGTAACTAAGTGACAAAGAAAAATAATAATAGGGATTACCCACTAATAAACACTTAAAATGAAAAGTTTAAGAAGTGCCAATAGTGAAAGTGTAAAAACCCCAAAATAATTAATGAATCAGTGATAAACACTGATTAGTTAAAAGTGAAGGTGATGAATAAAAAAGGATATTGTAAATGATAGTATGATAAAAAATAGTAAAAGATAAGGAAACACTTAGTAAATCAATTATAAAACACTAAATGATTTAATAGTGAACTTATAAGAATTGTATTGTTAATGGTAATTAAAAATAGTATTTAGATTAGATATAAATGAAGGATACGATGTTATTCAGGGGAGAAAGCCCATGTAAGGTAAACTGTTTGTGTTACCATGGATTGGAGAAAGAGATTAGTAAAGAAATAAGAAATTAAGAATGCAATCAATAAACACCCTATGTTATAAGGGATAATAGATTAAGTAAGTTTAAAAGGAGTGATGATGTTTCTCACCCAAAATAATAGTAAAGGAATGAAATGTATGTTAAACCAACAGTACCTAATAACTGGTAAAGAATTGTTCATTTAAATTTATGAATAGGATATGGCTGAAGGAAGCATACAGTCCATACGCCTAGTTGTTATATTTTATGTAATAAAGAATAGTAAATAATAGCCATATTGTTGACAATGGCAAGTTAAATAAATAAGCAGATAAATCAATTCAGAAATAATAAACACTAGAAAATCAGTTAGGAAATAATTGACAAGCCAATATATAGAAAATAATCTTGACACATAATCAGTACACAAACAAATTCAAGACACAGTAACCAATAAACGAATCAATTATAAGAACAAAACAAAACACTGTAGAGTGAAATGAGATATAATTTGTACAAAATAGGAAAAAATAATCAATGGCTACTTAGGCGTTGGAAATGCCTAACTGTCAATAACAAATAACTGCAAATTGTATAAAATCAACCAGGAAATTAACAAATTCAAGGCAAGTAAATAGCCAAGAATAATTTGTAAATCATTTTAAAAGAAAAATGTTAGAATAAGGACTTAAATTAAAGGATAAATGTAATTACCAAATATTAACATAAATGTGCAAACATTAATATTTTGAAGAACCCAACCTTAAGGGATATCAAAATAATCTTTGAAAGGAAATAATAACAGTAGTGATAATATTTAATATGTAGGTAAGAAGACAGAAGAATAAAAGCAATCAGAACAGATATAGCTATTTTGAATCAAATTTGATAACAATGGTTATAAACCAAGATTAACCAATCAGAATTAATTTGTAACCATGACGACAGACGTTGGTTACGGATTTACCATTAAATTTCTTTACTTGTAATGTGACGCTCTTGCTGAATAGACGCCAAATCTTGAAAGATCAAAATTCTAATTTAAACCATCAAAATAGTAAACGAAATTACCACCACTGAACAAGAAGGAAGCAGACGATGACTGAAACCATTTAACCGATGTCGAAGACCAATCAAATAAAAAAGAAATGAATAAATTGCTCCGATTAATTTGAAAAAGATGCCAGACGCCCTAGACATTTGGAAATTGATATGATTCCAGCCCAATTCCTGTTTACTAGATCAACTGAGTACACCCAGTCTACTGATGTGTTAAGTATCATTTAAATTACCCAAATTTCCGAATAAACTCACTTTAAATATTTCTCACAGTAATCTGAACTTTCACTAAACTGCACATAATTTCTTTCAAAGATTAAATAAAAAAACTAAGACACTGAAAATTTGCAAACTTGTAAAATTGACCTGTTGTTAGTTTATGAAATTTTGAAACACTTTTACTACACTCCAAGAACAAGTTATAACTACACATTATATTATTTAAGTATAAATGATGTAATGTAGTGTATTTTTATTGTTGTAATCATTAATAATCCTTTTATCGTAATCACAAGAACCCAAGACGTTTCAACGTAAATATTTGTATACTACTTCGACAGACGCCATTATTGAATGTCTGTTACGTTCTAAATCGATTTGTCAAACCCAGAGAAATTGTCTCATATAAATTACCGGTGCAAATGTATTACAAAAGAAAACATAATTTGTGTTAACCTGAATAATTAGTAATCAACAAACAATAAACAAGTACTGAGTGTAACCACTGTGTTGTAATTTCATTAGGATGGTGTATTATAATTTGTGTACATTTTAGAGAACAGTTAGTATTGACGGCAAGCGCTCACATAGCCAACTCAACGAACTACTGGCCCGATTCAGACGGCCAAGTCAAGGCGGGAACAAATTGAATTCTCCACACCGCCTGAGCTGCACTTGTCATATCATCATAAAATTTTTTAATTGTTTTAATTAAACAATTTGGCGCCACCCGGGATTTTCACACCCCTAGTGAACAACAGGTAAGGACTTCGATACCTGGTTATTCGTATGTTCGCGATGGACACAATCAGTGTAAGTTACGTTCCAAAGCGACGACGGATGATAAGACACGTTACACCCATTACAATCTGATGCTTTTACATTTCGTAGAGAGAACAATGAGCGAGAGCTTTTACAAATTGGCTTCCATCGCAGGGCTTGAATAAGGTGAAAGAGGGCCACACCGCGCTATTTCAATATTTACTCCATGTATGTACTTACAATTTTTAGGTAATTACATGGTATTATTGACAAAAAGAACGCTTCCAACTCTGAACCTATGGCTGTTTTGCAACCCAATGTATTGTCATTTTTGTTGTTCATATCCAATCCATTATGTTACAAAATCTAAACTACATTTACTAATAATTTGTTTTCAGCACAATAGGTGAGTTATACCAAATTGTCACTATATGGAACCAAGAATATTCATTTTCATGGAAACAAGATTATGTGGTTTGGAGAACACGCACGCACGCCTTTCTGTATTTACCAATACTAGTTAAATCTTGCTTCCTGTATATACCAATCATCTGCTTCCTGATTTAGATATTTAATTTGTAATATCTGTACTGTACTTTTCGTTCCTCTGCTTCTGTTTCTCACTCTGCTGTTCTTATGCTTCTTGCATCATTTGGAAAGTAACCATTACAGGTTCACTTACTACTTTCTTACTTTGTGTGCGAATTAGTTGACTCAAACACAAAATTTAAAACAAACCTACATGTTTTGGGCGAATTGTTTTTATTGACACATTGTTGACATCTATTATTATTATTTAGTATTATATTCTGTGTTCCTTACAATAATTTTATTATATTATGGCTTTTTATGCCTTTAATAAGTTTCACAGTTTCTATTGATGTCTTCATCCCACTGCCACTTTTGTGTAAGTTTCACTATAAGGTTAGTCTTTTTGTAGAGGTGGACTTATTCATGATTTCTTCTCAATAACTGCCAAAGATTCTCTACAGCATTTGCATCAGGGTTACGATCTGCGCAGGTAATAACTTACATTATTTTATTGCAAAAATTAAAACTGACCGAGCTTTGTGGTAAACTCGTTTCCTACATCTTGTATGAAACAGAGCCTCCATTAGAAAATCGGTTCTTAAATTGTGGATACAGTCAGGTTTCAAAGACTTTTCTATACAGGCCTTGCTTCATAAACTTTGTACTATATATAATCTTCTAATTTCTTTAGAAGATATGCAGTTCTAAACAATGTGGTTGGGGTACAATACATTGAGACTGGAACACCTCATCTCTTAATTGGCATACATATTGATCACACTATTTAACTATTTAGAATGTACTGTATAGTTTTCACGAAATATGAAAGGAAATAGACAAAAATGTTTTCTCTCTTGACTAAGTATACATGGGTAGCGTATCCGCAGTTTTCTTTTAATATGTCTATAAGAAGAAATATGAGAAGTTTAAGATATGGTTAGGGCCTAAATTATTTACAATCTAACTAAAAAATTATTATAGACTACATTCTTCTATTTATTTCCACATTTCTTTTTAACTTATTTAGTCAAATTAATCTTTTCTTAGCCACTGAAAGCATAATTTTGTCGTTTTTATGTAGCCTGGGCGCTGAAAGCCAGAAAAACAAAAATTATCTCCAAACAATATCGATGCTAGTTTCACACTACATAATTTTACATAGTCAGAAATATCTTTATTGTTGGCATTTTGTTTGATTTAGTCATCTGAACAATTTTTTGCTCCATTTGTGGGCTTATATTGGGTTTTTGGCCA
Source organism: Magicicada septendecula (assembly GCA_034769895.1). Taxonomy (NCBI): domain Eukaryota; kingdom Metazoa; phylum Arthropoda; class Insecta; order Hemiptera; family Cicadidae; genus Magicicada; species Magicicada septendecula. Next base: position 704,280,220 of record CM068367.1, on the reverse strand, counting down.
CAGTTGCATTTCTGTTTTGAAGCAAAAGGCTGACCACATCTGAGTACAACATTAATATATTAACTGCTGGCTGACTGATTTTTGGAAACATCATTTTTTTTATATATCATATTTTTATGTGTTGTTAAACACTTAACCAGACCTTGTCCTTGGTGATAAGTGTGTTAATCTTCCAGGAACTTCACTTTTCAAGAAATACATCCTCGGCAAACATTATGTTCTAATAAAGTAGGCAAGGGGAATATTTTTATTACTGAAATGAGTTAAAATATCACTAAAAACATTTATATTGTTATGACGGTCTCAATGATCATCGTATGGTACAGTGAAAAACAAAACAGAGACACCAATTAAGCCACTAATCATCAGGTTTCATTAATCACAAGTAACAGTTTGTAATCAACAAGTTATTCAACAAGCTTATACAGCAATTCAAATTAAATTTGTCCACACACAATAATGTCAACTAACTGAGTCCCACAAAATAATCACTTTTCACTAATAACCACTTGTGATGGACTCAGTAAATCACCCGACATAAACTAAACTGACCATCGCTAGATTCTTATATTTATACCCCGCTGAGATGCCAGAATAATCTGTCACTTTTTGGATGACGTGTTAAACAAGAGCCTATTACAGGTGCTCTCGAATCCACTAGAAACAGTGGCAATGTATGGCCTTGAACACAGTGCGCCGACCGGTGGAGTCTGGAATAGCCTTGATTGTTGACACATGATAAGTGTCACACAACTCTCTTTCATCTCAAAGCAGCAATAAGTATGCACACAAACATTACAGCTGGGCTCTGCTGGGATAGCCAAGAAACATGTAGAACGATGTTTCCATTGTACGAGAATGTTCCATATTGCGTATACTTTATTATAGTTTACAAAACATGTACATTAAAGTACTGAGCTATCCACTATTATAATATACAATATAGGTGATTGTAAAGGTTTGGATCAACACACCTCACACTTGGAACCTCACGAAGGAAAAATTCCCAACTGGATTTTTAAACAGAAAACCGATCTACATGGAAAAAAACTTGCTTCATTGCAGAACAAGTCTTAATTTGTGGCACAAAATGTATGGAAACTACAAAAACATAAACAGCTTGAGGTGATACATGTTCTAGAATTTTCACTACTAAACGTCACAGTTTTGACCCCATGGTAACATAAGTATATCAGTTTTAAGGGTGAAATTACATTCAAATAGTTCACAGTATGAACAATCACAAAAATTGGATTAAATGTGTACTAACTTTTATCCAACAATTCTCATTCAAAAATATAATAGAATATTCATTATCCACAGTTCTTAACATTTCTATAATAATGGACATTACTATTAGGTTCATTAATTCACAGAAGGCTCTGACTGTGGTGACTGTGCTTCATCACTTTTATGTTAAATCATAAAATGTACTGTATTGTTTTGCAAGTAGCTAGATATAGTTGTGTTAATCTTCCTAGTAATTTTATTACACTTGTGAGTTTTATTGGAAAGTCGCACTATATATTTCATTAGAACAGTGTAAAATGCTTCTAAAAAGTATGAAGCATCTTAAGACTTTGTCAAATGGTGAAAAGAAATTTTTCATGTCCTAAAAGCCTGGAGGGTAAGTGTACATATGTGGTGACCCCATTGCCCAGTAATGGAATTATACCTATGATACACGAAGCTAGGGTGAAAAGTTCTGGGCTTTTATACAGAGATAGCACTACTATGCTCATCATATGGACTGTGTTATATGAATTCATCCTTTATAGGCTTAGTTTAGATGATTTTTAGTCAGTGAGTTGTTTATTATTAGCGACACAGTCTACCACTATAAGCACCTCAGGCATCATTTCAACTGCAACTGATATAAAATGAACTTGATTCATTACTGAGGGACTCTTCTTCATCGGATACAGGATACAATGATTAAGCATTGGGTTACTGAATTTAAAATGTGTCAGACAACCATAAATGATAACCCACATGCTGGATGTTCCATTGAAGTGACAACGCCAGAAGAAAATAAAAAACCTATAAAATCATTTTGGTGGGCTGTAGAATGAAAGTGAGCAAGATAACTGAGACTGTTGGTATGTCAACAGAATGTGTTCGCAATATCTTACACGAACATCTGTGTTTGACAAAGCTGTGTGCTAGATGGATAGTGTGTTTGCTGACACGACCAAAAAGTGTCAAAAGGATGTTTTAACCGATTGTTTGGCACTCTATTCCCACAATCCAACCAAATTTTGTGTTGATTCATAACCATTGATGAGACTTGCGTCCACCAGAACACTCCTGAGACCAAACAACAATCAAAACAATGGACCAGGAAGGACAAACCAACTCCAAAGAAGGCAAAGACAATTCCTTCTGCTGGTAAGATTATGGCGACTGCTTTTTGGGTTGCATATGTAGTAATCTTCAATGACTATCTTAAAAGGTGAAAAAATTAATGGAAAGTACTGTACAAACCTACTAAACCTTGAAAACAACGAAATCAAGAAAAAAACGGCCACATTAAGCAAAAAACAAAGTGCTGTTTCGCCAATGCACCATCTCCCATGCCAATTGTTGCCACAGCTAAAATCAAAGAATTGAAGTTGGAATTATTTCCTCACCCATCATACTCGCCCTATTTACCTCCAAACGACTTCTATCTCTTTTCTAACCTCAAAAAATGTCTCGCTGGAACAAGATTTACTGACGGCAATCAACTCAGCGATGCTGTAAATGGCTACTTTGAATACCTTAACAAATCGGCTTATCAGTGTGGCTTGACCGCTTTAGAACATCATTAGAAAAAGAGAGATTACGTTGAGAAATAAATGCAAATAAATCCAAAAAAGTGTTGTTTTCTTATTCCGGGCCAGAACTTTTTACCCTATCCTTGTACGTAACTTGCATAGTAGTAATGTTTACAAGGTAGCTAATCTCAAAGTCTTAATGATCAAGATATTTCTAGCCTTTCAGAGGCTGGCTGATTATTCTTCATGCATCAAAGAAGGGCCATGGAACAATCTTGCAACCTCAGCAGAGTGTAAATGTCGGTGGTTAAACTTATGTTGTTTGTGAAAGTTTGTTCTGCACTACTGCGACCATGCAAAGTCATATATGAATGTCTGTGTATATGAACACTAAGTTGTGCTTAATGAATTCTCTTATATTAAATTATTTTGTACTACTGTGTAAAGATGATGGTCTGTGGAACACTTGAGTCATGATTAACGAATTCTGTTGCATTACATAATTTTATAATACTGTTTAAAGAACAGATTGACCTGATCGGTGCAATCATTATAAGAAGTGGTGTTTAGAAACGGGGCAAAGGATCTTTGACAGTGGATACACCAAAATTGTTATATTGTACAAGAGTTTAGGGTACATGATAAGTCATAGATATCTGTTTGGAACGGAGTTTTTCACTATGTACCAACCGTGCCATGATTGCATGGCTTGATATTTAAGGACACTGAAGGGCAGATGGCAAAATGCACAAATGTTTATAAAAATACACTTCAAGGTCACCACTGTGGGGGGTCACAGTAGTGCTGACAGCTTATCTCAAAGACTGTACCCAGAAAAATTCCAACATTGCTACAAAAAGGTACACCATGATTGTAGGTGTCTACTCAGGTGGGTGGCAGCTTATGCTACTACAAAATCAGGAGATTATGACTGTGGTAAAAGTGTTAGTTCACATCTTCTGTTGCTGTTATGAAGTTGCTATGGAAATTCATCGAGATCAAAAGAGGTGTAGTCTTCACAGAATTATGTCACCAACCAGGTATTTTAAAGATACAGACAATGACACTCCATCCTCAGTCTGACAAAATGGTTGAGAGATTCAACATGCCACTGAAGCACAATCTGTCAAAAGTTGTCAATGAAAACCAACCACACTGTGATCAAAGTATACCACTTTCTTAATGGCCTAATGTACATAACACAACTGCCATAATTCCAGAAAAACTAGTTGTGGGTGAGAGATTTTCTTCTTGGATACTTAATGTTCGGATCACCTGAACCTCAGCTCCAGGAACCAGTGACCGGAGAACCAAATGTGAATAACGAATTGGTTAAGGTTGATGATGGCTAATGACAGAATGAAAATGTGGTTCAATGTCTGCAGTAGTAGTGTGGGCTTGAAAGAAGAAGACCGGGTTTGGTTATGTAACCCGAAGCGCCATCATGGTGACTCCTGAAATACCAAGATAACTAGGAAGGCCCTTAAACTATGAGGAAGAGAAGCAAGGATATTGTTTATTGTATTCAATGGGAAGGTCAATGGATATTCAAGGCCTCCATCTAGACCATGTGACGAAGAATTATTGCAAAGGCAGTTTGCCAGTTTTGGATGAACAAGGTTAAGGAGAGTAATCTTACACCTGAGCTGGGCAACTGTGTAGAAGCAATTTTTACAAGGCTAGCCAATCTTGCAATCTCAAATAATCTACAGATTTCTATACCTTCGAAAGACTGGTAAATTATTCTCCACACACTGAAGAAGTATGCAAACAATCTCACAACTATGGTGGGGTACAAGGACTATTCAAAAATTAATCTCTGATTGCCTGCTTTACACAAACATAGTACTATGCTGAGGAAATAGATAGTACCATATAGCTGAGTGACTACATGATACCTTGCATGTATATTTGTCCAGCAGAATTGTGAAACATTCTGGATTGTTATAGGTAATGCGAGATGCCCCTTCCAGACATTACTTGACTACCCTACCTGCATCTACCCACTATCTGACTACAATGCAAGTCGGTGGAGCTACTAATACTGGATTTTGGAGCAGCCCAGTTCAGTGATATTAGAGTGTGGAGGAAGCGAGTATTGCAGTGTTTATTGTGTTAAGATGGAACTATAATAAGGTGACATTTATTATTTTGTGTTGGACACATTTAACTTGAATTATTCTAGTGTCTTTGTTGATTTCTAACTGTTGTTTGTAGCTAAATTAAAGTTTGTAATTTAGTGACTTCATTGGTGTCAGTTATTCTGATTCCAGTAAACAACACAACAATCTGTGAGACCATCATAACTATGGTGTCAGAAGTGTGAATAGCCTTCAACGGTGAAAACAGAGGACACTTCATATAAGAGTTCTGCATGTGATAATTTTGCAAACATGGATACCAGTAAGATGATGAAACCTTTCCAAGCAATTCTACTGCAAACAGAGGAACAACGCTGACATGAGGAGGAAGAAGGAGAAAGACGACAAAAAAGAATGCTGACAGGAAGTGGAAGAAGCAGAAAACAACAGGATGAGAAAGTGGAAGAGAGACAGAAAGCATCCCAGCTCAAAATATAGGAACGCCAGAAAGCATTATTGCTCAATTCAAAGGATCGAGAAGATGAAAAACATAAGCAGAAGGCAAAAGAATGGAATCATGGAACAGAAGAAATAAAGTCAATGATACAGGGGCAAAAGCAATTTGCAAGAGCATACTATTGCAGAGCTGGGTCTCTTACATGGTGACTTGGATAAATTATGTGGTGATCTGAATGGAATGGGCAAGAGGTAAGATTGTCTTCAGTAGAAAAATCTGTCTCAAATATAGAACAATGTTAAACAAACAAACAAAAACAAACACACACACACACGTTCACACCTGCAGTAGAAGACACAATTGCAAATATAAAAGAGCAAATTAAAAGTGAAGTCGAGTAGTTAATAAAAATACAGCCACATGTTTCAAAACAAATTGCGGAACAGACTGTACCAATGGTAAAGATGGAAACAGACATAGAAAATAAGGACAACAGAGTCACTTTGTCTGCAGTTGGGACAGTTCATGTCCAGGCCACAAGATTAAATGGAAGCACTCACTTGATGATGTATCTTCAGCAATTTGAAGCTGCTCCTTGTGCAAATAGTTGGACGCAGTAAAACATTTGCATGATGTGTACTACGCTGAATTGAGAGCAAGGTTCTGGGGACAGTCTTCAAGAGTTGAAGCAAGTATCGGCTGATTAACTGGACTGGCCTATTCTGAAGCACCACAGGATTTTTGAACGAGGTTTGCAATACAGATATTGATAGCATCTGAGATTGTTAACTTGAGCAAGTGTTAAGAATGGCAAGACATTGAAATATCTCAGAAGCTCTTGTTCATCCCTTTAAGTTTGAAGCCATGTATGCCTTGACTTAATCAGCCACCTCCAGTCTCAATTTAGCCCTCGTACCATACAGACTATGACTGGCAGCCCCGTCAAAGTATAGGAAAAATAGACATGTACATTCAGGTCTTCTCGAGTTTAGCCACCATATGCTCATTGCATACATTGTTAATGGAGTGATTCTTGACCCCAGAAATTACGAATGCCTACAGGTTCGTTGTGGACTTAAAGAGAGAATGTCCTGAGAGTTGGCCAAGAGAAGCTAAAGGTTTCCATAGTTGAAATGATAGGATCAACCAACCATTTGATCAAGTATGTGATGGTGGCCAAAAAATGAGTTAACAGGCGTGGAGAAGAGGAATCCTTGGGTTTGGATGCAGAAACAGAAGAAGAACTAGTAGAAGAAGAGCCAATTTGTAGCAACAAAGAGGTAATTGGAAAGCCTATCGTCGTTGAGGAAAGACTCTTGCTTGCTCCTGAGTTAAAGGAAGCACCTGTCGGAGATGTCACTGAAGAGGGCCAGTAAGAGCCACAGAATTATTCTTCGCAAGTAAATAACCAACTGTCTAGACCATTTAGACCACCTGGCAAAGTATTATTGTAAAGACGGTTTGCCAGTTTAGGAGTTTGGCCTTAAGGAGGGGGTAATTCTTAACGCTAAGGAAATTTATGGTGCCCCGTAGCTGAATGACTATATGACAACTTGTATGTATATTTGTGTGGCAGAATTACATAACTCTCTGGACTGTTCTATGCCATATGAGATACCCCTTCCAGATGTTACCCGACTACCCTACTGGCACTGAGGGCATTGTATCTCACTACAATGCAAGACGGCAGAGAAACAAATTCTGGATGTCAAAGCGGCCCAGATCAGTGGTATTAGAATGCAGAGTAATTGTTGCGATTATTATTGTGTTAGTGCAGAACTATAAAGGTAACATTTATTATTGTGTGTTGGACACATTTAATTTAAATTATTGTATAAAAGTACCTTTGTTGATTTCTCACCAAATAAAGTTTGTAATTAGTTACTTAATAGGTGCCAGTTATTTTGTTTCTACTGAAAAACATGACGCTCCATATATTTCTATTGTCGTAGCAATGTGATATTATATATATTCAGTCACTTTCTGCTACAGTCCATTTCTTGATGTATATACAGTGGAACTTGGTTATTACGGCCTCGGCTGTTACGTCAACTCGGGTGTAGCGTTATTTTGTCATAAATCCGGTCAAACTGATATCTTTAACATTATAAAAATTCCCGGTTTTAACGTCACTAAATATTGTACTACTCTGTTATAGCGTCAACAATTTCTCAGATATTTTACTCTAAATGTCATATAAACGTATATATGTGCGCGCGCTACGCCCATGGCTACAGACATACATTATTATTTTCTGTATACAGACAAAAAATTATTTTCTGTATGGACACGGCGCAACCTGCCTCAATTTCACTCTTAGATGAAATACAATTCCTAGACGACTCTTGGAAGAGTGTAACACAGAAGACGATACTAAATTGCTTTAGTAAAGCACAACTCGTACATGAAAATTTACCCGATGATGACGAAGACGACGACTTGCCGCTCTCGGAGTGGATTAAGAAATTCGACGTAAATTAATTTGGAAATGAACTTGATTCCTATGCATCAGTGGATAACCAAGTAGAAACATTCCAAGTGTTGAGTGATGCAGAAATTATCACGGAAGTAAAAAACATAGAAGCAGAAGATAGTGTTGAAGAAGATGCTGAGCAAGAGGAGGATGCCGACATCGTTTGTCCGACAGTACAAGAAGCAATGAGAGCCACCGAAACTCTTTCACGATTTTACTGCTTTAGAGAGACGTCTGACGACACGTTCAACGCAGCGCAGCATCTCCACAGCACAACAGAAAGAATTTATTTTTCAGAAAGGAGCGTTCAAAAGAAAATTACGGATTACTTTCAACAGTAAGCCCAAATGTAAGTTACATGTACTTTCTTTTTGATCTTTTAAAATATTCTTCATGCTGTTTGTATAAACGAAATGCAGTTTGTAAACTTTAGAATAAATATCACGAATAATGTTAATAATGCAAAGATCTTTTTTTTATTTCTCCTTCCTTACTAGTGATTAAAAAGGGTCTTTTATAACGACTCTTTTATAACGTCACTCGGACATAACGTCATTATTTTTTTTGGTCCCTTCAATGACGTTATAACCAAGTTCCACTGTAATACATTTAATATTTATAATATTAAATGTAATATATATATATATATATATATCCAGTATTCGTTTACAATGTTTCACATTGTTACAAGCAAATTTGTGGTCCATTTTGTTTATTTCTGTTTGAATAGTGACCGCTGGACCATGGACCTTGTCACTGCCTCTAACACTGGCTGTAATATATGTGTTGGTGTTCTTTCAAATGAACCACTGTCTGCTGAGTATTAGAGTTGGTGCCCTAAATTGCTGCACAGCATCGGTATCAGACGATGAGGTTCAAGGTCCATGGAAAAGCAGATCTAAACCATCCAACTGCTACCAGGACCTTGCGCGACCGTGCCCTAAATGGCCTGGTGTGGGCAACAGTCATTCTACCTAATAACACACACATCAAAGATAGTACAGGGTGCCGAGTCATTGCTAAAACTGAGTCAAACAGTCAAGCCCTTCACTGGGGACTACTGTAACGCACATGAATTTGTGTACGGCAGACTTTGTTATTGAAAGAGCTTGCAGTTCAGTCAAGTTCACAAATGGGAATAATGGATGATCGAGCATGTGACATGTCTATGGCATCACCGGATGGAGTCCAGGCAAGAGTGCCACCAAGACACCAACACAAAGTTTGGCTGGCTACCCAGTACTTTGAAACCTCAATTAAAGTCATATTTCTAAAGTAATTCTTCATGCACTGAAGTTCTTTATCTTCATTTATTTTTGCTCTAATTTTATATCTTGGTTAATAAATATATAATAGCAGGAGGATGTTTCAGTTGAAGGTCAGGACACACCCCACAAGTATTGAACAATAACCCCCAAAGACAAACTGTTAAAAACCATTGAAGTGATAACATCTTGAAGACATGAGCTGCTACAAACAATGTTAGACATAGAAGGAAAATGGAGTTTGTATAAGATAGGATAATATGCAAGATTTGTTCATAAAATTTCCAAACTTTGTAAATTGTGTGACATATAGCACTACTAATGGAAGGTGAGGGCTTTTCCAGTAAGTGTCTACAAACAACTCTCGCATATAGATGTGGGCCGGGCAAATGCCCAGTGGGCAGGACATTTATAAATGGGCATTTGCCTGGGAAATTGCCCAAAGCAATTTTAAGCGCCCAAAATCTGGGCATTTATAAAAAAAAGTATTGCTTTAACTTTTGACTGCTTATAATAATTACTAGAGCTTATAAAATATCATAAAAACCATTATTAAAGGTAGATTTCATGAATAAACTTGAAACGGTTGGAATAAAATGAGATTCTTTGTAATCTTTGATATTTTCACTAGGGCGTTTGCCAAAAAAAACATGTTATAATGCCTTAATATTGCTAATAATTATCATAGCTTCTAAATAGCACCCTAACAATATTATGAAAGATAACTAAATGGGAGAATAATTAAATGGGCTAAGGAAAATATGTACTACTTAGGGCCTATGCAGTTTAAAAATGTTATTAAGATTAACTTACAATAAATTAGATTTATTAGGTAATATAATGGTAACAAAAATATATTTAAAAAAAATATTTTAGATATTAATTATGAGTCAATTATCAGGTAATTATATTTTCATTATGAATTTTAGAAAAAAGAACAGAAATAGGCCTAAACAGACAACTAACAGAAAAATAACTTTATAATTTTTACAGGTTTTAAGAAAAACTTTGAATTACTCATCGAGGAGTGGGAAATTAAGCTAGGAGTTGGATTTACTAATAATAGGTGAGGATTTCTGGAGGGGGAGACTGGGGGCAGCCATTTTGTTGTGGTCTTGGAGGGGGGAGATTGGTGGCAGTCTGGCAGCCATTTAGTTATGGAATAGGGCTGTCTGTGAGTGGTTGAGTGAGATAAGCTAACCCCTTCTTTGTGTTATTTGAAGTGTTAGATTGAATAATTGCAAAATGGTTAAGAAAAAAGGACCTGTTTGGAACTTTTTCAATTTGAAAGGGAAAGGAGTATCTTGTAAATATTGTTTTAAGGAGTACAAACAGTCACATTCCAACAAAATGGAAAATCATATAAAAAAGTGTTTCAAGTGCCCTCAGGATTTAAAAAAAGTGCTTGAGTTAAGTACAATGATTGAAAAACCTATTAAAAAGAAAAGCCCTTATGAACCCTTAATAGTTGAAGTGGAGGATTTCAACAAACCAGGACCAAGCTCAGGATCATTTAAATCAAGTTCTTCCAGTGAGTTTCTTCCGCAACCTGTTTCGTCCTCAACTCCAAAAGGAATCCCTTCATTTGTTGACCACATGGATATTCAAACCAATGTAAGTATACATTTAAAAAATACACAAACATTATTAGACCTACTTCAAATGTTGGCTATAGGCTTTAGAGAAAACTAGGCCTAAGGCCTAGAATATTATCCATCCAAAAGGTTTTACTTAAGTTTGTAAATGAACAAACATGAGTTTTACGATGTGCAAAATATATATATATTATTATAACAAATTTCTCACTTCTAGATCTAGGCTACCTGGCTACCTCATCTTCTACATATCCTAACCTCATCAACAAATGTTAAAACAAACTAGGCCAAATGTAATTTTAAGCTTTAAGGATGTTTGATGTTTAAGTTAAATAGGCAAGTAGGCCTGTAAAGGAATATTTTTGCTGCAAATTGTTAATGCATGTGTTTATTCGGTACTTGCGTATCATATAGTAGACTACCTTTAGCCTACCTTGCACCGCGGCGGTTAGATTAGGTTAGGATGCTATTTTGTTTAACTAATCTTTGTTGACCTTATAATTTGTTAAGAAGCTACGTTATTTAATGATTGAACTAAGTTAACTAATTTACATCATTAAGACAAGCCTACTTTTTGAGTCTAATGGTATGTTGTATTTTTTCAGGAGATGCTGAACCAAAGCCTCGCCAAGGCCATATTCGTCAGTGGATCTCCCTTGTCCATGGTAGAACATCCACTTTGGATAGATTTTTTCAAAAGAATCAGGCCTTCCTTCCAGTTGCCTTCAAGATATCGGCTATCCTGTACTTACTTAGATGCTCAGTACACAGAAACGCAAGGAAACATAAATAAGCAACTAGAGGAGGCAAAAAATCTCCATCTGCAGTGTGATGGCTGGAGTAACCTAAAAAATGATCGATTATTAACTTCATAATTTCAAAGCCTGAACCAATTTTTGTTGAGTTTGTAATGACTAACAGCAACAGTCACAATGCCGAGTACCTTGCTCAGCTTATCACAAATTTAATGGAGAAGTATGGACCAGAAAAGTTTCTGGTGGTGACCAGAAAAGTTTCTGGTGGCGATTGGTGATAATGCTGCAAACATGAAAGCTGCATTGAATCTGGTAAAGGTTAAGTTTCCTCATATTGTTCCTCTCGGGTGTCTAGCTCACCTATTAAACTTATTGTGCCCAGATATTTTAGGCTGTCAAACAATCAAAATTTTCATGGCAAACGCAGTTGAGGTTGTCAAAACAGTAAAACACAGCCACATTTTACACGCATTGTTTGATGAAATATCAGCTGAAAAAAAATTCAAAGATAGGATTTCACTGAAGTTCCCAGGAAAGACTAGGTGGGGGAGCCATCTTTTCTGCCTTGAGAGTTTGCAGTCAAACAAAGTTGTCCTACAAACCTTAGTTGTCAACGAAAAGGCGCAATCATACCTGAAGCCTGAAATAAAGAAGAGAGTTCTTGATGATGATGTTTTCTGGGTGAGAGTTGACAAAATGATAGAGCTGATGAACCCAATCGTTCATTTGATTACGGCTTTTGAATCCAATAAGCCTCAAGTTCATAAAATAGCCAAAAAGTTCAATGAGTTGGAGGCAATTCTCATCGAGAAGCTACCGTCCTCTCCACTGCAATCTGCAGAAGAAAAGGCAATCTTGGCTAAATTCCAAGCTAGGAAGGAATTTGGTGTATCGTCTATTCACCTTGCAGCTAATCTTCTTGATCCAGCAGCACAAGGTAGTAATCTGAAGCCTGTCGAGATGCTTGATGCAATAAGCTTTGTTTGTGGGGCAAAGAACACAGGATTAGATGTTGTTCACGTTAGAGAGAACTTAGCTGATTACAGTGACAAACAAGGAATTTGGTCCAGACAATTTGTGTGGGAAGGAGTGGGTCTTGATGAAGAGAATCGTGTAAATCCTTTACTGTGGTGGCGAGGTTTGAGAGGAACTTGTGAACTGGTGGAAGTTGCTATAAAAATTCTTGGGGCACCCGTTACGTATGCTGCCACAGAGCGAACTTTCAGCACTTTTGGCTGGATACATAGTAAGAAAAGAAACAGACTTACATCTGAGAGGGCAGCAAAGTTAACATATCTCGCATACAATTGGAAACTGATGCATGGAACACCTAAGCTCCAGAAAAAAACCGAACAGAGTAGTCCAGAGTCTTTTTTCTGGACTCCAGACAAAGACAAAGGGGGAAAAACCCCAGTATCCGATGAAGAACAAATTATAGGCCTAGAGTTTGAGGAATCAGAAGAATCTGAGACAGAACTTCATGACACTTCATCAGAAAAAAGTGATGAAGATCAGGAAACTGAAGAAAGTGATTAAAAAGCGATAATGGACAATTTCATTAATTTTTTCGCAGTAGATAATCTACCTATCTACGCTACCTAATATAAGACAATTATACTTCATTTCAAATTAATTTATCAACCTAATTTGTTTTCTTTTTTCAATAGTTACTATAGCCTATTTTGTATTATTCATAAGCCAATTAAAGTATTGAACCCATTAAAGAAGTAAAAAAGTTACGTTTAGTCCAACATTTTTTTCCCAATAACAAAACTAACACTCAAGCAACATTTTCAATATGTCTACCAAACCACTAAAGAAGCAATATTGCAAAACAACTTTTCCAATACAATATATCAGCTTAAAAAAATTATTTATAAGCGTTGCCTTATCAATATATATTTAAAATGAATAAATGCCCGGGCATTTATGGATTTTGGGCATTTGCCCGGGCATTTAACCTGGACATTCGCCCCAACTTACAAATGCCCGGGCATTTTACATCACTACAGACTCGCAGCGTCACGAGCCTGCCAAGCTCCCCCACCAATGTGCCCGCCAGTCCCTACCCATACAGTAGCCTTGTGAAGGAGGGGTGTGATTACCTACTAACTTACATCACTACTACTAACACATTTATCGTTTCTGTTTGGAGTCTATGATTCTATCTTTACGTTGTGGAGTTAGTTACACTGTTTTATTTTTCAAAGTTACTCTTTCGTTAGTTATTTACATTCGTTTCTTCTTACATACGCTTATTCTTTCATTAGTTTATTTTGTTTTTTTTTCATTCTTTACATTTCTTTCATGTTTATTATTTACGTTATTAATATATACTTTTATTCTTTATGTTGCTTTATTCAAAATGAATCTGTAGAGTTGCTAATTGTCGCCTGAAATGAGGAAAATGCCGTCCGTTTTTTTTTCCAAACCAAAGGATTAATTCACAATCCTAGATTATGTAATTAATGTAAATAATCGTGAAAATAAACTAATAAACCCTCCTAATAAAAATTAAAAAAAGACACAAAATAAAAAGAATTGAAGAAGTGCGTGCGTTTAATAAAAAATAAATAAAAATTAAAAAACAAAAATAAAAATTAGCCTACAAACAAAAAATTGAAACAAAATAGAAAGACTAGAATTGAAGCATGTGTGCGTGGGGAATTAAAGGCACCCGTGCATCATATGAATGTGTGTAATGTATGCTAATCACTCCTTCACACCGCTACTGTAGGAGAAGGGACTGGCAGGAACATTGGTGGGGGAGCTTGGCGGGCTCGTGACGCTGCGAGAGTTGTTTGTAGACACTTATTGGAAAAGACCCAAAGGTGTAATATGCTGCAATCTAGCGACCACATTGGGTAGCAGCCCAGAGAAAACCACAATGTACTATTTTCTTTAGTCATTGTACTAGACCTGTTTGTGTCAACAAGTGTTACAAACGACTTTTAAAATGAGCGATTTAATGAACAACGAATTAATATGAAATTTTGTGTTAAACTGTGAAGATCCTTCACAGAAACAACTGAAATGTTGCAAACAAGCATACCAGGATGAGGTATGCTTAACAGTCTCCCGTGTTACAAAGGAGCCCTGAACGCTCTCTTGATCATGCATTTTCTTCCTTAATAATTAGATAACATATTGTCAATTCTTTGAAATTACATTAGTAATCTGATTTAATTTAAATAAATCCCTCTGTACAAAGCTGTAAGTTTTCTATGAATCTGAATAGGCCTAAGTGAAAATTTTCTTGACCAAGAAATCACAGATCAAGCATGGCGTTTAAAGACATCTATCCATTTTGGGCTACGATTATTACTGACAATACAATACTAGACATGGATAGCACTTCAAAATATCTAGCCTTCATACATATAATAGTACACAAATCTAAAAAAACATGTGGCACAATTTCCACCAAAAAGTCATCAGATTTTTCAAGCTGATATGTGTATAATTTTGTATGATTAAGAACACAGGATACAGAGAATGCTTGAATTAAAACATTTTGGAGTTCAGGGGATGAAGTTCCTTCTAGTTTTATGAAAATATCTGAAAAGGTGTCTCCTTCCAGGCAGTCACATTACATGATCTTTTTTTCTGGTAGACCCAATTTTTCAGATTGTTTGACAAGTATTATACATGTCAGACCACTTCTTTGAGCTAAATGATCACTTTATAAATACACCTTGTAATTTCTAAGCTGACTACCCAATCTTGCCCTGCCAGTTGAAAGGTTTACTGGTTCCATTCATATTGAAAATATCGGTATGGAGAACCATACATGACTTCATATTCTAAGATTTATATTTAAAATCATTTTCGAAATGAAATGTTACCATAGAAACTACTTCTTTCTACTTACTGCTTCAGCCTTAACCACAATACTGTGGTCACTAACATATACCACCTCACGTTATCGCACTCGATTTTCACTGATGATGGAATTCGATGGCATTGCCGAAATGTCTGGTTTTGTAGAAAACATTGGACTACGGCCAAATATCCCGGAAAGGAATTTTAACAAAAACTACTTCTTTGTTGCCGATAACGTTGTACACATATATATAAAAAATATGCATAAAATTAATGGCTTGTATAAGTTAATGATTGATCTCCATTAAGTAGTGCTCAAGTTTCCAAAGTTTTAATATTATGATGTCCGTAATTAAAACATCAGAGCAGGTTTAGTGTGTACGAGGGTACACCGTGGACAAAAATTTTCAACATTTCCTATTGAGCGTTGCTTAAAGTAAAGCTGCGAATCTACAGTGTACGTTTCACAGAACAAACACGCGAAAAAGAAGGAGCGCTCCGAAGTCACTCATGGACCCTCAGCATCTTGCAGAGGGTTCATTCCCTAAAGATGAAAAGTCTGTCTATGAATCTTTCCTCTGTAAACACGTGCAGTTACACTGCCCAGCGATCCACAGGAAGCAAATTGCTATCCACGCTGCACACTTTTTTGGCTTGCATGCGTTATGTTGGTATGGGTTCGGCACTTTCCATTTAAAAACCGTGCAAATGTAAGAAAATAAACATGAATGAGGCCAGAAATAACGTGAAGTGTGTGTGTGTGTGTGTGTGTGTGTGTGTGTGTGTGTGTGTGTGTGTGTGTGTGTGTGTGTGTGTGTGTGTGTGTGTGTGTGTGTGTGTGTGTGTGTGTGTGTGTGTGTGTGTGTGTGTGTGTGTGTGTGTGTGTGTGTGTGTGTGTGTGTGTGTGTGTGTGTGTGTGTGTGTGTGTGTGTGTGTGTGTGTGTGTGTGTGTGTGTGTGTGTGTGTGTGTGTGTGTGTGTGTGTGTGTGTGTGTTCCCTGCCTTTTCATTGCGGTAGTCATAATAATAAAATGGAAACGTAAACAGTACATAACTGAGAAAAAAATACATAAATGAAAAAATTATAATTTTATTGCCTGGCAACAAAATTATTTTATTTTTAACAATTACCATTGTTTGAAAAAGTTTAAATGAATTTTCAAGTACTTTACTCTTGTTAAAACGTAAAAGGTTGCAGGTAAACTACCCCTTCCCCTTAACAGATCTTCACCAAAATTAAAATTCCTAGAGTCCTCTACAATTCAGTGATGTATGCGAAACATTATTTAATTCTGTTTGAATTTGCGGCTGTTATCATTTGCAAAAAAAAAAATTTCCCTTGATATAAAAAAACCGTTGCAGGTAAACTACCCCTTTCCCTCAACCGATCTTCACCAAAAACAATAGGTCGTGAGTACTCTACAAATCAGGGCTGTATGCAAAAAATTATTTGCTTCTGTTTGAATTTGCGGCAGTTATCGTTTGCCATAGAAAAAAAATCTACACACAGACAGACAGACACACACACAGACACTTTTCGGAAAACGACTTTTTTTCATGTTTTGAGTGTAGTACAATCAGAATCTGCAATAATCTCGAACACGATTTTTTTTGCCATCACCATACTTCCATTTCCTTAAGGAATATGGAAGTAAAAAGGTACCAAATGAAATCAATGTTGCTGCATTTATAACAGCTGAGCATCAATCTTACAGTGTGCAGCACACTATAGAAAAATATCGGTATGGAGAACCATACATGACTTCCATATTCTAAGATTTATTTTTAAAATCATTTTCGAAATGAAATATTACCATAGAAACTACTTCTTTCTACTTACTGCTTCAGCCTTAACCACAGTACTGTGGTCACTAACATATACCACCTCACGTTATCGCACTCGATTTTCACTGATGATGGAAGTCAATGGCATTGCCGAAACGTCTGGTTTTGTAGAAAACATTGGAATACGGCCAATTATCCCGGGAAGGAATTTTAACAAAAACTACTTCTTTGTTGCCGATAACGTTGTACACATATATATAAAAAAAAGCATAAAATTAATGGCTTGTATAAGTTAATGATTGATCTCCATTAAGTAGTGCTCAAGTTTCCAAAGTTTTAATATTATGATGTCCGTAATTAAAACATCCGAGCAGGTTTAGTGTGTATGAGGGTTCACCGTGGACAAAAATTTTCAACATTTCCTATTGAGCGTTGCTTAGAATAAATCTGCGAATCTACAGTGTACGTTTCACAGAACAAACACGCGGAAAAGAAGGAGCGCTCCGAAGTCACTCACGGACCCTCAGCATCTTGCAAAGGGTTCATTCCCTAAAGACGAAAAGTCTGTCTATGAATCGTTCCTCTGTAAACACGTGCAGTTACACTGCCCAGCGATCCACAGGAAGCAAATCGCTATCCACGCTGGACACTTTTTCGGCTTGCATGCGTTATGTTGGTATGGGTTCGGCACTTTCCATTTAAAAACCGTGCAAATGTCAGAAAATAAACATGAATGAGGCCAGAAATAACGCGAATTGTGTGTGTGTGTGTGTGTGTGTGTGTGTGTGTGTGTGTGTGTGTGTGTGTGTGTGTGTGTGTGTGTGTGTGTGTGTGTGTGTGTGTGTGTGTGTGTGTGTGTGTGTGTGTGTGTGTGTGTGTGTGTGTGTGTGTGTGTGTGTGTGTGTGTGTGTGTGTGTGTGTGTGTGTGTGTGTGTGTGTGTTCCCTGCCTTTTTATTGCGGTAGTGATAATAATAAAACAGGAAACGTAAACAGTACATAACTGAGATATTTTGCCTGCCACGCACGATATATTTTCTCTTATACATGACTAGCAGAATACCCGTGCTCGCTACGGAGTTTCACGTTGTACGTAATGAAAATGTTAGTTTAATTAATAAAGTTTAATTAAAGTAGGCTTCTTGAAAATAAATAGCTGTTGCCCACAACTTCATTTACGTGGTCTTCAATTTAATGCGATAATATATTTAGAACAGAATCTATTCTATTGGGTTGCCATAGTAACCAGAACTAATAGTTTTTTAAGACCGCAAAGGACCCCCCAGAGGATCGTATCGAAAAAAACACCTGTCCTATGTTGGTTCTCCCGTTGCGTAAATATTTGTGCCAAGTTTGTGTGAAATCGGTCCAATGGTTTAGGTGGAGACGTGGAAGACCCCAAAGGACCCCCCAAAGGATCGTATCGAAAAAAACACTTGTCCTATGTTGGTTCTCCCTTTGCGTAAAATATTTGTGCCAAGTTTGGTTGAAATCGGTCCAGTGGTTTAGGAGGCAATGTGGAAGACCCCAAAGAACCCCCAAAAGGACCCCATCGAAAAAACACCTATCCTATGTTGGTTCTCCCGTTGCGTGAAATATTTGTGCTAAGTTTGGTTGAAATCGGTACAGTGGTTTAGGAGGAGATGTGGAAGAAACGTTCGCGGACGTGCGCACAACAACTCATCGAAGTTTCATCGCAATCGGATGAATGGTATAGGAACGCATACGGGACAAACAAAGAAACATTCATTTTTATATATAAGATGTAAACTATACCACTTACTTGACATAAACCGTGATAGCTAAGCTAATGTACAACATATATGTATTAATTATACACATAAATTTTCCTCGATAGACACTCTATATATTGGCGAAAACTTGAATAAAATCCGTTCAGTACTTCCTGAGATTAGCGATTTCAAACACAGAGAAAAAACGTACCGACTTTACTTTATACTATGTACAGATTTACATTAAAATGAAAAAAAACGTAAAAGGTTGCAGGTAAACTACCCCTTCCCCTTAACCGATCTTCACCAAAATCAAAAGGGCTTGAGTCCTCTACAATTCAGTGACGTATGCAAAAAATTATTTGATTCTGTTTGAATTTGCGGCAGTTATCGTTTGCCATAGAAAATACGCTTGATAAAAAACGTTGCAGGTAAACTACCCCTTCCCCTCAACCGATCTTCACAAAAAACAATAGGTCTTGCGTACTCTA
The DNA here is from genome assembly GCA_034769895.1 of Magicicada septendecula. Lineage (NCBI taxonomy): Eukaryota > Metazoa > Arthropoda > Insecta > Hemiptera > Cicadidae > Magicicada > Magicicada septendecula. The sequence continues at coordinate 704,261,010 of CM068367.1, read as the reverse complement.
CAAATCACGGCTGTATGCAAAAAATTATTTTATTCAGTTTGAATTAGTGGCTGTTATCGTTTGTCATAGAAAATACCCTTGATAAAAAAACGCTGCAGGTAAACTACCCCTTTCCCTTGACCGATCTTCACCAAAAAAATAGGTCTTGAGAACTCTGAAATTTAGGGCTGTATGCAAATAATCTTTTGATTCTGTTTGAATTTGCGGCTGTTATCGTTTGCCATAGGAAATACCCTTGTTAAAACATAAAACGTTACAGGTAAACTACCCCTTTCCCTTAACCGATCTTCACCAAAAACAATAGATCTTGAGAACTCTACAATTGAGGGCTGTATGCGAAATATTATTTGATTCTGTTTGAATTTGCGGCTGTTAGCCTTTGCCAAAAAAAAAATTTTCCTTGATAAAAAAAACCGTTGCAGGTAAACTATCGTGAGTACTCTACAAATCAGGGCTGTATGCAAAAAATTATTTGATTCTGTTTGAATTTGCGGCTGTTATCGTTTGCCATAGAAAAAAATCTACACACAGACACACACACAGACACTTTTCGGAAAACGACTTTTTTTCATGTTTTGAGTGTAGTACAATCAGAATCTGCAATAATCTCGAACACGATTTTTTTTGCCATCACCATACTTCCATTCCTTAAGGAATATGTAAGTAAAAATAAAATAATTTTGTTGCCAGGCAATAAAATTATAATTTTTTCATTTTAATGTAAATCTGTACATAGTATAAAGTAAAGTCGATCCGTTTTCTCTCTGTGTTTGAAATCGCTAATCTCAGGAAGTACTGAACAGATTTTATTCAAGTTTTCGCCAATAGATAGAGTGTCTATCGAGGAACATTTATGTGTATAATTAATACATATATGTTGTACATTAGCTTAGCTATCACGGTTTATGTCAAGTAAGTGGTATAGTTTACATCTTATATATAAAAATGAATGTTTCTTTGTTTGTCCCGTATGCGTTCCTATACCATTCATCCGATTGCGATGAAACTTCAGTGAGTTGTTGTGCGCACGTCCGCGAAGGTTTCTTCCACATCTCCTAAACCATTGTACCGATTTCAACCAAACTTGGCACAAATATTTTACGCAAAGGGAGAACCAACATAGGACAAGTGTTTTTTTCGATACGATCCTTTGGGGGGTCCTTTGGGGTCTTCCACATCTCCACCTAAACCATTGGACCGATTTCACACAAACTTGGCACAAATATTTACGCAACGGGAGAACCAACATAGGACAGGTGTTTTTTTCAATACGATCCTCTGGGGGGTCCTTTGCGGTCTTAAAAAACTATTAGTTCTGGTTACTATGGCAACCCAATAGAATAGATTCTGTTCTAAATATATTATCGCATTAAATTGAAGACCACGTAAATGAAGTTGTGGGCAACAGCTATTTATTTTCAAGAAGCCTACTTTAATTAAACTTTATTAATTAAACTAACATTTTCATTACGTACAACGTGAAACTCCGTAGCGAGCACGGGTATTCTGCTAGTCATGTATAAGAGAAAATATATCGTGCGTGGCAGGCAAAATATCTCAGTTATGTACTGTTTACGTTTCCTGTTTTATTATTATCACTACCGCAATAAAAAGGCAGGGAAGACACACACACACACACACACACACACACACACACACACACACACACACACACACACACAATTCGCGTTATTTCTGGCCTCATTCATGTTTATTTTCTTACATTTGCATGGTTTCTAAATGGAAAGTGCCGAACCCATACCAACATAACGCATGCAAGCCGAAAAAGTGTCCAGCGTGGATAGCGATTTGCTTCCTGTGGATCGCTGGGCAGTGTAACTGCACGTGTTTACAGAGGAACGATTCATAGACAGACTTTTCGTCTGTAGGGAATGAACCCTCTGCAAGATGCTGAGGGTCCATGAGTGACTTCGGAGCGCTCCTTCTTTTCCGCGTGTTTGTTCTGTGAAACGTACACTGTAGATTCGCAGATTTATTCTAAGCAACGCTCAATAGGAAATGTTGAAAATTTTTGTCCACGGTGAACCCTCATACACACTAAACCTGCTCTGATGTTTTAATTACGACATCATAATATTAAAACTTTGGAAACTTGAGCACTACTTAATGGAGATCAATCATTAACTTATACAAGCCATTAATTTTATGCTTTATATATATATATATATATATATATATATGTGTACAACGTTATCGGCAACAAAGAAGTAGTTTTTGTTAAAATTCCTTCCCGGGATAATTGGCCGTAGTCCAATGTTTTCTACAAAACCAGACGTTTCGGCAATGCCACTGACTTCCATCATCAGTGAAAATCGAGTGCGATAACGTGAGGTGGTATATGTTAGTGACCACAGTACTGTGGTTAAGGCTGAAGCAGTAAGTAGAAAGAAGTAGTTTCTATGGTAATATTTCATTTCGAAAATGATTTTAAAAATAAATCTTAGAATATGGAAGTCATGTATGGTTCTCCATACCGATATTTTTTCTTTGTTGCAGAAAATTTTGTTAAGCTTTCTTAAAATATCTGCTCGCAAATCGTTACAAACAGTAAAGAACTCTTTGTAAAGTTTAAAAATATTATCTTGTAAAATGTTTAATATAAGTATTAACTTTGTTTATTTGTATGATGTATAGTGAAGTAGACATTTACTATTTTTATTTGTACTTTTAAATTATTTAATGTTTTTAATCATTTTATGTATTATGACTTCTATATGAAACTTATAAACTACTAGTACTACCATTATCAAACGTAACGATAACATGTTATTGTTGTATTGTTTTTAATGGGCTGCTGTGACATTTTACTTCAATATTCCTTAAGGAAATGGAAGTATGGTGATGGCAAAAAAAATCGTTTTCAAGATTATTGCAGATTCTGATTGTACTACACTCAAAACATGAAAAAAAGTCGTTTTCCGAAAAGTGTCTGTGTGTGTGTCTGTCTGTCTGTGTGTAGATTTTTTTCTATGGCAAACGATAACAGCCGCAAATTCAAACAGAATCAAATAATTTTTTGCATACAGCCCTGATTTGTAGAGTACTCACGACCTATTGTTTTTGGTGAAGATCGGTTGAGGGAAAGGGGTAGTTTACCTCTAACGTTTTATGTTTTAACAAGGGTATTTCTTATGGCAAACGATAACAGCCGCAAATACAAACAGAATCAAAAGATTATTTGCATACAGCCCTAAATTGTAGAGTTCTCAAGACCTATTGTTTTTGGTGAAGATCGGTTAAGGGAAAGGGGTAGTTTACCTGCAACGTTTTTTTAACAAGGGTATTTTCTATGGCAAACGATAACAACCGCAAATTCAAACAGAATCAAATAATGTTTTGCATACAGCCCTGATTTGTGGAGTACTCAAGACCTATTGTTTTTGGTGAAGATCGGTTAAGGGGAAGGGGTAGTTTACCAGCAACGTTTTTTTATCAAGCATATTTTCTATGGCAAACGATAACAGCCGCAAATTCAAAAGGAATCAAATAATTTTTTGCATACGTCCCTGAATTGTAGAGATCTCAAGGACTTTCGATTTTGGTGAAGATCGTTTAAGTGGAAGGGGTAGTTTACCTGCAACCTTTTACGTTTTAACTACAGTAAAGTAATTGAAAATTCATTTAAACTTTTTCAAACAATGGTAATTGTTAAAAATAAAATAATTTTGTTGCCAGGGAATAAAATTATAATTTTTTCATTTTAATGTAAATTATGTATGAGTTAATATGTTTATATATATAATTCTTCTGTACGTGTGTATATCACTGAACTCCTCCATGTATAAAATAATATATCATTCGTGGCAGGTAACATCTCAGTTATGTAATGTTTACGTATCCATTTTATTATTATGCCTACAGCAATAAAAAGGCAGGTAAGACACACACACACACACACACACACACACACAATTCACGTTATTTCTGGCCTCTCTCATGTTTATTTTCTTACATTTGCACGCTTTTTAAATGGAAAGTGCCGAAACCCACACCAACATAACTGTGTGCAAGCCGAAAAAATGGACATCAATTTGCTTCCTGTGGATCGCTGGGCAGTGTAACTGCACGTGTTTACAGAGGAATGATTCATAGACAGACTTTTCGTCTTTAGGGAATGAACCCTCTGCAAGATGCTGAGGGTCCATGAGTGACTTCGGAGCGCTCCTTCTTTTTCGCGTGTTTGTTCCGTGAAACATACACTGTAGATTCGCAGCTTTACTCTAAGCAACGCTCAATAGGAAATGTTGAAAATTTTTGTCCACAGTGTACCCTCATTCACACTAAATCTGCTCTGATGTTTTAATTACGGACATCATAATATTAAAACTTTGGAAACTTGAGCACTACTTAATGGAGATCAATCATTAACTTATACAAGCCATTAATTTTATGCATATTTTTTATATATATGTGTACAACGTTATCGGCAACAAAGAAGTAGTTTTTGTTAAAATTCCTTCCCGGGATATTTGGCCGTAGTCCAATGTTTTCTACAAAACCAGACGTTTCGGCAATCCCATCGACTTCCATCATCAGTGAAAATCGAGTGCGATAACGTGAGGTGGTATACGTTAGTGACCACAGTACTGTGGTTAAGGCTGAAGCAGTAAGTAGAAAGAGGTAGTTTCTATGGTAATATTTCATTTCGAAAATGATTTTAAATATAAATCTTAGAATATGGAAGTCATGTATGGTTCTCCATACCGATATTTAACAATTAACATTGTTTGAAAAAGTTTAAATGAATTTTCCAGTACTTTACTCTTGTTAAAACGTAAAAGGTTGAAGGTAAACTACCCCTTCCCCTTAACCGATCTTCACCAAAATCAAAAGGCCTCGGAGTCCTCTACAATTCAGTGACGTATGCAAAAAATTATTTGATTCTGTTTGAATTTGCGGCAGTTATCGTTTGCCATAGAAAATACGCTTGATAAAAAACGTTGCAGGTAAACTACCCCTTCCCCTCAACCGATCTTCACCAAAAACAATAGGTCTTGAGTACTCTACAAATCACGGCTGAATACGAAACATTATTTGATTCTGTTTGAATTTGCGGCTGTTATCGTTTGCCAAAAAAAAAATTTCCCTTGATAAAAAAAAACCGTTGCAGGTAAACTACCCCTTTCCCTCAACCGATCTTCACCAAAAACAATAGATCGTGAGTACTCTACAAATCACGGCTGTATGCGAAACATTATTTGATTCTGTTTGAATTTGCGGCTGTTATCGTTTGCCATAGAAAATACCCTTGATAAAAAAACGCTGCAGGTAAACTACCCCTTTCCCTTAACCGATCTTCACCAAAAACAATAGGTCTTGAGAACTCTGCAATTTAGGGCTGTATGCAAATAATCTTTTGATTCTGTTTGTATTTGCGGCTGTTATCGTTTGCCATAGGAAATACCCTTGTTAAAACATAAAACGTTACAGGTAAACTACCCCTTTCCCTTAACCGATCTTCACCAAAAACAATAGGTCTTGAGAACTCTACAATTCAGGGCTGTATGCGAAACATTATTTGATTCTGTTTGAATTTGCGGCTGTTATTGTTTGCCAAAAAAAAATTTCCCTTGATAAAAAAAAACCGTTGCAGGTAAACTACCCCTTTCCCTCAACCAATCTTCACCAAAAACAATAGGTCGTGAGTACTCTACAAATCAGGGCTGTATGCAAAAAATTATTTGATTCTGTTTGAATTTGCGGCAGTTATCGTTTGCCATAGAAAAAAAATCTACACACCGACACACACACACAGACACTTTTCGGAAAACGACTTTTTTCATGTTTTGAGTGTAGTACAATCAGAATCTGCAATAATCTCGAACACGATTTTTTTTGCCATCACCATACTTCCATTTCCTTAAGGAATATGGAAGTAAAATATTCCAAAATGAATGCAAGAAACTGAATAAATATTGTGAAAATATTTCATATAATGTGAACCAAATAAAATTTAATGTCATCATAACACGAAACGTCTGAAGTTTTATAATGAAGTCGTGTTGAGAATGTGGATGGAACTGGCCTCTTGGTTTACATGTCTGTAAGTTACTATATTCTTCACAAATTACCATACTTCCACATGCAGAAAGACACACATGCACTTCAAACAGAGAGAAAAATTTATTAAGTGTTACTGACTATACAATGTTAGACAATATGTATTGCACAGTATCAAAATATCTAGAATTTAATATAGCTAAACTGGATTCTGTCTTATGAGGAAGGAACCATAACATTACACAAATCTCACAGAATATGTGGCAGAATTTCAAAGCCGTTTAAGAAAAAGACCCATCAGTTTTACAAAGTGACAGATCTATCAATAATGCTGTAGGGTTAAGAATGCTAAGTATGCAAAATTCATGAATGTCTTGGAAAATAAGGAATGAAAGTAATGTGTGCAACATACCAAGATAAAGTATGCAACTATCCAAGCAGCACTAGAAATGAAGTTATTACAGACTTAATTCGCCATTATAAAACATTTGGGACTACAATATATACAAATTTACAAATATGACACTGAAACAAATAACTATATCCGTATGTAAGAAGAAATGTGAACTGATCAAGGCTACAATGAAGAAATTCCAAACAGACAACAATGTCTGAATCAGGACTTACTGGAAGCGGGGGTAATATCGGTTGAGACAAATAATATAAGCAGTGAAAAATAACTGAATAGTAATTATACTAATGCCACAAAATACAAACTTGTTGGGTTTACTATAGTAGTAAGTTAAGGTATACTGTGTGTAATGATAATTATATCGCGTGACAACTTGCTCATTGTGACAGTCAATCTCTCGCCCACCCTGATAAGCGAGTCAATAGTTTATGTACCACCATTCATACCTATAAGTGGAAACCAATGCTATGATAATTTTCACAAAGAGTTCTCAGCGTAACAACTTCAAACTTACAACTTATTGTGTTAACAAAACACATCTCCATACATAATAAAAGTGTACAACCTAACAAAATGTAAACCTTATACCATGCTTCATCACTCTCTCTCTCTCTCTCTCTCTCTCTCTCACACACACACACACACACACACACACACACACAGTTATTCTTTAAAAACAACTTAACGGTTTCCCCCTTGTAAACACTGAAATTTCCCTTGTGAAAACCGAAATTCAAATCTATCAACTGTTAACCACATTATTAGTAGTCCTGTCATTTCCAAATATTATCTGTCAAATACACATTTCTGTAGTACACACGCGCGCGCGTCTGTTTACTTGTTCAATTATTTTCATATTAACAGATAATTTAAAATTTAAACGTTATTGTAAAAATGTTTGCATGTTTCTTTACACGTTATTAACCTTTAATCCATAAGCTACTAAATAAATGGAATTCAAGAGAAAGTAATACCAACGCACGTCCCTTTCTGCATAACACTACTATCTCCTCCATCACTCCAACCCACGTTATGAAAAACGTGACCTAACCGGTTCACTTACATTGCACCAATTACTGAAGTTAATAACACAAAATCACTACCCACTTTTTTAAGATAACAAATTAACAAACGGATATAAAGAACTAATTTTCCAACCTTACCTTTCATATTTTACGTTATTATGAATTGTTGAGTCTTCCCAAAATGACGATGATTCCATTGTTTTAATGATTTTAGACTACACATCAGTTCAGAAAAAATTAACCACTAACACATAGAGTCCAGTACTCGAATGTTATAAAGTAGCCACAGTATTTTAATTACACTTCTCTAAATACGTTTTAAACTTACTTGTCAAAAAACAAACAACACTCTACCATAGGTGAGCTTTGTATTGATTTCAGTGTTGACCACTAGATTCGCTGTTTGTGTTCTATACATTACCAGGATTACAATACATACGATATTACGATGCAAAATTCAGATAATTCTGATACACAACAAACATGCTTAGTTCAGTATTTGTTGACATTAAAGTTAGCAGGATCGTATAATAATATTGAACAAAAAAACAACTTACTATTTTTTTCATACACGAAATAACGGTTTTAAGAGAAATACATTTCACTTGTATATTTCATATGGAATTCTGTCAATGAGATGACTTTTTTTATGAAAATAAATTATGGAAACATTGAAATAACAAAAATGTTGACTTAACTTAATTAATTGAGAACATTGATAAAATTATAATCTTTTTTTGAACTTATAATAATTACTCAACGTTGCAAAAATTAGTTTAAAATAGCTATCTATTAATTAAACTTAATCTTAATTCACAACAAAACAAATTCTGGTTCGCACTATCGTCTAAAAGGTTAAAAACCATTCACGTGTTGTGAAGCATGACTGACGATTTTGGTAACATAAAATATGTTTGTAATGTTGGTAACAAACAACATACCATGCCTTAGCCCACGTGAGAGATGACGTCTTGTCATGTGAAATTTAGCTGTGGTCACGTGTACTTCAACGCGATGTACTAGAAATTCTGATGGGTGTAATGGACAAATTGCGCGCTCTGTACTGTTTAGTAAACTGAAGAGTCAACATATGTTACCTTGAATTCTTTTTTGTGACTAGTACCTTCTTAAATTTATGCCAACCTAGTACGCTGAGAGGAAGTATATCAGAAGTAATTATGTTCAAATAGGGCAGAAATTAATGATTTCCTTCAAAGGAAAAACGTGCTAAAGTGGCACGTGAATTCGTTGAATGGTTTACTTTTCAAAACTGAAACTGCTTTAAAATAAATTTGCAATATCATTTTTACTTCAATCCATAAGGAAATGGAAGTATGGTCATGGCGAAAATATCGTGTTAGAGATAACTGCTGATTCTGATTGTACTACCCTCAAAACATGAAAAGTCATTTTTCGAAAAGTGTCTGGGTAGAATTTTTTCTATGGCAGACGATAACAGCCGCAAATTCAAACAGAATCAAATAATTTTTTGCATACACACCTGAATTGTAGAGGACTCGAGGCCTATTGATTTTGGTGAAGATCGGTTAAGAGAAATGGGTAGTTTACTTGCAACGTTTTGTTTTAACAAGGGTAATTTTCTCTATGACGAACGATAACTGCCGTAAATTCAAATATAATCAAATAATTTTAGGCATACGTTCCTGAATTGTTGAGGACTCAAGGCCTGTTGATTTTGGTGAAGATCGGTTAAGGGAAAGGGGTAGTTTACCTGCAACGTTTTATGTTTTAATAAGAGTAAAGTACTTAATTTTGATAAATAAAGTATCCTGCTAAAAAGATCATAATAATCCACTGTAGAAAGGTATTTGAAATATCTATAAATGAAGAGGATAGTTGAACGGGGTTGGGGGTAATTTTCTATAAATGAAAATTATAGTTGAAGGGGGAGGGGATAATTTTTTATATGTGTACTGCGTTATCGGCAATAAAGAAGTAGTTTATTGTTAAAATTTCTTCCCGGGCTGTTTGGCCGTAGTCCAATGTTTTCTGCAAAACCAGATGTTTCTGCAGTGCTATCGACTGCCATCATCAGTGAAAATCGAGTGCGATAACGTGAGGTGGTATACGTTAGTGACCACAGTACTGTGGTTAAGGCTGAAGCAATAAGTAGAAAGAAGTAGTTTTTTATGGTAATATTTCATTTCGACAATGATTTTAAATATAAATCTTAGAACATGGAAGTCATGTATGGTTCTCCATACCGATATTTTTCTAACACAATGCTGTATTCTGATTTTTTGTGTAAAATTTAAATTTTTCATATAGGCCTATAATAAATTTAATGAAACAAGAGGTCAAAATTTGTATCTATTGTGAAACACTCAGTTAGTAATGAAACTGATGAGTTACAAAGTGACAATAAAATTAGGAGAATGAAATCATATTTTCTAATATATATTGATTAATAAGATGAGTCTTAGTAGCCCCCAGATGCATGTATTAAGAAAACAGTCTTTATAATTCTGAATAATTTAATGTTTTATTATGTACAAATAATTACAGCTCAGTAAATGTTTTAGAATGCTAAAAGGATCAAGGCAATATGCTTTACATATTGTTTTACTAAAAATGTTTTCATACACATACAAAACGAAATACTGATTATTAGTCACTGCCATTAAATGTAATTTGTATAATAAATTAGGTTTAAAATTGAATTTTATTGTTTTCTCGTACAGAATTTATATTAGAAAAAAATTAGGAATAACTCGAGAATGTTGAGAAAGAAAACTACGGGAACATAAATATTCTGAATATATTAAATATATCGGGCTATGTGTAAAATTGAATGTGTAATTGTCAATATACAAATGAAAATGGTCCTTTAAGTGAAAGGAGTTTAACTGATTATCAATTAGGTTCTTTCCATGTAATAAAAATAAGTTTATTTAACTTTCTATTTTTGTACAAAACATATTTTAAGTATATAATTTGAAATAGCGGACACAGTAAGAACTGAAGTATTTATTTATAAGTAAAGCCTATTCTCCTTTCAGTCATACAATACATAATATTTGTTGTGTGTGTGTTTGTGCACACGCACGTTTGGGGAGAGGGAGGCACAGGCATAGGTAAATTACATAATTGCTTCCTTATTTATAGAACAAGTAATAATTGTACATACATTTCTGAAGTCGTCTAATTTGTATAATAAATTAGGTTTAAAATTGAATTTTATTGTTTTCTCGTACAGAATTTATATTAGAAAAAAATTAGGAATAACTCGAGAATGTTGAGAAAGAAAACTACGGGAACATAAATATTCTGAATATATTAAATATATCGGGCTATGTGTAAAATTGAATGTGTAATTGTCAATATACAAATGAAAATGGTCCTTTAAGTGAGAGGAGTTTAACTGATTATCAATTAGGTTCTTTCCATGTAATAAAAATAAGTTTATTTAACTTTCTATTTTTGTACAAAACATATTTTAAGTATATAATTTGAAATAGCGGACACAGTAAGAACTGAAGTATTTATTTATAAGTAAACCCTATTCTCCTTTCAGTCATACAATACATAATATTTGTTGTGTGTGTGTTTGTGCACACGCACGTTTGGGGAGAGGGAGGCACAGGCATAGGTAAATTACATAATTGCTTCCTTATTTATAGAACAAGTAATAATTGTACATACATTTCTGAAGTCGTCTATGAAAATTATTGTAAACTTTTTAAATATCACTATTGTATTGACGACTCGGAACACTAAGTTTTTTATAAGTAAAATCGTAAAGTTTTACCTTACAGCCTAAACCGGCTTTCACCTTTAAAAGGCTTCTTCAGAGGCTGCCGTAAGTAGCGCTGTCCGTCTTGTTGTTGGCGACGGGATAGATTTTCAAAAGATCGATGCTGTGTGTGTGTGGTGAGATGTGTTCGAATAAAGTAATGATTTAATGAATTAAGTAACAGACACATCATGGACAACGAAATCCAAGAAGTTAACTTTTTATATCATCATAATTTTTGTATAATGTTAGGCCAGACACATGCTACTGATCAAATCAGTTTTAACCAAGAAAGGTGTTTGTCAACAAAACAAAATGTTTCTGTCTGACGAATGTTTTGTCTGAAGTAAGATGTCATTTTGTTCAAAAGTGGTTTTATTTTGTTAGCTGACAGTGTGCGTAAATTACTGATGGTGGAAAGGGAGAAAAATCCCCAGTTTGCGAGTTTATTTCTCTGGCTCATGGCACCAATATTTTGCCCTGCCAGTGAAAACTGCATTGTTATTTTAATGCATGACGCATGTTAGCTAATATTTTCTCCCAGTCAATGAGAAGTTTGACATATTATCATATTTTGTGAGGTTCAAGACTACTGAACACACATTTCGAGTTCCATGTTAATGCTCGATTATCCTGTGGAAACCCCCGTTCATCTACATTAAAATTAATTACAAAAAAGTTGGATTTTAAATACAGTAAAAAAATATTGTTAATGATTAATATAATTTGGAAATGTATAATTACTTTAATGCACAATTATTTTGTTAGGTATAATATTATTACTAATATTAATCATTCCTTCACGTACTTTCATTTCACTTTCTTTCAGTGTTTATTATATTAAATTTAACATTTTCCGGCACTGGTCATACCTTCTTTGTAAGTGCTCTCTCTTTGCTCTTTCTGGCTCTTCTCATTCACTAACGTTGCAATACTTGTGTTGTGTTGTGTGTGTGTGTGAGTCCATTGTGAATTGTATATCTGCCTTGCATGATAGGGGCATGCAAGTAAGAACTTCTTTGTATTGCTTCGGTCTGACGTCACGACTGGAGTGCAACTCTGTAACTCCCTCAAGATTCACCCGCTGGGAGAGTAGAGCTGCGCTAGCATTATAATAGGTGCGGCTGCCGTAAGGCGCCAGTTGGATTGGTGAGCTGACATACCCAGATGATGACTCCCTCAAGGAGGCACTTTCACACCTCGCTGTTTCCCGTACATGGATGACAGTATAGCTGAAGCGGTTCGACCAGTTGTATTATAGTGGATCGTTGTTTGCACCACGTCTGAGGTACAGTTATGTGTTTCCGTCAAGGATTCATTCATCCGCAGGGACAGAGTAGGCGGTAACTGCGGCCGACGGCTGGAATGACGAGCTGCTGGCTCCCGTAAGGAGGCACTTTCACACTTCGCGGTTTCCTGAGCAACACTGGCGGCTCGAGGTGTTTCTGTTCTGTCGGTTGCTGAAACCTGATGCATATACTAGGCTGGGCTAGCTAAGTGTGGGGAAACTGCCACTATGGGACGCCTTCTGCCTATGCCAGGCAGTGAATCACGAATGATTAAGATAGTCGACTTATTCATAAAAAAGGTAGGTAGTGTCAGGGTCACTACCGCTGAGGTTTTTGCGGAAAACATCTTACCCTATGGTGTTGTTGGGATGGGGTCTTTGTAGGTTTGGTAAATAGAAATTAACGAACTTGCACGTCTTTTCCTTTATTTGTTTTTCTCTAGTTTGCGTGAATATGTTCAGAGTTAAAATAGGGAGGGGGCGGCAGTCATAAATACTGCACAGGGCGGCAGAAGCGCTGGGGCCGACCCTGCTGGTACGGAGATCCATATCTCTGGCATCTTTTTATATTAAATTTATTGTTGCTTTTAGCATCTTTGGCTTTTTATCCGAAGTTGATTACCTTACCCTAGAGTTAAGGCATATTATGGGAATGGCAAACGCATGCTACCTACTTTATGTTATAGAGAACGTTAAGTCTATCGTGGTACTTTTTAAACTTGTAAATCAGTTGGATCCGTGCCCAACACCAATCAAAACTTGTCGTAAATTGTTTTACAGGTGTCCAGCAGTTTGAGGACAACATAGACTGTTTAACGTCTTTATCTGTGAATTCTTGTTGTAAGAGTTGCAACATAGCTGCATTGGAATATTTAAAATAATTTTGGAAACATATACGTGTTAGTTATTGACACTGATATGGGTATCGATGTTTATGTAATGTATCGATACCATATGTCGGAAGTTGTCTTGTTCGGTATCGCACAATAGAGTCGGTAACTATATTGCTAGTAGGGGTCTGAAGGACGACGAAACCATTACGGTGCAGACATATATGCGTCTGTCTCCCTCATTACTACTTCGAGTCTTATGCGCTTGCGCACAACGGGTCGAGTAGTAGAAAAAAGAGATAGAAGCAGTCGTTTGCTGTCTCACTTACTCCTTGACACCACCACTTACGGGCGATAGCAATATAATAGTATTAGATATATGGGTAATACATAATGTAATCTTATGTTTGTTTGTTCATTAATAAATGTATATAACACTCGCAGTCTTAAAATTTATTAAGCTCAACCTTTAACAGGTTATGGGCCCAGAAACGTAAAAGTAGTCGCGAAAATTTGTGCGTAGTCATAGTGTTTTCGGATAAAAGTGTTGCACGTGGTTAACCTACAATTTGGTTATCGTGTAATTGTGAATTTGGTTATCGTGAAATTGTGAATTTCTCAGTAACTGGAATCATGTCGGGCTTTAATATTAATGTTCCTGTACTATCGGGGAATAATTTTAACAACTGGAAATTCCGTATCAGATCGGTATTGGACAAGGAACAAATAATTGACGTCTTGGATATGGACCAGCCTACCGACACCACTAAGAAGAAAGAGTTTATCATTAATGATGCGAAAGCAAAAGCATTAATTATACAAGGGGTTTCAGATAAACATCTGGACATAATTAAAGACACAAAAACTGCGAAAGACATGTTGATTGCTCTTCAAGCTATATTTGTCCGTTCAAGTACGTTTTCGAAGTTGACATTGTGGAGAAAATTGTTTAATCTCAAATGTGGATATAGAGATAAGTTAGAAGACCATTTCTTCAAATTCGATTCAATTATTAGAGAACTAGAAGACCTAGGTTCGAAGATTGATGACTCAGACAAGGTATGTCATTTATTATTGTCTTTATCAAAAGAGTATGATACAGTTATAACTGCTCTAGAGACATTGCCTGACATTAAAATAGATTTTGTCAAAGCTCGGTTGTTAGATGAGGAAATGAAAATTAAAACAAAGTGTAATAATAATAATAAAAATAATAATAATAATAATAGTGTTAAAAGTGATTCGATGGAAGTAAGCTTCAAAGCAGCCAGTACTGGCAGTGGTTGCTATAATTGTGGTGATAAGCGTCATTTTATTGCTCATTGTCCAAAGAAAAATTCTCGTGGTCGTGGAAGAGGACCTAGAGGTTATAGCCGAGGAGGTAAGGGTAGATTTTTGCATTTTAATAATGTTAACAGTGAATTGGACAAAACTTCATCTGAAATTACCTTTGTGGCCATAAATAATAATAAGAACACTAATATTAAATTAGCTAGCAGTGATATTTTTATTATTGATTCAGGAGCAAGTAATCACATGGTGAAAGAAGAACTTGTAAGTAAAATGACCCGCGTTGAAAAATTAGATCATGAAGTGACTATTTTCATTGCTAACGGAGATGAAATGAAATCTTCTATGAAGGGAGTGTTGCGTTTATTTTGCCAGAATAGGGTGATCAATGTTGAGGCATTAGTCGTGCCTGGGTTGAAACACAACCTGTTGGCCATTAGCAAATTAGTTTCCAAAGGTTATCAAATAATTTTTGATGAAAAACATATAGTAATAAAAGGAAAGAATTTCAAAATTTGTAGTGATTATGAAAAAGGTTTATATCTATTGAAGGGTGATGTGCTTGAAAGTGAACAATGTAATTTTGGACAGTCAGTTATCTCTGAAAATACTTGGCATCGGCGTTTAGGTCACCTAAGCAATGAGAGATTGAGACAACTTGGTTTGCCTCAAATAAAAGATAAATGTGCTCCGTGCATGGAAGGAAAAGCAACAAGACTGCCTTTCTATAAGAAATTTAAAACTTCCAATTACATAGGTGAACTAATTCATTCTGACATTTGTGGGCCAGTTAGTCCAGCTACTATAGATGATGAAAAATATTTTCAAGTAATAATAGATGATTTTTCACAGTTTGTGGTCGTACATTTATTGAAGACAAAAGATGAGGCAGGAGAAAATCTTGTAGAGTATATTGCTGAATTAGAAAGACAGCCTGGAACATTTGTTAAACGTTTGAGAATGGACAATGGAGGGGAGTTCATTTCAAATAATTTTAAAACTTTTGCAAGATCTAAAGGAATTAAATTAGAATATACCATGAGCTACAGCCCACAAATGAATGGTAAATCAGAGAGGATGAACCGTACTTTGCTGAATATGGTTAGAACTAAATTGATAGATTCAAGTGTACCTAAACCATTATGGGGAGAGGCTTTAAGATGTAGTGCTTATGAATTAAACAGATCACCAACTGTAACTCTTGAAAAAGGCAAAACTCCATCGGTTATATGGCATGGCAGGAACGATTTATCTAAACTGAAAATCTTTGGTTGTAGAGCATGGTACACACTACTACCTAAAAATAGAAAGCTCAATCCGAGAGCAGAGAAAGCAGTTATGATTGGTTATTGTGGTGGAGGATACAGATTGTGGTTACCAGAAAATAAAAAGGTAATTCGCTCCAGAGATGTAAGATTTGATGAGAACATAATGCATTACCAAGATCTTGGATTTAACACACTGGTACCAGACTTGAGTAACCCTGAAAGTGAGTCGACAGCTGATCAAAGCAAGACCGAAATTAAAGAAGAAACTAGTATAACTGAAGGCGAGTCAGAAGCAAGAAAAATGCAAACTTTAGATGATGATGAAAGTATAACTACAAGATCAGGAAGAAAAATAACAGCACCTTCTTATTTACAAGATTTTGAATTGTATACAGCCTACTGTATGTTAACGCGGACAGAGGAACCTCAGACGTACAAAGAAGCAATTAAATCAGAAGACTGGAAGGATGCTATAAGTTCTGAATTAGACTCTCACGAGAGACTCGGTACATGGACTCCTACTAAATTACCCGATGGACAAGTAGCAATTGATACAAAGTGGATCTTTAAAATCAAAGAAGATGGGACCAAGAAGGCAAGTTAGTAGCAAGAGGATTTCAGGTACCATTTTATGAAAATGACAAGTATATATATGCTCCAGTATGCAGAATGTCAACGCTTAGAATATTTCTGTCCCAAGCAGCTAACAATGACTGGGTGTTAAGACAAGTAGATGTACCTACAGCATTTTTAAATGGAGTTCTGCAATCAGATGTCTATATTAAAAGACCTAAAGGTGTTAAAACATCAGAAGAAACTTTTAAATTAAACCGTGCATTATATGGTTTAAAAGTTGCTCCTAAATGCTGGAATGACAAATTTAATCAAATTATGGAACAAAGTGATTTTTGTAGATCAAAATATGATTGTTGTCTATATTGTTCAAATAATGTGTACTTATTATTGTTTGTTGATGATGCTATCATAACAGGTAATCTTGTTGAAGTAAATAAACTAATACAAATTCTGTTTGATAATTTTAAAGTTAAAGATTTGACCGAAGCCAATTGTTTTCTAGGCATGCAAATTCGTAGAAATAAAGATGGTGTTATGGTAACTCAAAGTAAAGTAATTGACAGCGTGCTGAATGAATTTAATATGAAGAATTGTCGCAGTGTGGTCACACCCATGGAAGTTGGTTTTCAAATTGAAGAAACTGATTTGAATTTAAGTGTTCCATATCGCCGTATGGTATGTAGTCTAATGTATATCGCTGTAACAACAAGACCAGATTTGTCGTTCGCCGTCTCATGCTTGAGTCGTGTTTTGGACAAGCCAGCGGATCAAACCTGGAAAGCAGCACAGCGAGTATTGAGATATTTGAGTAATACTAAGGATTTGGAATTAAAATTTGAAAAAGAAAATAATTCAAGTTTGCAGTGCTTCAGTGATGCTTTTTGGGCTAGTGATAAGACTTCAAGAAAAAGTGTAAGTGGATTTATAGCTTTCGATGGTTCGAATCCAATTTCATGGTTTTCCAAAAAACAGACTTGTGTCGCATTGTCAACAATGGAAGCTGAGTATTGTGCAGCATCCACAGCAGCTCAAGAGACTGTAAATTTAAAAGGAATACTGTGTTAGTTTGGTGAGATATAATCAACCAGCTATTATTAAAGTAGATAACTGTAGTGCAATATCTATGATTAAAACTTTTGAGAACTCTAAACGAGGTAAGCACATTGATATTAGAGCTCATTTTATTAAAGACTTGTATATTAAAAAAGAAATTGATGTAGAATATGTGAGTACAGACTTTAATGTAGCAGATATGTTGACTAAACCATTGTGTAAAGACAAATTTATTATTCATAGAAATGCAGCTTTGAACAATAAGTAGGCCTAGTTTATATTTTTTTTTTGTAATTTTTGTTTGGTTTGGTAAAGTTAATGCTACTACGTGTCATTTTTGTAGCAATAATTAATGAGAATAATTTGTTAATTATCTAAGTTAGGTGATTAAAAATAAAATTATAAACAATGATATATTTGTTAATTTGTAGGTTATGTGCATTTGGATTTGTATTGTTGTTGTATGATAATAATGTAACTTGATAATGTTATATAACCAATGAATGCTTTATATCAATGCAATTTTTGTGTAAGTGTTAGGTTTAGGTGTTAGGTGTAAGAAACTTTAGTTTTTCTTTTGTGAAAGGGGGTTTGAGCTGTAACTAAGTAGTGTAATGAAATTTAATGTTGTTTGAAGTATAACAAACTCATTTTGAGTTACTAGGATTAGGATTATGTTTTAACGGTTTATTATTTTGTAAACAAAACTATAAATCAAGAGGGGGTGTTAGTTATTGACACTGATATGGGTATCGATGTTTATGTAATGTATCGATACCGTACGTCGGAAGTTGTCTTGTTCGGTACCGCAGAATAGAGTCGGTAATACATAATGTAATCTTAGGTTTGTTTGTTCATTAATAAATGTATATAACACTCGCAGTCTTAAACTTTATTAAGCTCAACCTTTAACAATATGATCACAAACTCCACAAACAAAAGTGACTTGTTGTCGTACAATGACTTTTCAAAGTGCTCCGTCGCCAGACGCCAATGGGTTATAAACGCTGTCTCGATTTTCAAATGTCTCATCTGCTTGTAATTCATAGCATTCCATAAGTTCTATCTCGCTGTCGACATTCTTTGTTTGAGAACTGGCGTTAGGCGTTGAGGCGTCTGAGCAGCTGGTGCTTGCCTCAACTTTTCGACGCTGCCTCATACTCCGCTCGTTCTGCTGCTGTCATAGGGGCCTTTTTGGATTTCTCATTCATTCTTCTTTTACTTTGTAAGCGTTTACGATAGGCATTTACCTTCTTGTTGTGAAGATATTTTGACATTTTTGAAACTTGTCCAAGTTCAACACTTTGTCACTATATTATTTATTAAGTTCTTTCATTATTATGACTATTAGTATTTTATTTTACAGTATTCATGGAGCTTTATAAAACGGCACCTCAAATAACGTCCTACGCATACGCGTTCCCGAGCTATACTAATTTTTCCGTGCAGCGAACCGGTGATTTTCTACTTCAACTTGGCGGCCATATGTGATAGGTATGACGTCACGTGCTCAAGGTTAATATCGTGTGACATATTCTTTCATCCTTGTTCTTTTGAATTGTGTATTTCTTATTTAAATATCCGTTAGAGTTTTCAAGATATTAAAGTTTGTCTGGTATACACAAAATCGTAATATCGACTTCCCCCCACACCGTACCCGCGGTGTAAGACGTTCTCAAAAGTAACCTATGGTGAGTGGTGAGTTGTCAAGTAGCGCCCGACTGTACTGTTTAGCTAACGGATATGTGGGAAGGACGATTCCCCACCTTTCTGAATAAATTATTTTCAGGAACACGGAAGCTCCAATGCAGAACGTCATTTCTGACATATCACGGGGACCCAGAGAGGATTGCTGGCACCGTAAGCTTGTTGATAGCTGACAGGAGAGGCCCATAGCTTGTTGGTGATTGCTGCCCATAGGAACAGCAGATTCAATGAAATTTTTGTGCGGAGAGCCAGGTGGAAAAGTTTTGCTCTGACGCCTCGAGTCTTTTTTAGAGCTCGGACACGTGGTCGTTGAAGTTGAGGTACCGGTCTAGCTGAATGCCCATTCACTGTTTCAGTCCATTGGATTGTCTCCTCTCCAAGAAGAGAGACTGGCATGTGGAAGTGGACTGCTCAAAAGTAGATAGCTTCAAACTTCTCCATGTTGATTGTTATATATACTTCCATAACCTGTCCAGAAGAATGTTCATCAATACACTCGCCTGCCGCGTGGACAGAGAGCTAGAACAAAACATCGCATCGTCGTGAAGACTCTGGGATACACTAGCAGGACGTTCATGTCCATGAGGTACAAAACGGGCCAATTACACATCCTTATGAAACGCCTGTGTCGACAAGGCGAACCCGAGAGCATGCCATATTGACGTACACCCTTGAACAGTCAGTTAAATACGACTATATAAAATGACAGTGGATTATGTTAGTGGTGTAGGCTATTGACCAGTTTGTAGAGCAGGTGGTCATATCAGACTCTGTTGAAGGGTTTGCTCACGTCGGATAGCACAGCGCCTGTGGAGTGACAGCCTATTATACTTTGTTTTAAATTGGAATGTGATTGGGCTGGGGAACATTGTTGCCACACTGTGTTGTGTCTCCCGTCCATAGCAAAAGTACAGTTTGACTGTTGTTACACTTTTCGCTTTTCTTGTAGTTTTACTAATAATATATATCTAATGTACATAAAATGTAAATGGTTTTAAAGAGGACAGTTCAGGGAATGTTACAGTATAAATATCAGGCTAATTGGAATAAATTTAATATTCTTTGTTCAGCAGGAAAATGTTTTTAATTGTACAGAAACCAAACATACAAAAAGTAGCAAGCGAGCAAGTTTTTTATTTTTTGGCCAGTTGAAGAATTCCAGTGGGAAAGTTGTAGTAAAAAGTCCATATTTTATTTTATTTTATTTGGTACTTTATAATTTTGGGACTACATAATAAGTAACAGTGGTTTTTCTGACCATGAACTTACAGAGGCAGCAAGCAATATTCAGTAGCAGTAGTAAAGAATCAATGTTACTATGGTATCAAACTAATTATAAATCGAACATTATATTATTTGATTATTTCACTGTTGTTAATGTTAATTTATATTAATGAATTGCTACTTAAACAAAAAAATTTAATTACCTTTCTTTAGAGGTACCGTATCGGTTAAATTCAGAATTTTTTGTCTATGTGGATTTAACATAAATGAGGATGAACTTCTAATAAGTAGTATTTAAAAACCCTGTTTGAACTCAACAACTGAAAACCAGTAGAGGAGAAGGTGGTAATATGGGAAGGTCTTTTTAATAAGTCTGTAAATATATTGTAACTGTGCCAACAACTTATTTAACAGCATTAATCTATCACATAAACATTTGACTGTATGTCTGCAAAGTATCAATGTAAATATATATATATATATATATATATATATATATATATATATTGTAACGCGACATAATGGGAGCCCTATCTTAAATAACAAAATAGTTTACTTAACCAGAGGTCAGAATGTTTAAACTCACATATTCAACCAAGTAAAATAAAATAAACCATGGTTAATAAACCATTAGCCATGTCATAAAATGTAAAAATAAAAGTACAGTGTAAAAGTGCAATAAATAAATACAATGTACTCTAAATTATAAAATATAAACCTGTGAGAAGTGTGTTAGTGTGAGAAGAGTGGTGAACAATGATAATCATTAATTAAGCAGAAAAGACTGTAAAGATTAATGATCCCTCCAATGACCCTAAGTGAAAACAAAACAAGCACCAGACACACAGAATGTCGGTGCAAAACAAGCAATTATATAAATACAATATTTGTCAGTTAAATGTTAACCGTATTAGTTCATGTTATTTCTTTTTAAAGAGAAAACCGTAAATAGAGTTGACAGTAAATTAGGGTAAAAGGTCTCATCTCAGAATGAGATATTAGTGAAGGCCTTGACAGTAGTTAATTGTATTCATTTTTTAATGTCAAAGACTATGTTTGTTATTGTTATTAAACCATGTTGTTAATTGTACTAAGCCTATAGGCAAAATAGGAAAATTGTGTTACCACAATACAATATTTATAAAGAGCCCATATAAACGATAATCTAATAGTCAACTAGTAATGCTTGATAGAATTGATGGAATGGGAGTATAGTACACTAAGTAGTTTGTGTTATTGTTTGTTAATCAATGAATGTAATCTTGGCCATGAAGGCTATACCTTAAGTTAATATATTAAGAGATTTTGCTGTAATTTATAAATATTGTTAGGATATATTAAGGGTCAAAGCTCATGTAATAAGTGGTAAACAAATAAGATCAGGAAAAAGGGTTAAAAAAAAAATAGATAATAATCAATGTAAAATTAGAACATGTTACTGAAATGAAATTCATGGCCTAGGCCAAAAATTCAATATAAAGGAAGTAATGTCAGAATTTAACATGTAACTTCAATTTAACATGATCAAAGGTTAAAAAGGGAGTATTTTTTAACATAAAATGTAAGAATATTTGATTTTGTAATACTAGTCATGTGACCCAGAGTTCACCGGTACTAACCAATAGCAGGCCAGATATTCCTGGTCAAGACCGTTGACGAGGCATAGAAAAATTATTATTCCATTGTTAACTTCAAGAGAGGGCAGATGAGCTCTGTATAGTAAAAAAGCCAATTCGATACCAAGGAATCAAATTTGGATGAGTCGAACCAATTAAATAATCACAAAAAATGGAAATATAAAACCATAAGGAAGAAGAAAATATAAACAAATTATCGTAAATAGATGAAAGACTAAAAATAAGAAGAAAAATATGATTAAAAAGAGTGGAAGTAAAAACCGAATACCTCAATCTTGGTGAGATTTTATAACCTAATATTAAACACAAAACTACAACTACACCACATCCAGAACAATTTCAGACACTATTAACTCAAACACCAGTGAGAACTAAAGAAAAAAACTAAACATAAACTCAGTGAACACGCCACAAATCATTTATTTCAAAATAAACGAGCGAAGACATTTTTCGTAGGAACTCAGCTGTTTAATTTGGCAGCCATTTTGATTTCGCACAGCTTGCGAAAGTGAAGCAAATTATTTGCCGTTACATGGTAACCAATACTTAATCCTTTATTGTTATTAAATAAGATTTTTATTTCCAGATAACTGTAATGTATTGTACTTTGTTACTGCATTTCTGACATCCCTAACAGTTTAAAAGAACCCAAGACTTGAGAAAACAATAATTATAAAAACTAAAATATTTCCCAATCGAGTTTAGTAAGAGAGTCAACCCGGCCTTAGTATAGTTCGACATACAAGTCGACTAACTGACCCTAAATAAACAAATGATAATAAATACAATTGATTGAAATAAAAGGAGTTGTTATTTGTAAAATAATATAAAATTAAGAAATTTTATAGGTAACAGTGAAGGGTGGGGATATACGGGTGAACAGAACTTTATAGCCAGCGAGTGAAAGACGACTAACCTACAACAAGCCGATCGAGGTCAAAATCGATCGTAAACATAAATAAACATTATGGACAATACTTGAAGAGAAGCACACTCTCTCATCTCCTCTCTCTTTACTTGAGATTTCATAATAGGCAGCAACTACGATTGATTTTCAGAATTCTATAATATAAAAAAATAATTAAATATCGACAACTCAAATAAAAGATTTTTTTTATTTCTACAAGAACAGACACATCTCTCACACTACTCTCTACTCGATACGAAATATGTTACGTTTCATATTGGCGCCCAACCGGTAGGGCTGAAATTAGGCAAAACTACTTACCGAAACACAACTAGTAAAATAACGATTGACCTAATTTTAGCTGGCAACTGCTAGAAGACTCAAAAATGCGACGACGAGAAACTTCTCGGAAGAGAGGACAAAAGCAAGAGACAGAAGAAGATAGGCGGGAACAAGAAGAAGAAACAGTCCAAGACAGTGAAATGGAACAACAACAAGGGGGTGACAATGAGGAAGCCAGAGGAGGCCTGGATTTACAAAAATTATGGGAATTAATTAAATAAGATTCAAGGGAACAGAAGGAAGAAATTAATGAAAATCTAAAACAAATGAATGATAAATTTGACAGGAATAAAGAAGAAAATAATGACAATTTTAGGAAACAGGAGGAAAAAAATAAATGAAAACTCAAGGAAACAAAACAAGACTTTGAGTGAAAATTTAAATAGACAAATGAATGAAAAAATAGACAGTATGGAGGAAAAAATAAATGTAAACTCAAGGAAACACAACGAGCCTTTGAGTGAAAACTTAATAAAACAAATAAACAAAAAAATTGAGAACACTAAACAAGAAAATAATGAAAATTTTAGGACGATGAACGAAAAAATTGAGAACACTAATAAAGACTTAAGATAAATTATAAATGAACAAAAAGAAAATATAAACGAATTTGAAGAAAATAATGAAACCTTTAGGAAACAAATTGAAAGTACTAATGAGAGTTTAAGACAGATTAAGGAGGGTAATAGACAAATGAAGGAAGGTATAAACAAAAAATTCGAAGAAAACAATAATCAAATAAATGAAAAAATAGACAGCATTAAAGAAAGTACTAGTGATACTTTAAGGCAAACTATAAATGAAAATAATAAATAAATGAAGGAAGATTTGAGACAAATAAATGAAGAGAACTTAAAACAGATACATGAGAAAATCGAAAATCTCAACAAGATAATTAGTCAAAAGTTGGATAAAAACAATGAAGAAAGAAAACAAGAAATAGCCGAAACAAATGAAAAGATCGAACGAACCAACGAAACCGTTATACAGGTCAGGGTAGAATTAGATGCCAGAATAGACCAGGTAGAAAATAATAACCAAGTTAGAGTAACTGAAATACGGCAAGAAACGCAGAAAAAATTGAAAGGAATACAAGGCAACATATCCAGAAAGATAGAACAAATTAACAATGAAATGGATCAAGTAAAAAACCAAGTGGTTCATAACAAAGAGAACATTGAGAATGTACAGCACAAAGAACTAGTTAATCTAAAGGAACAAATCGAGAGTTTATTGAACAGACCAACGTACCGTACTCACCACACAGCACCCGACCACAAGGAAAACATCAACTTTAGAAATTATAGAGGAAACCCCGTTGAATTTTTGGAACGGATAGATGAATGGTTCAGTAGAATTAAAGAAAACCGCTGGAATATAATTAAAAATTTATTAGATGACTGCTTTCAAAGTATAAACGATAATTGGTGGTCTGTGGTCCGTAATGAAATACACTCATACGAAGAATTTAAACAGGTATTTAAGTCCAAATACTGGTCGAATTCAGTACAAAACATAATCCGGGACAATCTCAGTAATGGGAAGTTCGACACCACCTGAGGTCAATCCCTAACTGCTTACTTCCTTGGAAAAGTGCCTGGCACGCAACCTAGAGCCATGCATTCCAGAGGAATGTTTAGTGACCAAGTTATCGTTTCATTTTGAGGAAGGGATAGTTCGGGCTAGACTTTGTGGCCAAGTGAAAACCATAGGAGCCATGGAAGCGCTACTAGAAAGTTACGAAACGGAGGATTATTATCGTAGGTCCAGGAGATCATATGACCAGCAGAACATCAATAGAGAAGACCAAAATAGGGACCAGTGTCAGGGAATAAACCACGTATGTGCCAATAACTGCAATAGTTATAATAGAAATAATAATAGTAACTATAATAATAATAACTACCACAATAATAATTACAATCATCAGAACCACCATTATAACAATAATAATAACAGATATAGAACAGGAAGAAGAGGTTTTGACAATGGGAGGGAGTACTGGAACAATAACAGGGGTAATGAAGATAGAAGTAAATCAACCCAAAAATAGAAGCATAGAGAATGGTCCTTGTAGAAACCAAGAAAAAAATAGAGAATTTAGACCAGATGTTAGAAATCCAGAAGACACTGCACGAGATGATCAACCACAAGATAGAGCGGCAAACTAGGCTCGGCAGCGAAAATAATGTGTAGCCCATCACTGCAGGGTTGGAAGGGCATAGAAGTATTAGGAATAACAAAAAAGACATTACCATAATTAGACAAAACAATTATTTAAAAAATATAAGAGAGGATCTTACAGAGGAAGAATCACCTTCGGGAAGTCAACTAATATTTATAACCGCTGCATTACAAGGGGTTATAACAGATGTGATGATTGACATGGGGGCAAATGTGTCATTGATAGATAGAGTGGAATACAATCGGATAAAAGAAATATACAAAAAGAACATACCAACATTGCCAATAAATAACATGGTAATCATAGGAGCAACTGGTAGGCCAAATAAAACGGTAAGACAGCAAGTGATGTTGGAGGTGTCCAGCGAAGGCAATATGATCCCAATGGTGTTCCTGGTAGCACAAGGGCTACAATTTAAGGCTATGCTAGGGTGTGATACGCTATGGCGCCAATCAGCAGTTATTGATATGGGCAGGGAAAAAATAACCCTGTACCATGAACAAGGGGAATGGTCGAGTGAGATTACAGGCCGAAAATGTGCCACTCACAGTCGGCATTCATTCACCCTGATACGTGATGACAGAACGGAGTACAAAACACCAGTTGAGGAATCAGCCTACACCAAAGATAAAGCATGGGAGAAAAAACTCCAAGAAATTTATTCATTTAAGGCCACCAGTACAAGCGAAGTCACATCAGAACAAAAGAGTCAGTTTTTTTTTTTTTTATTTTCGTATTGTATAAATTAGCAGCCATCTTTACTATTTCTTTTATGAATTTGCTAACTGCTATAATTTTTTATTGTTCGACTAAGCTTTTCGTCATTACTGACATCTTCAGGTCTTAAACAACACGAAGATTGTTGTTTAAGACCTGAAGATGTCAGTAATGACGAAAAGCTTAGTCGAACAATAAAAAATTATAGCAGTTAGCAAATTCATAAAAGAAATAGAAAAGAGTCAGTTGGTAAGCATATATAATAAATATAAAAAAGTATTTTCTGATTTGCCCAGACAGGCAAAAGATTTTATTTGTGAGTTATCATTCAATCAACCAATCAATTTTAATAGAAAATCCTACCACTCAATCACTAAAACCAGCGGTAAGAAGAGAAATCCAGAGGATGATGGAGCAGGATATCATCGAATACAGTTCATCCCTATACACCAATCCAATAGTGGCAATTAAAAAAAAAGGATGGAACGGTACGTTTGTGTTTAGATGCCCGAGAAATTAACAAGAATTTCATTAATGACAGAACATCACCGGGAGAAATTGAAGAGATCATGAAGAGGTTTAATGGCTGTAAATTTATGAGCATTTAGGACGCCATATGTGGGTATTGGCAGGTTGAGTTACACCCCAAGAGCAAAAAGTATGTTGCATTCATATTCGAGTGTAGAAATTATCATTTAAAACATCTTCCTTTTGGGCTGGTAAACTCTGTAGCCATTTTCATAAAATGCATGGACCAGATCCTAGGTAGGGAAGTCTTAGAATTCACCACAGTGTATGTCGATGATCTGTTGGTAACCTCTACAACGTGGGAAGAACACTGCCAACGGGTGGAGATGGTTTTAAGGAAATTAGAAAAGAACAATATTACCCTCAAACTAGACAAATCCAGATTAATAACCAATAAATTACAGTTCCTGGGTTTTGTACTTACCGAGACCGGAATATCTACATCTCCCGAGAAGGTGGAAGCCATCCAAAAATTTCCCAGACCAAAGAATATTCGGCAACTGCAATCATTCCTGGGAGTATATAATTATTACAGGAAATTCCAGAAAAATTACTGTCAGTTAACTTCGACGTTTAAACACCTGCTATCCTCAAAACATAAGTGGAAGTGGTGTGAGGAAGATGAAACATTTGACCTAATTAAGAATAAATTTTTAGAAAATGTCACCCTTCATCACCCAGTTTTAAAAAAGAATTCTTTATAAACTGTAACGCAAGTGATGTGAGCCTTGGGGCAGAATTATAAGAAGACAGGGAGAGGAATCATGCTAGCCGTGTACTGAACCACAGTGAACAGAACTACAATGTCACGGAAAAAGAACTTTTAAGTGTGGTGTTTGCATGCAGCAAGTTTCGGTATTACATACTGGGTTATCCACTGACGGTAAGGTCCGATCATAAATCAATTTCATTCATACAAAGGTGCAAGTTAAGCCACGGGAGGCTAACTCGATGGATTCTTGCTCTACAGGAATATAACATCACCTGGGAATATGTACCTGGCAAGCAGAATACAGTGGCAGATGCCCTATCAAGGGTGAACTTGGAAAGTGGCACTTTTGAGATCGATATGGAGGACATTGGAAAGGTGTACCATGTCGTGACAGGAAGAGAAGAACTAGCGGAATTATTAAGTAAAATCCAGGAAGAGCAGGCAAAGGACCAAAGGTTAGCTCCCATAAAAGAGCGCATCATTAATAATTATATCAAAATTTTACCCTATTATCAAACATACAATGGATTAGTCTTCACCAAATCCACCACCAGGGACGAGAAATGGAAATTGTATATCCCCAAAGTCATGGAACCATCAATAATAACCACTTATCACCAGCTTTATGGACATATGGGTCGCACTAAAGTTATAAAAGCAATGGAAGAACATGTTTACGTTAAAGGCATAAATAAAAAGGTAAGGCAAGTAGTGAAGAAATGTATGACATGTCAGAAGGTGAAGGCAAATAACAAACAGAAGGAAGGAACATTAATAGCAATAACATCACAGAGAAAATTAGAAAAAATATTCCTTGATATTTGCGGACCTTTTCCATGTAGTGGCGGCAGGCTCAGGTATAAGTACATTGTGATTGTGTGGGACCACTTCACGAAATACACTAAACTGTATCCGATAAGCAAAGCGTCCACGAATGTTATTATTAAAGTAATCTCAGAAAAATATGTAATCGAGGTTGGAGTCCCTGAATCCATCATAACGGATCATGGAACCCAATTTAAGGGCAGTAAATGGAGACAAGAAATGCATTACAAGGGGATAAAAACTTACAAGACATCCATCTACCATCCCAGTAGTAATCCCGCTGAGAGGGTACTTAGGGAAGTTGGTCGGGTCCTCCGTACCTATTGTCATGATAATCATAAAAAATGGAGCGAGTTCATATATAAAACAGAAACTTTTCTAAATTTAGCCTATCATGAGACAATCAGGGTTACTCCATATCAGATGATGTTTTCCAAACTACCACGCCGGGAAATTACCGATATAATAAAATTCCCTGAAGACCGGAAGAAGAACTAAACCTTACTCGAGTGTACAATAGGATACTACACAAGATAGAACTCAGAAGAAGGAAACAAGACAAAACTGGAAGGCATATCATTAAGTACGAAGTGGGAGAAAAAATGTTAATAAAAAACCGGCAACAACCCAGTGGAACTGAGGGTATAGCTAAAAAACTATTATTACTGTACAACGGACCATTCCTGATAATCAAAGAAAACCAAAACAATACTTATGTGGTTATAGAACCAAGTGCCAACAAGATAAAAGGTACCTATAATCAAATTGAAATTAAAAAATACTACGAATAAAAGTAGATGAGAATTTCAGAATTTCCTTTTAGTGTTAACAGTTTATTTTACTCAAACCCGGTTTAGACAAAATAAACATGTTATGGGGGGGGGGAACGCGACAATGGGAGCCCTATCTTAAATAACAAAATAGTTTACTTAATCAGAGGTCAGAATGTTTAAATTCACATATTCAACCAAGTAAAATAAAATAAACCATGGTTAATAAAAAATTAACCATGACATAAAATGTAAAAATAAAAGTACAATGTAAAAGTGCAATAAATAAATACAATGTACTCTAAATTATAAAATATAAACCTGTGAGAAGTGTGTTAGTATGAGAAGAGTGGTGAACAATGATAATCATTAATTAAGCAGAAAAGACTGTAAAGATTAATGATTCCTCCAATGACCCTAAGTGAAAACAAAACAAGCACCAGGCAAACAGAATGTCGGTGCAAAACAAGCAATTATATAAATACAATATTTGTCAGTGAAGTGTTAACTGTATTAGTTCATGTTATTTCTTTTTAAAGAGAAAACCGTAAATAGAGTTGACAGTATGTTAGGGTAAAAGGTCTCATCTCAGAATGAGATATTAGTGAAGGCCTTGACAGTAGTTAATTGTATTCATTTTTTAATGTCAAAGACTATGTTTGTTATTGTTATTAAACCATGTTGTTAATTGTACTAGCTTATAGGCAAAATAGGAAAATTGTGTTACCACAATACAATATTTATAAAGGGCCCATATCTAATCTAATAGTCAGCTAGTAATGCTTGATAGAATTGATGGAATGGGAGTATAGTACACTAAGTAGTTTGTGTTATTGTTTCTTAATCAATGAATGTAATCTTGGCCATGAAGGCTATACCTTAAGTTAATATATTAAGAGATTTTGTTGTAATTTATAAATATTGTTAAGATATATTAAGGGTCAAAGCTCATGTAATAAGTGGTAAAAAAATAAGATCAGGAAAAAAGGTTAAAAAAAAAAAAAGATAATAATCAATGTAAAATTAGAACATGTTACTGAAATGAAATTCATGGCCTAGGCCAAAAATTCAATATAAAGGAAGTAATGTCAGAAATGAGTAAGTTAGCAAGTCAATGTAAGAAAAATAATTAGAAGGGACAAAATTCATGTGATAAAACTTAATTATTATAATATTAATAGCACATATTAGATTAATTTAAGGAATTACAATATAATATAATAAATGTAAAAGCAATGTAAGGGTCCATAATCACCACTTTTGTAAAGGTGAAAAAACATCATTTATTCTTTTATAAGCCCACTTATATCAAATTAGGTATCAAAATGCCTATCCTTTTATGAGGAAGAACACCATGTAACTTAAATTTAACATGATCAAAGGTTAAAAAGGGAGTATTTTTTAACATAAAATGTAAGAATATTTGATTTTTGTAATACTAGTCATGTGACCCAGAGTTCACCTGTATTAACCAATAGCAGGCCAGATATTCCTGGTCAAGACCGTTGACGAGGCATAGAAAAATTATTATTCCATTGTTAACTTCAAGAGAGGGCAGATGAGCTCTGTATAGTAAAAAAGCCGATTCAATACCAAGGAAACAAATTTGGATGAGTCGAACCAATTAAATAATCACAAAAAATGGAAATATAAAACCATAAGGAAGAAGAAAATATAAACAAATTATCGTAAATTGGAAGACTAAAAATAAGAAGAAAAATATGATTAAAAAGAGTGGAAGTAAAAACCGAATACCTCAATCTTGGTGAGATTTTATAACCTAATATTAAACGCAAAACTACAACTACACCACATCCAGAACAATTTCACAGACACTATTAACTCAAACACCAGTGAGAATTAAAGAAAAAAACTAAACATAAACTCAGTGAACACGCCACAAATCATTTATTTCAAAATAAACGAGCGAAGACATTTTTCGTAAGAACTCAGCTGTTTAACTGGCAGCCATTTTGATTTTGCACAGCTTGCGAAAGTGAAACAAATTATTTGCCATTACACGGTAACCAATACTTAATACTTTATTATGTTAGTAAATAAGATTTTTTATATCCAGTTAACTGTAATGTATTATACTTTGTTATTGCATTTATGACATCCCTAACAGTTTAAAAGAACCCAAGACCTGAGAAAACAATAATTATAAAAACTAAAATCTTTCCCAATCGAGTTTAGTAAGAGAGTCGACCGGGCCTTAGTATAGTTCGACATACAAGGCGACTAACTGACCCTAAATAAACAAATGATAATAAATACAATTGATTGAAATAAAAGGAGTTGTTATTTGTAAAATAATATAAAATTAAGAAATTTTATAGGTAACAGTGAAGAGTGGGGATATACGGGTGAACACAACTTCATAGCCAGCGAGTGAGAGACAACTAACCTACAACAAGCCGATCGAGGTCAAAATCGATCGTAAACATAAACAAACATTACGGACAATACTTGAAGATAAGCACACTCTCTCATCTCCTCTCTCTTTACTTGAGATTTCATAATAGGCAACAACTACGATTGATTTTCAGAATTCTATAATATAAAAAAATAATTAAATATCGACAACTCAAATAAAAGATTTTTGGGTCTTTCACTGTTTCCTGCGGCCAAAAACAACTTCCGTCTCCACGTTTGTATTTCTTTTCCGTGTTCGGTGAGCTAGAACTGTTTTCTTCACAAGTAACTAATGCCAGGTTATGGAGGTTATGTGGACAATGTAACTTAAATAAAATTTACTTTGTTAGTGTACAATAAAAGGGTGTATTTACTGGAAGTACAGAAATAATTTTCCATTTATCGCACATAATTACGGTACACAGACGATTTTTGGAGGTTGTGTCTACGTTTAACAATGCAACTTAACCTTTTAGATTTTTAAAATTAATTAGACTTGTAGGGGTGTGCATGGCAGAACTACTTGTAGGGGTGTGCACCCACTTTATAATCATATTTTTGGTAACACTGACAACTTTAAGCCTTCTTTTATGCTTATATAAATTATATATACACTTAATTATAGAAAAGCAAATATGTAATTCAAAAGACTAATTTGCTCTAATAAACACATGCTGAAGTTAAAAACAAAAGAGTTTTTACTTGCCTAACTAATCATTAGTTACTAATGTGACAGTTGGAGCTGCTTTTTCTGCAAAAGCTGGGGTATGTTGGATTCAAGAGTGGTTAAATTAAGTCATAAATCTGAGTGTGCGTCAAGTCTATTTGTGTGCTTGCTTTTCACTTGAGATGAAAATCCCATTTCACTCAAGAATGAGGTGGTGAATGGGATGAGCAACTCCGAAAGTTCAGGATATTCATCTCTTAAAGATATCCAGAACTTTGTTAAGTCAGAATCTACAAGTTTATGGATTTTGTTGTCCATGACATGTCTCATGTTATCACTAACTATACAAAATAATTTACTAAAAATTTAGTTTTAATCCCAGCATCACAGATGATATCACACAATTGCTCATTTAGTTTTACTGACAACATGTTAGAACTTTAAAAATACAAGAATGGGTCTTGAATCTAATTGAATTCACTGTATCCCTCTGGGAAGCAACTTTCAATCTGGTTATAGAGAGTTAAACACCAGAGCTGGTAAAAAACAGTGGTAGAGCATGAATAACAAAAATGTACAGTTTAGACTATGTACAAAACAGGTTGAATTTAAATTGTTAAAATGATATATCTTAGTTATTTACATGTAGTAGCTTTTTAAGACACAGTAAATAAATTTCCGAACCTGACTTTGCAACCCTCCAAATGCCCTCTCAGGACCCTGCAGTGGCTCATGCCCAATAGGTTAAGAAATGCTGAACTAAAGGCATGTTTGTGGAGTGAAACATAAAAGATAACCCAAACTTCTAAAATGCTCTTGGTGAAATGGGATTTTCAGGAGTAACAACACACTATTTGGTTAACAAGCACATTTTACTAATATTCTAATACCAAGTCAATTAGATAGCTTAAATGTGTAGTACTCTATGTGATGCTGATCACATACTGTTAATCAGCAGCACTGCAGAATATTCTAGAGCCACACTCTTGGCATTCATCTGGAACTTTATCACATTAGCCTGATAATTAGGATGTTGCCACCAGCTGAGTTTTAGAAAGTTGGTGTAGTAGGTTGTGCATTCATATAGGATGATATTAGACAGCAGTTTTTAATAAAAGTGACAAATGATCAATTGTTTACTTGTGTTGTAAACTATTGTGATTTTTTTATTACTGTTTGTAGGCTATACAGTGTGTCCTGGATAATTATATAAAGAGAACTGTTGTAATATAAGTGTGTTTGTTTTAGCAATTGAGAGTATCTGGTATTCAGTAATTCATTCCACTGTTTTAAGTTCATAATTCTTGTCACTGGTTGTAAGAATTTTATTCTCATTAATTTTCCAATTCTATGAAGTCTTCAGTAGTTTTACCACGATGAGACTCAACTTTATCACTGAAGATGCCACATCACTGAATGAGCAAAACTTTTCTTTAATAATCTCAACAAAGCATGGTTATCAGCTGAAAAAAAGTTTTAGTATTAAAAGTTTTGATCACGCAAATCTATAAGGGATACTAAAAAGAAATAACATAATAATTGTATTGGACATAAAGTTATGTCCACAAAACAGATTTTGTTTGAAATAAATAAAACACAATTTGACACAAATATTAATTTTATGAATACTTGTTTGGCACATATTACAGAAGGTTACACCATTAAATGAGTTTGCTCAAGTATAAAATTCTTGTCAGATGAAAAACGTGTACAGTCAGAATACTATTTGTTATGTACAATACAAATGATTCACTATAGGTAGCAGTGACACATAAACACTAGACATTGACACTGAATTGTACTTGTTTTGAATGATTCATTGTGTGCTACCTGACCAGAGTACAGGTATTAACCAAGAGATGTTTAGTATACTGCTGTGTAACTGCTACAATGATGAATTATAAGTAGTACTTATTTGTTTTGGTCATCAACCTTGAAAAGGATAATAGAAACTTTGTATACCATGCTTCCAGCAGTTTTACATGATACATTCCTAGCACAAATAAGAAAAGTTTAAATCTGCTGATGATCTAAAGGAGTGATAGTTATTTGCAGTCTGACAGGGTTATAAAATAATTCTGAAAGAATTGTTGCTTTTACAATACCATCCTTTATCA
The DNA here is from genome assembly GCA_034769895.1 of Magicicada septendecula. Lineage (NCBI taxonomy): Eukaryota > Metazoa > Arthropoda > Insecta > Hemiptera > Cicadidae > Magicicada > Magicicada septendecula. The sequence goes on along the minus strand of CM068367.1, from coordinate 704,226,740 downwards.
AGTGGCTACTCAAATCTGCCAGCTTTTCACAGAAACTGAAGTTTGATTATTAGATCCATCATGATGACCTAGTGATGCTCCAAACATTTCAAGGAATCTCCTAGCCTTAAAAAACTAGACTGGCCTCATTGATTGACATGATTAATGTTAAATTTACTTTGGGATACTTCCAAACATAATACAGTTTACAATAAACAAGAAAAATTTTTAACAAGTTTTTTTAAACAAAGATCAAGAAAATAAATTTAAAACCTCAGTCATGTACCCAGTATTAGAGTTTGTAATGGGCAACATAAAAACACGATTCACTGCAATTAGTTCAATTCGTGACTTGTTTCCACCAGTATTGAACTTTACGGACATGGAAAATGATGAATTAGAATTGAAAGTAAAAGTTCTCATTAGCAAGTTTAAAAAGGAATTGGCAATGGATCTATTTGAAGAAATATTACACTTGAAGAATGAAGAACATTTATAAAACAGAGTTTGAATCAGAAAAGAATCCACTAAGCCTACTCCAAAAACCTTCAAGCTGTATTTGTGAACTTCTGTCTTGCCTATAGCTTTTCTGTACTATTCCAGTTACAGTTTCGTCTCCTGAAAAATCTTTGAGCAGTATAGCGAATTCACTGAAAACTTGGCAGAGAAGCACTACCTACCAAGAAAGGCTTAATAATTTGGCAATTTTAACTATTAAAAATGAATTGGCTAACAGTATTCCACTCTAACCCATTATTAATACTTAATCATTTGGGTGTTAACAGAAACTGCACATTGCTTTTTATTGCATTATGTTGAAAAAAGGATTTTAATGTACTTGTTTGGTTATAGGCCTACGTTAGATTGTACTGTGTTCTAAATTGGAAGTAGGTTTTAATTCCGGTACTTCGAATAAATACAGCCTTTTATCCATACAATAAATACAGCCTTTGAATGTACACTAAGTAAGGAAATGTTTGTTAAGTCTAATTAATTTTAAAAATCTAAAAGGTTAAGTTAGATAATTAAACGTTGACACACCCTCCCAAAATCGTCTCTGTACCGTAATTATGTGCGATAATGGAAACTAATTTCTGTACTTCCAATAAATACACCCTTTTAATAAAATATGTACCAATAACTCCAATAAAATACTGTATGTACGAATAACGTAGCTTACTAGGTTATACGTTCTAAATTGGAAGTACCGATAGGTTTTAATTCGAATAAATACAGCCTTTAATGTATATACAGCCTTTTATCCATACAATAAATACAGCCTTTGAATGTACACTAACAAAGGAAATTTTTGTTCAATCTAATTAATTTTAAAAATCTAAAAGGTTAAGTTGCATTGTTAAACGTAGACACAACCTCCAAAAATCGTCTGTGTACCGTAATTATGTGCGATAAATGGAAAATAATTTCTGTACTTCCAATAAATACACCCTTTAATCAAATATGTGCCAATAAACCCAATAAAATATGCAAATAGGTTATAGGTCTACGTTCTAAATTGGAACTAGTTTTAATTCAGTACTTCGAATAAATACAAGCCTTTAATGTTATGTACAGCAGCCTTGTATGCATATAATAATTTAATGTACACTAACAAAGGAAATTTTTGTGGGTCTTTCACTATAGCCTGCGGCAAAAGGTAACTTCCGTCTCCACGTTTGTACTTTTTTCCGTGTTCGATGTGTACTAGAACTGTTTTCTTCACAAGTAACTAATGCCAGTTTATGGAGGTTATGTAGACAATGTAACTTAAATAAAATTTACTTTGATAGTGTACAATAAAAGGGTGTATTTACTGGAAGTACAGAAATTATTTTCCATTTATCGCACATAATTACGGTACACAGACGATTTTTGGAGGTTGTGTCTACTTTTAACAATGCAACTTAACCTTTTAGATTTTTAAAATTAATTAGATTTAACAAAAATTTCCTTTGTTAGTGTACATTAAATTATTGTATGCATACAAGGCTGCTGTACATAACATTAAAGGCTGTATTTATTCGAAGTACCGGAATTAAAACCTAGTTCCAATTTAGAACGTAGACCTATAACCTATTTGCATATTTTATTGGGGTTTATTGGCACATATTTTATTAAAAGGGTGTATTTATTGAAGTACAGAAATTATTTTCCATTTATCGCACATAATTACGGTACACAGACGATTTTTGGAGGTTGTGTCTACGTTTAACAATGCAACTTAACCAATTTAGAACGTATAACCTAGTAGGCTACGTTATTCGTACATACAGTATTTTTATTGGAGTTTATTGGTACATATTTTATTAAAAGGGTGTATTTATTGGAAGTACAGAAATTAGTTTCCATTTATCGCACATAATTACGGTACAGAGACGATTTTGGGAGGTTGTGTCTACGTTTAATTATCTAACTTAACCTTTTAGATTTTTAAAATTAATTAGACTTGTAAGGGTGTGCATGGCAGAACTACTTGTGCACCCACTTTATAATCATATTTTGGTAACACTGAGAACTTTAAGCCTTCTTTTATGCTTAAACAAATTATATATACACTTAATTATAGAAAAGCAAAAAGCAAATATGTAATTCAAAAGACTAATTTGCTCTAATAAACACATGCTGAAGTTAAAAACAAAAGAGTTTTACTTGCCTAACTAATCATTAGTTACTAATGTGACAGTTGGAGCTGCTTTTTCTGCAAAAGCTGGGTATGTTGGATTCAAGAGTGGTTAAATTAAGTCATAAATCTGAGTGTGCGTCAAGTCTATTTGTGTGCTTGCTTTTCACTTGAGATGAAAATCCCATTTCACTCAAGAATGAGGTGGGGAATGGGATGAGCAACTCCGAAAGTTCAGGATATTCATCTCTTAAAGATATCCAGAACTTTGTTAAGTCAGAATCTAAAAGTTTATGGATTTTGTTGTCCATGACATGTCTCATGTTATCACTAACTATACAAAATAATTTACTAAAAATTTAGTTTTAATCCCAGCATCACAGATGATATCACACAATTGCTCATTTAGTTTTACTGACAACATGTTAGAACTTTCAAAATACAAGAATGGGTCTTGAATCCAATTGAATTCACTGTATCCCTCTGGGAAGCAACTTTCAATCTGGTTATAGAGAATTAAACACCAGAGCTGGTAAAAAACAATGGTAGAGCATGAATAACAAAAATGTACAGTTTAGACTATGTACAAAACAGGTTGAATTTAAATTGTTAAAATGATATATCTTAGTTATTTACATGTAGTAGCTTTTTAAGACACAGTAAATAAATTTCCGAACCTGACTTTGCAACCCTCCAAATGCCCTCTCAGGACCCTGCAGTGGCTCATGCCCAATAGGTTAAGAAATGCTGAACTAAAGGCATGTTTGTGGAGTGAAACATAAAAGATAACCCAAACTTCTAAAATGCTCTTGGTGAAATGGGATTTTCAGGAGTAACAACACACTATTTGGTTAACAAGCACATTTTACTAATATTCTAATACCAAGTCAATTAGATAGCTTAAATGTGTAGTACTCTATGTGATGCTGATCACATACTGTTAATCAGCAGCACTGCAGAATATTCTAGAGCCACACTCTTGGCATTCATCTGGAACTTTATCACATTAGCCTGATAATTAGGATGTTGCCACCAGCTGAGTTTTAGAAAGTTGGTGTAGTAGGTTGTGCATTCATATAGGATGATATTAGACAGCAGTTTTTAATAAAAGTGACAAATGATCAATTGTTTACTTGTGTTGTAAACTATTGTGATTTTTTTATTACTGTTTGTAGGCTATACAGTGTGTCCTGGATAATTATATAAAGAGAACTGTTGTAATATAAGTGTGTTTGTTTTAGCAATTGAGAGTATCTGGTATTCAGTAATTCATTCCACTGTTTTAAGTTCATAATTCTTGTCACTGGTTGTAAGAATTTTATTCTCATTAATTTTCCAATTCTATGAAGTCTTCAGTAGTTTTACCACGATGAGACTCAACTTTATCACTGAAGATGCCACATCACTGAATGAGCAAAACTTTTCTTTAATAATCTCAACAAAGCATGGTTATCAGCTGAAAAAAAGTTTTAGTATTAAAAGTTTTGATCACGCAAATCTATAAGGGATACTAAAAAGAAATAACATAATAATTGTATTGGACATAAAGTTATGTCCACAAAACAGATTTTGTTTGAAATAAATAAAACACAATTTGACACAAATATTAATTTTATGAATACTTGTTTGGCACATATTACAGAAGGTTACACCATTAAATGAGTTTGCCTAAGTATAAAATTCTTGTCAGATGAAAAACGTGTACAGTCAGAATACTATTTGTTATGTACAATACAAATGATTCACTATAGGTAGCAGTGACACATAAACACTAGACATTGACACTGAATTGTACTTGTTTTGAATGATTCATTGTGTGCTACCTGACCAGAGTACAGGTATTAACCAAGAGATGTTTAGTATACTGCTGTGTAACTGCTACAATGATGAATTATAAGTAGTACTTATTTGTTTTGGTCATCAACCTTGAAAAGGATAATAGAAACTTTGTATACCATGCTTCCAGCAGTTTTACATGATACATTCCTAGCACAAATAAGAAAAGTTTAAATCTGCTGATGATCTAAAGGAGTGATAGTTATTTGCAGACTGACAGGGTTATAAAATAATTCTGAAAGAATTGTTGCTTTTACAATACCATCCTTTATCAAGTGGCTACTCAAATCTGCCAGCTTTTCACAGAAACTGAAGTTTGATTATTAGATCCATCATGATGACCTAGTGATGCTCCAAACATTTCAAGGATTCTCCTAACCTTAAAAAACTAGACTGGCCTCATTGATTGACATGATAATGTTAAATTTACTTTGGGATACTTCCAAACATAATACAGTTTACAATAAACAAGAAAAATTTTTAACAAGTTTTTTTAAACAAAGATCAAGAAAATAAATTTAAAACCTCAGTCATGTACCCAGTATTAGAGTTTGTAATGGGCAACATAAAAACACGATTCACTGCAATTAGTTCAATTCGTGACTTGTTTCCACCAGTATTGAACTTTACGGACATGGAAAATGATGAATTAGAATTGAAAGTAAAAGTTCTCATTAGCAAGTTTAAAAAGGAATTGGCAATGGATCTATTTGAAGAAATATTACACTTGAAGAACATTTATAAAACAGAGTTTGAATCAGAAAAGAATCCACTAAGCCTACTCCAAAAACCTTCAAGCTGTATTTGTGAACTTCTGTCTTGCCTATAGGCTTTTCTGTACTATTCCAGTTACAGTTTCGTCTCCTGAAAAATCTTTGAGCAGTATAGCGAATTCACTGAAAACTTGGCAGAGAAGCACTACCTACCAAGAAAGGCTTAATAATTTGGCAATTTTAACTATTAAAAATGAATTGGCTAACAGTATTCCACTCTAACCCATTATTAATACTTAATCATTTGGGTGTTAACAGAAACTGCACATTGCTTTTTATTGCATTATGTTGAAAAAAGGATTTTAATGTACTTGTTTGGTTATAGGCCTACGTTAGATTGTACTGTGTTCTAAATTGGAAGTAGGTTTTAATTCCGGTACTTCGAATAAATACAGCCTTTTATCCATACAATAAATACAGCCTTTGAATGTACACTAAGTAAGGAAATGTTTGTTAAGTCTAATTAATTTTAAAAATCTAAAAGGTTAAGTTAGATAATTAAACGTTGACACACCCTCCCAAAATCGTCTCTGTACCGTAATTATGTGCGATAAATGGAAACTAATTTCTGTACTTCCAATAAATACACCCTTTTAATAAAATATGTACCAATAACTCCAATAAAATACTGTATGTACGAATAACGTAGCTTACTAGGTTATACGTTCTAAATTGGAAGTACCGATAGGTTTTAATTCGAATAAATACAGCCTTTAATGTATATACAGCCTTTTATCCATACAATAAATACAGCCTTTGAATGTACACTAACAAAGGAAATTTTTGTTCAATCTAATTAATTTTAAAAATCTAAAAGGTTAAGTTGCATTGTTAAACGTAGACACAACCTCCAAAAATCGTCTGTGTACCGTAATTATGTGCGATAAATGGAAAATAATTTCTGTACTTCCAATAAATACACCCTTTTAATAAAATATGTGCCAATAAACCCAATAAAATATGCAAATAGGTTATAGGTCTACGTTCTAAATTGGAACTAGGTTTTAATTCCAGTACTTCGAATAAATACAGCCTTTAATGTTATGTACAGCAGCCTTGTATGCATATAATAATTTAATGTACACTAACAAAGGAAATTTTTGTGGGTCTTTCACTATAGCCTGCGGCAAAAGGTAACTTCCGTCTCCACGTTTGTACTTTTTTCCGTGTTCGATGTGTACTAGAACTGTTTTCTTCACAAGTAACTAATGCCAGTTTATGGAGGTTATGTAGACAATGTAACTTAAATAAAATTTACTTTGATAGTGTACAATAAAAGGGTGTATTTACTGGAAGTACAGAAATTATTTTCCATTTATCGCACATAATTACGGTACACAGACGATTTTTGGAGGTTGTGTCTACTTTTAACAATGCAACTTAACCTTTTAGATTTTTAAAATTAATTAGATTTAACAAAAATTTCCTTTGTTAGTGTACATTAAATTATTGTATGCATACAAGGCTGCTGTACATAACATTAAAGGCTGTATTTATTCGAAGTACCGGAATTAAAACCTAGTTCCAATTTAGAACGTAGACCTATAACCTATTTGCATATTTTATTGGGGTTTATTGGCACATATTTTATTAAAAGGGTGTATTTATTGGAAGTACAGAAATTATTTTCCATTTATCGCACATAATTACGGTACACAGACGATTTTTGGAGGTTGTGTCTACGTTTAACAATGCAACTTAACCAATTTAGAACGTATAACCTAGTAGGCTACGTTATTCGTACATACAGTATTTTATTGGAGTTTATTGGTACATATTTTATTAAAAGGGTGTATTTATTGGAAGTACAGAAATTAGTTTCCATTTATCGCACATAATTACGGTACAGAGACGATTTTGGGAGGTTGTGTCTACGTTTAATTATCTAACTTAACCTTTTAGATTTTTAAAATTAATTAGACTTGTAAGGGTGTGCATGGCAGAACTACTTGTGCACCCACTTTATAATCATATTTTTGGTAACACTGAGAACTTTAAGCCTTCTTTTATGCTTAAACAAATTATATATACACTTAATTATAGAAAAGCAAAAAGCAAATATGTAATTCAAAAGACTAATTTGCTCTAATAAACACATGCTGAAGTTAAAAACAAAAGAGTTTTTACTTGCCTAACTAATCATTAGTTACTAATGTGACAGTTGGAGCTGCTTTTTCTGCAAAAGCTGGGGTATGTTGGATTCAAGAGTGGTTAAATTAAGTCATAAATCTGAGTGTGCGTCAAGTCTATTTGTGTGCTTGCTTTTCACTTGAGATGAAAATCCCATTTCACTCAAGAATGAGGTGGGGAATGGGATGAGCAACTCCGAAAGTTCAGGATATTCATCTCTTAAAGATATCCAGAACTTTGTTAAGTCAGAATCTAAAAGTTTATGGATTTTGTTGTCCATGACATGTCTCATGTTATCACTAACTATACAAAATAATTTACTAAAAATTTAGTTTTAATCCCAGCATCACAGATGATATCACACAATTGCTCATTTAGTTTTACTGACAACATGTTAGAACTTTCAAAATACAAGAATGGGTCTTGAATCCAATTGAATTCACTGTATCCCTCTGGGAAGCAACTTTCAATCTGGTTATAGAGAATTAAACACCAGAGCTGGTAAAAAACAATGGTAGAGCATGAATAACAAAAATGTACAGTTTAGACTATGTACAAAACAGGTTGAATTTAAATTGTTAAAATGATATATCTTAGTTATTTACATGTAGTAGCTTTTTAAGACACAGTAAATAAATTTCCGAACCTGACTTTGCAACCCTCCAAATGCCCTCTCAGGACCCTGCAGTGGCTCATGCCCAATAGGTTAAGAAATGCTGAACTAAAGGCATGTTTGTGGAGTGAAACATAAAAGATAACCCAAACTTCTAAAATGCTCTTGGTGAAATGGGATTTTCAGGAGTAACAACACACTATTTGGTTAACAAGCACATTTTACTAATATTCTAATACCAAGTCAATTAGATAGCTTAAATGTGTAGTACTCTATGTGATGCTGATCACATACTGTTAATCAGCAGCACTGCAGAATATTCTAGAGCCACACTCTTGGCATTCATCTGGAACTTTATCACATTAGCCTGATAATTAGGATGTTGCCACCAGCTGAGTTTTAGAAAGTTGGTGTAGTAGGTTGTGCATTCATATAGGATGATATTAGACAGCAGTTTTTAATAAAAGTGACAAATGATCAATTGTTTACTTGTGTTGTAAACTATTGTGATTTTTTTATTACTGTTTGTAGGCTATACAGTGTGTCCTGGATAATTATATAAAGAGAACTGTTGTAATATAAGTGTGTTTGTTTTAGCAATTGAGAGTATCTGGTATTCAGTAATTCATTCCACTGTTTTAAGTTCATAATTCTTGTCACTGGTTGTAAGAATTTTATTCTCATTAATTTTCCAATTCTATGAAGTCTTCAGTAGTTTTACCACGATGAGACTCAACTTTATCACTGAAGATGCCACATCACTGAATGAGCAAAACTTTTCTTTAATAATCTCAACAAAGCATGGTTATCAGCTGAAAAAAAGTTTTAGTATTAAAAGTTTTGATCACGCAAATCTATAAGGGATACTAAAAAGAAATAACATAATAATTGTATTGGACATAAAGTTATGTCCACAAAACAGATTTTGTTTGAAATAAATAAAACACAATTTGACACAAATATTAATTTTATGAATACTTGTTTGGCACATATTACAGAAGGTTACACCATTAAATGAGTTTGCCTAAGTATAAAATTCTTGTCAGATGAAAAACGTGTACAGTCAGAATACTATTTGTTATGTACAATACAAATGATTCACTATAGGTAGCAGTGACACATAAACACTAGACATTGACACTGAATTGTACTTGTTTTGAATGATTCATTGTGTGCTACCTGACCAGAGTACAGGTATTAACCAAGAGATGTTTAGTATACTGCTGTGTAACTGCTACAATGATGAATTATAAGTAGTACTTATTTGTTTTGGTCATCAACCTTGAAAAGGATAATAGAAACTTTGTATACCATGCTTCCAGCAGTTTTACATGATACATTCCTAGCACAAATAAGAAAAGTTTAAATCTGCTGATGATCTAAAGGAGTGATAGTTATTTGCAGACTGACAGGGTTATAAAATAATTCTGAAAGAATTGTTGCTTTTACAATACCATCCTTTATCAAGTGGCTACTCAAATCTGCCAGCTTTTCACAGAAACTGAAGTTTGATTATTAGATCCATCATGATGACCTAGTGATGCTCCAAACATTTCAAGGATTCTCCTAACCTTAAAAAACTAGACTGGCCTCATTGATTGACATGATAATGTTAAATTTACTTTGGGATACTTCCAAACATAATACAGTTTACAATAAACAAGAAAAATTTTTAACAAGTTTTTTTAAACAAAGATCAAGAAAATAAATTTAAAACCTCAGTCATGTACCCAGTATTAGAGTTTGTAATGGGCAACATAAAAACACGATTCACTGCAATTAGTTCAATTCGTGACTTGTTTCCACCAGTATTGAACTTTACGGACATGGAAAATGATGAATTAGAATTGAAAGTAAAAGTTCTCATTAGCAAGTTTAAAAAGGAATTGGCAATGGATCTATTTGAAGAAATATTACACTTGAAGAACATTTATAAAACAGAGTTTGAATCAGAAAAGAATCCACTAAGCCTACTCCAAAAACCTTCAAGCTGTATTTGTGAACTTCTGTCTTGCCTATAGGCTTTTCTGTACTATTCCAGTTACAGTTTCGTCTCCTGAAAAATCTTTGAGCAGTATAGCGAATTCACTGAAAACTTGGCAGAGAAGCACTACCTACCAAGAAAGGCTTAATAATTTGGCAATTTTAACTATTAAAAATGAATTGGCTAACAGTATTCCACTCTAACCCATTATTAATACTTAATCATTTGGGTGTTAACAGAAACTGCACATTGCTTTTTATTGCATTATGTTGAAAAAAGGATTTTAATGTACTTGTTTGGTTATAGGCCTACGTTAGATTGTACTGTGTTCTAAATTGGAAGTAGGTTTTAATTCCGGTACTTCGAATAAATACAGCCTTTTATCCATACAATAAATACAGCCTTTGAATGTACACTAAGTAAGGAAATGTTTGTTAAGTCTAATTAATTTTAAAAATCTAAAAGGTTAAGTTAGATAATTAAACGTTGACACACCCTCCCAAAATCGTCTCTGTACCGTAATTATGTGCGATAAATGGAAACTAATTTCTGTACTTCCAATAAATACACCCTTTTAATAAAATATGTACCAATAACTCCAATAAAATACTGTATGTACGAATAACGAAGCTTACTAGGTTATACGTTCTAAATTGGAAGTACCGATAGGTTTTAATTCGAATAAATACAGCCTTTAATGTATATACAGCCTTTTATCCATACAATAAATACAGCCTTTGAATGTACACTAACAAAGGAAATTTTTGTTCAATCTAATTAATTTTAAAAATCTAAAAGGTTAAGTTGCATTGTTAAACGTAGACACAACCTCCAAAAATCGTCTGTGTACCGTAATTATGTGCGATAAATGGAAAATAATTTCTGTACTTCCAATAAATACACCCTTTTAATAAAATATGTGCCAATAAACCCAATAAAATATGCAAATAGGTTATAGGTCTACGTTCTAAATTGGAACTAGGTTTTAATTCCAGTACTTCGAATAAATACAGCCTTTAATGTTATGTACAGCAGCCTTGTATGCATATAATAATTTAATGTACACTAACAAAGGAAATTTTTGTGGGTCTTTCACTATAGCCTGCGGCAAAAGGTAACTTCCGTCTCCACGTTTGTACTTTTTTCCGTGTTCGATGTGTACTAGAACTGTTTTCTTCACAAGTAACTAATGCCAGTTTATGGAGGTTATGTAGACAATGTAACTTAAATAAAATTTACTTTGATAGTGTACAATAAAAGGGTGTATTTACTGGAAGTACAGAAATTATTTTCCATTTATCGCACATAATTACGGTACACAGACGATTTTTGGAGGTTGTGTCTACTTTTAACAATGCAACTTAACCTTTTAGATTTTTAAAATTAATTAGATTTAACAAAAATTTCCTTTGTTAGTGTACATTAAATTATTGTATGCATACAAGGCTGCTGTACATAACATTAAAGGCTGTATTTATTCGAAGTACCGGAATTAAAACCTAGTTCCAATTTAGAACGTAGACCTATAACCTATTTGCATATTTTATTGGGGTTTATTGGCACATATTTTATTAAAAGGGTGTATTTATTGGAAGTACAGAAATTATTTTCCATTTATCGCACATAATTACGGTACACAGACGATTTTTGGAGGTTGTGTCTACGTTTAACAATGCAACTTAACCAATTTAGAACGTATAACCTAGTAGGCTACGTTATTCGTACATACAGTATTTTATTGGAGTTTATTGGTACATATTTTATTAAAAGGGTGTATTTATTGGAAGTACAGAAATTAGTTTCCATTTATCGCACATAATTACGGTACAGAGACGATTTTGGGAGGTTGTGTCTACGTTTAATTATCTAACTTAACCTTTTAGATTTTTAAAATTAATTAGACTTGTAAGGGTGTGCATGGCAGAACTACTTGTGCACCCACTTTATAATCATATTTTTGGTAACACTGAGAACTTTAAGCCTTCTTTTATGCTTAAACAAATTATATATACACTTAATTATAGAAAAGCAAAAAGCAAATATGTAATTCAAAAGACTAATTTGCTCTAATAAACACATGCTGAAGTTAAAAACAAAAGAGTTTTTACTTGCCTAACTAATCATTAGTTACTAATGTGACAGTTGGAGCTGCTTTTTCTGCAAAAGCTGGGGTATGTTGGATTCAAGAGTGGTTAAATTAAGTCATAAATCTGAGTGTGCGTCAAGTCTATTTGTGTGCTTGCTTTTCACTTGAGATGAGAATCCCATTTCACTCAAGAATGAGGTGGGGAATGGGATGAGCAACTCCGAAAGTTCAGGATATTCATCTCTTAAAGATATCCAGAACTTTGTTAAGTCAGAATCTAAAAGTTTATGGATTTTGTTGTCCATGACATGTCTCATGTTATCACTAACTATACAAAATAATTTACTAAAAATTTAGTTTTAATCCCAGCATCACAGATGATATCACACAATTGCTCATTTAGTTTTACTGACAACATGTTAGAACTTTCAAAATACAAGAATGGGTCTTGAATCCAATTGAATTCACTGTATCCCTCTGGGAAGCAACTTTCAATCTGGTTATAGAGAATTAAACACCAGAGCTGGTAAAAAACAATGGTAGAGCATGAATAACAAAAATGTACAGTTTAGACTATGTACAAAACAGGTTGAATTTAAATTGTTAAAATGATATATCTTAGTTATTTACATGTAGTAGCTTTTTAAGACACAGTAAATAAATTTCCGAACCTGACTTTGCAACCCTCCAAATGCCCTCTCAGGACCCTGCAGTGGCTCATGCCCAATAGGTTAAGAAATGCTGAACTAAAGGCATGTTTGTGGAGTGAAACATAAAAGATAACCCAAACTTCTAAAATGCTCTTGGTGAAATGGGATTTTCAGGAGTAACAACACACTATTTGGTTAACAAGCACATTTTACTAATATTCTAATACCAAGTCAATTAGATAGCTTAAATGTGTAGTACTCTATGTGATGCTGATCACATACTGTTAATCAGCAGCACTGCAGAATATTCTAGAGCCACACTCTTGCCATTCATCTGGAACTTTATCACATTAGCCTGATAATTAGGATGTTGCCACCAGCTGAGTTTTAGAAAGTTGGTGTAGTAGGTTGTGCATTCATATAGGATGATATTAGACAGCAGTTTTTAATAAAAGTGACAAATGATCAATTGTTTACTTGTGTTGTAAACTATTGTGATTTTTTTATTACTGTTTGTAGGCTATACAGTGTGTCCTGGATAATTATATAAAGAGAACTGTTGTAATATAAGTGTGTTTGTTTTAGCAATTGAGAGTATCTGGTATTCAGTAATTCATTCCACTGTTTTAAGTTCATAATTCTTGTCACTGGTTGTAAGAATTTTATTCTCATTAATTTTCCAATTCTATGAAGTCTTCAGTAGTTTTACCACGATGAGACTCAACTTTATCACTGAAGATGCCACATCACTGAATGAGCAAAACTTTTCTTTAATAATCTCAACAAAGCATGGTTATCAGCTGAAAAAAAGTTTTAGTATTAAAAGTTTTGATCACGCAAATCTATAAGGGATACTAAAAAGAAATAACATAATAATTGTATTGGACATAAAGTTATGTCCACAAAACAGATTTTGTTTGAAATAAATAAAACACAATTTGACACAAATATTAATTTTATGAATACTTGTTTGGCACATATTACAGAAGGTTACACCATTAAATGAGTTTGCCTAAGTATAAAATTCTTGTCAGATGAAAAACGTGTACAGTCAGAATACTATTTGTTATGTACAATACAAATGATTCACTATAGGTAGCAGTGACACATAAACACTAGACATTGACACTGAATTGTACTTGTTTTGAATGATTCATTGTGTGCTACCTGACCAGAGTACAGGTATTAACCAAGAGATGTTTAGTATACTGCTGTGTAACTGCTACAATGATGAATTATAAGTAGTACTTATTTGTTTTGGTCATCAACCTTGAAAAGGATAATAGAAACTTTGTATACCATGCTTCCAGCAGTTTTACATGATACATTCCTAGCACAAATAAGAAAAGTTTAAATCTGCTGATGATCTAAAGGAGTGATAGTTATTTGCAGACTGACAGGGTTATAAAATAATTCTGAAAGAATTGTTGCTTTTACAATACCATCCTTTATCAAGTGGCTACTCAAATCTGCCAGCTTTTCACAGAAACTGAAGTTTGATTATTAGATCCATCATGATGACCTAGTGATGCTCCAAACATTTCAAGGATTCTCCTAACCTTAAAAAACTAGACTGGCCTCATTGATTGACATGATAATGTTAAATTTACTTTGGGATACTTCCAAACATAATACAGTTTACAATAAACAAGAAAAATTTTTAACAAGTTTTTTTAAACAAAGATCAAGAAAATAAATTTAAAACCTCAGTCATGTACCCAGTATTAGAGTTTGTAATGGGCAACATAAAAACACGATTCACTGCAATTAGTTCAATTCGTGACTTGTTTCCACCAGTATTGAACTTTACGGACATGGAAAATGATGAATTAGAATTGAAAGTAAAAGTTCTCATTAGCAAGTTTAAAAAGGAATTGGCAATGGATCTATTTGAAGAAATATTACACTTGAAGAACATTTATAAAACAGAGTTTGAATCAGAAAAGAATCCACTAAGCCTACTCCAAAAACCTTCAAGCTGTATTTGTGAACTTCTGTCTTGCCTATAGGCTTTTCTGTACTATTCCAGTTACAGTTTCGTCTCCTGAAAAATCTTTGAGCAGTATAGCGAATTCACTGAAAACTTGGCAGAGAAGCACTACCTACCAAGAAAGGCTTAATAATTTGGCAATTTTAACTATTAAAAATGAATTGGCTAACAGTATTCCACTCTAACCCATTATTAATACTTAATCATTTGGGTGTTAACAGAAACTGCACATTGCTTTTTATTGCATTATGTTGAAAAAAGGATTTTAATGTACTTGTTTGGTTATAGGCCTACGTTAGATTGTACTGTGTTCTAAATTGGAAGTAGGTTTTAATTCCGGTACTTCGAATAAATACAGCCTTTTATCCATACAATAAATACAGCCTTTGAATGTACACTAAGTAAGGAAATGTTTGTTAAGTCTAATTAATTTTAAAAATCTAAAAGGTTAAGTTAGATAATTAAACGTTGACACACCCTCCCAAAATCGTCTCTGTACCGTAATTATGTGCGATAAATGGAAACTAATTTCTGTACTTCCAATAAATACACCCTTTTAATAAAATATGTACCAATAACTCCAATAAAATACTGTATGTACGAATAACGTAGCTTACTAGGTTATACGTTCTAAATTGGAAGTACCGATAGGTTTTAATTCGAATAAATACAGCCTTTAATGTATATACAGCCTTTTATCCATACAATAAATACAGCCTTTGAATGTACACTAACAAAGGAAATTTTTGTTCAATCTAATTAATTTTAAAAATCTAAAAGGTTAAGTTGCATTGTTAAACGTAGACACAACCTCCAAAAATCGTCTGTGTACCGTAATTATGTGCGATAAATGGAAAATAATTTCTGTACTTCCAATAAATACACCCTTTTAATAAAATATGTGCCAATAAACCCAATAAAATATGCAAATAGGTTATAGGTCTACGTTCTAAATTGGAACTAGGTTTTAATTCCAGTACTTCGAATAAATACAGCCTTTAATGTTATGTACAGCAGCCTTGTATGCATATAATAATTTAATGTACACTAACAAAGGAAATTTTTGTGGGTCTTTCACTATAGCCTGCGGCAAAAGGTAACTTCCGTCTCCACGTTTGTACTTTTTTCCGTGTTCGATGTGTACTAGAACTGTTTTCTTCACAAGTAACTAATGCCAGTTTATGGAGGTTATGTAGACAATGTAACTTAAATAAAATTTACTTTGATAGTGTACAATAAAAGGGTGTATTTACTGGAAGTACAGAAATTATTTTCCATTTATCGCACATAATTACGGTACACAGACGATTTTTGGAGGTTGTGTCTACTTTTAACAATGCAACTTAACCTTTTAGATTTTTAAAATTAATTAGATTTAACAAAAATTTCCTTTGTTAGTGTACATTAAATTATTGTATGCATACAAGGCTGCTGTACATAACATTAAAGGCTGTATTTATTCGAAGTACCGGAATTAAAACCTAGTTCCAATTTAGAACGTAGACCTATAACCTATTTGCATATTTTATTGGGGTTTATTGGCACATATTTTATTAAAAGGGTGTATTTATTGGAAGTACAGAAATTATTTTCCATTTATCGCACATAATTACGGTACACAGACGATTTTTGGAGGTTGTGTCTACGTTTAACAATGCAACTTAACCAATTTAGAACGTATAACCTAGTAGGCTACGTTATTCGTACATACAGTATTTTATTGGAGTTTATTGGTACATATTTTATTAAAAGGGTGTATTTATTGGAAGTACAGAAATTAGTTTCCATTTATCGCACATAATTACGGTACAGAGACGATTTTGGGAGGTTGTGTCTACGTTTAATTATCTAACTTAACCTTTTAGATTTTTAAAATTAATTAGACTTGTAAGGGTGTGCATGGCAGAACTACTTGTGCACCCACTTTATAATCATATTTTTGGTAACACTGAGAACTTTAAGCCTTCTTTTATGCTTAAACAAATTATATATACACTTAATTATAGAAAAGCAAAAAGCAAATATGTAATTCAAAAGACTAATTTGCTCTAATAAACACATGCTGAAGTTAAAAACAAAAGAGTTTTTACTTGCCTAACTAATCATTAGTTACTAATGTGACAGTTGGAGCTGCTTTTTCTGCAAAAGCTGGGGTATGTTGGATTCAAGAGTGGTTAAATTAAGTCATAAATCTGAGTGTGCGTCAAGTCTATTTGTGTGCTTGCTTTTCACTTGAGATGAAAATCCCATTTCACTCAAGAATGAGGTGGGGAATGGGATGAGCAACTCCGAAAGTTCAGGATATTCATCTCTTAAAGATATCCAGAACTTTGTTAAGTCAGAATCTAAAAGTTTATGGATTTTGTTGTCCATGACATGTCTCATGTTATCACTAACTATACAAAATAATTTACTAAAAATTTAGTTTTAATCCCAGCATCACAGATGATATCACACAATTGGTCATTTAGTTTTACTGACAACATGTTAGAACTTTCAAAATACAAGAATGGGTCTTGAATCCAATTGAATTCACTGTATCCCTCTGGGAAGCAACTTTCAATCTGGTTATAGAGAATTAAACACCAGAGCTGGTAAAAAACAATGGTAGAGCATGAATAACAAAAATGTACAGTTTAGACTATGTACAAAACAGGTTGAATTTAAATTGTTAAAATGATATATCTTAGTTATTTACATGTAGTAGCTTTTTAAGACACAGTAAATAAATTTCCGAACCTGACTTTGCAACCCTCCAAATGCCCTCTCAGGACCCTGCAGTGGCTCATGCCCAATAGGTTAAGAAATGCTGAACTAAAGGCATGTTTGTGGAGTGAAACATAAAAGATAACCCAAACTTCTAAAATGCTCTTGGTGAAATGGGATTTTCAGGAGTAACAACACACTATTTGGTTAACAAGCACATTTTACTAATATTCTAATACCAAGTCAATTAGATAGCTTAAATGTGTAGTACTCTATGTGATGCTGATCACATACTGTTAATCAGCAGCACTGCAGAATATTCTAGAGCCACACTCTTGCCATTCATCTGGAACTTTATCACATTAGCCTGATAATTAGGATGTTGCCACCAGCTGAGTTTTAGAAAGTTGGTGTAGTAGGTTGTGCATTCATATAGGATGATATTAGACAGCAGTTTTTAATAAAAGTGACAAATGATCAATTGTTTACTTGTGTTGTAAACTATTGTGATTTTTTTATTACTGTTTGTAGGCTATACAGTGTGTCCTGGATAATTATATAAAGAGAACTGTTGTAATATAAGTGTGTTTGTTTTAGCAATTGAGAGTATCTGGTATTCAGTAATTCATTCCACTGTTTTAAGTTCATAATTCTTGTCACTGGTTGTAAGAATTTTATTCTCATTAATTTTCCAATTCTATGAAGTCTTCAGTAGTTTTACCACGATGAGACTCAACTTTATCACTGAAGATGCCACATCACTGAATGAGCAAAACTTTTCTTTAATAATCTCAACAAAGCATGGTTATCAGCTGAAAAAAAGTTTTAGTATTAAAAGTTTTGATCACGCAAATCTATAAGGGATACTAAAAAGAAATAACATAATAATTGTATTGGACATAAAGTTATGTCCACAAAACAGATTTTGTTTGAAATAAATAAAACACAATTTGACACAAATATTAATTTTATGAATACTTGTTTGGCACATATTACAGAAGGTTACACCATTAAATGAGTTTGCCTAAGTATAAAATTCTTGTCAGATGAAAAACGTGTACAGTCAGAATACTATTTGTTATGTACAATACAAATGATTCACTATAGGTAGCAGTGACACATAAACACTAGACATTGACACTGAATTGTACTTGTTTTGAATGATTCATTGTGTGCTACCTGACCAGAGTACAGGTATTAACCAAGAGATGTTTAGTATACTGCTGTGTAACTGCTACAATGATGAATTATAAGTAGTACTTATTTGTTTTGGTCATCAACCTTGAAAAGGATAATAGAAACTTTGTATACCATGCTTCCAGCAGTTTTACATGATACATTCCTAGCACAAATAAGAAAAGTTTAAATCTGCTGATGATCTAAAGGAGTGATAGTTATTTGCAGACTGACAGGGTTATAAAATAATTCTGAAAGAATTGTTGCTTTTACAATACCATCCTTTATCAAGTGGCTACTCAAATCTGCCAGCTTTTCACAGAAACTGAAGTTTGATTATTAGATCCATCATGATGACCTAGTGATGCTCCAAACATTTCAAGGAATCTCCTAGCCTTAAAAAACTAGACTGGCCTCATTGATTGACATGATTAATGTTAAATTTACTTTGGGATACTTCCAAACATAATACAGTTTACAATAAACAAGAAAAATTTTTAACAAGTTTTTTTAAACAAAGATCAAGAAAATAAATTTAAAACCTCAGTCATGTACCCAGTATTAGAGTTTGTAATGGGCAACATAAAAACACGATTCACTGCAATTAGTTCAATTCGTGACTTGTTTCCACCAGTATTGAACTTTACGGACATGGAAAATGATGAATTAGAATTGAAAGTAAAAGTTCTCATTAGCAAGTTTAAAAAGGAATTGGCAATGGATCTATTTGAAGAAATATTACACTTGAAGAACATTTATAAAACAGAGTTTGAATCAGAAAAGAATCCACTAAGCCTACTCCAAAAACCTTCAAGCTGTATTTGTGAACTTCTGTCTTGCCTATAGGCTTTTCTGTACTATTCCAGTTACAGTTTCGTCTCCTGAAAAATCTTTGAGCAGTATAGCGAATTCACTGAAAACTTGGCAGAGAAGCACTACCTACCAAGAAAGGCTTAATAATTTGGCAATTTTAACTATTAAAAATGAATTGGCTAACAGTATTCCACTCTAACCCATTATTAATACTTAATCATTTGGGTGTTAACAGAAACTGCACATTGCTTTTTATTGCATTATGTTGAAAAAAGGATTTTAATGTACTTGTTTGGTTATAGGCCTACGTTAGATTGTACTGTGTTCTAAATTGGAAGTAGGTTTTAATTCCGGTACTTCGAATAAATACAGCCTTTTATCCATACAATAAATACAGCCTTTGAATGTACACTAAGTAAGGAAATGTTTGTTAAGTCTAATTAATTTTAAAAATCTAAAAGGTTAAGTTAGATAATTAAACGTTGACACACCCTCCCAAAATCGTCTCTGTACCGTAATTATGTGCGATAAATGGAAACTAATTTCTGTACTTCCAATAAATACACCCTTTTAATAAAATATGTACCAATAACTCCAATAAAATACTGTATGTACGAATAACGTAGCTTACTAGGTTATACGTTCTAAATTGGAAGTACCGATAGGTTTTAATTCGAATAAATACAGCCTTTAATGTATATACAGCCTTTTATCCATACAATAAATACAGCCTTTGAATGTACACTAACAAAGGAAATTTTTGTTCAATCTAATTAATTTTAAAAATCTAAAAGGTTAAGTTGCATTGTTAAACGTAGACACAACCTCCAAAAATCGTCTGTGTACCGTAATTATGTGCGATAAATGGAAAATAATTTCTGTACTTCCAATAAATACACCCTTTTAATAAAATATGTGCCAATAAACCCAATAAAATATGCAAATAGGTTATAGGTCTACGTTCTAAATTGGAACTAGGTTTTAATTCCAGTACTTCGAATAAATACAGCCTTTAATGTTATGTACAGCAGCCTTGTATGCATATAATAATTTAATGTACACTAACAAAGGAAATTTTTGTGGGTCTTTCACTATAGCCTGCGGCAAAAGGTAACTTCCGTCTCCACGTTTGTACTTTTTTCCGTGTTCGATGTGTACTAGAACTGTTTTCTTCACAAGTAACTAATGCCAGTTTATGGAGGTTATGTAGACAATGTAACTTAAATAAAATTTACTTTGATAGTGTACAATAAAAGGGTGTATTTACTGGAAGTACAGAAATTATTTTCCATTTATCGCACATAATTACGGTACACAGACGATTTTTGGAGGTTGTGTCTACTTTTAACAATGCAACTTAACCTTTTAGATTTTTAAAATTAATTAGATTTAACAAAAATTTCCTTTGTTAGTGTACATTAAATTATTGTATGCATACAAGGCTGCTGTACATAACATTAAAGGCTGTATTTATTCGAAGTACCGGAATTAAAACCTAGTTCCAATTTAGAACGTAGACCTATAACCTATTTGCATATTTTATTGGGGTTTATTGGCACATATTTTATTAAAAGGGTGTATTTATTGGAAGTACAGAAATTATTTTCCATTTATCGCACATAATTACGGTACACAAACGATTTTTGGAGGTTGTGTCTACGTTTAACAATGCAACTTAACCAATTTAGAACGTATAACCTAGTAGGCTACGTTATTCGTACATACAGTATTTTATTGGAGTTTATTGGTACATATTTTATTAAAAGGGTGTATTTATTGGAAGTACAGAAATTAGTTTCCATTTATCGCACATAATTACGGTACAGAGACGATTTTGGGAGGTTGTGTCTACGTTTAATTATCTAACTTAACCTTTTAGATTTTTAAAATTAATTAGACTTGTAAGGGTGTGCATGGCAGAACTACTTGTGCACCCACTTTATAATCATATTTTTGGTAACACTGAGAACTTTAAGCCTTCTTTTATGCTTAAACAAATTATATATACACTTAATTATAGAAAAGCAAAAAGCAAATATGTAATTCAAAAGACTAATTTGCTCTAATAAACACATGCTGAAGTTAAAAACAAAAGAGTTTTTACTTGCCTAACGAATCATTAGTTACTAATGTGACAGTTGGAGCTGCTTTTTCTGCAAAAGCTGGGGTATGTTGGATTCAAGAGTGGTTAAATTAAGTCATAAATCTGAGTGTGCGTCAAGTCTATTTGTGTGCTTGCTTTTCACTTGAGATGAAAATCCCATTTCACTCAAGAATGAGGTGGGGAATGGGATGAGCAACTCCGAAAGTTCAGGATATTCATCTCTTAAAGATATCCAGAACTTTGTTAAGTCAGAATCTAAAAGTTTATGGATTTTGTTGTCCATGACATGTCTCATGTTATCACTAACTATACAAAATAATTTACTAAAAATTTAGTTTTAATCCCAGCATCACAGATGATATCACACAATTGCTCATTTAGTTTTACTGACAACATGTTAGAACTTTCAAAATACAAGAATGGGTCTTGAATCCAATTGAATTCACTGTATCCCTCTGGGAAGCAACTTTCAATCTGGTTATAGAGAATTAAACACCAGAGCTGGTAAAAAACAATGGTAGAGCATGAATAACAAAAATGTACAGTTTAGACTATGTACAAAACAGGTTGAATTTAAATTGTTAAAATGATATATCTTAGTTATTTACATGTAGTAGCTTTTTAAGACACAGTAAATAAATTTCCGAACCTGACTTTGCAACCCTCCAAATGCCCTCTCAGGACCCTGCAGTGGCTCATGCCCAATAGGTTAAGAAATGCTGAACTAAAGGCATGTTTGTGGAGTGAAACATAAAAGATAACCCAAACTTCTAAAATGCTCTTGGTGAAATGGGATTTTCAGGAGTAACAACACACTATTTGGTTAACAAGCACATTTTACTAATATTCTAATACCAAGTCAATTAGATAGCTTAAATGTGTAGTACTCTATGTGATGCTGATCACATACTGTTAATCAGCAGCACTGCAGAATATTCTAGAGCCACACTCTTGCCATTCATCTGGAACTTTATCACATTAGCCTGATAATTAGGATGTTGCCACCAGCTGAGTTTTAGAAAGTTGGTGTAGTAGGTTGTGCATTCATATAGGATGATATTAGACAGCAGTTTTTAATAAAAGTGACAAATGATCAATTGTTTACTTGTGTTGTAAACTATTGTGATTTTTTTATTACTGTTTGTAGGCTATACAGTGTGTCCTGGATAATTATATAAAGAGAACTGTTGTAATATAAGTGTGTTTGTTTTAGCAATTGAGAGTATCTGGTATTCAGTAATTCATTCCACTGTTTTAAGTTCATAATTCTTGTCACTGGTTGTAAGAATTTTATTCTCATTAATTTTCCAATTCTATGAAGTCTTCAGTAGTTTTACCACGATGAGACTCAACTTTATCACTGAAGATGCCACATCACTGAATGAGCAAAACTTTTCTTTAATAATCTCAACAAAGCATGGTTATCAGCTGAAAAAAAGTTTTAGTATTAAAAGTTTTGATCACGCAAATCTATAAGGGATACTAAAAAGAAATAACATAATAATTGTATTGGACATAAAGTTATGTCCACAAAACAGATTTTGTTTGAAATAAATAAAACACAATTTGACACAAATATTAATTTTATGAATACTTGTTTGGCACATATTACAGAAGGTTACACCATTAAATGAGTTTGCCTAAGTATAAAATTCTTGTCAGATGAAAAACGTGTACAGTCAGAATACTATTTGTTATGTACAATACAAATGATTCACTATAGGTAGCAGTGACACATAAACACTAGACATTGACACTGAATTGTACTTGTTTTGAATGATTCATTGTGTGCTACCTGACCAGAGTACAGGTATTAACCAAGAGATGTTTAGTATACTGCTGTGTAACTGCTACAATGATGAATTATAAGTAGTACTTATTTGTTTTGGTCATCAACCTTGAAAAGGATAATAGAAACTTTGTATACCATGCTTCCAGCAGTTTTACATGATACATTCCTAGCACAAATAAGAAAAGTTTAAATCTGCTGATGATCTAAAGGAGTGATAGTTATTTGCAGACTGACAGGGTTATAAAATAATTCTGAAAGAATTGTTGCTTTTACAATACCATCCTTTATCAAGTGGCTACTCAAATCTGCCAGCTTTTCACAGAAACTGAAGTTTGATTATTAGATCCATCATGATGACCTAGTGATGCTCCAAACATTTCAAGGAATCTCCTAGCCTTAAAAAACTAGACTGGCCTCATTGATTGACATGATTAATGTTAAATTTACTTTGGGATACTTCCAAACATAATACAGTTTACAATAAACAAGAAAAATTTTTAACAAGTTTTTTTAAACAAAGATCAAGAAAATAAATTTAAAACCTCAGTCATGTACCCAGTATTAGAGTTTGTAATGGGCAACATAAAAACACGATTCACTGCAATTAGTTCAATTCGTGACTTGTTTCCACCAGTATTGAACTTTACGGACATGGAAAATGATGAATTAGAATTGAAAGTAAAAGTTCTCATTAGCAAGTTTAAAAAGGAATTGGCAATGGATCTATTTGAAGAAATATTACACTTGAAGAACATTTATAAAACAGAGTTTGAATCAGAAAAGAATCCACTAAGCCTACTCCAAAAACCTTCAAGCTGTATTTGTGAACTTCTGTCTTGCCTATAGGCTTTTCTGTACTATTCCAGTTACAGTTTCGTCTCCTGAAAAATCTTTGAGCAGTATAGCGAATTCACTGAAAACTTGGCAGAGAAGCACTACCTACCAAGAAAGGCTTAATAATTTGGCAATTTTAACTATTAAAAATGAATTGGCTAACAGTATTCCACTCTAACCCATTATTAATACTTAATCATTTGGGTGTTAACAGAAACTGCACATTGCTTTTTATTGCATTATGTTGAAAAAAGGATTTTAATGTACTTGTTTGGTTATAGGCCTACGTTAGATTGTACTGTGTTCTAAATTGGAAGTAGGTTCTAATTCCGGTACTTCGAATAAATACAGCCTTTTATCCATACAATAAATACAGCCTTTGAATGTACACTAAGTAAGGAAATGTTTGTTAAGTCTAATTAATTTTAAAAATCTAAAAGGTTAAGTTAGATAATTAAACGTTGACACACCCTCCCAAAATCGTCTCTGTACCGTAATTATGTGCGATAAATGGAAACTAATTTGTGTACTTCCAATAAATACACCCTTTTAATAAAATATGTACCAATAACTCCAATAAAATACTGTATGTACGAATAACGTAGCTTACTAGGTTATACGTTCTAAATTGGAAGTACCGATAGGTTTTAATTCGAATAAATACAGCCTTTAATGTATATACAGCCTTTTATCCATACAATAAATACAGCCTTTGAATGTACACTAACAAAGGAAATTTTTGTTCAATCTAATTAATTTTAAAAATCTAAAAGGTTAAGTTGCATTGTTAAACGTAGACACAACCTCCAAAAATCGTCTGTGTACCGTAATTATGTGCGATAAATGGAAAATAATTTCTGTACTTCCAATAAATACACCCTTTTAATAAAATATGTGCCAATAAACCCAATAAAATATGCAAATAGGTTATAGGTCTACGTTCTAAATTGGAACTAGGTTTTAATTCCAGTACTTCGAATAAATACAGCCTTTAATGTTATGTACAGCAGCCTTGTATGCATATAATAATTTAATGTACACTAACAAAGGAAATTTTTGTGGGTCTTTCACTATAGCCTGCGGCAAAAGGTAACTTCCGTCTCCACGTTTGTACTTTTTTCCGTGTTCGATGTGTACTAGAACTGTTTTCTTCACAAGTAACTAATGCCAGTTTATGGAGGTTATGTAGACAATGTAACTTAAATAAAATTTACTTTGATAGTGTACAATAAAAGGGTGTATTTACTGGAAGTACAGAAATTATTTTCCATTTATCGCACATAATTACGGTACACAGACGATTTTTGGAGGTTGTGTCTACTTTTAACAATGCAACTTAACCTTTTAGATTTTTAAAATTAATTAGATTTAACAAAAATTTCCTTTGTTAGTGTACATTAAATTATTGTATGCATACAAGGCTGCTGTACATAACATTAAAGGATGTATTTATTCGAAGTACCGGAATTAAAACCTAGTTCCAATTTAGAACGTAGACCTATAACCTATTTGCATATTTTATTGGGGTTTATTGGCACATATTTTATTAAAAGGGTGTATTTATTGGAAGTACAGAAATTATTTTCCATTTATCGCACATAATTACGGTACACAAACGATTTTTGGAGGTTGTGTCTACGTTTAACAATGCAACTTAACCAATTTAGAACGTATAACCTAGTAGGCTACGTTATTCGTACATACAGTATTTTATTGGAGTTTATTGGTACATATTTTATTAAAAGGGTGTATTTATTGGAAGTACAGAAATTAGTTTCCATTTATCGCACATAATTACGGTACAGAGACGATTTTGGGAGGTTGTGTCTACGTTTAATTATCTAACTTAACCTTTTAGATTTTTAAAATTAATTAGACTTGTAAGGGTGTGCATGGCAGAACTACTTGTGCACCCACTTTATAATCATATTTTTGGTAACACTGAGAACTTTAAGCCTTCTTTTATGCTTAAACAAATTATATATACACTTAATTATAGAAAAGCAAAAAGCAAATATGTAATTCAAAAGACTAATTTGCTCTAATAAACACATGCTGAAGTTAAAAACAAAAGAGTTTTTACTTGCCTAACTAATCATTAGTTACTAATGTGACAGTTGGAGCTGCTTTTTCTGCAAAAGCTGGGGTATGTTGGATTCAAGAGTGGTTAAATTAAGTCATAAATCTGAGTGTGCGTCAAGTCTATTTGTGTGCTTGCTTTTCACTTGAGATGAAAATCCCATTTCACTCAAGAATGAGGTGGGGAATGGGATGAGCAACTCCGAAAGTTCAGGATATTCATCTCTTAAAGATATCCAGAACTTTGTTAAGTCAGAATCTAAAAGTTTATGGATTTTGTTGTCCATGACATGTCTCATGTTATCACTAACTATACAAAATAATTTACTAAAAATTTAGTTTTAATCCCAGCATCACAGATGATATCACACAATTGCTCATTTAGTTTTACTGACAACATGTTAGAACTTTCAAAATACAAGAATGGGTCTTGAATCCAATTGAATTCACTGTATCCCTCTGGGAAGCAACTTTCAATCTGGTTATAGAGAATTAAACACCAGAGCTGGTAAAAAACAATGGTAGAGCATGAATAACAAAAATGTACAGTTTAGACTATGTACAAAACAGGTTGAATTTAAATTGTTAAAATGATATATCTTAGTTATTTACATGTAGTAGCTTTTTAAGACACAGTAAATAAATTTCCGAACCTGACTTTGCAACCCTCCAAATTCCCTCTCAGGACCCTGCAGTGGCTCATGCCCAATAGGTTAAGAAATGCTGAACTAAAGGCATGTTTGTGGAGTGAAACATAAAAGATAACCCAAACTTCTAAAATGCTCTTGGTGAAATGGGATTTTCAGGAGTAACAACACACTATTTGGTTAACAAGCACATTTTACTAATATTCTAATACCAAGTCAATTAGATAGCTTAAATGTGTAGTACTCTATGTGATGCTGATCACATACTGTTAATCAGCAGCACTGCAGAATATTCTAGAGCCACACTCTTGCCATTCATCTGGAACTTTATCACATTAGCCTGATAATTAGGATGTTGCCACCAGCTGAGTTTTAGAAAGTTGGTGTAGTAGGTTGTGCATTCATATAGGATGATATTAGACAGCAGTTTTTAATAAAAGTGACAAATGATCAATTGTTTACTTGTGTTGTAAACTATTGTGATTTTTTTATTACTGTTTGTAGGCTATACAGTGTGTCCTGGATAATTATATAAAGAGAACTGTTGTAATATAAGTGTGTTTGTTTTAGCTATTGAGAGTATCTGGTATTCAGTAATTCATTCCACTGTTTTAAGTTCATAATTCTTGTCACTGGTTGTAAGAATTTTATTCTCATTAATTTTCCAATTCTATGAAGTCTTCAGTAGTTTTACCACGATGAGACTCAACTTTATCACTGAAGATGCCACATCACTGAATGAGCAAAACTTTTCTTTAATAATCTCAACAAAGCATGGTTATCAGCTGAAAAAAAGTTTTAGTATTAAAAGTTTTGATCACGCAAATCTATAAGGGATACTAAAAAGAAATAACATAATAATTGTATTGGACATAAAGTTATGTCCACAAAACAGATTTTGTTTGAAATAAATAAAACA
The DNA here is from genome assembly GCA_034769895.1 of Magicicada septendecula. Lineage (NCBI taxonomy): Eukaryota > Metazoa > Arthropoda > Insecta > Hemiptera > Cicadidae > Magicicada > Magicicada septendecula. The sequence continues at coordinate 704,199,009 of CM068367.1, read as the reverse complement.
CAATTTGACACAAATATTAATTTTATGAATACTTGTTTGGCACATATTACAGAAGGTTACACCATTAAATGAGTTTGCCTAAGTATAAAATTCTTGTCAGATGAAAAACGTGGACAGTCAGAATACTATTTGTTATGTACAATACAAATGATTCACTATAGGTAGCAGTGACACATAAACACTAGACATTGACACTGAATTGTACTTGTTTTGAATGATTCATTGTGTGCTACCTGACCAGAGTACAGGTATTAACCAAGAGATGTTTAGTATACTGCTGTGTAACTGCTACAATGATGAATTATAAGTAGTACTTATTTGTTTTGGTCATCAACCTTGAAAAGGATAATAGAAACTTTGTATACCATGCTTCCAGCAGTTTTACATGATACATTCCTAGCACAAATAAGAAAAGTTTAAATCTGCTGATGATCTAAAGGAGTGATAGTTATTTGCAGACTGACAGGGTTATAAAATAATTCTGAAAGAATTGTTGCTTTTACAATACCATCCTTTATCAAGTGGCTACTCAAATCTGCCAGCTTTTCACAGAAACTGAAGTTTGATTATTAGATCCATCATGATGACCTAGTGATGCTCCAAACATTTCAAGGAATCTCCTAGCCTTAAAAAACTAGACTGGCCTCATTGATTAACATGATTAATGTTAAATTTACTTTGGGATACTTCCAAACATAATACAGTTTACAATAAACAAGAAAAATTTTTAACAAGTTTTTTTAAACAAAGATCAAGAAAATAAATTTAAAACCTCAGTCATGTACCCAGTATTAGAGTTTGTAATGGGCAACATAAAAACACGATTCACTGCAATTAGTTCAATTCGTGACTTGTTTCCACCAGTATTGAACTTTACGGACATGGAAAATGATGAATTAGAATTGAAAGTAAAAGTTCTCATTAGCAAGTTTAAAAAGGAATTGGCAATGGATCTATTTGAAGAAATATTACACTTGAAGAACATTTATAAAACAGAGTTTGAATCAGAAAAGAATCCACTAAGCCTACTCCAAAAACCTTCAAGCTGTATTTGTGAACTTCTGTCTTGCCTATAGGCTTTTCTGTACTATTCCAGTTACAGTTTCGTCTCCTGAAAAATCTTTGAGCAGTATAGCGAATTCACTGAAAACTTGGCAGAGAAGCACTACCTACCAAGAAAGGCTTAATAATTTGGCAATTTTAACTATTAAAAATGAATTGGCTAACAGTATTCCACTCTAACCCATTATTAATACTTAATCATTTGGGTGTTAACAGAAACTGCACATTGCTTTTTATTGCATTATGTTGAAAAAAGGATTTTAATGTACTTGTTTGGTTATAGGCCTACGTTAGATTGTACTGTGTTCTAAATTGGAAGTAGGTTTTAATTCCGGTACTTCGAATAAATACAGCCTTTTATCCATACAATAAATACAGCCTTTGAATGTACACTAAGTAAGGAAATGTTTGTTAAGTCTAATTAATTTTAAAAATCTAAAAGGTTAAGTTAGATAATTAAACGTTGACACACCCTCCCAAAATCGTCTCTGTACCGTAATTATGTGCGATAAATGGAAACTAATTTCTGTACTTCCAATAAATACACCCTTTTAATAAAATATGTACCAATAACTCCAATAAAATACTGTATGTACGAATAACGTAGCTTACTAGGTTATACGTTCTAAATTGGAAGTACCGATAGGTTTTAATTCGAATAAATACAGCCTTTAATGTATATACAGCCTTTTATCCATACAATAAATACAGCCTTTGAATGTACACTAACAAAGGAAATTTTTGTTCAATCTAATTAATTTTAAAAATCTAAAAGGTTAAGTTGCATTGTTAAACGTAGACACAACCTCCAAAAATCGTCTGTGTACCGTAATTATGTGCGATAAATGGAAAATAATTTCTGTACTTCCAATAAATACACCCTTTTAATAAAATATGTGCCAATAAACCCAATAAAATATGCAAATAGGTTATAGGTCTACGTTCTAAATTGGAACTAGGTTTTAATTCCAGTACTTCGAATAAATACAGCCTTTAATGTTATGTACAGCAGCCTTGTATGCATATAATAATTTAATGTACACTAACAAAGGAAATTTTTGTGGGTCTTTCACTATAGCCTGCGGCAAAAGGTAACTTCCGTCTCCACGTTTGTACTTTTTTCCGTGTTCGATGTGTACTAGAACTGTTTTCTTCACAAGTAACTAATGCCAGTTTATGGAGGTTATGTAGACAATGTAACTTAAATAAAATTTACTTTGATAGTGTACAATAAAAGGGTGTATTTACTGGAAGTACAGAAATTATTTTCCATTTATCGCACATAATTACGGTACACAGACGATTTTTGGAGGTTGTGTCTACTTTTAACAATGCAACTTAACCTTTTAGATTTTTAAAATTAATTAGATTTAACAAAAATTTCCTTTGTTAGTGTACATTAAATTATTGTATGCATACAAGGCTGCTGTACATAACATTAAAGGATGTATTTATTCGAAGTACCGGAATTAAAACCTAGTTCCAATTTAGAACGTAGACCTATAACCTATTTGCATATTTTATTGGGGTTTATTGGCACATATTTTATTAAAAGGGTGTATTTATTGGAAGTACAGAAATTATTTTCCATTTATCGCACATAATTACGGTACACAAACGATTTTTGGAGGTTGTGTCTACGTTTAACAATGCAACTTAACCAATTTAGAACGTATAACCTAGTAGGCTACGTTATTCGTACATACAGTATTTTATTGGAGTTTATTGGTACATATTTTATTAAAAGGGTGTATTTATTGGAAGTACAGAAATTAGTTTCCATTTATCGCACATAATTACGGTACAGAGACGATTTTGGGAGGTTGTGTCTACGTTTAATTATCTAACTTAACCTTTTAGATTTTTAAAATTAATTAGACTTGTAAGGGTGTGCATGGCAGAACTACTTGTGCACCCACTTTATAATCATATTTTTGGTAACACTGAGAACTTTAAGCCTTCTTTTATGCTTAAACAAATTATATATACACTTAATTATAGAAAAGCAAAAAGCAAATATGTAATTCAAAAGACTAATTTGCTCTAATAAACACATGCTGAAGTTAAAAACAAAAGAGTTTTTACTTGCCTAACTAATCATTAGTTACTAATGTGACAGTTGGAGCTGCTTTTTCTGCAAAAGCTGGGGTATGTTGGATTCAAGAGTGGTTAAATTAAGTCATAAATCTGAGTGTGCGTCAAGTCTATTTGTGTGCTTGCTTTTCACTTGAGATGAAAATCCCATTTCACTCAAGAATGAGGTGGGGAATGGGATGAGCAACTCCGAAAGTTCAGGATATTCATCTCTTAAAGATATCCAGAACTTTGTTAAGTCAGAATCTAAAAGTTTATGGATTTTGTTGTCCATGACATGTCTCATGTTATCACTAACTATACAAAATAATTTACTAAAAATTTAGTTTTAATCCCAGCATCACAGATGATATCACACAATTGCTCATTTAGTTTTACTGACAACATGTTAGAACTTTCAAAATACAAGAATGGGTCTTGAATCCAATTGAATTCACTGTATCCCTCTGGGAAGCAACTTTCAATCTGGTTATAGAGAATTAAACACCAGAGCTGGTAAAAAACAATGGTAGAGCATGAATAACAAAAATGTACAGTTTAGACTATGTACAAAACAGGTTGAATTTAAATTGTTAAAATGATATATCTTAGTTATTTACATGTAGTAGCTTTTTAAGACACAGTAAATAAATTTCCGAACCTGACTTTGCAACCCTCCAAATTCCCTCTCAGGACCCTGCAGTGGCTCATGCCCAATAGGTTAAGAAATGCTGAACTAAAGGCATGTTTGTGGAGTGAAACATAAAAGATAACCCAAACTTCTAAAATGCTCTTGGTGAAATGGGATTTTCAGGAGTAACAACACACTATTTGGTTAACAAGCACATTTTACTAATATTCTAATACCAAGTCAATTAGATAGCTTAAATGTGTAGTACTCTATGTGATGCTGATCACATACTGTTAATCAGCAGCACTGCAGAATATTCTAGAGCCACACTCTTGCCATTCATCTGGAACTTTATCACATTAGCCTGATAATTAGGATGTTGCCACCAGCTGAGTTTTAGAAAGTTGGTGTAGTAGGTTGTGCATTCATATAGGATGATATTAGACAGCAGTTTTTAATAAAAGTGACAAATGATCAATTGTTTACTTGTGTTGTAAACTATTGTGATTTTTTTATTACTGTTTGTAGGCTATACAGTGTGTCCTGGATAATTATATAAAGAGAACTGTTGTAATATAAGTGTGTTTGTTTTAGCTATTGAGAGTATCTGGTATTCAGTAATTCATTCCACTGTTTTAAGTTCATAATTCTTGTCACTGGTTGTAAGAATTTTATTCTCATTAATTTTCCAATTCTATGAAGTCTTCAGTAGTTTTACCACGATGAGACTCAACTTTATCACTGAAGATGCCACATCACTGAATGAGCAAAACTTTTCTTTAATAATCTCAACAAAGCATGGTTATCAGCTGAAAAAAAGTTTTAGTATTAAAAGTTTTGATCACGCAAATCTATAAGGGATACTAAAAAGAAATAACATAATAATTGTATTGGACATAAAGTTATGTCCACAAAACAGATTTTGTTTGAAATAAATAAAACACAATTTGACACAAATATTAATTTTATGAATACTTGTTTGGCACATATTACAGAAGGTTACACCATTAAATGAGTTTGCCTAAGTATAAAATTCTTGTCAGATGAAAAACGTGGACAGTCAGAATACTATTTGTTATGTACAATACAAATGATTCACTATAGGTAGCAGTGACACATAAACACTAGACATTGACACTGAATTGTACTTGTTTTGAATGATTCATTGTGTGCTACCTGACCAGAGTACAGGTATTAACCAAGAGATGTTTAGTATACTGCTGTGTAACTGCTACAATGATGAATTATAAGTAGTACTTATTTGTTTTGGTCATCAACCTTGAAAAGGATAATAGAAACTTTGTATACCATGCTTCCAGCAGTTTTACATGATACATTCCTAGCACAAATAAGAAAAGTTTAAATCTGCTGATGATCTAAAGGAGTGATAGTTATTTGCAGACTGACAGGGTTATAAAATAATTCTGAAAGAATTGTTGCTTTTACAATACCATCCTTTATCAAGTGGCTACTCAAATCTGCCAGCTTTTCACAGAAACTGAAGTTTGATTATTAGATCCATCATGATGACCTAGTGATGCTCCAAACATTTCAAGGAATCTCCTAGCCTTAAAAAACTAGACTGGCCTCATTGATTGACATGATTAATGTTAAATTTACTTTGGGATACTTCCAAACATAATACAGTTTACAATAAACAAGAAAAATTTTTAACAAGTTTTTTTAAACAAAGATCAAGAAAATAAATTTAAAACCTCAGTCATGTACCCAGTATTAGAGTTTGTAATGGGCAACATAAAAACACGATTCACTGCAATTAGTTCAATTCGTGACTTGTTTCCACCAGTATTGAACTTTACGGACATGGAAAATGATGAATTAGAATTGAAAGTAAAAGTTCTCATTAGCAAGTTTAAAAAGGAATTGGCAATGGATCTATTTGAAGAAATATTACACTTGAAGAACATTTATAAAACAGAGTTTGAATCAGAAAAGAATCCACTAAGCCTACTCCAAAAACCTTCAAGCTGTATTTGTGAACTTCTGTCTTGCCTATAGGCTTTTCTGTACTATTCCAGTTACAGTTTCGTCTCCTGAAAAATCTTTGAGCAGTATAGCGAATTCACTGAAAACTTGGCAGAGAAGCACTACCTACCAAGAAAGGCTTAATAATTTGGCAATTTTAACTATTAAAAATGAATTGGCTAACAGTATTCCACTCTAACCCATTATTAATACTTAATCATTTGGGTGTTAACAGAAACTGCACATTGCTTTTTATTGCATTATGTTGAAAAAAGGATTTTAATGTACTTGTTTGGTTATAGGCCTACGTTAGATTGTACTGTGTTCTAAATTGGAAGTAGGTTTTAATTCCGGTACTTCGAATAAATACAGCCTTTTATCCATACAATAAATACAGCCTTTGAATGTACACTAAGTAAGGAAATGTTTGTTAAGTCTAATTAATTTTAAAAATCTAAAAGGTTAAGTTAGATAATTAAACGTTGACACACCCTCCCAAAATCGTCTCTGTACCGTAATTATGTGCGATAAATGGAAACTAATTTCTGTACTTCCAATAAATACACCCTTTTAATAAAATATGTACCAATAACTCCAATAAAATACTGTATGTACGAATAACGTAGCTTACTAGGTTATACGTTCTAAATTGGAAGTACCGATAGGTTTTAATTCGAATAAATACAGCCTTTAATGTATATACAGCCTTTTATCCATACAATAAATACAGCCTTTGAATGTACACTAACAAAGGAAATTTTTGTTCAATCTAATTAATTTTAAAAATCTAAAAGGTTAAGTTGCATTGTTAAACGTAGACACAACCTCCAAAAATCGTCTGTGTACCGTAATTATGTGCGATAAATGGAAAATAATTTCTGTACTTCCAATAAATACACCCTTTTAATAAAATATGTGCCAATAAACCCAATAAAATATGCAAATAGGTTATAGGTCTACGTTCTAAATTGGAACTAGGTTTTAATTCCAGTACTTCGAATAAATACAGCCTTTAATGTTATGTACAGCAGCCTTGTATGCATATAATAATTTAATGTACACTAACAAAGGAAATTTTTGTGGGTCTTTCACTATAGCCTGCGGCAAAAGGTAACTTCCGTCTCCACGTTTGTACTTTTTTCCGTGTTCGATGTGTACTAGAACTGTTTTCTTCACAAGTAACTAATGCCAGTTTATGGAGGTTATGTAGACAATGTAACTTAAATAAAATTTACTTTGATAGTGTACAATAAAAGGGTGTATTTACTGGAAGTACAGAAATTATTTTCCATTTATCGCACATAATTACGGTACACAGACGATTTTTGGAGGTTGTGTCTACTTTTAACAATGCAACTTAACCTTTTAGATTTTTAAAATTAATTAGATTTAACAAAAATTTCCTTTGTTAGTGTACATTAAATTATTGTATGCATACAAGGCTGCTGTACATAACATTAAAGGATGTATTTATTCGAAGTACCGGAATTAAAACCTAGTTCCAATTTAGAACGTAGACCTATAACCTATTTGCATATTTTATTGGGGTTTATTGGCACATATTTTATTAAAAGGGTGTATTTATTGGAAGTACAGAAATTATTTTCCATTTATCGCACATAATTACGGTACACAAACGATTTTTGGAGGTTGTGTCTACGTTTAACAATGCAACTTAACCAATTTAGAACGTATAACCTAGTAGGCTACGTTATTCGTACATACAGTATTTTATTGGAGTTTATTGGTACATATTTTATTAAAAGGGTGTATTTATTGGAAGTACAGAAATTAGTTTCCATTTATCGCACATAATTACGGTACAGAGACGATTTTGGGAGGTTGTGTCTACGTTTAATTATCTAACTTAACCTTTTAGATTTTTAAAATTAATTAGACTTGTAAGGGTGTGCATGGCAGAACTACTTGTGCACCCACTTTATAATCATATTTTTGGTAACACTGAGAACTTTAAGCCTTCTTTTATGCTTAAACAAATTATATATACACTTAATTATAGAAAAGCAAAAAGCAAATATGTAATTCAAAAGACTAATTTGCTCTAATAAACACATGCTGAAGTTAAAAACAAAAGAGTTTTTACTTGCCTAACTAATCATTAGTTACTAATGTGACAGTTGGAGCTGCTTTTTCTGCAAAAGCTGGGGTATGTTGGATTCAAGAGTGGTTAAATTAAGTCATAAATCTGAGTGTGCGTCAAGTCTATTTGTGTGCTTGCTTTTCACTTGAGATGAAAATCCCATTTCACTCAAGAATGAGGTGGGGAATGGGATGAGCAACTCCGAAAGTTCAGGATATTCATCTCTTAAAGATATCCAGAACTTTGTTAAGTCAGAATCTAAAAGTTTATGGATTTTGTTGTCCATGACATGTCTCATGTTATCACTAACTATACAAAATAATTTACTAAAAATTTAGTTTTAATCCCAGCATCACAGATGATATCACACAATTGCTCATTTAGTTTTACTGACAACATGTTAGAACTTTCAAAATACAAGAATGGGTCTTGAATCCAATTGAATTCACTGTATCCCTCTGGGAAGCAACTTTCAATCTGGTTATAGAGAATTAAACACCAGAGCTGGTAAAAAACAATGGTAGAGCATGAATAACAAAAATGTACAGTTTAGACTATGTACAAAACAGGTTGAATTTAAATTGTTAAAATGATATATCTTAGTTATTTACATGTAGTAGCTTTTTAAGACACAGTAAATAAATTTCCGAACCTGACTTTGCAACCCTCCAAATTCCCTCTCAGGACCCTGCAGTGGCTCATGCCCAATAGGTTAAGAAATGCTGAACTAAAGGCATGTTTGTGGAGTGAAACATAAAAGATAACCCAAACTTCTAAAATGCTCTTGGTGAAATGGGATTTTCAGGAGTAACAACACACTATTTGGTTAACAAGCACATTTTACTAATATTCTAATACCAAGTCAATTAGATAGCTTAAATGTGTAGTACTCTATGTGATGCTGATCACATACTGTTAATCAGCAGCACTGCAGAATATTCTAGAGCCACACTCTTGCCATTCATCTGGAACTTTATCACATTAGCCTGATAATTAGGATGTTGCCACCAGCTGAGTTTTAGAAAGTTGGTGTAGTAGGTTGTGCATTCATATAGGATGATATTAGACAGCAGTTTTTAATAAAAGTGACAAATGATCAATTGTTTACTTGTGTTGTAAACTATTGTGATTTTTTTATTACTGTTTGTAGGCTATACAGTGTGTCCTGGATAATTATATAAAGAGAACTGTTGTAATATAAGTGTGTTTGTTTTAGCTATTGAGAGTATCTGGTATTCAGTAATTCATTCCACTGTTTTAAGTTCATAATTCTTGTCACTGGTTGTAAGAATTTTATTCTCATTAATTTTCCAATTCTATGAAGTCTTCAGTAGTTTTACCACGATGAGACTCAACTTTATCACTGAAGATGCCACATCACTGAATGAGCAAAACTTTTCTTTAATAATCTCAACAAAGCATGGTTATCAGCTGAAAAAAAGTTTTAGTATTAAAAGTTTTGATCACGCAAATCTATAAGGGATACTAAAAAGAAATAACATAATAATTGTATTGGACATAAAGTTATGTCCACAAAACAGATTTTGTTTGAAATAAATAAAACACAATTTGACACAAATATTAATTTTATGAATACTTGTTTGGCACATATTACAGAAGGTTACACCATTAAATGAGTTTGCCTAAGTATAAAATTCTTGTCAGATGAAAAACGTGGACAGTCAGAATACTATTTGTTATGTACAATACAAATGATTCACTATAGGTAGCAGTGACACATAAACACTAGACATTGACACTGAATTGTACTTGTTTTGAATGATTCATTGTGTGCTACCTGACCAGAGTACAGGTATTAACCAAGAGATGTTTAGTATACTGCTGTGTAACTGCTACAATGATGAATTATAAGTAGTACTTATTTGTTTTGGTCATCAACCTTGAAAAGGATAATAGAAACTTTGTATACCATGCTTCCAGCAGTTTTACATGATACATTCCTAGCACAAATAAGAAAAGTTTAAATCTGCTGATGATCTAAAGGAGTGATAGTTATTTGCAGACTGACAGGGTTATAAAATAATTCTGAAAGAATTGTTGCTTTTACAATACCATCCTTTATCAAGTGGCTACTCAAATCTGCCAGCTTTTCACAGAAACTGAAGTTTGATTATTAGATCCATCATGATGACCTACTGATGCTCCAAACATTTCAAGGTTTCTCCTAGCCTTAAAAAACTAGACTGGCCTCATTGATTGACATGATTAATGTTAAATTTACTTTGGGATACTTCCAAACATAATACAGTTTAAAATAAACAAAAAAATTGTATTTCTAATTTTTCCAGAACTGTATACACATAATTTGATCTGGATAGAACGTGTATTAAACAATAATACTATTTGATGTAAATAATGAAAATATCCGTGTGGAGAACTATACATGACTTCCATGTTTTAAGATTTATATTTAAAATCGTTTTAGAAATGAAATATTTCTACAGAAACTACTTCTATCTTCAGCCTCAACCTCAGAAAACACACACACACACACACACACACACACACACACACACAATTCCTTTTTTCTTTATTTAATTTGAATTCAGAGTATTGGCACATATTTTATTAAAAGGGTGTATTTATTGGAAGTACAGAAATTAGTATCCATTTATTGGACATAATTACGGTACACAGACGATTTTTGGAGGTTGTGTCTACGTTTAACAATGTAACTTAACCTTTTAGATTTTTAAAATTAATTAGATTTAACAAAAATTTCCTTGTTAGTGTACATTCAAAGGCTGTATTTATTGTATGGATAAAAGGCTGTATATACATTAAAGGCTGTATTTATTCGAATTAAAACCTATCCGTACTTCCAATTTAGAACGTATAACCTAGTAGGCTACGTTATTCGTACATATTTTATTGGAGTTTATTGGTACATATTTTATTAAAAGGGTGTATTTATTGGAAGTACAGAAATTAGTTTCCATTTATCGCACATAATTACGGTACAGAGACGTTTTTGGGAGGTTGTGTCTACGTTTAATTATCTAACTTAGATAGTAGGCTTCGTTATTGGTGCATATTTTATTGGGGTTTACTGGCACATATTTTATTAAAAGGGTGTATTTATTGGAAGTACAGAAATTAGTTTCCATTTATCGCACATAATTACGGTACAGAGACGATTTTGGGAGGGTGTGTCAACGTTTAATTATCTAACTTAACCTTTTAGATTTTTAAAATTAATTAGACTTAACAAACATTTCCTTACTTAGTGTACATTCAAAGGCTGTATTTATTGTATGGATAAAAGGCTGTATTTATTCGAAGTACCGGAATTAAAACCTACTTCCAATTTAGAACACAGTACAATCTAACGTAGGCCTATAACCAAACAAGTACACTAAAATCCTTTTTTCAACATAATGCAATAAAAAGCAATGTGCAGTTTCTGTTAACACCCAAATGATTAAGTATTACTAATGGGTTAGAGTGGAATACTGTTAGCCAATTCATTTGTAATAGCTAAAATTGCCAAATTATTAAGCCTTTCTTGGTAGGCAGTGCTTCTCTGCCAAGTTTTCAGTGAATTCGCTATACTGCTCAAAGATTTTTCAGGAGACGAAACTGTAACTGGAATAGTACAGAAAAGCCTATAGGGAAGACAGAAGTTCACAAATACAGTTTGAAAGTTTTTGGAGTAGGCTTAGTGGATTCTTTTCTGATTCAAACTCTGTTTTATAAATGTTCTTCAAGTGTAATATTTCTTCAAATAGATCCATTGCCAATTCCTTTTTAAACTTGCTAATGAGAACTTTTACTTTCAATTCTAATTCATCATTTTCCATGTCCGTAAAGTTCAATACTGGTGGAAACAAGTCACGAATTGAACTAATTGCAGTGAATCGTGTTTTTATGTTGCCCATTACAAACTCTAATACTGGGTACATGACTGAGGTTTTAAATTTATTTTCTTGATCTTTGTTTACTGAAAAATCACTATTGGATTGATCTGTACTTTTTTTCCACCTTTTGGGAGATTCAGGAGGAACTTTTATTAGTTCTTTTGCAATTAAGTTTGGTTCTTCAATTATGCTGTCTGGGTTATCATGCAACAATTTCAATTCTGTCAGCAAATCTTCCACTAGAGTTATTTCAACGAGTGTGATTCCTTTGCTTTGAATAACAACATTTTTTTAGTCAATATATGAAAGCACTTTGAACCAAAATGATGCCAACATTAAGCTCTTTGTGGAATTGAAATATTTCTTAAACCCTAATATGATGTTGTAGGCAGAGGGAGTTAGACTAGAAGACATCTCTTCTAAAGTATATCCAACAATTTAAGTACTCCTGGGTAGTGCTTAACTATCGTTTTGACAGCTTGGATCCTCTCACTTCATCTTGTTTCAGGGAAGCTCTGCAGTGATAAAGGAATGTGCTTTTTCATAACTTCCCAACATTTTTCTCTAGGGCTGCTAGAGAAAAATGAGTAAAGACTTGCAACATGCCCGAAAAATGTCATCACATCTGCATTGAGTTTTGCAGCATTAACACCCACATGTTTCAAGGAATGCGCCCCACATGGTAAAAATATTATGGATTCGTTCTTTTCAAGAATTCTACTTCCAATTTAGAACCCAGTACAATCTAATGTGTGGAGAACCATACATGACTTCCATGTTTTAAGATTTATATTTAAAATCGTTTTAGAAATGAAATATTTCTACAGAAACTACTTCTATCTTCAGCCTCAACCACAGAATTGTGGTCACTAACATCTACCACCTCACATTAGTGCACTTGATTTTCACTGATGATGGCAGTCGATGGCACTTCCGAAACGTCTGGTTTTGCAGAATACATTGGACCACGGCCAAACAGCCTGGAAAGGAATTTTATCAACAAACTACTTCATCGTTGCCGATAATGTAGTACACATATAAAAAATTATCCCCTCCCCTTCACCTATCATTTTAAATTATAGAAAATTATCCCCTCCCCCTTCAACTTCCCCCTACCCCTTTTCATTTATCAATATTTCATCTACCTTTCTAGAGTGGATTATTATGACCTTTTCAGGATACTTTATTTATCAAAATTAAGTACTTTACTCTTGTTAAAACATAAAACGTTGCAGGTAAACTACCCCTTCTCCTTAACCGATCTTCACCAAAATCAACAGACCTTGAGTCCTCTACAATATGCAAAAAATTATTTGAATTTGCGGCAATTATCATTCGCCATAGACAAAATTCTATACACAGACATCTTTCAAAAAATTACTTCTTTATGTATTGAGGGTAGTACAATCAGAATCAGCCCTTATCTCGAACACGATTTTTTTCGCCATCCATTTCCTTATGGAACATGGAAGTAAAAACAATATCCTTCTTTTTATAATATGTATTGCACATGTTTTCTAACACGGGACACTAATTATTAGATAAAATGTTTACCTTCATTTAAGCCAGCTTCCACTCACTGTGTACTTTCTCAGAGGCCATAACATGTTCTTTTTAACGTTGCCGAACATAAATTGATGTTGAATTAAAAATAATGTAAAGGATTAGCACCTGAAGTTTGCAACGTGCAAGTTGAAGAATCTATTTAATTATTGCACTTAACTTGATATAAGTACTGATTACATTTCAGGATTATTATTTTCAGAAATAATGTATGTAAACCAGATTTCCCCATATAAAGTTAATTAAAATTCTTTAACGCATAGCATTCCAGGCCTTTATGGTAGTAGATTTGTATTACTAAATTTGAATTTACACAAATAATTCTCTTTGATTAACCAGAGTTACACACACAAACTAAATGCTGAGTGTCCTCCTAGTGTATAAATTCAGCTAAAACACTATTCCAAAAACTTACCTTGTTACTAGAATATGTGACATGATGAACTTTTCATGTTAAATAGTTTAAATACTTTGTGTTGAGAGTTAAGCAATTTACCTAATTTTTATTTATGCAGGCGTATAGCAAAATCTGATCATCATGAAAAAGGAATAAGGCATTTTGTAATAGCAATTAACTGATTAGTTCCTGCTGTATTACTGACTCATATTACAAGACCAATTTTTGTTTAATTGAAGATATATTTTAACTGTTTCTTTTGGTGCAATCTGTAAATTCCATGACACACATCCATAAAGGTTTGAAAATATGCTTATTGCAGTTTGATAGGAATACATTCACAAAAAACTAATACAAATTTGTTATGTCTGATCACACCAGGTATCCTTTCTATTTGAAATGAGCCTTTTATCCAGATTTATTATATAGTATTGTGCCAAGATATATCACTACATTTGTATACTGTAATACAGTAGTGGTAGAATATTATCATTCCACTAATATTACCCTAACATAATAAATGAAAATACATTATATACACATCTTTTGACATAATCATCCTTCCACTTATCACTTTTTTCCTATCAATTTATTTGATGAATATATATTTTACGATTTATGTAAAATACAACAGGTGTTTAACGGACACGTACTATGTGTAGACCTCTTATTTCCCTCCTCGGCAGGTTGAAGCTCAACTGGCACTAGAGTTGGGTATGAAATTATACTATGCTCATAGTCTGTCTGTTAGCAGCTAGTGGCATCTATTGACATTCACTCATGTCAAATTACAGAGTCGGTAAAGAATGTTCGAAATTTGAATGTAAACAAATTAATAGTTAAATAATTAATATAATGGAAGTATCACATATATAATGTATGTAAATGTAATTGTGAAAAAACGATGTAGGGCCTACTTCATATACAGATCAGAAGTAAATGATGAACTATTCTCTTTATGTAATAAGCCTTGTTACTAAACAACATATACTGTATTTTTAAAAGCTTCTTATCATATTGAGACGAAATGGAGTGGCATTTGAAACATCTCTTAGGTATAAAAACAACATAACAACCTTTACAAATTTGCCGCCCGTAGGCAGTAGCCTACTTTGCCTATGCATAAATCTGCCTCTGGTGTATATGCTAAATGCATCTGAACAGTAGTAAGAATGACTTAGTATCCTGTTGAGTTATTCACTGTTCTGACGGATGATACGCAAATACTGGAAGGTAGGATGTGAGAGCCAGCAATAACCTTAAATAAAACTCTCATGTATTTCAGTTATTACACAGTGTTCTGTTCATTACAGACAAGTGCTTGATTTGATCATTTTTAAAAATAAAATTGTATATTTTAATGTAGCTTTACAGTAGCTTGACAGAAAGTGTAAAAATGTAAAATAAAAACGGCATGAGTTAGGTGTAAATAAAAAGTGAACACTTTACAGTAGCACAAAAAATGACAAAAAACTGAGACAATGAAATGCTACAGTTCAGTTAAAAATTTTGCAATCTCCCTCACACAAAATTTTAAGGAATAAAGACATCAATACCACAAAATATTTTTTTTGGAGCAAAAGGAAACACAATGGAAAGGCATCTCAGGTAGTATCGCTTTGAAATTATGGTTTCAAAATGTTTAGGGAAAAGAATAAAAAAATGCTAGCATTAACAATCCAACAATGTATCGAAAAGATCAGGATCTTGCTAGGTACATTATAGGGAAAATTGGTTTTGTAGCTGCTAGTGGATGTTTGTTTCTATAAAAAATAATTGCAGTATCTAATAAATTATGGTACATATTTAATCATTTATTGAATAATTTGTCATTTATATAATTGTGTTTTTTTTTTAAATTTCTATAGATACTTTTGGTGTGTTTGTTGTAATTTTGTGTTTTACATAATCTTTTGTGATTAAATCATTTGGTATAAAATGGTCCAGATTATAAAATACACCTCACAGTTTTAACATACAATATATATAGTAACTCCTCTATACATAGTAACAGGTATATCAATATGCCTGTAATCACAGGTATAGGAAAGTAATGGCAAATCTTGCATAATCTTGTTATCAGTTATTGTTATTATTCGGCTAGTGCTATTAAATTCATATTGGCCCAAAGTGATCACAAAAGGAATTTATTGTATTTGTTTACAGTCAACAGTGTAGATTCCAAGGATGATTTGAGATTTATATAAATTAATTTTCACTCACATGAATGAAGTTGCAACCATAAAGAAATACAGAATATATTTTCTATGACAGCAGGCAAGACAGAACACTTGTATTTTGCCTGTTATGTGTGTACATACATTCAGACATAATTTATTTGGATTGACTCTGCAAGCTTGAAATCAGATAACAATAATGTTTTATATTTTACATTAGTGTATATGTAAAATTATAATCCTCAACGTATAATATTGAATTAATTGGGATGTTTCGTTAAATTGTTACGACGGTCTCACGGATCGTCACATAGTACAGTGGAAACCAAAATAAAACACACTTATGAATTTGCTAATTTATTGGTGTTGTTACAGCTTGTTCCAGTTTCATTACATTTTTAATTAGTGTTGTGTTGTAAGTAGCTACGATGGTTGAGTGTGATAAAGGATAATAAAGTCGGGTGATAAAGGATGGTATTGTAAAAGCAACAATTCTTTCAGAATTATTTTATAACCCTGTCAGTCTGCAAATAACTATCACTCCTTTAGATCATCAGCAGATTTAAACTTTTCTTATTTGTGCTAGGAATGTATCATGTAAAACTGCTGGAAGTATGGTATACAAAGTTTCCATTATCCTTTTCAAGGTTGATGACCAAAACAAAAAGTACTACTTATAATTCATCATTGTAGCAGTTACACAGCAGTATACTAAACATGTCTTGGTCAGGTAGCACACAATGAATCATTCAAAACAAGTACAATTCAGTGTCAATGTCTAGTGTTTATGTGTCACTGCTACCCATAGTGAATCATTTGTATTGTACATAACAAATAGTATTCTGACTGTACACGTTTTTCATCTGACAAGAATTTTATACTTAGGCAAACTCATTTAATGGTGTAACCTTCTGTAATATGTGCCAAACAAGTATTCATAAAATTAATATTTGTGTCAAATTGTGTTTTATTTATTTCCAACAAAATCTGTTTTGTGGACATAACTTTATGTCCAATACAATTATTATGTTATTTCTTTTTAGTATCCCTTATAGATTTGCGTGATTAAAGCTTTTAATACTAAAACTTTGTTTCAGCTGATAACCATGCTTTGTTGAGATTATTAATGAAAAGTTTTGCTCATTCAGTGATGTGGCATCTTCAGTGATAAAGTTGAGTCTCATCGTGGTAAAACTACTGAAGACTTCATAGAATTGGAAAATTAATGAAAATAATATTCTTACAACCAGTGACAAGAATTATGAACTTAAAACAGTGGAATGAATTACTGAATACCAGATACTCTCAATTGCTAAAACAAACACACTTATATTACAACAGTTCTCTTTATATAATTATCCAGGACACATTGTATAGCCTACAAACAGTAATAAAAAAATCACAATAGTTTACAACACAAATAAACAATTGATCATTTGTCACTTTCATTAAAAACTGGTGTCTAATATCATCCTATATGAATGCACAACCTATTACACCAACTTTCTAAAACTCAGCTGGTTCCAGATGAATGCCAAGAGTGTGGCTCTAGAATATTCTGCAGTGCTGCTGATTAACAGTATGTGATCAGCATCACATAGAGTACTACACATATAAGCTATCTAATTGACTTGGTATTAGAATATTAGTAAAATGTGCTTGTTAACCAAATAGTGTGTTGTTACTCCTGAAAATCCCATTTCACTAAGAGCATTTTAGAAGTCTGGGTTATCTTTTATGTTTCACTCCACAAACATGCCTTTAGTTCAGCATTTCTTAACCTATTGGGCATGAGCCACTGCTGGGTCCCGAGAGGGCATTTGGAGGGTTGCAAAGTCAGGTTCGGAAATTTATTTACTGTGTCTTAAAAAGCTACTACATGTAAATAACTAAGATATATCATTTTAACAATTTAAATTCAACCTGTTTTGTACATAGTCTAAACTGTACATTTTTGTTATTCATGCTCTACCATTGCTTTTTACCAGCTCTGATGTTTAACTCTCTATAACCAGATTGAAAGTTGCTTCCCAGAGGGATACAGTGAATTCAATTAGATTCAAGACCCATTCTTGTATTTTGAAAGTTCTAACATGTTGTCAGTAAAACTAAATGAGCAATTGTGTGATATTATCTGTGATGCTGGGATTAAAACTAAATTTTTAGTAAATTATTTTGTATAGTTAGTGATAACATGAGACATGTCATGGACAACAAAATCCATAAACTTTTAGATTCCGACTTAACAAAGTTCTGGATATCTTTAAGAGATGAATATCCTGAACTTTCGGAGTTGCTCATCCCATTCCCCACCTCATTCTTGAGTGAAATGGGATTTTCATCTCAAGTGAAAAGCAAGCACACAAATAGACTTGACGCACACTCAGATTTATGACTTAATTTAACCACTCTTGAATCCAACATACCCCAGCTTTTGCTGAAAAAGCAGCCCCAACTGACACATTAGTAACTAATGATTAGTTAGGCAAGTAAAAACTCTTTTGTTTTCAACTTCAGCATGTGTTTATTAGAGCAAATTAGTCTTTTGAATTACATATTTGCTTTTTGCTTTTCTATAATTAAGTGTATATATAATTTGTTTAAGCATAAAAGAAGGCTTAAAGTTCTCAGTGTTACCAAAAATATGATTATAAAGTGGGTGCACAAGTAGTTCTGCCATGCACACCCTTACAAGTCTAATTAATTTTAAATATCTAAAAGGTTAAGTTAGATAATTAAACGTAGACACAAACTCCCTTCAAAAAAGCGTCTCTGTACCGTAATTATGTGCGATAAATGGAAGCTAATTTCTGTACTTCCAATAAATACACTTTTTAATAAAATATGTACCAATAAACTCCAATAAAATACTGTATGTACGAATAACGTAGCCTACTAGGTTATACGTTCTAAATTGGTTAAGTTGCATTGTTAAACGTAGACACAACCTCCAAAAATCGTCTGTGTACCGTAATTATGTGCGATAAATGGAAAATAATTTCTGTACTTCCAATAAATACACCCTTTTAATAAAATATGTGCCAATAAACCCCAATAAAATATGCAAATAGGTTATAGGTCTACGTTCTAAATTGGAACTAGGATTTAATTCCGGTACTTCGAATAAATACAGCCTTTAATGTTATGTACAGCAGCCTTGTATGCATACAATAATTTAATGTACACTAACAAAGGAAATTTTTGTTAAATCTAATTAATTTTAAAAATCTAAAAGGTTAAGTTGCATTGTTAAACGTAGACACAACCTCCAAAAATCGTCTGTGTACCGTAATTATGTGCGATAAATGGAAAATTATTTCTGTACTTCCAGTAAATACACCCTTTTATTATACACTAACAAAGTAAATTTTATTTAAGTTACATTGTCCACATAACCTCCATAACCTGGCATTAGTTACTTGTGAAGAAAACAGTTCTAGTACACATCGAACACGGAAAAAAATTCAAACGTGGAGACGGAAGTTGTCTTTGGCCGCAGGAAACAGTGAAAGACGATTTTTTTTATAATCAAAATGATCAATATTGCACACCACTATATAAAAATTATTCCGATTAGCGCTTTCAAGCTTCACAGCTCATCGTCAGATCAGGAATAGGCAGAAAATATGTAATACCCAACCCTTCACCCCTCTCCCCCACCCTGCTCACCCACACCAAACTAAAAATTAATTACCCTTCCCCACCCTCTAAACTCTGTCTCACCATCTGTAAGTTACATATTTTTCTAGTAAATTCCTTGTGTTTCAGTGTGTGTGTGTGTGTGTGTGTGTGTGTGTGTGTGTGTGTGTGTGTGTGTGCATCCCTTTAAATTACCCTCTTCCTCTCCACACACGTGGGTCAGTCACACACCCTTATTTTAAAACAACCAATTTGTACTATGAAATATAATTCTTAATCTTATCTATCTGCCCTCTCTCATTTACTTCTTAATAATGTTATAAAATATTTCTTCATTATCAAATTTAATTTTAATATTAATTAAATTGTCTAACCCTTTTTCTCTTTCTTTCAATATTTCTAACTCTTCTCTAAGCTTCCTTTCAACTGTGTTATTTACTACTTTTACAATTTCGTATTCTTCCAAAGGATTAACAAACTTGTGGTTGCCTTCTATGAAATGTCTTGCATATAACGAATTGGTTGTTCTATTACCTTCTCCACGTTTGTGGTCAGACAACCTGCATGCGAATTTTCGTCCTGTCTCCCCTAGGTACACTTTGTTGCAGTCTTTACATTTTAATTTATAAATTCCGCTTTTCTGTAATACTGGAATTTTTTCTATATTCTTATTTCTTATCTTATCAAATACTGTTTCACATTTTTTAATAGCTATATCTACTCCATATTTATTAAAACATTTTATAATTTTTCTAGTATGTGAACCTATGTATGTCAATGACCCTGCATAATTCTTTTGTTCTGGTTCTATTTTAGCTTTTTGTATGTTGACCCTTTTCATAACTTTATCCACTATGTTGGTGCTATAATTATTATTCCTTACAATTCCCTTTATCGTTTTTAACTCCCTATCTTTTGATTCGGTCTCTTTTAAACACTTCTGAGCTCTGTAACAAAAGGAATTGATTGCCGCCATTTTATATCTGTATGGGTGGTACGACTCTCTTGGTATAATTATATCAGAATACGACTCTTTCCTAAATATCCCAAACTTTAGTTTCTCATTATCTTTAATTTCTATGTTTAAATCTAAGTAATTTATTTGCTTACCTCCTATCTCTTCCTTAAATTGTAAGTTTTTATCCTTATTATTTACCTCCTTTATAAACTCATGCACTTCTTCTATGCTTCCTTCCCAAACTACTAATACATCATCAACGTATCTAGACCATAATTTTATATTGTCTTTATACTTAGTGGAAGTTATTAATTGCTTTTCAAAATCATTCATGTATATTTCAGCAAGAATAGGGGATAATGAAGACCCCATAGGTAAACCTTTTTTCTGTATATAAAACTTGTTATTAAACCTAAAATAGTTCTGATTTACACATTCTTTAATTACTTTCATCAACTGCTTTTTATACCTGTATTCTCCCATATTATTATCATTTATTAACTTAATAACTTTATTTACTGTGATATTAGTAAACATGTCCTTAACATCCAGTGATATCAATTTTGTATTTACATTAATGCTAATATTTTCTAATTTTTCTATCAATTTTATATTATTCTCTATGTTGTATTTTGTCCCAAATTCATATTTCTCTTTCAGTACTCTGCTAACTTCCTTTGATAGTTTATAAATAGGTGCATTAATAAA
The DNA here is from genome assembly GCA_034769895.1 of Magicicada septendecula. NCBI lineage: Eukaryota > Metazoa > Arthropoda > Insecta > Hemiptera > Cicadidae > Magicicada > Magicicada septendecula. Next base: position 704,177,836 of record CM068367.1, on the reverse strand, counting down.
AGAAACAATCGGTCTAATTGGTTTTCCTTCTTTATGTATCCTAACCTGACTTTTAAAAGTTGGTGCTGTTCCAATAAATACTTTTTCTTATTTTCTTCTATAAATGTTATCTGTTTCATCATTTGTTTTATCCTTGACTGGTACTTACTTGTATAATCATACTTTATTTCCTCGTATGGTCCTTCCCTTATAAATTCTTCCGTTTTCTTTATGTATTCTTCCTTTCTCATTAGTACCATTGTATTTCCTTTATCCGCCTTCGTAACTATAATATCATTCTTCTTTATTTTATTCTTTAGTTTAGTTACAGTTGCTTTGATTTTTTGTTCATTCTTTGAATTATACAAACTTTTCTTAAATATTTTATCTACTACATTCCCTACATCCCACCTTATAGGACCATACGAGGAAATAAAGTATGATTATACAAGTAAGTACCAGTCAAGGATAAAACAAATGATGAAACAGATAACATTTATAGAAGAAAATAAGAAAAAGTATTTATTGGAATGTAATCCAACAGCACCAACTTTTAAAAGTCAGGTTAAGATACATAAAGAAGGAAAACCAATTAGACCGATTGTTTCTTTTATTAATGCACCTATTTATAAACTATCAAAGGAAGTTAGCAGAGTACTGAAAGAGAAATATGAATTTGGGACAAAATACAACATAGAGAATAATATAAAATTGATAGAAAAATTAGAAAATATTAGCATTAATGTAAATACAAAATTGATATCACTGGATGTTAAGGACATGTTTACTAATATCACAGTAAATAAAGTTATTAAGTTAATAAACGATAATAATATGGGAGAATACAGGTATAAAAAGCAGTTGATGAAAGTAATTAAAGAATGTGTAAATCAGAACTATTTTAGGTTTAATAACAAGTTTTATATACAGAAAAAAGGTTTACCTATGGGGTCTTCATTATCCCCTATTCTTGCTGAAATATACATGAATGATTTTGAAAAGCAATTAATAACTTCCACTAAGTATAAAGACAATATAAAATTATGGTCTAGATACGTTGATGATGTATTAGTAGTTTGGGAAGGAAGCATAGAAGAAGTGCATGAGTTTATAAAGGAGGTAAATAACAAGGATAAAAACTTACAATTTAAGGAAGAGATAGGAGGTAAGCAAATAAATTACTTAGATTTAAACATAGAAATTAAAGATAATGAGAAACTAAAGTTTGGGATATTTAGGAAAGAGTCGTATTCTGATATAATTATACCAAGAGAGTCGTACCACCCATACAGATATAAAATGGCGGCAATCAATTCCTTTTGTTACAGAGCTCAGAAGTGTTTAAAAGAGACCGAATCAAAAGATAGGGAGTTAAAAACGATAAAGGGAATTGTAAGGAATAATAATTATAGCACCAACATAGTGGATAAAGTTATGAAAAGGGTCAACATACAAAAAGCTAAAATAGAACCAGAACAAAAGAATTATGCAGGGTCATTGACATACATAGGTTCACATACTAGAAAAATTATAAAATGTTTTAATAAATATGGAGTAGATATAGCTATTAAAAAATGTGAAACGGTATTTGATAAGATAAGAAATAAGAATATAGAAAAAATTCCAGTATTACAGAAAAGCGGAATTTATAAATTAAAATGTAAAGACTGCAACAAAGTGTACCTAGGGGAGACAGGACGAAAATTCGCATGCAGGTTGTCTGACCACAAACGTGGAGAAGGTAATAGAACAACCAATTCGTTATATGCAAGACATTTCATAGAAGACAACCACAAGTTTGTTAATCCTTTGGAAGAATACGAAATTGTAAAAGTAGTAAATAACACAGTTGAAAGGAAGCTTAGAGAGGAGTTAGAAATATTGAAAGAAAGAGAAAAAGGGTTAGACAATTTAATTAATATTAAAATTAAATTTGATAATGAAGAAATATTTTATAACATGATTAAGAAGTAAATGAGAGAGGGCAGATAGATAAGATTAAGAATTATATTTCATAGTACAAATTGGTTGTTTTAAAATAAGGGTGTGTGACTGACCCACGTGTGTGGAGAGGAAGAGGGTAATTTAAAGGGATGCACACACACACACACACACACACACACACACACACACACACACACACACACACACACACACACACACACACACACACACACACACACACACACACACACACACACACACACACACAAGGAATTTACTAGAAAAATATGTAACTTACAGATGGTGAGACAGAGTTTAGGGGGCGGGGAAGGGTAATTAATTTTTAGTTTGGTGTGGGTGAGCAGGGTGGGGGAGAGGGGTGAAGGGTTGGGTATTACATATTTTCTGCCTATTCCTGATCTGACGATGAGCTGTGAAGCTTGAAAGCGCTAATCGGAATAATTTTTATATAGTGGTGTGCAATATTGATCATTTTGATTGTGATTTCAACCACTAACACAAATTTCTTCATTAAACGTCTCTTAAGATTTTTTTTATTTCTACAAGAACAGACACATCTCTCACACTACTCTCTACTCGAAACATACGTGATATTACAATATATATATATATATATTGTAACATATAAATTAATCAGTTGTTATGGGGTTTATTTACTTATATGAGTCTCCAGTGTATCCACGTTAAGCCCCACGTTATGTGCCAATTTGTAACGTATAAATTAATCAAGATCAATAAGATTTATTTTAGGTTTCGGGGTTTAATCAAGCTCCACGTTGGTATGCGCCAATTTGTAATGTAACTCTGTTATAAGGAAATGTTTATTATGTAGTCTTATAGGTGACCTCCTGTAACTCAATATTAATAGACAAGTTTATTTATTATATTTTTATTGCAACTTTTATGTAGACCATAACACGGTTTTACCCAATTACTAAATTTTACTCAATGTTAATTCTATATTTCATGTATTTTAATTAATAAATTGAGAATTCTCTCCAACCCTAGTCAGTCCGTATTATGTAAATCAATTCAAAAATTGTGAAGGAAACACGCTAGCTCGGCAATCTCACGTTCTACCAGCTGTCGACTATAAGCGCTGTTATTCGTAATTGACTTACTCTTATAGGTTAGCTTGTTCACCTGATTTTTAGTCACCCCTTTTTACCTGTAAATTACTCCACCACCAAAATACAATACCTATTCTACAATAATATAAAACATCATTATATACAAGAAGGATTCTTTATTTATATTACTTTTTAATTTAACTTCCAACAGTGCTCTTCATGGTTATAAGCTAGTTATATCGATTGTACAATGTTGAATCGATTGGTTAGTTGACTATTCCTTTTTTTATACAAATTAAATATAATGTTAATTATCTCTTATCCCAGGGTACGTGTGATTCTTTTAACGATTAGTAAGGCCAGGTAATGCAAAATTAAGGTTACTAAGTATTACAAAATGTTATTAGTTCTTACTGTATTAAAATTAAATATAAGCTGGTGTTACCGTACTGGACGATTCTCAAGGTAGCAGTGCTTGTTTGCAAACGATTGAAGATTTACAGTTGAGGTTACGTTAATCCAGAAAAGGTGTTCAGATTATTAATAAAATTGAAAGGGTGACGTCCTGGAAGGCAACGGGAACTCTTCTAATCTTCGTTCTCCTTCACGATCCTTGTGGTTGTCGGTCCCGGTGGAATTGGTGTCGTATTATAATTTCTTTCTTGAAAGTGAGGTTTATGTCTTCAGTAACAAAGGTTTTTGAGTATTTTTTGTCTATAATTCCATTAATTCAGACTTCTTATTCTATCAATGAGTCTCCTGTTAAATGGTAAATCGAGTTCAACACTAATTCCAATGGAATTACCTTGAAGAGTGAAATAATAATTCCTCGACCATTTGGAGGTATATGGGTATATTTTTTGAAATCCAATTCATTGATTATTCATCGGTTTAGTTTACCGGAATTGGTTTTTACTTTAATTTGTTAATTTTTATTCATTTTATGTTAATTTATGTCTTTTTTCTTAAATTTGTCTACTGATCTGAACTCAATAGCATATAACAATCGAAAATATATTAAAGTTTTTTATAAATTCCTTTCTGTCTTTTGTATGAATTCAACTTCACCCATTAGCATTTTACATTTTAGTTACCCTAACAACCATCACTTTCTGTCATTGGATAATATTTGATATCCTAGAGCAGAATTATAAAATATTACTACTCTTTTTTAATAAAATACTCCATGCTTGGAATTATACCAAATTACCTAAAACTCTCACCCAATCTACCCTATTAAACCGTATATATTTTACTATAGTTTCATTTGACTGGACTTATTAAAAAGGTGTTAATTTCCTTTTACAAATATTAAATTTAGGCCTATAGGTTTTCTTACAACTGTTATAATATTGTTTTGTTTTTAACTTAATTTTTCTTTACCTGACCTACTGTACAAATAGTATGGGGTTTATGGCCACTTACATTAATTTTAATTTCCTGGTTTTAATTCATTATATTAATTAGTTCATCCTTGAACCCTTCATTATTTTATAACATAAGAACTACTTGCCAACTTTTTAACACTTATTGCCTTCCTGGCCAAGCTTACAAACATTAATTTAAACATCTTCATTAATCAATTACAGTAAATACATTCAACATAATATAATACCTAACCCATGTACTTATACTTAATTATTCAAATACAATTTTAACATAACTAAAAGGAGTACCGCAGACTAAGTACTTCTTTAAAGCAACAACTCCACTCTTACTATCCACAAAACATAAGATAAATATTCTGTAAACACTATATCATGTTACAGCATAACACCAAGTACATTTCATAACATATTAAATATTAATTTGAATAGTATTTTATAATTTATTCCTACACATTAAACTCCTCCCATTAGACACAATGTTTATGTTTTACATCCCATATTATTTATTACATTTTTTTAGATTTAGGTACACTTTATATGTTTTGATTACTTAGTAACCTTAACATGTACCTATAATGTATTCTTCAGGTGATATGGGCCCTCTGGTATTCAATTATAACCGGCTTTGGGTATTGTTCTAAACCATATTTACTTCGTTTTTTATGTAACGTTGGGGACCTCAAATCTGTTACGTTACATAACACTCCCCCTTCGAAAGAAGTTTATTTTGGCTCAATGTAGTTTAGTAAAAATAAACTTATAGTTCGTCCCTGACCAGGTTGTCCTTTTACTCATAATATTTTTTTATTTCCGTTTGATTATAGGTACCCTTCACTCTATTATTTATTGGGTCAGATACCACGTATGTATTGTTCTGATTGTCCTGGCTTATTACAAAAGGTCCAACATATAATAACAACATTTTTTTTGCTATTCCTTCAGAACTGCTTGGTTGCTGACGGTTTCTTATTAAAAATTTTTCGCCGATGGTGTATTTAATGATGTTTTTTCGGGTAGCATCCTGTTTTTTCCTTCTGGTTTCCAGTTTGTGGAGTAGTCTATTATACACATGGGTAAGGTCAAGTTCTTCTTCGGGTCCTTCAGGGAATTGTATTAATTTGGTAATTTCTCGAGGTGGCAGTTTTGAAAACATCATCTGATATGGTGTAACACCAATAGTTTCGTGATGAGCAATATTTAAAAAGGTTTCGGTTTCATGTATGAATTCACTCCATTTCCTATGATTGTCATAACAATAAGTACGAAGGACTCGCCCTACCTCTCTGAGTACCCTTTCCGCCGGATTACTACTAGGATGATAAATTGAAGTTTTGTAGGTTTTAATTCCTCGATTTGACATTTCTAATTTCCATTTTTGACCCTTGAAATGGTAAAAACGGTTCCATGGTCCGTTATTATGGAATATGGAGTGCCCACATCTATGAGGTACTTTTCTGCGATTACCTTGATGATAACATTGGTGGATGCCTTACTGAGAGGGTACAGCTTAGTGTAACGTGTGAAATGGTCCAAGATGATTACAATATATTTATATCGGCGCCTGCCTCCACTACGTGGGAAAGGCCCGCAAATGTCAAGAAACTTTTTTTCTAATTTCCTTTCTGAAGTAATTGTTATTAAAGCCCCCTCCTTTCGTTAATTGTTTACCTTAACCTTTTGACATATTCCACATCGTTTTATTAATTCCCTTACCTTCTTGTTTAAACCCTTAATATATACATGCTCCTCCAGTGCCTTTACTACTTTGATGGAACCCATGTGTCCATACATTTGATGATAATTGTTTATTATTAATGATTCTGTAGATTTGGGAATGTATAATTTCCATTTATTTTTTACAACAGGGGATTTTATGAAGATTAACCCGTTATAATTTTGATAATACTGCATAATTATAGTATCGTTACTGATGAGGCGTTCTCGTATGGTGGATAATCTCTGATCCATTGCTTGTTCTTCCTGAATTTTGGTTAATACTTCTACTAATTCTTCCCTAGCTAATATTACAATATATATTTTTCCAACATCCTCCCTTTCAATTTCAAAAGTACCATTCTCCAGGTTCACCCTAGATAGAGCATCCGCTACAGTGTTCTGTTTACCTGGCATGTATTCCCATGTTATGTTGTATTCCTGGAGAGCCAATATCCAACGAGTTAATCTACCATGGCTTAGTTTGCACCTTTGTATGAATGATATGGATTTGTGGTCAGACCGTACTGTTAAAGGATAGCCTAATACATATGTGCGGAATTTACTGCATGCAAATACCACACTCAATAATTCCTTTTCCGTGACACTGTAATTTCTTTCACACTGATTTAATACCCTGCTGGCAAAACGTATTACTTGGTGGTCTCCTTCTTGATCTTCCCGATATAGCTCCGCACCCAGACTCACATCACTGGCGTCACAATTTATAAAAAATTTCTGATCAGAATCAGGATGATGCAGAATGATGTTTTGTAAAAATTTCTCCTTAATTAAAATGAATGTTTCATCATCTTCCTCCTTCCACTTCCATTTATGTTTAGATGACAGCAAGTGTTTAAATCTTGCTGTTAATTGGGAATAATTCCTTTGGAATTTCCGATAGTAGTTGCACACTCCTAGGAATGATTGTAGCTGTCTAATGTTTTTAGGTCTGGGGAAGTTTTGAATAGCTTCCACTTTTTCAGGGGATGTTGATATTCCATTTTCAGAGAGTATGAACCCTAGGAATTGTAATTGATTGGTTAATAATTTTGACTTATTCAATTTCAGAGTAATGTTGCTCTTTTCCAAATTGCTTAACACCATTTCCACACGTTGGCAATGTTCCTCCCATGTGGTTGAAGTTACCAATATATCATCTACATATACTGTTGTGAAGGCTAACACTTCTTCACCTAGGACCTGGTCCATGGATTTAATAAAAACCGCCACAGAGTTTACTAATCCAAAAGGAAGACGTTTAAAATGATAATTTCTACCTTCAAATATAAAGGCAACGTAATTTCTACTGTTGGGATGTAACTCCACCTGCCAGTATCCACAAACAGCATCCCAAATACTCATATACTTGCAATTCTTAAATTTCTTCATTAACTCTTCAATTTCCCCTGGTGAGGTTCTATCATTTATTATATTTTTATTTATCTCCCTGGCGTCCAAACATAAGCGTACGGTACCATCCTTTTTCTTTATGGCTACTATAGGGCTGGTGTATGGTGATGAGCTATACTCAATTATGTCCTGTTCCATCATACTCTGTATTTCCCTTCTCACTGCTGGTTTTAGGGATTGGGGTATAGGATATGATTTCCGGTTAAAGTTAATGGGTTGTTTAAATGACAATTCACAAATAAAATTCGTGGCCTTTCCTGGCAAATCCCAAAATACTTTTTTATATCTGTTATAAATCTTTATTAATTGATTCTTTTGTTCAGGTGTTACTCCATTATTATTACTGGCAGTTTTAAACAAATAAATCTCTTGCAATTTTTCTTTCCATTCATTCTCCTTAGTACAGGCTAATTCCTCAAAAGGTGTTCTATATTCCATTCCATCATCACGCATTAGAGTAAAAGAATGTCGTTGGTGAGTGGCATTTTTATGATCCACTATTTCACTTGACCATTCTCCATTTTCATGGTACAGGGTTATTCTTCCTCTGCCCATATTAATAATAGCTGAGTGGCGCCGCAGCGTATCACACCCTAGCATCGCTTTAAATGGTAATCCTTGAGCTACCATAAACACCATAGGAATAGTTTTACCTTCACTAGATACTTCCATCATTACTTGCTGCCGTATTGTTTTATTTGGTCTGCCAGTAGCACCTATAATTGCCATGTTATTAACTGGTAATGTTGGTATATTTTTCTTATACATCTCCCTTATTCGGTTATATTCTACCTTGTCCAGGAGTGACACGTTCGCGCCGGTATCAATCACCATCTCTGTCATAACTCCCTGCAATTCTGCCATAATATATATATAATTTGATTGTCAGTTTTATTCTCTGACTGTAACCCTTCTTCCGTTAAATCATTTCATATGTCCTTTAAATAATTGTTCCTCGTAATGTTTATAATTTTGTTGCTTTCCTTTTGTGTTCGTACATACCCTTCCAATCCCAGCAGCGAGGGGTTACTTGATATTTCCACTGCTGTACTTAGTTTTCCATCCTATCCTGCGGACGATCGTCCCTAGCAGTGGTTCCTGGGTTGCCATCCTTGGGTCTAAACTCTCTATGGTTTTCTTGGTGTCTAGGTAGATCCTCCTCTCGACTCCTATTACTGGGTTGATGTCGTTGGTCATTGTTTGTACGGTTGTTATTCCAATACTCTCTCCCATTATCAAAATTCCTGCGGCCTGCGCTGTATCGGTTATTATTATAATTAATATAGTGATTACCTGGGTAATGATTGTTGCGATAACGATTATTTATAAACTGGTCATTCACCCTTCGGTGATAATTGTTGTGGTTAAATCGATTTGTTCCTGGACCCGACTCTTGATTTGGCTCCTCCATTCTATTGTTGGAATATTCACTTTGCCGTCAGGACCTTTGATAATAGTCTTCCATTTCGTAACTGGCCAACAAGGTTTCCATTGCTTCTACTGTCTTCACTTGTCCACTGCGTCTGGCACGAATTATCTCTTCTTCAAAATGGTAAGATAATTTATTTACCAAACATTCCTCTGGTATTCGCGGTTCCAAATGACGCGCCAAACACACCTTTCCCAAAAAGTAAGTAGTTGGTGACTGCTCTTGATTAAAATTGAATCTCCCGTTGGTAATGTTATCTCTAATCATGTTCTGTACGGAATCCGACCAGTATTTTGACCTAAAAGTCCTTTTAAACTCTTCATAATTACTAAGTTCATTCCGGACCGCTGACCACCAATTATCATTTATACTTTTAAAACACTCATCTAACAAACTTTTTATTACGTTCCATCGGGTTACCTTAATCCTGCTAAACCATTCATCTATTCTCTCCAGAAATTCTATGGGATTTCCTCTATAAATTTTAAAATTAATATTTTCTTTTTGCTCAGGGGCTATGTGATGCACCAGATACATTGGTCGATTTTGTAAAATATCTATTGATTCTTTTATATTAATCAATTCCTGATTTTTCATATTTTCTAGTTTATTTATTTTGATCCACTTGGGTTTTTATTTGTTATCTCATTATTTACTATTTCAATTCTCCCAGCTATATTAATTTGCACTTCGCCAATTTCTCTTGGGTTTCTAATTGTACTTCATCCTAGTTTTGTTAGTATTTTCCCCTTGGTTAATTTTGGCCTCTACTTCCACTGCGAGTTGTACGATGGTTTCATCTGTCTTTTCCAGACTCACCTTAATTTCAGTTATTTGCTGTCTTACTTCCTCTTCATTATTATCTACCCTTTTGTTAAGTGTTTCATTGACATTTGCGACCCTTTCATTGATGACTTCCCTCAACGCTTGGTTTTGTTCATTTATAATTTGCCTCAACTCCTTATTACTGTTTTCAATTTTCCCGTCTATTTGTCTGTTATTTTCCTGAATCTGCTTTAAGCTCTCATCGTTCCTGTCAAACCTTTCATTAATTTGGTTTAAGCTTTCATTTATCAGCTGGTTATTTTCATCATTTTCCTCTTTATTTTTGTCAAACTTCTCATTCATTAGTTTGATTAAATTCTCACTAAAAATTTCGTTTTGTTTCTTTGAGTTTTCGTTGATACTGTCTATTTTATTTTCCAGCTTTTCTGAAATTTCGTTTATACTGTCTATTTTCTCGTTAGTTTGTCTATTTTGTTCCTTCATGCTACTCATTAATTCCATTAATTTTTCCCAATTTAGTCCTCCTCTGGCTTCCTCTTTATCACCCGCCTGTTGTTCCATTTCGGTGTCTGTAACTACCTCCGCTTCTTCTTCCCGTCTATCTTCTTCCGTTTCCTGGTCCTTCACAATCCTTTTAGAAAAACCTCTTGTATGCATTCCTGTGCCTCTAATAGTTGCCCGCTCCAGTTAAGTAATAATTAAGTCGATTTTTTACTTAACTAAAGCCAACTCGTTGAGCGCCAATTTGTAACATATAAATTAATCAGTTGTTATGGGGTTTATTTACTTATATGAGTCTCCCGTGTATCCACGTTAAGCCCCACGTTATGTGCCAATTTGTAACGTATAAATTAATCAAGATCAATAAGATTTATTTTAGGTTTCAGGGTTTAATCAAGCTCCACGTTGGTATGCGCCAATTTGTAATGTAACTCTGTTATAAGGAAATGTTTATTATGTAGTCTTATAGGTGACCTCCTGTAACTCAATATTAATAGACAAGTTTATTTATTATATTGTTATTGCAACTTTTATGTAGACCATAACACGGTTTTACCCAATTACTAAATTTTACTCAATGTTAATTCTATATTTCATGTATTTTAATTAATAAATTGAGAATTCTCTCCAACCCTAGTCAGTCCGTATTATGTAAATCAATTCAAAAATTGTGAAGGAAACACGCTAGTTCAGCAATCTCACGTTCTACCAGCTGTCGACTATAAGCGCTGTTATTCGTAATTGACTTACTCTTATAGGTTAGCTTGTTCACCAGATTTTTAATCACCCTTTTTACCTGTAAATTACTCCACCACCAAAATACAATACCTATTCTACAATAATATAAAACATCATTATATACAAGAAGGATTCTTTATTTATATTACTTTTTAATTTAACTTCCAACAGTGCTCTTCATGGTTATAAGATAGTTATATCGATTGTACAATGTTGAATCGATTGGTTAGTTGACTATTCCTTTTTTTATACAAATTAAATATAATGTTAATTATCTCTTATCCCAGGGTACGTGTGATTCTTTTAACGATTAGTAAGGCCAGGTAATGCAAAATTAAGGTTACTAAGTATTACAAAATGTTATTAGTTCTTAGTGTATTAAAATTAAATATAAGCTGGTGTTACTGTACTGGACGATTCTCAAGGTAGCAGTGCTTGTTTGCAAACGATTGAAGATTTACAGTTGAGGTTAACGTTAATCCAGAAAAGGTGTTCAGATTATTAATAAAATTGAAAGGGTGACGTCCTGGAAGGCAACGGGAACTCTTCTAATCTTCGTTCTCCTTCACGATCCTTGTGGTTGTCGGTCCCGGTGGAATTGGTGTCGTATTATAATTTCTTTCTTGAAAGTGAGGTTTATGTCTTCAGTAACAAAGGTTTTTGAGTATTTTTTGTCTATAATTCCATTAATTCAGACTTCTTATTCCATCAATGAGTCTCCTGGTTAAATGGGAAATCGAGTTCAACACTAATTCCAATGGAATTACCTTGAAGAGTGAAATAATAATTCCTTGACCATTTGGAGGTATATGGGTATATTTTTTGAAATCTAATTCTTTGATTATTCATCGGTTTAGTTTACCGGAATTGGTTTTTACTTTAATTTGTTAATTTTTATTCATTTTATGTTAATTTATGTCTTTCTTCTTAAATTTGTCTACTGATCTGAACTCAATAGCATATAACAATCGAAAATATATTAAAGTTTTTTATAAATACCTTTCTGTCTTTTGTATGAATTCAACTTCACCCATTAGCATATAACAATTGAATAATCCAAATCAACAAGATTTTTTACATTTTAGTTACCCTAACAACCATCACTTTCTGTCATTGGATAATATTTGATATCCTAGAGCCAGAATTATAAAATATTACTACTCTTTTTTTAATAAAATACTCCATGCTTAGAATTATACCAAATTACCTAAAACTCTCACCCAATCTACCTTATTAAACCGTATATATTTTACTATAGTTTCATTTGACTGGACTTATTAAAAAGGTATTAATTTCCTTTTACAAATATTAAATTTAGGCCTATAGGTTTTCTTACAACTGTTATAATATTGTTTTGTTTTTAACTTAATTTTTCTTTACCTGACCTACTGTACAAATAGTCACTGGTTTATGGCCACTTACATTAATTTTAATTTCCTGGTTTTAATTCATTATATTAATTAGTTCATCCTTGAACCCTTCATTATTTTATAACATAAGAACTACTTGCCAACTTTTTAACACTTATTGCCTTCCTGGCCAAGCTTACAAACATTAATTTAAACATCTTCATTAATCAATTACAGTAAATACATTCAACATAATATAATACCTAACCCATGTACTTATACTTAATTATTCAAATACAATTTTAACATAACTAAAAGGAGTACCGCAGACTAAGTACTTCTTTAAAGCAACAACTCCACTCTTACTATCCACAAAACATAAGATAAATATTCTGTAAACACTATATCATGTTACAGCATAACACCAAGTACATTTCATAACATATTAAATATTAATTTGAATAGTATTTTATAATTTATTCCTACACATTAAACTCCTCCCATTAGACACAATGTTTATGTTTTACATCCCATATTATTTATTACATTTTTTTAGATTTAGGTACACTTTATATGTTTTGATTACTTAGTAACCTTAACATGTACCTATAATGTATTCTTCAGGTGATATGGGCCCTGTGGTATTCAATTATAACCGGCTTTGGGTATTGTTCTAAACCATATTTACTTGGTTTTTTTTATGTAACGTTGGGGACCTATGTTTTGTGGATAGTAAGATAAATATTCTGTAAACACTATATCATGTTACAGCATAACACCAAGTACATTTCATAACATATTAAATATTAATTTGAATAGTATTTTATAATTTATTCCTACACATTAAACTCCTCCCATTAGACACAATGTTTATGTTTTACATCCCATATTATTTATTACATTTTTTTAGATTTAGGTACACTTTATATGTTTTGATTACTTAGTAACCTTAACATGTACCTATAATGTATTCTTCAGGTGATATGGGCCCTCTGGTATTCAATTATAACCGGCTTTGGGTATTGTTCTAAACCATATTTACTTCGTTTTTTTTATGTAACGTTGGGGACCTATGTTTTGTGGATAGTAAGAGTGGAGTTGTTGCTTTAAAGAAGTACTTAGTCTGCGGTACTCCTTTTAGTTATGTTAAAATTGTATTTGAATAATTAAGTATAAGTACATGGGTTAGGTATTATATTATGTTGAATGTATTTACTGTAATTGATTAATGAAGATGTTTGAATTAATGTTTGTAAACTTGGCCAGGAAGGCAATAAGTGTTAAAAATTTGGCAAGTAGTTCTTATAGTTATGTTATAAAATAATGAAGGGTTCAAGGATGAACTAATTAATATAATGAATTAAAACCAGGAAATTAAAATTAATGTAAGTGGCCATAAACCCCATACTATTTGTACAGTAGGTCAGGTAAAGAAAAATTAAGTTAAAAACAAAACAATATTATAACAGTTGTAAGAAAACCTATAGGCCTAAATTTAATATTTGTAAAAGGAAATTAACACCTTTTTAATAAGTCCAGTCAAATGAAACTATAGTAAAATATATACGGTTTAATAGGGTAGATTGGGTGAGAGTTTTAGGTAATTTGGTATAATTCCAAGCATGGAGTATTTTATTAAAAAAGAGTAGTAATATTTTATAATTCTGGCTCTAGGATATCAAATATTATCCAATGACAGAAAGTAGTGGTTGTTAGGGTAACTAAAATGTAAAAAAATCTTGTTGATTTTCAATTATTCGATTGTTATATGCTATTGAGTTCAGATCAGTAGACAAATTTAAGAAGAAAGACATAAATTAACATAAAGTGAATAAAAATTAACAAATTAAAGTAAAAACCTATTCCTGTAAACTAAACCGATGAATAATCAATGAATTAGATTTCAAAAAATATACCCATATACCTCCGAATGGTCGAGGAATTATTATTTCACTCTTCAAGGTAATTCCATTGGAATTAGTGTTGAACTCGATTTCCCATTTAACCAGGAGACTCATTGATGGAATAATAAGTCTGAATTAATGGAATTATAGACAAAAAATACTCAAGAACCTTTGTTACTGAAGACATAAACCTCACTTTCAAGAAAGAAATTATAATACGACACCAATTCCACCGGGACCGACAACCACAAGGATCGTGAAGGAGAACGAAGATTAGAAGAGTTCCCGTTGCCTTCCAGGACGTCACCCTTTCAATTTTATTAATAATCTGAACACCTTTTCTGGATTAACATAACCTCAACTGTAAATCTTCAATCGTTTGCAAACAAGCACTGCTACCTTGAGAATCGTCCAGTACGGTAACACCAGCTTATATTTAATTTTAATACAGTAAGAACTAATAACATTTTGTAATACTTAGTAACCTTAATTTTGCATTACCTGGCCTTACTAATCGTTAAAAGAATCACACGTACCCTGGGATAAGAGATAATTAACATTATATTTAATTTGTATAAAAAAAAAGGAATAGTCAACTAACCAATCGATTCAACATTGTACAATCGATATAACTATCTTATAACCATGAAGAGCACTGTTGGAAGTTAAATTAAAAAATAATATAAATAAAGAATCCTTCTTGTATATAATGATGTTTTATATTATTGTAGAATAGGTATTGTATTTTGGTGGTGGAGTAATTTACAGGTAAAAAGGGTGATTAAAAATCTGGTGAACAAGCTAACCTATAAGAGTAAGTCAATTACGAATAACAGTGCTTATAGTCGACAGCTGGTAGAACGTGAGATTGCCGAACTAGCGTGTTTCCTTCACAATTTTTGAATTGATATACATAATACAGACTGACTAGGGTTGGAGAGAATTCTCATTTTATTAATTAAAATACATGAAATATAGAATTAACATTGAGTAAATATTTAGTAATTGGGTAAAGCCGTGTTATGGTATACATAAAAATTGCAATAACAATATAATAAATAAACTTGTCTATTAATATTGAGTTACAGGAGGTCACCTATAAGACTACATAATAAACATTTCCTTATAAACAGAGATCTTTACAAATTGGCGCAAACCAACGTGGAGCTTGATTAAACCCCAACACACATTATAAACTGTTTATTTACAATATATATATATATATATTATAATGTTGCCAAATTCAGATCAGTTTTGATAACAATAAGTATGTATAAAAAATGCTAAATAATACTATATTTTAATAAATAAATAATGTGGAGAGTAAAAAATATATAAAAGGTAATAAAAAAGAAGGAGAAAGAGTAATAAACCAAAAGTGATTAATAAAGAAACTCAACTACTAGACTGACAGACAAACGACATTGACCTAACCCCAGAGATTGGCCAGTTAAGAAACACAATAAAGTAAACTAGACGAGTGAAGGAGAAGAAGAATGAAAACAAAGAGAGAACAAACCCACGATGAAGAAAACAAAATGAAACACATCAAGAAAACCCAGACAAGGAATAAAAAATAGAGAAGGGAGAAATAATGTAATACAAAGTAATAAAGAAAATGAAACCGGTTAAGAACCAAAACAATTAATGAATGTTAGTATTGATTGAATGACAATTGTAAATAGTCAGTAATAAAAAACAATAGCTAAAAATACACTAGCCAAAGAGTTAGGAATACATGTAAGTTGTTAATAAAGAAAGACATGATATTAATAATTATATATAATATGTGTAGAGAAAGAGAGTAAAATAGTGAGAAGTAAACGGAAGTTAAACTAGTGAAAGTGAATTATCCTAAAGTGATATAATACAAAAAGAAACACTAAGTAAATAATAATGAACACAAAATAATTTAAAAAGTGCCAGTGATAAATAAATAAAAATATGGTCTGTAATAAAAATAGTAAGAGTAGAGAAGGCTAAGATAAAGACTTAGTAAAATAACCAATGTTTAAGATTTAAGAGTGAACAATAACATTTAATAAAGTTATTATGAATAATATTTAGAATAGAACATTGATTCAGTAATAATGAACACTAAAGAGTGATATTAACTGTAATAATTATGAAATAATATTGTTATAGAACTTAAGAATGTATTGTAGAATTTAAAGGTGAGAATCACAAGAAAAAGTAATAAGATGATGTTAACATGGAAGGGAAAGCAAAGAGCTTTAGAAAATAAGTATGTAATAACCTTAAGTAAATACCCATGTTATAAGGGGAGAGTAATGAAAGAAGTTCAATAGAGGTGAGATTGTTTATCACCCGAACAATAAATAAGAAGTAATGAATTGTACACACATATTAAATAATAAGTGTTGATTAATTGTATAAACAATTGTTTATGAATAGGAGATGGATTGGGTAATTATCCCAAACATAAACCTAAATGTTATATGTTATATGATAAATAAATAGTAATTAATAGCCATACCCATTGGCAGAGTACTCAAAATAAGGAAAGAAAATAATGTTTGAGTTATAAAAGAGAAAACTGTTAGTAAATAATTAGCAAGAAATATTGAATAACACAGTTGTTACATACAGCGATCACAAAAAGACTAAATTAAAACACCTCCATAGATAATAAACCTAATTATAAATAACGAAATAACGATCTAGGACAAAATGAGATATAATGTGTATGAAACAATCAAAAACCAGTAATGGCTACTTAGCCTTGAAACAAGCCTAATGGTCAAACATAAACAAATACTAATTGTATGAAAATAGCCAAGTAATTAACAAATCCAAGGTGACTAATTAACCAAGGATGAATGGTAAATATTATTAAAAACAAAATATTAAAATAAGGAATTATATAAACAGAGAAATGTAATTAGTAAGTATTAAATTAATTGTAAACTTAGAAAACATGAAAAAACCCAATATTGTGGGATACCAAAATAATCTTTGTGAGAAAATACAAATGACAGTGCTAATAGTTAATAATTAAGAAGGAAGATAAGAGAAGGAAGGAAGTCAGAAGATATAGGAAGATTTGAAAAGAATTCAAATTTTGATAACAATGGATTTATATCAAGCTCGCCCAATCAGAATAATGGTGTAACCATGGAAACGACGGTTTGAAGAGGTAATTACCATTGAGTATGATTACTCAGAAAGTGACGCTCAAGGAAAACAGATGCCAGAATCCAGAACAACCTATTTTCATATTTAAAATGTTTTAAAAGTAAATTAACTTGTCAAAATTGAACGAGAAGGAGTCTGACGACTACTGAACACAATTACCTGATGGAGAAGACGTTTATTTCAAGATGAAGTGAATAAATAAATCAAAAAACTTGGAAAAGATGCCCGAAACCCGAATAAATGAAAAATGAATTATATTGCAGCCACATCCCTTCCTTCCCGACCAACAGAGTAATCACATGCTACAACGCTGTTAAGTATCCATTAAATTATCTCAACTTCCGAAATAACGCACTCTGAATATTCCTCACTATATTTTGAAATACCACTGAATCAATTTGATTCTCTTTCAAAGATTAAATCAGAATATTAAGACACTGAAAATTTGTTAAATTATAAAACTAACCTAGTATTAATGTACGATCTTTTAAACCACTTGTACTACACTTCAACAAACCATTTATCATTACACGTTACAATACTTAAGTAGAAACATTGTAAGGTTGTGTATTTTTATTATTGTAATTGCATCTGAGCCTTTTAACGTGATCAAAAGATCCCACAAATGTTGAACGAAAATATTAGTTGACTTGCGTGATAGAACGCCATACTGTATGTTTACTTACGTTCAAAATCGATTGTAAAACCCAGGGAGAAAAGTCTCATAAAGAAATAACCGGTGCAAAATTATATAAAAAATCAATTATAGCTTGTGTCTATGAAACAGTAATATCAAATCGCTTATAAATCAATACTGTGTATGTTAAAATGTGTTTTATTTTCATTAGGGAAGTGTATTTGTAAAAATATAATTTACAGCGAATGTCTCTGACGTGATACCTAGTGCACAAGCAGCGAATACTGTAACTGCCAGCTCGATTATACAAATCGAGAAAAGGCAGGACGAGTTGAATCCTTCACACCGTTTGAGTAAATCGCTGATAACAAGACAATTTTAATTGTTTTAAATAAACAATTTGGCACCACCCGGGAATTGTACACTACTAGTGAACCTCAGATCGGGGACTACGATACCTGGTTATCCGTACGTTCGCTACGGACACAAACATCGTGAGTTACATTACCGTGCGAGGACGAATTGGTAAGACACACATACACAAGTTACACTCTGACACACTTCAACATTTTTCAGAGGCACGAGTTACGTTATAATATATTGTTACAAAACAGATATACAAGTAGATGATGTAGATGTGTGTAGATATACTCAAGTAGAGTAATATTATTGTTTATGATTATTATGAGTGTGATTATTGATAGGAATTAGTGTGGGTGTTCACGTTTAAGTCTTTTAGTTTAAAAGAGTATTTAACACTTCACTGTCAACCTCCCCACTTACCATATGTGGACGTTTTCTATGTTCTTGTTGGTGACTTCTTCTGCTGCAAAAAACACTTGATACACATATATGGATATTCTGTTTGAATATCTTAAATAATGTACATGCACAATGAAGTAAATTAATAGTTGAACTGTAATTTGAATGATATTGACCATTCAAATCCTTCCGCCACCTTATGATAGAACTGTTCATAAAAAATTAAACTATTTTAAAAAAATCAAAAACTCTGTTCCACTGGTAAATAGATTGGGATTTATTAACAATTGTAAAATGCCATGAACTCTTTAAAAAAACAATCAATTAATAATGTCTTTACAAAACAATAATTACTATAAACAATTCTTGAACTCTTTGTATCTCAAGGCTGGTAACACTGGTGTCTGGTACAATAGTTTTAGTTAACGAGGTTATGTCCTCTTTATTCAGTTATATTACCAAATTCGTGTGTTCTTGGAAGATGCATGATACCAGATTACAAGATGTTATCTTATTTAACAATATTTAATAATGGATTACTACAAAAACAAACAAAAATTTAAAATTATAAAAGTCGGTACCATAAACCGATATATATCGTACGGTTAGTAAAATGCTTACAGCAGTTGTGATAAAAACACGTGCTCTGTGCTGCACTGTTAAAAATACTATTATTATTTATTCGTTAGTTATTAAAGTCATTTATTGGCAAGAGAAAAAATCTAGAATAAAAAAAACTCTTGTTATAGCTTTCATTGGATTGAAATTATTTGAGAACAGAATCATTACTTGGTGACAAAGTTATCATTGTTATTTTTAGGTTAGTTACTTAACAACCGTAAGTAATTAATTTGAATAAGCATGTTATTCATAAAAATCTTAAAACTATAAACACACACATTTTATTCATACGTCATCTGATGTATAATTATCAGTCGTTTAGAATATTTTCGCAATAAACTAGTTATTCGTTATAAACATTCTCACTTGTATTGTCTGTGGTGTTTATTTGGGGTAAAATTGGTTAACTTGTTACAGGTTGTCACACTTATATTAAGTTTTCACTGTTATTGTTTGTGATTACTCAATTATGCTAAACACTGGTTTCTTTATAGTTGATCTTCGAATAATCATTACACTTCTTCCGGTCATCAATATAGTTCCTTGTATACCTGGTGAATGGTGATTTCTTGTATTGTCCATACATTATCTTCATTCTTCATGTTATGTTTCCTTTGCTCTTCTTCTCCCTTTCTTCTTCTGGTTAATTGCTGTTCACTATCGGTGTTCTCCTGGGTTGTACATTACTTGTGATAATCAATGTTCCCTTATTCTTGTCATATTCTTCAATATTTCCATTCGTGGTAGTCATTGTTCCATAGTATTTATATTAATAAATAAATTTGTTTGTTTTACCATCATTGTGGTTGTTCTTGAGTTGTCTCCTCTTCATTTTAATAGTTATTTTTGTTGTTTCCCCTCACTGGTTGGACTCTGTTGGCTCCTCTTCATTTTAGTGATTATTTTGTTGTTTCCCCTCACTGGTTGGACTCTGTTGGCTCCTCTTCATTTGAATGATTATTTTGTTGTTTTCCCTCACTGGTTGGACCTATTGGGCCTGGTTTCTAACATTTTATATTGGCTCGTTGTCATTTTCTCTCTCTTTTGTACTCGATGATGCTATATTACTCTTCCTTCTTCTTTGTTGGATTTTTTCAATAATATATCTTTGTAGATACACACTTTGTCTACATTATTTTATGTACTGTGAAATATTTTCATGATCTCCCGTCACTTGACGTAATAATTAGTTACTTTATGTAACTGCCAATTTGGTATGTTACATATGCCTTCCTATAAGAATTGATTAATTCTGAATTAGTATATTTATTTTTTATTTATTGAAGAATTCATCAATTGTTGTATATTTCCATGTCGACTCTTATGCTTTTTTATATATCCTTTCACTTTCTTCTATTTGAATCATAATTATTTCTTTTATGTGTAATTATCTCCCTTGTTTATTTAGTTCCCTAATTCCCTAACATAAGTTTAGCTGGGGCAGTTCAGAGTGGCTCACTTTGGCATACAACTCCACTGGCCATACTAACATCAATAAATACGGAGGCACATCATCTCCATCAATAATATAAATGATTGCTGGCATTTTTCATCAGTCAATTCATCTCAAATTAATTCAAAAATATAAATTGGTCGTTCTTTCGACAAATAATAAATATCCTTGGGATAATCTCACGCATCTGCGGTTTATACATTGTTATACTCTCTTCTTCTTGATTCAACTTAACTAAATTCTTCACATTTTACAGGGATAGTTTGTTTTACATTTCATCACTGGTATACTCTCATGATCATCTTCGTTAATATATTATTTTTTTTCATTCTTCTTTGTCATCAATTAATCTTTTCTCTTGGTATTACATTAAACGTCATCTCAGAATCTTCTTCATTTTCAGGATTCATTTCTCTGGATACAATTCATGAATATATTCTCATGGTGTCAAATGAAATATAACCCATTTAATATAGGCTCTCTTCGAGTGTCTTCTATTATCTACATTAATGATATTTATTCGTTTTCGTTCCTCCAACTTCTTATTTTCTTCTTCTTCTATATATCATCTAGTCCATTGTCTCTCCTCTTTTATTTGCACGGGTAAGTTGTTATTTACATGTTGACTTGGCTCTTGGAATTATTTTATATTATGTGCCAAAGATGTAGGGTGTCAGTCTCGTATTGTATTTTTTCTTTTATGTAGTACGGGTAAGTTGTTGTTTATCATATATAATTATCGTATCATTCTTCTCTAATAGTACGGGTAAGCTGGTATTTACTTGTTGACGTGGCTCTTGGAATTATTTTATATTATACATATATTGATGCCAAAGATGGAAGGCGTCTTTCTCGTATAATTTTTGTTTCTAGTAGTAGTACGGGTAAACACAATTTTCTTTATCCTTTACATAACTTCTTTAGAACACATTTTTACATTACAAAATTACAATATAGTCAACATTTATTCTCACAGTAATATATTCACTTCTTATTTAGCATAAATAACAAATAGTCTTCATAGCAATATTTCACCCTTTCTTCATATAGTCAACATTTATTCTCACAATTATATTTTCATTGTTTACTTAGTATCCATAATAAATAATCTTCATCGCAATATTTCACTTTCACTTCATAATTTAATTTTCAATATACCGTTTCATGTAAGTTCATGTCAGCATCATCTGTTATCAAAATAATCCGTCCCATATTTCAATGTATTTTTTATTCATTTTTATCCGTATTCATCGCTCTCCTCTCTTCTTGTCGTTCGAACTTTTTCAGTGTTCATGTTCCTATCGGTTTTCGTCATATATCTGGCTATCATTTGGTTTTTCCATTTTGATGCTATCAGGGCTTCATGTGCCTTCCGTTCTTCCGTCTTCTTTTTCTCTTTCTTTTTGGTATACTCGTGTTCAGTGTTCTCCTGGTTGTTGTTAGTACTGACGTTTGGTATCTCTTCCAATTCTGTTTGACCGTCATCTGTCTTCTGATTGGGTCCTTCCATTAATTGGCTCCTCTTCTTCCTCAGTTCTCTTATTTCTCTGGTGTACCCTTCGACAATCCGGTCCCATTTCTCTTGATAGCCTTCCTTTTTCTTAAAATATCTCACTCTTCTTTTGGAAATCTTTGCTTGAAATATTTTATTGGTTATATTCTTCTTTGTTGTCACCTGATTCTCCTCCTCGTCCATCTCCATGAAGCTCCTTCGGTACTCCTTCCTAAAGATTCTTTTTTCATGGTCGACGATTGGTAAGTTGATCATATTAATCAGACCACCTCGAGTCATTTCAATTAATTCTTTTGTGACCCTTGTCTTCCTTGGACGCATGGTTCTTCTTTCTTCCATCTTCACCTCTTCCGTTTCCTTAATTATTTGGATCCTCTTTTCTCCATTCTCTTCAGGCTTTGGACTCACTTGTTCTGAGTTTTTATCTTCGGGTGCTTCTTCTACCTCCATTTGATCATCATTCATTTGCAGATTATTTGGTCCTAATTCTTCCTTCTCCTTTCTTAATTTTTCTCCGACTTTCCTGCCATCTTCTATGGTCCTATCTATTGACTCTATTGTACTATTATGGCAATCCTCCAATTTCTTACTCAAGTCTTCCTTTACTGATAGTAAATTTTCATTTATGGATCGGTAATCTTCCTTTAATGATTCGTGATGTTCATCCAGTTTCTCCATTATCTTCTTACAGTTCTCTTCCATTTTCTCTCATCATCTCCAGGATTTTCTATTGTTCTCTTGTGAGTCCCGACATGTTGATATCTTGGTAATGCACTTGCTGTTTTGCTGACGAATTAGGTTAGGAAATTATTTGTTTAATTACCTAAATTGTTAAGCGTTCTCTTCCTAATTCGCTCTCAGACGTTGGGCGCCAATCTGTTACAAAACAGATATACAAGTAGATGATTTAGATGTGTGTAGATATACTCAAGTCGAGTAATATTATTGTTTATGATTATTATGAGTGTGATTATTGATAGGAATTAGTGTGGGTGTTCACGTTTAAGTCTTTTAGTTTAAAAGAGTATTTAACACTTCACTGTCAACCTCCCCACTTACCATATGTGGACGTTTTCTATGTTCTTGTTGGTGACTTCTTCTGCTGCAAAAAACACTTGATACACATATATGGATATTCTGTTTGAATATCTTAAATAATGTACATGCACAATGAAGTAAATTAATAGTTGAACTGTAATTTGAATGATATTGACCATTCAAATCCTACCGCCACCTTATGATAGAACTGTTCATAAAAAATTAAACTATTTTTAAAAAATCAAAAACTCTGTTCCACTGGTAAATAGATTGGGATTTATTAACAATTGTAAAATGCCATGAACTCTTAAAAAAAAACAATCAATTAATAATGTCTTTACAAAACAATAATTACTATAAACAATTCTTGAACTCTTTGTATCTCAAGGCTGGTAACACTGGTGTCTGGTACAATAGTTTTAGTTAACGAGGTTATGTCCTCTTTATTCAGTTATATTACCAAATTCGTGTGTTCTTGGAAGGTGCATGATACCAGATTACAAGATGTTATCTTATTTAACAATATTTAATAATGGATTACTACAAAAACAAACAAAAATTTAAAATTATAAAAGTCGGTACCATAAACCGATATATATCGTACGGTTAGTAAAATGCTTACAGCAGTTGTGATAAAAACACGTGCTCTGTGCTGCACTGTTAAAAATACTATTATTATTTATTCGTTAGTTATTAAAGTCATTTATTGGCAAGAGAAAAAATCTAGAATAAAAAAACTCTTGTTATAGCTTTCATTGGATTGAAATTATTTGAGAACAGAATCATTACTTGGTGACAAAGTTATCATTGTTATTTCTAGGTTAGTTACTTAACAACCGTAAGTAATTAATTTGAATAAGCATATTATTCATTAAAATCTTAATACTATAAACACATACATTTTATTCATACATCATCTGATGTATAATTATCAGTCGTTTAGAATATTTTCGCAATAAACTAGTTATTCGTTAATTCAAACAAATTTAGTCAAATGAGCGACTATTCATTACATATGGATGGTCGATATTTAAATTAATACCTATTTTCTCAATCACGATTAAATCGTAAAATATTTATTTTTTTTAATTAATAATTGCGCTATAATTCATTTATTCAGTTCTGATAATTTTTCATCATGGGTTATGCACTTCAGTACTTTTGACTAGTGCAGTCCCAAAACAATATCTCTTCGTTCACTAACGAACGTTATTATTTTAATTCAATTCGTTAAAATACTTAAAATAGAGTACTCCCTGTTTTAAAAAAACCCAAAACACAACCTTTATTATACACTGGTCGGTTTATTATTTTAATTCACTTAAGGCACTGAACACTCGTTATTATTCTGTTGTGTATAGGTTAATGTATGTAGAGTAACTCGTGTTGGTGACGTGCACATTTTAAATAATCTTGACAATTTCCTTCGTGAACTTTGCTTGTTGAGTGATACGGAACGAATGCTTGCTTCACCAAAGCGTCTCCTTCTTGTCTGGTTATTTTAAGCCGTTTGATTGGTTTAAAGGGTCAAACTCTCAACCCCAAAACACTTTGGTTAAATAAAACTTTTAATTTTTTACAAATTGTCGCTTGGATTCGAGGCTACGGGTGACGTATGCATCGATATAAGAAATGACTGAAAAGTTTATAAGTGTCATAACTTTTTTATTAATCATCGTATCGTCGCACGGTTAGTGGCATTAAATTGCGGACACTTGTGGCTTTAATTTAAGTCTAAACAAGGATTAAATCCGTTCATTATTAACTCACTTAGCCGTTTCACAAACTCATATGGTGTTCCTTAATATAAATAAGTTTGTTTCACCATATTTTGTTCCAATTACACTATAACACTCATTATTAAATGTCTCAAGTCCATTTCTCTTTCGTTTTAATACATAAAATAGTTGTAATTACCATTTAAACAATATTTGGTAATGGCGTCCTCAGCGACCATATTCGATTGTTTATAATTGCATGTAACGCTATTATTTCTTATCTAATTACATTTGTTTGGCATTCTAACAATAATATATACATTTATTCACATTTGTTCACATTTTATTTTATGAACAATGTTATTTTTCATATACTAATAGTCTTATCAAAAATACCTTCTGTTCTCATTTCTTTAATTTGTCACTTTTTCAATTATTTTACCACATAAGGTATATAATGTTATACATTAAAATAGTGTACAATGGTAGTACCTTGTTTGTTTAATGTATTTATCAGTCTTTCGTTATCTGAAAGCTTTCCAATTCTTAGTATTGTGTTTGTTTACATCTGGTTTTACAATGATAGTCAGTTAGTTTCTAATAATTTAATTATAAAACTACTACTATTACATTTGTGATATGTTCTCATAGTAGTATCATATATTTCTCTAACTACTGATAACAACTTTAGTAATCTTTTAATAAGTTTTGATAGTGCATTTTGATTAACTATCTTGTCACATAGTGTTTGTTTACATCTGGTTTTACAATTGTAGTCAGTTAGTTTCTAATATTTTAATTATAATACTACTACTATTACATTTGAGATATGTCCTCATAGTAGTATCATATCTTTCTCTAACTACTGATAACAACTTTAGTAATCTTTTAATAGGTTTTGATAGTGCATTTTGATTAACTAACTTGTCACATTGGGTTTCTGTTCTTTTGGCTATATGATATCATATTTAATCTGATTCATTTGCTGTGTTTTTCAGTACAAATGTTATTTATTAGTTTGCATTACTATTCATAATTAGTCTTTGGTTGAACCAATTGTTGATAGTGGCTTGGTTTAATTAATATCATGATCTTATGTTATAGGTGCACTTTCTATGAGGTTATGTGTCAGTTATCTGGTAACAATGTGCAACATATTCTTATGCAGTATTTGATTCTACTATTATCATTTCATTATGGTATTCCACTACAATGGTTTAATTATTAAGTAATACACATGTTTACACTATTCTTTGAAACAATAACACAAGTATTCTTAATCTAATAGTATTACATTTCTTGTTGTGTTGTACCTAGTTTTTGGTACATTGATTGTTTGATACCTAACAAACTAGCTTATTTGTTACTATTTGTTCTGGATTTTATTTATATTTTATTCTGTCTTGTCGTGGCATTTAGTTACATTTCATTTTAAGGTTTACAAAGCTTTTATTATCAGTTCCTATGAACAATTAACTTACTGTTCTATCTCACATTTCTCTTGGTGGTCTTAATGATTATCTATTTTGGGTTACAATCTTGATTAAACTGGTCACACTAATTGTCTGTGCATTTTAACTAGTTAATCTTGGATTCTTTCACTTATAATGATAACTCATTTTCCTCTGTTATAAACATTCTCACTTGTATTATCTGTGGTGTTTATTTGGGGTAAAATTGGTTAACTTGTTACAGGTTGTCACACTTATATTAAGTTTTCACTGTTATTGTTTGTGATTACTCAATTATGCTAAACACTGGTTTCTTTATAGTTGATCTTCGAATAATCATTACACTTCTTCCGGTCATCAATATAGTTCCTTGTATACCTGGTGAATGGTGATTTCTTGTATTGTCCATACATTATCTTCATTCTTCATGTTATGTTTCCTTTGCTCTTCTTCTTCCTTTCTTCTTCTGGTTAATTGCTGTTCACTATCGGTGTTCTCCTGGGTTGTACATTACTTGTGATAATCAATGTTCCCTTATTCTTGTCATATTCTTCAATATTTCCATTTTGTGGTAGTCATTGTTCCATAGTATTTATATTAATAAATAAATTTGTTTGTTTTACCATCATTGTGGTTGTTCTTGAGTTGTCTCCTCTTCATTTTAATAGTTATTTTTGTTGTTTCCCCTCACTGGTTGGACTCTGTTGGCTCCTTTTCATTTGAATGATTATTTTGTTGTTTCCCCTCACTGGTTGGACCTATTGGGCCTGGTTTCTAACATTTTATATTGGCTCGTTGTCATTTTCTCTCTCTTTTGTACTCGATGATGCTATATTACTCTTCCTTCTTCTTTGTTGGATTTTTTCAATAATATATCTTTGTAGATACACACTTTGTCTACATTATTTTATGTACTGTGAAATATTTTCATGATCTCCCGTCACTTGACGTAATAATTAGTTACTTTATGTAACTGCCAATTTGGTATGTTACATATGCCTTCCTATAAGAATTGATTAATTCTGAATTAGTATATTTATTTTTTATTTATTGAAGAATTCATCAATTGTTGTATATTTCCATGTCGACTCTTATGCTTTTTTATATATCCTTTCACTTTCTTCTATTTGAATCATAATTATTTCTTTTATGTGTAATTATCTCCCTTGTTTATTTAGTTCCCTAATTCCCTAACATAAGTTTAGCTGGGGCAGTTCAGAGTGGCTCACTTTGGCATACAACTCCACTGGCCATACTAACATCAATAAATACGGAGGCACATCATCTCCATCAATAATATAAATGATTGCTGGCATTTTTCATCAGTCAATTCATCTCAAATTAATTCAAAAATATAAATTGGTCGTTCTTTCGACAAATAATAAATATCCTTGGGATTATCTCACGCATCTGCGGTTTATACATTGTTATACTCTCTTCTTCTTGATTCAACTTAACTAAATTCTTCACATTTTACAGGGATAGTTTGTTTTACATTTCATCACTGGTATACTCTCATGATCATCTTCGTTAATATATTATTTTTTTTCATTCTTCTTTGTCATCAATTAATCTTTTCTCTTGGTATTACATTAAACGTCATCTCAGAATCTTCTTCATTTTCAGGATTCATTTCTCTGGATACAATTCATGAATATATTCTCATGGTGTCAAATGAAATATAACCCATTTAATATAGGCTCTCTTCGAGTGTCTTCTATTATCTACATTAATGATATTTATTCGTTTTCGTTCCTCCAACTTCTTATTTTCTTCTTCTTCTATATATCATCTAGTCCATTGTCTCTCCTCTTTTATTTGCACGGGTAAGTTGTTATTTACATGTTGACTTGGCTCTTGGAATTATTTTATATTATGTGCCAAAGATGTAGGGTGTCAGTCTCGTATTGTATTTTTTCTTTTATGTAGTACGGGTAAGTTGTAGTTTATCATATATAATTATCGTATCATTCTTCTCTAATAGTACGGGTAAGCTGGTATTTACTTGTTGACGTGGCTCTTGGAATTATTTTATATTATACATATATTGATGCCAAAGATGGAAGGCGTCTTTCTCGTATAATTTTTGTTTCTAGTAGTAGTACGGGTAAACACAATTTTCTTTATCCTTTACATAACTTCTTTAGAACACATTTTTACATTACAAAATTACAATATAGTCAACATTTATTCTCACAGTAATATATTCACTTCTTATTTAGCATAAATAACAAATAGTCTTCATAGCAATATTTCACCCTTTCTTCATATAGTCAACATTTATTCTCACAATTATATTTTCATTGTTTACTTAGTATCCATAATAAATAATCTTCATCGCAATATTTCACTTTCACTTCATAATTTAATTTTCAATATACCGTTTCATGTAAGTTCATGTCAGCATCATCTGTTATCAAAATAATCCGTCCCATATTTCAATGTATTTTTTATTCATTTTTGTCCGTAATCATCGCTCTCCTCTCTTCTTGTCGTTCGAACTTTTTCAGTGTTCATGTTCCTATCGGTTTTCGTCATATATCTGGCTATCATTTGGTTTTTCCATTTTGATGCTATCAGGGCTTCATGTGCCTTCCGTTCTTCCGTCTTCTTCTTCTCTTTCTTTTTGGTATACTCGTGTTCAGTGTTCTCCTGGTTGTTGTTAGTACTGACGTTTGGTATCTCTTCCAATTCTGTTTGACCGTCATCTGTCTTCTGATTGGGTCCTTCCATTAATTGGCTCCTCTTCTTCCTCAGTTCTCTTATTTCTCTGGCGTACCCTTCGACAATCCGGTCCCATTTCTCTTGATAGCCTTCCTTTTTCTTAAAATATCTCACTCTTCTTTTGGAAATCTTTGCTTGAAATATTTTATTGGTTATATTCTTCTTTGTTGTCACCTGATTCTCCTCCTCGTCCATCTCTATGAAGCTCCTTCGGTACTCCTTCCTAAAGATTCTTTTTTCATGGTCGACGATTGGTAAGTTGATCATATTAATCAGACCACCTCGAGTCATTTCAATTAATTCTTTTGTGACCCTTGTCTTCCTTGGACGCATGGTTCTTCTTTCTTCCATCTTCACCTCTTCCGTTTCCTTAATTATTTGGATCCTCTTTTCTCCATTCTCTTCAGGCTTTGGGCTCACTTGTTCTGAGTTTTTATCTTCAGGTACTTCTTCTACCTCCATTTGATCATCATTCATTTGCAGATTATTTGGTCCTAATTCTTCCTTCTCCTTTCTTAATTTTTCTCCGACTTTCCTGCCATCTTCTATGGTCCTATCTATTGACTCTATTGTACTATTATGGCAATCCTCCAATTTCTTACTCAAGTCTTCCTTTACTGATAGTAAATTTTCATTTATGGATCGGTAATCTTCCTTTAATGATTCGTGATGTTCATCCAGTTTCTCCATTATCTTCTTACAGTTCTCTTCCATTAATTCTCTCATCATCTCCAGGATTTTCTATTGTTCTCTTGTGAGTCCCGACATGTTGATATCTTGGTAATGCACTTGCTGTCTTGCTGACGAATTAGGTTAGGAAATTATTTGTTTAATTACCTAAATTGTTAAGCGTTTTCTTCCTAATTCGCGCACAAAAGTTGGGCACCAATCTGTTACAAAACAGATATACAAGTAGATGATGTAGATGTGTGTAGATATACTCAAGTCGAGTAATATTATTGTTTATGATTATTATGAGTGTGATTATTGATAGGAATTAGTGTGGGTGTTCACGTTTAAGTCTTTTAGTTTAAAAGAGTATTTAACACTTCACTGTCAACCTCCCCACTTACCATATGTGGACGTTTTCTATGTTCTTGTTGGTGACTTCTTCTGCTGCAAAAACACTTGATACACATATATGGATATTCTGTTTGAATATCTTAAATAATGTACATGCACAATGAAGTAAATTAATAGTTGAACTGTAATTTGAATGATATTGACCATTCAAATCCTACCGCCACCTTATGATAGAACTGTTCATAAAAAATTAAACTATTTTAAAAAAATCAAAAACTCTGTTCCACTGGTAAATAGATTGGGATTTATTAACAATTGTAAAATGCCATGAACTCTTAAAAAAAAACAATCAATTAATAATGTCTTTACAAAACAATAATTACTATAAACAATTCTTGAACTCTTTGTATCTCAAGGCTGGTAACACTGGTGTCTGGTACAATAGTTTTAGTTAACGAGGTTATGTCCTCTTTATTCAGTTATATTACCAAATTCGTGTGTTCTTGGAAGGTGCATGATACCAGATTACAAGATGTTATCTTATTTAACAATATTTAATAATGGATTACTACAAAAACAAACAAAAATTTAAAATTATAAAAGTCGGTACCATAAACCGATATATATCGTACGGTTAGTAAAATGCTTACAGCAGTTGTGATAAAAACACGTGCTCTGTGCTGCACTGTTAAAAATACTATTATTATTTATTCGTTAGTTATTAAAGTCATTTATTGGCAAGAGAAAAAATCTAGAATAAAAAAACTCTTGTTATAGCTTTCATTGGATTGAAATTATTTGAGAACAGAATCATTACTTGGTGACAAAGTTATCATTGTTATTTCTAGGTTAGCTACTTAACAACCGTAAGTAATTAATTTGAATAAGCATATTATTCATTAAAATCTTAATACTATAAACACATACATTTTATTCATACATCATCTGATGTATAATTATCAGTCGTTTAGAATGTTTTCGCAATAAACTAGTTATTCGTTAATTCAAACAAATTTAGTCAAATGAGCGACTATTCATTACATATGGATGGTCAATATTTAAATTAATACCGATTTTCTCAATCACGATTAAATCGTAAAATATTTATTTTTTTTAATTAATAATTGCGCTATAATTCATTTATTCAGTTCTGATAATTTTTCATCATGGGTTATGCACTTCAGTACTTTTGACTAGCGCAGTCCCAAAACAATATCTCTTCGTTCACTAACGAAAGTTATTATTTTAATTCAATTCGTTAAAATAATTAAAATAGAGTACTCCCTGTTTTAAAAAAACACAAAACACGACCTTTATTATACACTGGTCGGTTTATTATTTTAATTCACTTAAAGCACTGGACACTCGTTATTATTCTGTTGTGTATAGGTTAATGTATGTAGAGTAACTCGTGTTGGTGACACGCACATTTTAAATAATCTTGACAACTTCCTTCGTGAACTTTGCTTGTTGAGTGATACGGAACGAATGCTTGCTTCACCAAAGCGTCTCCTTCTCGTCTGGTTATTTTAAGCCATTTGATTGGTTTAAAGGGTCAAACTCTCAACCCCAAAACACTTTGGTTAAATAAAACTTTTAATTTTTTACAAATTATCGCTTGGGTTCGAGGCTAAGGGTGACGTATGCATCGATATAAGAAATGACTGAAAAGTTTATAAGTGTCATAACTTTTTTATTAATCATCGTATCGTCGCACGGTTAGTGGCATTAAATTGCGGACACTTGTGGCTTTAATTTAAGTCTAAACAAGGATTAAATCCGTTCATTATTAACTCACTTAGCCGTTTCACAAACTCATATGGTGTTGCTTAATATAAATAAGTTTGTTTCACCATATTTTGTTCCAATTACACTATAACACTCATTATTAAACGTCTCGAGTCCATTTCTCTTTCGTTTTAATACATAAAATAGTTGTAATTACCATTTAAACAATATTTGGTAATGGCGTCCTCAGCGACCATATTCGATTTGTGCCGAGTCACGCTGAATCGGCGAAATTTCAGTTATTTACAATTGAAGAGTTCTGTAATTGACGATCATAAACAGAGCTGATATCTAGCGGTGAGTCTGCGCGAAAAGTCGGAATAGTCCGCTTGACGTTATTGGCAGTACGGAATTAAAGCATTAATTAGTGCTGCGCCCTACCAGTGGATAGGAAAACTACTAGTTTAGACAACGGCAGTTGGGGGTCGGTACCTGCCTATGAAAACCTTCCGGTGCTGCTCCCTGGCGTTAATTGCGGTACGCAAACGGAGTTGGTGCCGAATTATCTGAGTTTTGTCTGACAACATGCCTAGTGGTTGACGGTCGCCATCTTTCTCCGGTAGAAGAGAAGAAAATCTCCACATTAGCTGTTCTTCTAATTATGAATAGATAATTTCTCTTCACGGCTGCGGGTCCGCCGAAGTAGACGAGAAACAAGTCCTGCTACATAGCTGAACGATGACCACCATAAGCTCCTCGCTACCGGAGGATTTTGGACCACCACACTAACACCTAATAATGTCGGCCACAAGTTTGTCACTCCAAAAAACCCTTCATGACTGAAATCAGGTGATAACTATCCAATTATTATTTACACATAGAGTCAACACTGCATCATACCCGTGACCAGTTATACATAACCATCAACTTCTACATTTCAAGTTTTAGACATTCATTTGGATCCCCAATTGATGGGACAGTTTAGTGTGTAGACTGAGTAAAAAAAAATTAATTGTAAAATTCAGAATATTTCTAGTAAAAATTGCCAGTTCAGGGACTGACATGGTTACAAGTCAGCATGCAACATAGATTTCCACTCATTCTCATTATAGGGGTTTCTCTACAGATTTTAAGTCAGTTTTTGCTATTAGTAATTTCTCATGTTCAATTCACTATGTATAAAAAAATATATATATATATTCTCTTATTTTAAAAATCAGTTTATTTCATTTGTATAAAAAAATTTACTGGGGAGGTAGGTGAATTTTCAACTAGTTTCAACCAGAAGCTATGCATGTCGAAACACTTTTCAACTTGTTTGTCGAGACAAGTTTGTTGAGACAAGCCGAAAGTTGAATGAACATGTCCGTCTCTGACCCAAGTGTATTTTTTTATAAGGTGCTAATATTGTGCAATTTTTCTCTTTTCATTAATTGGCCCTATTTTAGTATATATAAATTCTTTATACTAATTATGATAACTGGGGGGCGTTCTTTATTTTAAACAATTTTTATTTCTCACTGTAATTAGGTACTTAGGCACTTACGCACTTAACCACTTAAACACTTAATTTTGAATTATTAGGTCCTGGGGACAATTGTATGCAATACATTATCATACACCTGATGTGCAATTAACCCACACCATGTGGGTAAAATTATCAAAATAATAATTGTAAATTTCTAATCCTAATTGGTATTCGTATAAAGAAAAGTTAGAATTTATGTACACCAGAAGGGTAATATAAAAAAAAAAAAGGCGTGGCAAGAGACCTTTATGTATTTTATGTATACTATTGTATAATGTATTTTTGTCTTGTGGAACATATTATGTGTGTATATTTCTGTGTACATTTTGGGGGTTATAAATTTTATGCATTTTCTGTACTTTTGGTGGGAACTTGGGATATAGGGATTTATTGTTCAATGTCTTTTTACAACAGAAAGTTAACACATGTAGTCATGTGGGTATATCCTTTTCATTTTTTTTTAAGGGAGGTATTCTATCTCAATAATCGTTGCTGATCATTTCTTTAAGGAAATAATTTATTTTATTTAACCTTATAACAAGTATAGGAATTGTCACCTTTAAAATTTATTTAATTTGTTGGGTAATTATTTTTATTATTAATAGTAACAAGGAATGAAATCATTTATCTTCATTAATTTATTTACAGCATTCAAAAGGGAACACATAAAATAAATTTTATATTTTATTAAATAGTTTAATGGGAGCTTTATTTCAAGGTTAATTATTATTTTAAATTTCAATTCATTGATAGAGTGACATAGCAAATTGTTTTCTTAGTTTCAATAAATATTTTTCAGGTGGCCTTGTTGAGAGAGTATACTTATTTTATTTAACTATTTTAAAGGGGAATTATAGATTACTGTTGTATTTATTTATTATTAAATTGTTATGAGATAGAATAATAAAAAGGGATTTGTTAATTATTTAATTCTTGAGTTTTCATTGCAAGTCCCGTCTCACTGGATCCAGCACATTTTTGGCTTCTCTAGGCCTTAGCCTAGTTTTAATTAACTTGTGGCCCCTCTTTACAAAAAAAAAAAAAAAAAAATTCTCAAAAATTTTCTCAATAAAAAAATATTCTTTTTTTTTACTGCTAAAGATAAAGTGGGGTTACAGATTGTTTATAATTGCATGTAATGCTATTATTTCTTATCTAATTACATTTGTTTGGCATTCTAACAATAATATATACATTTATTCATATTTGTTCACATTTTATTTTATGAACAATGTTATTTTTCATATACTAATAGTCTTATCAAAAATACCTTCTGTTCTCATTTCTTTAATTTGTCACTTTTTCAATTATTTTACCACAAAAGGTATATAATGTTATACATTAAAATAGTGTACAATGGTAGTACCTTGTTTGTTTAATGTATTTATCAGTCTTTCGTTATCTGAAAGCTTTCCAATTCTTAGTATTGTGTTTGTTTACATCTGGTTTTACAATGATAGTCAGTTAGTTTCTAATAATTTAATTATAAAACTACTACTATTACATTTGCGATATGTTCTCATAGTAGTATCATATATTTCTCTAACTACTGGTAACAACTTTAGTAATCTTTTAATAAGTTTTGATAGTGCATTTTGATTAACTATCTTGTCACATAGTGTTTGTTTACATCTGGTTTTACAATTGTAGTCAGTTAGTTTCTAATATTTTAATTATAATACTACTACTATTACATTTGAGATATGTCCTCATAGTAGTATCAGATCTTTCTCTAACTACTGATAACAACTTTAGTAATCTTTTAATAAGTTTTGATAGTGCATTTTGATTAACTAACTTGTCACATTGGGTTTCTGTTCTTTTGGCTATATGATATCATATTTCATCTTATTCATTTGCTGTGTATTTCAGTACAAATGTTATTTATTAGTTTGCATTACTATTCATAATTAGTCTTTGGTTGAACCAATTGTTGATAGTGGCTTGGTTTAATTAATATCATGATCTTATGTTATAGGTGCACTTTCTATGAGGTTATGTGTCAGTTATCTGGTAACAATGTGCAACATATTCTTATGCAGTATTTGATTCTACTATTATCATTTCATTATGGTATTCTACTACAATGGTTTAATTATTAAGTAATACACATGTTTACACTATTCTTTGAAACAATAACACAAGTATTCTTAATCTAATAGTATTACATTTCTTGTTGTGTTGTACCTAGTTTTTGGTACATTGATTATTTGATACCTAACAAACTAGCTTATTTGTTACTATTTGTTCTGGATTTTATTTATATTTTATTCTGTCTTGTCGTGGCATTTAGTTACATTTCATTTTAAGGTTTACAAAGCTTTTATTATCAGTTCCTATGAACAATTAACTTACTGTTCTATCTCACATTTCTCTTGGTGGTCTTAATGATTATCTATTTTGGGTTACAATCTTGATTAAACTGGTCACACTAATTGTCTGTGCATTTTAACTAGTTAATCTTGGATTCTTTCACTTATAATGATAACTCATTTTCCTCTGTTATAAACATTCTCACTGTGGTGTTTATTTGGGGTAAAATTGGTTAACTTGTTACAGGTTGTCACACTTATATTAAGTTGTCTTGATTATTCATCTCTTCTTTCACAGCACTAACACTTAACTAAAAATGAACTTTTTTCATGTGAAAACTTACTAATTTTTATTGGACGCGTTTCGGCTTAGTATCCGCCTTCTTCAGCTTTGGTAACAGACTGCCAGCATTTTGTAACGGTTGTGTGGAAGGTGAAGTGGGGGAGGTGTGTGGAGGAAGGGGATTGGCGCGGGGATTCAACTTACTGTTTGTTTTCTGTATAATTGTGTCAAAAAGTGTATGTGATTTATATTGTAATTGATCGTTGAGTATGTTGTTTGGTTGTGTTGTGTGGTGTTTATATATTTCGTATTGTTCAGTTGTGTTGAGTGAACACAAGAAACACAAAATATATAAACACCACACAACACAACTAAACAACATACTCAACGATCAATTACAATATAAATCACATACACTTTTTGACACAATTATACAGAAAACAAACAGTAAGTTGAATCCCCGCGCCAATCCCCTTCCTCCACACACCACCCCCACTTCACCTTCCACACAACCGTTACAAAATGCTGGCAGTCTGTTACCAAAGCTGAAGAAGGCGGATACTAAGCCGAAACGCGTCCATTAAAAATTAGTAAGTTTTCACATGAAAAAAGTTCATTTTTAGTTAAGTGTTATATTAAGTTTTCACTGTTATTGTTTGTGATTACTCAATTATGCTAAACACTGGTTTCTTTATAGTTGATCTTCGAATAATCATTACACTTCTTCCGGTCATCAATATAGTTCCTTGTATACCTGGTGAATGGTGATTTCTTGTATTGTCCATACATTATCTTCATTCTTCATGTTATGTTTCCTTTGCTCTTCTTCTTCCTTTCTTCTTCTGGTTAATTGCTGTTCACTATCGGTGTTCTCCTGGGTTGTACATTACTTGTGATAATCAATGTTCCCTTATTCTTGTCATATTCTTCAATATTTCCATTCGTGGTAGTCATTGTTCCATAGTATTTATATTAATAAATAAATTTGTTTGTTTTACCATCATTGTGGTTGTTCTTGAGTTGTCTCCTCTTCATTTTAATAGTTATTTTTGTTGTTTCCCCTCACTGGTTGGACTCTGTTGGCTCCTCTTCATTTTAGTGATTATTTTGTTGTTTCCCCTCACTGGTTGGACTCTGTTGGCTCCTCTTCATTTGAATGATTATTTTGTTGTTTCCCCTCACTGGTTGGACCTATTGGGCCTGGTTTCTAACATTTTATATTGGCTCGTTGTCATTTTCTCTCTTTTGTACTCGATGATGCTATATTACTCTTCCTTCTTCTTTGTTGGATTTTTTCAATAATATATCTTTGTAGATACACACTTTGTCTACATTATTTTATGTACTGTGAAATATTTTCATGATCTCCCATCACTTGACGTAATAATTAGTTACTTTATGTAACTGCCAATTTGGTATGTTACAATATATATATATATATATATATATATATATATATAAAACAAGAAAAATAAAATTCTGCATAATTTTAGTCTGGGAAATTTGGGTGGTAATATGGGAATAGCTGAAAGTCTGAGCAAAACATTAATTTTTATAATTCATCATGTACGTAAACAATATGAAAACATGTAAATGTGTTAAAAACAGGTAAGTCTTTTAATTTACTAGTTATAGATTATACAAAGTACATAAATAAACAGAAAATTATTAAAGTAACAACTGAACTACGTTTTAGGCTTGCATACATAATCAAATATTTAAAAGATCAACTTAACTACCTTTCAGACTACCTGTACATGAACCATATAAATACCAAAAATATTAAAAAAGATAGTCACTATGTAACTACTTGTCAGAGTAGACGAAGTACATAAATAAATAAACACACGTAAAAAATGGTGAAAACCTAACTTTGAGATAACTAATTTTATATGACTAAATTCTGCATTATTTGAAGTAGGCCTACAACATAACTTTAAAAAGTATAAAAATGTTAAAAAAAAGATAAATTTAAATACTCTAAAGGCCACATAAATTGAAAATAATTTTATTTTAGAATTTAGTTTGCTTTAGTCCAACAAAGTCAAAGCTTGAAGTCCAGATTTTAAGAACAGAAGTCGCACCACATAACAGTCTCTGTCACATCCAAAACAGGCTACGTGTGCCCAATCCCTACATGAAACACATTCAACTCAAAGTTTTCCAGGCTTGGAATCTGTGAACTTTTCA
Organism: Magicicada septendecula; assembly: GCA_034769895.1. Classification (NCBI taxonomy): domain Eukaryota; kingdom Metazoa; phylum Arthropoda; class Insecta; order Hemiptera; family Cicadidae; genus Magicicada; species Magicicada septendecula. Next base: position 704,139,464 of record CM068367.1, on the reverse strand, counting down.
GAGCAGAACATATATTCAGCATCATCAGAAGTGGGAGCTGTTTCTCCAATTGGCACTAAATTGTTACATTCACCAGAAGAAGTTGACGCAGCTTCATCTCTGTCAGACTTATTACCGCCACTGAAATGTACCTTCTTTTTCGCATGGAGTTTCCTCTTTTTCTGCTGTCGTTCCTTTGTTAATGAAGTTTGTTCTGTGGTAACCGTGCACTCTTCCTTGCTAGGTCCTGCAACTGGTTCTTTGCTAAGCCCTGAAGTTCTTTTCCTGTTAATTTTTCGTTTACTAGCCTTTTCTATAGCATTTTGAAGGGATAACTTAAATGACGTTTTATAGGGCGAGCTAGTCAACAGAGTAGACATTGCCCTTTGTGACCTTGAGTGGTCTTTTTCTGCTTTGGTCCTGGTACTGGAGTGTTATCTTGAGGCCCCACAAACTCGTGTTGTCTTGCTTCTTCTCTTGGTCGGACCACTTCATCATCGGAACTACTGTCCACATGTTGCTCATTAGCTGCAATATCTGCTGCTATGAAATCAGTTTCAGTGAAAACTCCTCTGTTTACTGGAAAGAGGCCTGTGCCACAGAAACCATTTATAGCAATTTCACCAATCATCACCTTCAAATAGGCTCTTCCAAATAATTCAGCAATTTCGTATTGTGAGAGTACAGTGTGTGACTGCTGAAGCAAAATACGAATTTCCTCACTGTAGTGGGTTTTGAGCGCTCCCATGAACAATTTGACGAGTGGTTGCAATATGTGCGGAGGAGTGAACAGGATAGACACATGATTTTCTCTTGCCATGAGAATGACTTCCATATTGCGCGTGTGTGCGTAGTGACCATCAAGAATCAGCAGACGGTTTTGTTTTATTAACAAAGTGCTCAAACCACTGGATAAGTAGGTAGCTTTGAACCCAACCTGATGGGTGACAAACGCCTATGCTCCCTGGTGGAGCTACTTTCATGAGCTGGTCACTCCAATTTGTCCTTGTGAAGATCATCATACACTAGGTGGTATGAAATTGCCTGCTGCACTCATACAAACAATGACTGTCACAAGAGAGCCCTTTTCAGCAGCAGTTATAGCTGAGATTTGATGCTTTCCTCTATGGCCAATGACTTAGGGAATCTTACTTTGAACTACTGACAGGCCAGTTTCATTTACGGTAAAAGCTCTATCAGCAGGATAGTGATTTGTGTCCATTTCAGCTTCCAAAATATCAAAAAATACTTTCACATTTTCTTTGTTAAAGCCCTTAGCACGGGCAACAGAGGTCACAGAAGGTTTTCTAAGTGATAATTCATTCTTAAATCTGTTCATAAAATGATCAAACCACGCTCGACCCCCCATGGCATTTGAGAAGGGGAACGGTATTTTATTTCTTTCTGCTAACTGGAATGGCATTCGATGGACATCATTCCTCATTAAACCATAAAACTTCTCCATTAACAACAAGAACCTAACCAGTTCTTTTTCTAGAGGTAGGATAGGCTTTCTTCCAAGTTTTTTTTTTTACGCAGCTTCTTTCGTCGTGACGTTAGTTGTTATGTTCTTTTATAAAATTGCATCTTCAGAAATTTTCCTAGGATTAAGCTTCTTACCTCTCTTGTCTTCACCTGGAGTTTTCCCTTCCTGGAATTTCTGCAATGCCCTAGTGACTCTACCGTAACTCACAGTAAAAGTATTCAGGAAAAACGGTGTCTGAAAAGAGTAGATTTTGGAACTTCAAAATGCCTTGCTGCTTCCATAAGTTTCATTTTTTTTTCTCTGATTGCAGAGATAGCTTTAGCCATATTTTGCTCATCCCATCTCATCCTTTTACCCTGAGGAACTGGTCCTAGCTTCACTCTAAGTATCACAAAATGTCTCGCACACACAGGTGGATTTAAGATTTTTTAGGCCCTAGGCAAGTTTTCTGAGCGGCCCCCCTCTGCTGTGACTTGAAGTAATTTGATGTCAGATTAATACTATCTAATTTAAAACCAGTAAGCTACTATGAAAAGGTGTGCTTTCATTTAGGAGATTGTACATACTTCATTAGGCCTAATGCAACATTAATATTGCGGTTTTTGCCGCCACATGTGTCCAAAAAAATAACAATGTCAGTTTTGTTCGCACAGCATAATTGGAAATATTTTATTAAGCACGGAACTACTTTTTGAGATCCTCTTGAAGCTTGCGTTTCATTCTAAACATAGCAATAAGCTTGGTTATCTTTCATCTCATGAACTCCAATGTTGTAAGCATGTAGATTGCATTTGTAGTAGGCTTTATTAACTGTAAGAACAGGAAATGGAAGGGTTTTCTTCATATCGATGGAGCAAACTTAAAGTTTGTCATTAACATCAAGATGCTTTGTCCTCTTTTAGAACGTCTGTAGCTTATTTGGCTTAATGTAAGTGTATCTCATGTGGAGTTTCCAGATCATGTTTTTCTTGGTCAGTAATGTTTGGATTACTAATGGATATTTTATAAGCGTTGCATCTCTTGCACATATCCTTGTAGGAGACATGGAAATGTAGATTGAATTGAGTATTAAATATATGCTGATAAAAACTTTCTTTAACCGGCACATGTCCTTTTTCAGTACAGTAACCCTTGTACAACTTTGTAAATTTTGCAAATGTCTAGGTTTTCATTTAAGTGTTTTCTGTTCAAGTTATGGAAATGTATGTAGTGTGATTCATATTCAGGAAAGCTGTTGAAATGTTCTTTTACAAAATTTGCATCCTCTTCAGAAATTTTCCTAGGATTAAGCTTCTTACCTCCCTTGTCTTCACCTGGAGTTTTCCCTTCCTGGAATTTCTGCAATGCCCTACTGACTCTACCAACACTCACAGTAAAAGTATTCAGGAAAAACTTCTTACATATGTTTACTGTATCTGTAGATTTATTAAGACAAAAACTATTCATGAGGGTTCGTGTAGGCCTTGTTTTATTACATGGACATGACCTAACCACATTGTTGCACTGAACTAAACCACACAAATAAGCATTCTGTTTATTAAAATTACACATTTGCTAAAACTGCTTATGTAGAGTTATGTCATGACTGATATTTTACCATGACATTGATTTCTACAATGACAATAATATCAGAAAAAGCCTTATTATCAACAACATTACCAGATCTATATAAGCTTTTCCACTGTTCTTATCCTTCTTAGCAACATTTCTTTTGTACTGCACAGGCTTTCTTTTTCTCTTTTGTGGTCACCATTACTCACCAACCACTTCAGTATTCACCATTTTTATAACAAATCACTAAAATACAAAAAAAAAGTTTACAAATATATTAAAACTCACACAGAGTACACATCAACACCTCAAGGGTTCGGAGGTTATGTTCACTTCACTGAAGCAACACACAGCTGGACTTACACCACTTGTTCATAAAAGCTGGGCAGATTCATTCTCTACACCAAATGTGTACTGCTCCCAGTGGCGGAATTTTTAACTAGGACTTACACCATGTGACGATTTTAAAAAATATCGTATATCGCACAAATAAAAAAATTTTGCTTTCTAACAAGTAAGTGTATTATCCACCCCTTACCTATACCCAGATTCCTGCATCAACTTGAAATTGTCCTGTACCAACATGCAAAGAACGGTGTTAATTAAATAATAATAATAATTACGTTAATTAATTAAAATATGACTATATAAATAAGGAAAGTTCTAATTCGTAACAAAGTTAACATAAAGTATAATTAACAATTTAATTAATGAATAATGAATACTAAATAAAAGAACGAACTATTTTCTCAGTGCGTAAATACGCGCCAGCTTACTGACCCCTCGCCGCTAAACTATGCAAACAGTCGCTAGTGAAACTTCGACATGTAAAGATGTCAGTTTTGTGTTGTCCACATACACGTAGGTGTATGCCGTTAAAAACATATATCCAGTTTGTGGCGATATTATTTTGAAAAATGTAGCGTAAAAAAAAAATATAACAAAAATATATAATGTAGTGTGTGTAGAGTTATAAAAAAAATAAAGAAAGGAAAACTTAGCCGACACATCTCTTAATTAAAAAATAAAACTGTAAGTGGTAAGATATGTAAGTTACCAGACTTTTGTACTGCAAAATAAGAACTATAATTAAGGTGTAAAATGTGAACTACAAACTCCATAAGTGGAAAACTCAAACTACAACAGTATGAACTTCAAGTAAAAATCCGATCGTCGAGACTACCAGATATAATCAACCCGATGTAGCTTCAAGAGGAACCACGTACTGTACCCTAGAAGATGACAGAAGATGACCATCATGGACCTCACATCAACCTCATGTTAAATTCAGGTGATATCCAAACATAACATTTGTAAAAATTTGTTTCAACAAGAGAAGTAACAAAAGAACAGTAAAGAACTTTTGATAATGTAAAGAATAAATTATAAGATTTGTAATTTCTGTAATGAAGTAGTAGTAACATCACGATATCTAAATGTAAGGTAATTCTATAGTTTACAACCAATATTGTTCTTCAAATAAATTTGGTTAAAGTTGTGATAAATTAAAATTTAACAAAGTTCAGACCCGGATCCGAGGTACTTAAAACTATATCTAGATAAATATTTTGAGATAAAAGGAATAAGACATTTATTATTTTTAAAGCATTAAACACAGAATTTACTAGAGTAATTATTTAAAAAAAAAAGGTAAACCATGAGATAATAAAGAGATGTTTTTGCTAACACCTAGCGAGTGAATAAATTTATGCAATCCTTGATTATTTCCTATGTAATAATGTGTTATAATTTGTTAGTAAGTAAGTTTTACTAACAACGGCAGCTAGTTTAATTAACAGGTAACGAATTGAACTAGTTCCCGACTTTTGTGGTGTCTTAACAAGGGAGACGTCACAAAATTGCGCCACTCTGCTGATTTATATAAAAGTTTTGTAAGCATCGTGACGTATACAAATTGCGTCACTGCTCTTTGTAAAAATAATAATAATTGAGTATTGTGTAGTTGTAATAATTATATTATATCTTGTTATAGTTCTTTAACAATAACTTTGACAAACATAAATTTATTCACTCTGAAAAAATAAAATAAATGAGTAAAATTTTAATTAAGATATAATAATATTAGTAGCGTGACTTTGCTGTAATAAACAAGTCGTTGCTGGTAAATATTCCATTCTAAACCTGTCGGTACGAACCAGCCTGTTCATATTAAATACGTGTTGAGGAGTGTAAACTCTCCCCTTTTGTATGCACGCATCTCATTCAAAACCTCCCCTCGCTAACCTAACAGACAACCTTAGACACGATCTTTTCCTGTTCTGAATTGTCCTACCTATGTTACCACCCTATGTAACAATATGACTCCCCCAAAACAGCTGACCCTTTGTGCTATTGTTAAAGCAATGAACTTTTCGTATATGAAATTTCTCTCTACTATACAATGGTATTAGCGTTTTGTTTTGACTAATTATATATGATAATACAGAAAATTGAATTATTGTGAGATAAGTTTATTTTGATTAATTAATATAAGATTCTGTATGTAATAAGAGATATATATGTGTGTTTAAATGAATTCACGTTTTATAAGTGTTTAAAATAGATGACATAAGATTTGTCGTACGTAATACGTCGTGTATTTAAAGTTGTTATTAACAAAAATGGTTCAATTTAACCCCGACTTGTTGTTGAAGGACGAATTAAGCTATGAAGCATTATTGCGTGGTCTTCCCTACTCAAATGTAACTGTCGCGGAACTTCGCAAACCGTTACGTGAAAATAAACCGGACAAACCCTCATTATTAAATCGTTTAAGTGTTTTAGATTTTGAAAGCGAAAAGGAAACATGCTATCACAAGTATACAGAACTAACTTCGATCGCACAAACCCTGCGTGATGAAAATCCCCCGCAGTAATTTTACGCACCACCCAAAGAATCGAACATCTGACCCGCCGTATCACCAATTTGTTGAATTGGCCCAGTGATAAAGTTACCCCACAGGATGTACAAAAATTCGCGGAGGAAGCATTACAACAATTACCCGAGATAATGCGCGAATTACGTTGAAGGTTCGAATCGTTTAGATTAGAAGAGATTGAAGAAGCAATTGTGCCGATTCTAAAAATTTATCGGCGCGTGTTCGGTATTTGAAGTCAAAAATAGACGTTAAATGCGGTACTGCGTTTAGCTGTTGAGTTGCGTATCAATACTGCAACTGTTTTACCATTAAGAGCGGTGCTTGATAGTGCTGCACCCTAGCGTGAGCCATGGTTTATGAGGTCAGAAACGGAAACTACGTTTTCTGGAAAACATCTCTGGGCGACCGCCGTGCTGTTAGCTTCGCTTGCGTATCTACTCCGGTAGAGAAGAATATATTTGTTGCACCATCTTCATCTATGGCAGGCTAAATCTATACAGAACTGCGGTAAGTTACGGCAATATTATTATATATATATCTATTTAAAGTTTTACAAACGAAAAATCGTTTAATAAGGCCACATTAAGTGGATTCAGATAACCTTTTACGCCACCACGTGTTGAGTGGTGCAATACGTAATTTAAAGGTAATTTTTTTGGTAATATAGTAATACTATATTAAATTCACATGTCTTAACTAAGGCACCAAAATTGAGAGTTATGTAAATGCAAAAGTATTTGTTTAAATAGTACAGATATAAATGTAATCTGATAACCTTATTACGCCGCCTCGTGGTGAAAAGTAAAATGCGTAATTCTGAGCAAGTTACATGCAACCTTTATTAGTGATTATAGTAACACTTTATCAATTTCAGAAAGCTTACTGAGGCACCAGAATTGAGAAGAATGTAATTGCCAAAAGGTATTAATTTAATAAGTATAGATATGATTGTAATCAAGTAACTTATCAGACCACGTGGCAAAAATCAGAATATGTGTAAATTTTATTAAAAGTATAACAAGCCGAATAATTAGCTAATCAAAATTGAATTATGTTAACCCACATGGGTAAAGTTTATTAATATGAAATTTAACAGAACTAAATGTTTTCAAATAGGCCTGTTGGCCATATAACCTTGCCAATTGTGTTAATTATTATATTTAAATAGCCCTAAAGCTGTGTTAAGATTATATGTGGGTTTTGGGTGTGTGTGTGAAGTTTCTGGGGGAATTTGTTTTGTGTACTTTCGCTGATAAAATGTTGTATGATCAGGGTCCTCCACGGAAGACGGGGACAGCTCCACCCTGAACTTGTAACATCTGGATTCTCTCTCTCAACTTCATCTGCCGGAGGAGAAGAGCGAAGACTAACACAAACACCCTATCATGAAAGTCAGATGATCACCACTTCACACCCATGGAAAAATTAAGGTGAACTCAATCCATCTTATATATTCTTTACACATTGTGATGTAACTCACTAGAGCCAGTGGACATTCAATCACTCAACAACATGACTTTAAGTTTTAAACATTTTAATTGGGTCCCCGATTAACGGGACAGAATAGTGCGTGAACTGGGAGGGGAATCTTTTGTAAATTTTATTAATTTGTTTGTATAATCTGTGAGCTCAGAGGCTGACATGCATCTGTGGCTACTCACCATTCAAACGTGCAATTCCTTCTTATTTTCAGTATAAGGGTTTCATTACTGCTACTAACTCATTCAATCAACTTGTAATTTCTCTGTTTCAATTTAGTGTTCATTTTATATATTAATTTCTCATTTTTAAATTCAGTTTGGATTATATAGGGATAGAAGTTTCTTTGATAGTTAAGTCGGGTCACGAGTTTAATCCTGTACAGGTGCATGTCCATGCAGAGTTAAACATGCTGTTGAGACAGGTTGAGTTATGCACTGTCATGCCTATGAACCTGTCGGTCTCTGGGCCAAAATTACTTTTAAAAGGGTTATAAGGTTCATGACACATTACTATTTTCAAAACTTAACAATATTTATCAATATATAAATTCTTCTAATTAATTATGATCACTGGGGTGTTCACTGTATTCTAAATTTTATTTCTCCCAGTATAAGTGCCCAGTGTGGCAGCATTTTATAATAGTATTAAGCACTTTGCTAAATTTTTGAATTTATTATGTCCTGGGGACTACTGGTGTTGCATATATATTCAGATACACATGTAATGTGTTATGCACATATTAAGAATTAAAACCTGACATGGATTTTCATAAATTATTAATGATGTACCTCATGGGGGTAGAAAAGGGTGTGGCAAGAGATCTATGTTATAATTGTCCTGTATTGTGGAACATGTAGATGTATTGTATATTTGTGTGTGTATTTTGTGGGGTTCTATATGTATTGTAGATTTGGGTGTATTTTTGGGGGTTAGATGTAGGGCTTATAAAAAGAAAAGATAAAACATAGGGTTATATATATATATATACATTTAATTTCTGATGACAATTAATTAATTCTATCTCTATTAATTTTTAATTAATATTTTTTTGAAGAGAATTAATTTATTTTAATTAACTTTAATAAGGAGTATGTAGATTTGTCTCTATTAAATTGTAAATTAATATTTTGTTTAAAGAGAATTAATTTATTCTAATTAACCTTGTCAAGAAGTATATAAATTTTATCTCAATTAAGTTTCAATTGATTTTCTTTTTAAGAGAAGATAGAAAATAAATTTTGGATTTATTAATAATTTCAAGTAACCTTTTTAAAGAATATAAATTATTTTAATTAACAGTTTTTAAGGGGAAAATAGATTCTGAATGTTATATTTATTGTTTTTGTAGGTAACAGAAAGGAGATAGAATAATAAAAGGATTTTATTGATTGTTAATTTTATGAGTTTTAATTGCAAGTCCCGTCTCACTGGATCCAGCACATTTTTGGCTTCTCTAGGCTTTGGTCTAGTTTTAATTATCTTGTGGTACCTCTTTAAAAAAAAAAAAATTTTTTTTTTTTTTTAAATTTTCAAAAAAAAAAATATAATTTTTTTTTTACCAGTCAAAGTTAAAGAGGGGTTACATTTGGTAGCAGAGCGTGGTTAAGATTAGGGTCAACCCTTGGGTCCTTTGGGTGTGACGGGGCTTGCAAACTCAGGAAACATTCTTGTGGTTCAAATGGAACTTAGAAGAATTTCTAAAAGGCCCTATATCTAAAAGTGACTATGTTTTGTTAGGTTTAAGGTTTGTGTATAATATGTCTATGTACTTGCCCGCCTTGGATAGTTGAACGGTAGGTTGCCACGTGGTGTGAAAATTTAGAAGGGACATTCCTTTGGAAACGCGAATTATCGCAGATCTGTGCCTAGGTGGAGATGGTTTGCGTATTACCTTGCCCATAAGAGGGGAGGTGTATAATTTATGCGGTATGGCCCGATCAGCAGTCGGTCTCCTCCGACATACAGGAGCCGAAGTTATTAGAAATATTTTTTTGAGAATTGTCGTTGGTCGGTGATTTTGTCGTGTTGTGTGTTAGTGTGTGTGTCGTGTTCCTTAATGTGTAGAGTTGTTGAGAGAGAGCAGTTCAGGTAAGTGGGCTGGGTCCTCGCAACGGTAGGGGGACCCGCAGTCTGCTTAATGGAAGAACAGTACTTAAGAATTTCCTGTGTTAATTGTCATTAGTTTTTCTAAGGCGTTGTGTTTTGTTTTGTGTGCTGACCGCGAAGCTCGACGATGAGTGTACACACCCCGAGCTGTTTTTGCGAGATGAAATAGAGTTCGAGCTACGGGCCCGGGGGAGAGACCCTCGAGGGACGGTTCTTGTTTTATGACGGCAGCTCCGAGAAGCGCTGGCCGCGGGTGACGTGCTCTCGAAGGTCACCATCGCTGACCGAGAGAGCGAGTGGGAGATTTGCAATGAGAAGTGGGAGGAGCTGCTAGAATTAGCTCGCTGCGTAGATAGTTTGGAGGAGGGACCGGGGTGCTCCATCGGCGTCCGGCGAATCCGGCAACGTCTGCAGCATGTAATACTCAGGCTGCAGAATCTTGAAGCACAAGGGGCGAACTTGAGCCGGCCCATAACATAAAAGATCTGATACAACAGATCACCTCGACCCTGCAGGGGTCTCAACCGGCTAGACCACCTACGCTGGCTCCAGTTGCTGAGTCCGTGGTCTCAGCAGTAGATTCCTCGTATAGAGCTATAGAGCCTGCGGCAAGTACCCCGGTTCTCGCCGGTTTGGGGGCGGCATCTTATCATAAGCTGCCCAACCCACTGTCTCACATCATCCAACAACTACCAGTCGTGGATGGACTGGATGTAGAAAAGTTATTACCTTTTTTCAAGACCGTTTTCCAGTTGGTCGATTACCCGGGCATGTCCGATCGAACTGTGCTCGAACTCATTTTTCCTTATTGTCGCGGGCCCATGGCTGAGAGGGTGGCGGAGGTCATGCGTCATAGAGGTGGAGTGGCGGAGTTCCACCAGGTGGTGTTGGGGGCGTTCGTGCCCGGTAGATTAATGGAGCAGTTGCGACATCGACACTTTTATCGAGTGCAGGCGTGGGGCGAAAGTCTAGCCCAATTCGTACAACGAATCCGAGAAGTAGCTCGAATACTGGGACTGGGCATGTCGGAGGAGGAAGTGGTCCAGAATATTCTCGACGGAGTCTCCTCCGAGGACCGATTGCGTCTGGTTTTTGCTGAGCGGCCGCGGTGGTTTGCGGACCTGGACCGGCTGTGTGTCATGACCAAGGCCATCCAGATGAGCGACCACGCGAGGGGAGACGGTAGAGGGGAAGAACCCAGACCTCAGAGATCGGAAGGACCCAGGGAGCCTTTCTTCCCCCGACAGGCCCAGTCAGTTCGAAATCGCGAGCAAAAGAATGCGGTTGTCTGTTACAATTGTAACCGCCCGGGACACGTGGCTAGAAATTGCACTCGAGGGCGCGCGCGTCCAGCACCTCCTTCGTCTAGACCAGTACCAAAAAACTAAATAGACAGGGGAAGATATGTCGGAGGATATCTTCCCCCCGCTCTAAATCTGTTCAACTTCCGACAACCTCCAGGCAATTGTTAGCATCCAACTCTTCCGATATCAAGGTCCGGTCCACTACCTCGCAACACCTTTCAGTATGCCCCTTTCTGTCGCTCGAGGTAAAAGGTGGTCAGCTCAGAGCCTTAGTTGACTCTGGTTCAGCCCGATCCATCATCTCATCTCGGGTATACGCGGACCTTGAGAAGCAGGGTTTGATCAAGGAGTCGAACCTGTCATCTGCAGTATGCTGGACTGCATCCCGGGAAATCTTGCCTATCTCCCGGGTTGTTACCTTCAAAATTAAAATCAATGGGTTTTCTTGGGTGTGGCCTTTTCTGGTTTCTCCTGCTCTGGGAGTGGATTGTATTATTGGTGCTGACTTCATCGCAAAAAGTGGTCTCGTGCTGGACATCCAAGCGCACCAATGTTTCTTTAAGTTTAATCGGGGAGTTCTTATTCCGTTCCTTGGGTACCAGGGAGCTAAGCCGGGTATCCAAGAAGTAGCTTGTCCCGATTCTGCACGAGATCATCTCACTCGATCCCAGCAGAAGGCCCTAGACCAATTGTGTGAGGAATTTCCCGAGGTGTTAACTCCTACTTTGGGACTCACACACCTGCTGGAATACAAGATCCGCCTAACAGATTCCAAAATTGTAAGGTCACACCCTTACAAATTCGCTCCTCCGAAGATGACCATTCTGCGAGAGAAGGTTCAAGAATTGTTAGAACAAGGGGTGATTGAACCTTCTCATTCTAGCTATGCCAGTCTAGCATTTTTAGTACCAAAGCCTGGGGGCAAGCAACGTATGGTTATAGATTATCGGAAGTTGAACTCCAATATAGAGGTGGATTCTGTTCCCCTCCCAGATTTACATTCGGCCTTTGATTGGTTCAGTGGGGCCAGATATTTTACAATAATCGATCTTAACGCGGCCTACCATCAGTTTCCGCTGGCTAAAGAGAGTAGACCATATACGGCCTATTGTGTACCCTGGAATTTGTACCAGTACACAAGGGTTCCCATGGGTTTGGCTGTGGGGGCCCAGACACTTACTCGTCTTCTCGATACCGTTTTTCACGATGTGAAATTCAGGTTCGTGTTTAATTACCTTGACGATTTATTGGTATATAGCGAGACCTTCGAGGATCATCTGGGTCATCTCAGAGAAGAGATGGGTCGGTTAAGGAGTTCTGGTCTCACTGTCAATCCCGAGAAGGTTCGTTTCGCCCAAGAGAGTATTTCTTTCTTGGGCCACTTAGTTTCACACCGGGGCGTTACTGTCGACCCCGAGAGGACACAGGGCATCCGTGACTTCCCTCCCCCTAGGGATGCGAAGGGCATAGCGAGATTCGTCGGTATGGTAAATTTTTACCGACGTTTCATACCTAACATCGCCGAGATTGCAGCACCCTTGAACGAACTGAGGAAGAAGGGCGCCAAATTTACATGGGGTGAGAATCAACAAAAGGCTTTCAACACCTTGAAGGAAGCCATCATCTCCCCACCGGTGTTACGGATGCCCGACTTTTCGAAGCCGTTTATACTGCAGACGGACGCGAGTTCGGTTGCGCACGGGGCGGTTCTTTCCCAAGTTGTAGACGACGCTAGGCAGCCAGTGGCTTTCATTTCCCGGACATTGACCCAGCAAGAACGAAAATCATCTGTCTATGAGCTAGAGTGTTTAGCTGTTGTGTACGCTCTAGACAAGTTCAGGCGTTTCCTGGAACATGCTGAGTTCCTGCTCGAGACCGACAATCAGGCTCTCTCTTGGCTTCTTGCTCATCCCCGGCAACTGGGTAAAATTGGTAGATGGGTGGTAAAGATCTCATCCTTTAAGTTCACAGTGCAACACATTAGGGGATCTCAAAATGTGCTTGCAGATGCCTTGTCCCGCATGTTTTCCCAGCCCAGTGATGCCCAATCTGAGCAACCCTGTTCCGTTCTATTAGACTTTCCATTAGCCTTCACTGATGTGTTACCCCATCAGTTAAACGACGAAGAGCTGGGTCCAGTCATCCAAAATATCAAGGAGGGTAACGTACAGGCCCCTTACTTCTTGTCCAAGGGAGTCCTCTGTTGTAGAGAAAGAAAAGGACGTGCCCCTAAGATCGTGCTGCCTAGCAAGTTAGTGCCCATGGTCTTCAGTTATTACCATAATTCCCCAGTAGGAGGCCACAAGGGAATTTCTAAGACCATTTCCAGTATTAGGAAACATTTTATCTGGAAGGGCATGGATAGGGACATCGCGACCAGGGTTAAGAGCTGTCATCTATGTGGCTTGAGCAAGCCTGCCCAGAACACCAAACTAGGGTTGTTGTCATCTGAGGTGGCGAGCAGACCGATGGAGAAGTTGTTCATCAACTACGTGGGGCCATTCCCCCGTAGCAAGTCAGGTAATGCTTACCTGCTTGTTTGTGTGGATGCTTTTTCAAAGTTTGCCTGGCTACTGCCCTTACGGCAGGCAACCGCTCGTTTAACCATTAGCGCGCTCCAGAACAATGTGTTTCAGCATTTCGGTCTTCCGACCATCATTGTCTCGGACAATGGCCCGCAGTTCATTTCGGGTGAATTCCGGCGAATGTGTTTCGCCAGTGGGATCAAACACGTAACCACTTCCTCTTATTACCCACAACCGTCCCATGCGGAGAGATTCAATCGGAATCTCCGGTCCACCCTGATTGCTTATCACGCAGAGCAACAAACCACCTGGGATCAGAATCTGAAGTGGTTACAGTTAGCTTTTAACACAGCCCGACACGATAGTCATCAGGCCGTGCCCTTTGAAATCCTGTTTGGATTCTCGCCCGCACTCCCGTTGACCAATTTGTGGAATATCGAAGATCTTCTGCCACGGGAGCCCGATAATAAAACTGCAGAGAGGTGGAAGGAAGCTCGGAAGAATTTGCTGCGAGCGCACGAGCGGGTCCGTCGGCGTTATAATCAGGGGCGAATTCCAAACCCCTTCCGGATTGGTGACTGGGTGTATTGCCAAAGCCACCCACTCAGCTCAGCCGCAGACAAACGTGCCGCAAAGTTGTGTTACCGCTGGTCAGGGCCATATCGCATCATCGCATCCTGGGGTTCACGTCACCGGTGACGGCCCGGCTGGGCGTACCGGGAGACGATTCTAAAATCATGGTAACCCATATTTCTAAATTGAAGCGCTGTCGGGGGGGAATCGCGGATTATTGAAGGGGGTTAGTCCCCGTAGAGATAGGGCAGATGCCCTGTTACGGTGGCAGTCGTGTTCTGGCTTTAGTGGGCAAGCCTAAGGAGGTCGGAACTCAGGGAGCTCCCTAACTTTTCTTTCGTCTTTTCTTCGCTGTCCCTCTTTGCTGTGGGCTGGCCCTGATCAGGTCAGCGTGCAGCACCCGCACACGTGCATACTACATGCCTTCTTTCGTCTCTTTCGTTTTCTTTCTGAGCCTCTGTTCTCCTGAGAGCAAGTGCTGCTGGGCCGACCTAATCACGAAGACCACTGGTTTGTTTTGGGAGGAGGTACACTGCAGGGTACCCTCCCTGCGTTTAACTGTGAGGCAACTATGTTGCCCTTTTGGGGTGAGGGTGTGCCGATTCTAAAAATTTATCGGCGCGTGTTCGGTATTTGAAGTCAAAAATAGACGTTAAATGCGGTACTGCGTTTAGCTGTTGAGTTGCGTATCAATACTGCAACTGTTTTACCATTAAGAGCGGTGCTTGATTAGTGCTGCACCCTAGCGTGAGCCACGGTTTACGAGGTCAGAAACGGAAACTACGTTTTCTGGAAAACTTATCTCTGGGCGACCGCCGTGCTGTTAGCTTCGCTTGCGTATCTACTCCGGTAGAGAAGAATATATTTGTTGCACCATCTTCATCTATGGCAGGCTAAATCTATACAGAACTGCGGTAAGTTACGGCAATATTATTATATATATATATCTATTTAAAGTTTTACAAACGAAAAATCGTTTAATAAGGCCACATTAAGTGGATTCAGATAACCTTTTACGCCACCACGTGTTGAGTGGTGCAATACGTAATTTAAAGGTAATTTTTTTGGTAATATAGTAATACTATATTAAATTCACATGTCTTAACTAAGGCACCAAAATTGAGAGTTATGTAAATGCAAAAGTATTTGTTTAAATAGTACAGATATAAATGTAATCTGATAACCTTATTACGCCGCCTCGTGGTGAAAAGTAAAATGCGTAATTCTGAGTAAGTTACATGCAACCTTTATTAGTGATTATAGTAACACTTTATCAATTTCAGAAAGCTTACTAAGGCACCAGAATTGAGAAGAATGTAATTGCCAAAAGGTATTAATTTAATAAGTATAGATATGATTGTAATCACATAACTTATCAGACCACGTGGCAAAAATCAGAATATGTGTAAATTTTATTAAAAGTATAACAAGCCGAATAATTAGCTAATCAAAATTGAATTATGTTAACCCACAGGGGTAAAGTTTATTAATATGAAATTTAACAGAATTAAATGTTTTCAAATAGGGCCTGTTGGCCATATAACCTTGCCAAGTGTGTCAATTATTATATTTAAATAGCCCTAAAGCTGTGTTAAGATTATATGTGGGTTTTGGGTGTGTGTGAAGTTTCTGGGGGAATTTGTTTTGTGTACTCTCGCTGATAAAATGTTGTATGATCAGGGTCCTCCGCAGAAGAAGGGGACAGCTCCACCCTGAACTTGTAACATGCGGATTCTCTCTCTCAATTTCATCTGCTGGAGGAGAAGAGCGAAGACTAACACAAACACCCTATCATGAAAGTCAGATGATCACCACTTCACACCCATGGAAAAATTAAGGTGAACTCAATCCATCTTATATATTCTTTACACATTGTGATGTAACTCACTAGAGCCAGTGGACATTCAATCACTCAACAACATGACTTTAAGTTTTAAACATTTTAATTGGGTCCCCGATTAACGGGACAGAATAGTGCGTGAACTGGGAGGGGAATCTTTTGTAAATTTTATTAATTTGTTTGTATAATCTGTGAGCTCAGAGGCTGACATGCATCTGTGGCTACTCACCATTCAAACGTGCAATTCCTTCTTATTTTCAGTATAAGGGTTTCATTACTGCTACTAACTCATTCAATCAACTTGTAATTTCTCTGTTTCAATTTAGTGTTCATTTTATATATTAATTTCTCATTTTTAAATTCAGTTTGGATTATATAGGGATAGAAGTTTCTTTGATAGTTAAGTCGGGTCACGAGTTTAATCCTGTACAGGTGCATGTCCATGCAGAGTTAAACATGCTGTTGAGACAGGTTGAGTTATGCACTGTCATGCCTATGAACCTGTCGGTCTCTGGGCTAAAATTACTTTTAAAAGGGTTATAAGGTTCATGACACATTACTATTTTCAAAACTTAACAATATTTATCAATATATAAATTCTTCTAATTAATTATGATCACTGTATTCTAAATTTTATTTCTCCCAGTATAAGTGCCCAGTGTGGCAGCATTTTATAATAGTATTAAGCACTTGGCCAAATTTTTGAATTTATTATGTCCTGGTGACTACTGGTGTTGCATATATATTCAGATATACATGTAATGTGTTATGCACATATTAAGAATTAAAACCTGACATGGATTTTCATAAATTATTAATGATGTACCTCATGGGGGTAGAAAAGGGTGTGGCAAGAGATCTATGTTATAATTGTCCTGTATTGTGGAACATGTAGATGTATTGTATATTTGTGTGTGTATTTTGTGGGGTTCTATATGTATTGTACATTTGGGTGTATTTTTGGGGGAGTTAGATATAGGGCTTATAAAAAGAAAAGATAAAACATAGGGTTATATATATATATATATATATATACATTTAATTTCTGATGACAATTAATTAATTCTATCTCTATTAATTTTTAATTAATATTTTTTTGAAGAGAATTAATTTATTTTAATTAACTTTAATAAGGAGTATGTAGATTTGTCTCTATTAAATTGTAAATTAATATTTTGTTTAAAGGGAATTAATTTATTCTAATTAACCTTGTCAAGAAGTATATAAATTTTACCTCAATTAAGTTTCAATTGATTTTCTTTTTAAGAGAAGATAGAAAATAAATTTTGGATTTATTAATAATTTCAAGTAACCTTTTTAAAGAATATAAATTATTTTAATTAACAGTTTTTAAGGGGAAAATAGATTCTGAATGTTATATTTATTGTTTTTGTAGGTAACAGAAAGGAGATAGAATAATAAAAGGATTTTATTGATTGTTAATTTTATGAGTTTTAATTGCAAGTCCCGTCTCACTGGATCCAGCGCATTTTTGGCTTCTCTAGGCTTTGGTCTAGTTTTAATTATCTTGTGGCACCTCTTTAAAACAAAAAAAATTTTTTTTTTACCAGTCAAAGTTAAAGAGGGGTTACACAATGACGAAACTAAATATTTCCCCTACCCAATCCCCGACTCAAGAACAGCAACCCGGTACTGCAAAATTTCAGCTTCTGCAGGAATCCAATATAGATCCATTTAAAGAAAGGTTAACTGATAGACAAGTAAATATCCAACCCGTAAACGTTACGTTACTCCCTAATGAACTAGAAAATATGACCCATACCTACGATTTACCTCCTCATTTGCTGACGAACCAATCTGCGGAAAAACCTAGAATGATGACTCAAGTAAATCTAACTACCGAGCTCTATGGAAAGATAACCCACCCTGTAGAACATATTTTGTTGGACCTACCAATCACTGATGGGCTGAATATTACAAAGCTCCTAGATTTTCTCAAGCACCTTTTACAATTAAAGGACCTGCAACAACTAAGAGATGATCAGATTTTGCAAGTAATTTTACCTAAATGTAGATCTCCTTTAAAGGACCGTGTGTTAGAATCCCTAAGGTATAATCACCCAGTAGAAGAACTTCAGACCACCCTAATAAGACATTTCATTCCCACTGGTATCTACGAAGAATTGAAGCGAAACCTAGTACTTCGTGTACAAGGAACATACGAGAGATTAGCTCATTATATATCTGAAATAAGAGAATCTGCTTTATTGCTACAAGTTAAATGGAGTGAACAACAGTTAGTAGATACTATCTTAGTAGGACTATGTCCCGAGGAGCGATCTCGCTTAGCACTCATGAAGCGACCAACCACTTTCACCGAACTAGAACTATGTTGTATACATTCATCCAACGTCTGGTATTCTGACCAGAACAGACGCGTTTCTATGTCCCAGACTCAACGCAGAGATTCATTCCAACCCCTACCAATTGGAACTGATACCCGAACCTACCGCGATAAGCGATTCGTGAGGACATCAAAAACCCAAAGCTACCCCCATGTTTCATACGCTAGACCACAACCCTGACAACATGCGAGTGAAGTCAATGAAAAAAGAAGATGTTATAACTGTGGAAAGGCCGGACACATTAGCAAGAATTGTAAACAAAAGCGCTACCAACCGAAAACTGACCAGTCAAAAAACATGTGAAGCTGGAAGAACAAAAATCCTACGTCTTCCGCAGCACTCAAAGGAAAGGTAAAAACAATAATAACCATAGAATAAAAATAAATGCATAGACCCTTACTTAACAAGATTTATCGAGAAGTGCAACTCTATTGGTGCATGCAAAACAAGTATATGCCAAATACCCTACGTACAGATAGAACTTGGAGCAACGAATACCCTTGGTTTAATTGATTCCGGATCTACCGGTAGTATAATTAGTCAACAGTTAGCCACCGTATTAGCTAATCATAATCTGATTAAACGTAGCCAAATGGTGAACATAAAATGTGCCACCGCAAATAAACAAAACCTAAATATATCGCTCAGTATTACGGTGAAATTAAAAATAAAGAATTTTACTTGGTATGTTCCCCTACTAGTAGCTGAAGGGTTAGGACAAAACTTAATATTAGGCGCGGTTTTTATAAGTAAAACTGGCTTAATCCTTGATATGTATGCAAAACAATATTTCTTCAGATCTGATCGTACTCGAAAATATCAGTTCGACTCCGAGTTAAGTAACGACGCTATTTGTGAAACCGCAACTATTCAATCAGAGCATCAAGAATCTAGTCTGAGTCATTTAAAAGGAAATGAGAGACAAAGAATTCAAAAGCTAATAAGGGAATTTTCTACTGTACTCACCCCCAAGTTAGGATTAACCCATTTAATCGAATATAAAATAAATCTTAGTGACAACAAGGTAATACGTCTTCACCCATACAAATTATCACCTCCCAAGATGGAAATGATGAGAAACCACATTAACAAACTCCTTGATCAGCACGTCATTGAACCGTCAACTTCTCCATACTCATCACCTGCATTCCTAGTACCAAAAGAACTGATAAACATAGACTAGTCATGGATTATAGACAGCTAAATAAGAGTATAGAATTTGAATCGATACCCCTGCCCGATATTCACAGCGTGTTTCACTATTTTACAAAAGCGAAAATCTTCACTATAATGGACCTCAACCAAGCATTCCACCAAATCCCACTAGCTGAGGAATCAAAACATCTAACTGCTTTTGCTGTCCCATTTAATCTATATCAATTCATGAGAGTACCATTCGGTATATCACAAGGAAGTTCAGTATGTAGCAGACTGTTAGAAAAAATTTTTCATGACGTTAAATTTAAATTTGTATATCACTATCTTGACGATATAGTAGTATATAGTGAGTCAATGGATCAACATATTGATCACTTGCATGAAGTATTATCCAGATTAAAGAAAGCTGGACTGACCGTAAACCCGAGTAAAGTTAACTTCGCAGTAAAACAATTCTCCTTAGGTCACATAGTATCAGCCGAAGGTAAGGTTAGCATCGATCCCGAACGTACGCGCGCAATCCGAGAATTCTTACTGCCGAAAGACGCCAAAGGTATAGCTCGATTTTTAGGTATGATTAATTATTTTCATAAGTACATACCCCACTTAGCGGATATAGCAGCCCCATTGAATGCACTAAGAAAGAAAGGAACGAAATTCGAGTGGACTACTCGACACCAAGACTCGTTTGAAACACTTAAAGAAAGCATAATATCCCCACCGGTATTGCAGTTAGCAGATTTTAGTAAACCATTTGTAGTACAGACTGACAGTTCAAGTGTAGCATTAGGAGCCGTAATATATCAGGAAATCAATAATACTAGACTCCCGATCAGCTATGCATCCCGTACATTGACCGAGCAAGAAAGGAAGTTCTCAGCCTACGAACTTGAATGTTTAGCCATAGTATTCGCCTTTGATAAATTCAAACCATTTTTGGAACACAAAGAATTTCTACTAGAAACCGATAATCAAGCTTTATCATGGTTATTGAACCACCCAAAACAGTTAGGTTGTATCGGAAGATGGGTGTTAAGATTAAATTGCTACAAGTTCAAAGTGCAACATATTCGTGGTACTCAAAATGTAGTAGCCGATACTCTATCCTGCATGTTCCAACTACCCAATACAAGATCTGGCGAAGACAACATTGAAACCACTACCGTTAATACGCTACTAACTTTCCCCTTGCATTTAAGGATATAGCATATCACCAACAACAAGATCCGAAATTGTGCAAAATAATAGAACAAATAGAGAAAGGAAATTATTCTGACAAATATACCTTGAGTAAACGAGTACTTTGTTTTAAAAAGGCCAACAGAAAATTACTGAGAATAATCGCCCCGGAAATAGTCAAACCCATGCTAATGGATTACTACCATTCATCGACCATTGGAGCTCATATGGGAATTAGGAAAACCATACATCGTATTCGCAAGGAATATCATTGGGAAAACATGAACAGTGAAATAAAACAGTTCGTGAAAGTATGCGAAATCTGTGCCCTGAGCAAGCCAGCAAGAATCAGTCAAGTAGGAAAATTAATCTCAGAAATACCCACCACTCCTTTCTCGACGATATACATAGACTATTCTGGACCCTATCCCTGTTCTAAATCCGGAAATACGATGCTATTAATTTGTGTAGACTCTTTCACTAAATTCGTGTGGATGTATCCTATGAGACGTGCATTAGCATCTACGACAATAAAAATTCTACAAGAAAGACTATTTAAAGATTATGGTACACCCTTACATCTGATATCTGATAATGGACCTCAGTTTAAATCGAAAGAATTTAATGACATGTGCTTTAAATTAGGGATAAATCATATTACAGTGACCGAGTACAGACCGCAAGGAAACCTAGCAGAAAGATACTTGCGTAACTTAAAATCAGCATTAATATCTTATCACGCTAAAGACCAGGCAACCTGGGATCAAAATATTTCATGGATACAATTTGCGTTCAACTCAGCGTATCATGAAGGACATAAATCAACACCATTTGATTTATTGTACAAGTATAAACCCAACCATCCTTTAACCACGAAGTGGAAAATCCATGAGTTATTGCACCGCGACATAAATGGAAATAACATACGAAAAATATGGAACGAAGCTCGTGCAAATTTGAGAGCGAATTTACAAAAATCAAGGAAGTATCATGAGCAGAATAATAGGCAAATAGAGTATAAAGTAGGTGATTTAGTAATGTATAAAACTCATCCTATGAGGAAAGCCGTTGATAGGACCACTTCGAAACTATCATACTGATGGTGTGGCCCCTACCAAATTCATAAGTTCATCACCCCCGTTACTGTAGCACTGTATGAACCCAATACAGAAAATTACGTTTGCAGAAGCCATCTGTCTCAAATAAAAAAATGTTTTTCATGTCAAAATACAGAAGAACGACTACGAGAAAGATAGAAAACCGAGAATACTATTTAAGTATTGAAAATAAAATATGTTGTATATACTTATACAGGAATACGATAAGATTTTGCAACATCCTATACCTGAAGTGAGTATAAACTCAAAACCCTCGTACGAATACTAGCGAGGCCTGATCAACCTTAGCTAATGTCCTGCGAGAAAGATATAATAAATGAGAAGTCAGCTGACGATGATGATGAAGATGACGAGAGAAAGAAAGAAAGAAAAATAATCCCTAGCGCAGTAAACTAAAAGTAATTCGATTGTTATTACAATACGTGATTATTATTAGTAACATACTCATGAGTAGAACTCCGTAAAACGAGTGATGAATTCAAGAAAAAAACCGGTAGTAGATGTAAGATTTAAAATAAGGTAGATTTATGTTGTGTGTATTTTATATGTAGTAGATGTATTAGAATTTAAATATTTTGTGTAATTGTAAGATAATCAATTGATGAATAGAAATAATCTGCGAGAGAGAGATTTCAGTATGAAGTTCTGTGTCCAAATGTAATTGTGTTTATTAGATTTTCTATTATTACCCCACCACCCCGTTTTTCATCGTTAGGTGCAGGAGGATGTGACGATTTTAAAAAATATCATAAATCGCACAAATAAAAAAAATTTTGCTTTCTAACAAGTAAGTGTATTATCCACCCCTTACCTATACCTAGATTCCTGCATCAACTTGAAATTGTCCCGTACCAACACGCAAAGAACGGTGTTAATTAAATAATAATAATAATTACGTTAATTAATTGAAATACGACTATATAAATAAGGAAATTTCTAATTCGTAACAAAGTTAACATAAAGTATAATTAACAATTTAATTAATGAATAATGAATACTAAATAAAAGAACGATCTATTTTCTCAGTGCGTAAATACGCGCCAGCTTACTGACCCCTCGCCGCTAAACTATGCAAACAGTCGCTAGTGAAACTTCAACATGTAAATATGTCAGTTTTGTGTTGTCCACATACACGTAGGTGTATGCCGTTAAAAACATATATCCAGTTTGTGGCGATATTATTTTGAAAAATGTAGCATAAAAAAAAAATATAACAAAAATATATAATGTAGTGTGTGTAGAGTTATAAAAAAAATAAAGAAAGGAAAACTTAGTCGACACATCTCTTAATTAAAAAATAAAACTGTAAGTGGTAAGATATGTAAGTTACCAGACTTTTGTACTGCAAAATAAGAACTATAATTAAGGTGTAAAATGTGAACTACACACTCCAGAAGTGGAAAACTCAAACTACAACAGTATGAACTTCAAGTAAAAAATCCGATCGTCGAGACTACCAGATATAATCAACCCGCTGTAGCTTCAAGAGGAACCACGTACTGCACCCTAGAAGACGACAGAAGATGACCATCATGGACCTCACATCAACCTCATGTTAAATTCAGGTGATATCCAAACATAACATTTGTAAAAATTTGTTTCAACAAGAGAAGTAACAAAAGAACAGTAAAGAACTTTTGATAATGTAAAGAATAAATTATAAGATTTGTAATTTCTGTAATGAAGTAGTAGTAACATCACGATATCTAAATGTAAGGTAATTCTATAGTTTACAACCAATATTATTCTTCAAATAAATTTGGTTAAAGTTGTGATAAATTAAAATTTAACAAAGTTCAGACCCGGATCCGAGGTACTTAAAACTATATCTAGATAAATATTTTGAGATAAAAGGAATAAGACATTTATTATTTTTAAAGCATTAAACACAGAATTTACTAGAGTAATTATTTAAAAAAAAAAGGTAAACCATGAGATAATAAAGAGATGTTTTTGCTAACACCTAGCGAGTGAATAAATTTATGCAATCCTTGATTATTTCCTATGTAATAATGTGTTATAATTTGTTAGTAAGTAAGTTTTACTAACAACGGCAGCTAGTTTAATTAACAGGTAACGAATTGAACTAGTTCCCGACTTTTGTGGTGTCTTAACAAGGGAGACGTCACAACCACTTAGCAAATAAATAGAGTAGGATATTGGAAATGAAAATCCATTGCTAACCCAAAACAGCCAATTTTGGACTTACACCATTTGGCAACCAAGGGGCTCATATGAAGATGTTTAATGCTACACATTATCATTTCGTGGATAGGAATGTCATTCATGTTTAGGCTTTGCTTGTTTCAATATCTTTCATTACTGTATTCTGGTCTACTATACTGCTTCTTCTGGCAAGTTAACATTGTCAGTGAATAGCAGATATTTTTGTTATCTATAACGGATGTCAATAATTTTTGTTTACCCACATGATAACTTAACATCCTTGTATATTTGGTTGTTGTCATAAAGAGAAAATTTATCCTAACCTCTATCAAATGCTTTTAAAATATAAATAAAAATACCTCATTTCCACAATTTGTATTTTCTTCAACCTGGTTTCTTCATAAACCAATCTCAGACACATAAACATTAGCATGTGATTCTACTTTATAAAACTTTAGTGCCTTTTTTACTTTCAACTTTAAGGTTCTTCTTAATTTTACTACCTCAATACAATACAATAATACACAAGAGTTACATACAGAAGTGTGCTTCTGGTTTCACTTTAATCTCTATGTTCTCTTTATCAGGCAATGAAGGTGTATCTATGTTCCTGCACCAATGAAGGTGGCTGCTGTTGGTGCAGCCAAAATGTCTGGCATTTAAAAATTTGAACATTGGACCACTGCCTAATACCTCGGTAAACATGTTGTACAAATTTTTTACTTGTCTACAAAATATTTTCTATCTCTGACTTGAAATTGACAACTTTTGCTGTGTGTTTATATTATACATTCATATAATTGATTAGTTAAACCATATATAAACTGTGCTGTATATTCAAATGCAATATATACAAATTTTCATTTGTATTTTGTTTCCTATTACATAAAAATCAGTAAGGATTTACCACACACACACACACACACACACAATTTTTTAGGCATAAAAACGAATCTTTGTATACATCAAATTCAATAGTAATTAGCTTCTAATACGTTTGTGTGACAGTACAATGTGTTGTAAGTAGGGGAGATACTTTGGGCCACAAAAAGAAAAAAAAGTTTCACTAGGGGAAATTTAGTTTTTGTGGCAACATAGAGTTGGCTGCACTGCCGGAACCCCTTCTAGCTGACTTTGGTGGCTCTAACTCTCTCTGTTGTGTGATAACATCGAGTAGTGTGTTTATGTGTTGGAAAAGTAATTTTTCTTTACTTCATATGATAATTTTTCATCAAAAAGGTACGTAAATTTACTCAAAATCATTAGTTGATTCATGTTTAGTAATCTATTTAGCTTATAATGAATACAAGCTCTAAGCAATATACGTTAAGACTTTGCTAAAAACCTAACCTAAAAAGATAATGTCATATCATTGTACCATGGGCCACTGTTATATACTGTACCTTGGGCCAGCCCAAGGTACATTAATATAATTTTCAAATGCAGTCTACAGATTTTTTTTTCCTTTTAGATGCCAAGAAGTAAAGATGGAAAGAAGCGATTGAAAGTTCTAGTAGAAAATTTGAAGGAAGCGGTCAAACTTATTGAAAAAAATGGATTATCTGTTCGGACAGCCGCAAAGCAATGCAATGTGTCTCGAACGACCCTCCAAAGACATTTGGATGCACATAGGAAGAGGGGGGATGCTGATTTTTCTTATGAGAACAAATGCTTGATTCACCAGGTTTTTACTGATGAAGAAGAGAAGTCTCTATAAGATTATTTACTGACTGCAAGTGCAATGCATTATGGGCTTTCAAAGGGTGATTTGAAAAAGTTAGCTTACCAGTATGGAAAAGCCAATGATAACAAATATCTACCATCATGGGATTCAAACTGTCAAGCTGGCGAACAATGGCTTGTTGAATTTCAGAAGCGTAACCCAGAGTTATCATTAAGAACTCCTCGTCCTACTAGTATTGCACATGCAACTGGTTTCAATAAGCCTATTGTAAAGCTGTTTTTTGATAAGCATGCAAATTTGTTGGAAAAACATAAGTTCTCTCCTGAAAAAATCTTTAACGTTGATGAAACAGGAATTTCAGTGCACTCTCTGCCCAAGGTTATTGCTTCTAAAAAACTCAAACAAATAGGTGGAATCACATCTACTGAAAGAGGGTTTAATACCACTTTAATTGCTTGTATTAACGCAGTTGGAAATTCTGTACCACCAGTATTCATATTTCCACGTGTTAATTTTAAAAACCATATGCTAGCTGGAGCTCCTCCTGGAAGTCATGGGACTTGTAACCCTTCAGGGTGGTCAACAGGTGAAATTTTTTTGGAGTTCCTTGAACATTTTATAAAACATGTGAAACCAGACAAGGAAAGTAAAGTCCTACTGATCATGGATAACCATGAGTCGCATGTAACAGTTGAAGCCATTTACAAGGCTAGAGATAATGGCGTTGTTTTGTTTACTATACCTCCACATACAAGCCACAAACTTCAGCCTCTGGATAGAGGAGACTTTGGTCCTTTTAAGACCTATTATAATCAGGCCTGCAAGAACTGGCTATCAAGTAATCCAAGGAAACCTCTAACTATCTATGATGTTGCAGCTATAACGGGAAAGGCCTACCCTTTAGCATTTAACCCTACAAACATAATATCTGAATTTTCTTTGTCTGGACTGTGGCCTATCAACCAAAATATATTTCCTGATGATGACTATTTTGCAAGCTTAGTTTCTGATAGACCTAACCCCGAACCTAATGCCAAAAATGATGCCTCTTGTGCTGATCATTTAGGCAACAACAGACCTAGCCCTAATGTGAACCTTGAATCAGCTGCTAAAGATAACGTTTGTGCTGGTCCATCTGGTGAGGTCATGGTAACCCCAACTTAACAGAAAAAGGTTTCAATTTAAACTCCAAAATCCCTAGAAGAAATAAGGCCTTTTCCTAAAAATGAGCGTAAAAAACTTACAAACAAGTGGAAAAAACCTGGAAAGTGCAGAGTTCTTACTGACATGCCGGAAAAAAATGAAATTGAGGCAGAGGCAGAAAAGAGAGGGAAGAAACCAGAAAGAAAAAAGTTGGTAAAAGGAAAGAAAGTGACGTCATCACTTCTTAATGATGATAGAACACAGCAGAAAAAAACTAGGCCTACTAAGAAAAGAAAACGAGTTGACTCAACATCTGATGATTCATTAATTCTTTTTTATCCGATGAAAGCAACATTAATGTTCAAGATCTTATTGAGAGGGCCGAAAAAGAATTGGAAGAAGAAGCTAAGAATGAAGAAACCTTTTCAGATGTACCAGAATGTACCCTAAATAAATGGGTAGTTGTGAAATTTCCAACAAAGACGAAAATAAAACATTATGTCAGTAAAATTGTAGCCATGACTGACAGAATTCCAACTGTAAAATTTGTCAGAAGAGTAAAGAAATCTTCCTCCTTTGTGTGGCCTCAAGAATTGATGAAAGTGAAGTACAAGATGAAGACATTGTTTGTTTTCTTCCACCACCATTAGAAGGGAGGCATGGTGGATTGTCATTCCCTGTTTCTTTTTCAGGATTTGACATCTATTAAGTCTTAATGAATAGCCTATAAAGATTATGTCAATTTATTTGAGCAGAGAGGCTGTATTCATTTTTTTATGTATTCTGACTGATTATATTTTAACCTATTATTAAACACAGTTTAACATTTATTTTAGTGTTATTTATTATTTAATCATAATTATAAGTCCCATTTATATAAATATTGCCCATGGTACAATATAGGGTGGTCCAAGGTACAATTACATTAATTGTACCTTGGGTCATTTATTATTTATTAAAAAAATTTTTTTTTAGTCAAAATCTGAAGATAAAATAATTTAAAAATTAACAAAGTATCTTCAAAACATGACAAATAAAGCTCTATTTTGAACTTTTGAAAATCATTGTTATTTTAGAACCTATGAAGCATTGAAAAAAACTGACCCAAGGTACACATCTCCCCTATACTGAAAAAACAAACTCTTATCAATAACTGAACAATAAAAAATCAGAACTTCTTCAAGAATATCGGCACCTCATAAAATGTAGAAACCTAAGTATTGTTTTATGGTCTGAGTTGTAAGGTATTTTTTTTCTTTAATTGGTCTCCAGATATCATCCATGTATAAAACTGTATTGTTCACGTTATAGAACAGCGACAAAGTACAGCTTAGCCCGACTATTAAATTCATTACAAGTCCTTGTGAAATTTATATATATCACTCATACAATTTATTCTTATCCCATTATATATCTCAGGGCTCATCTACAAAGACAACTTATGAGTAAAATTTTCAGTTTTAACTTAAATCAAGTTAACCTCACCAGAAGGAATTAGTATAATATTTATTTCTTGTATTCTATTTGAGGTAAAATGGAATGACGAGTTCTGAGCCTGTCATGATAAATCTTAAATATTTTAAATTATTCAATTTGTATAAATTAACATATTAAAGAAGTTAAGAATAACAAGCAAGATATTTTAACAGCTAACAGCATTTATTTTAACTGAATCATAAATTTTTAAAATACACAATTAACAATGCATACACTTTTATAGTGCACAGTACATTATATTGTATACACTATGTACAGCTGTATGTATCCTTTATTATTTATATACACAACATATTTATTTAACAAAAAATTATCTACAAAGGTATGGCTAATATAACACAAGTATATTTTTAAAAAGTTCATATTGGTACATATTTTTTTTAGTAAATCTAAATTATATACAACTCATTTTAAATTTCTTAAGAAGTCTATTTTGGCATAGTTTATTTATGATTTCTCTTAAACTATTGCAGAGTCATTGTTAGTACCTTAATATTCATTCTTTAATTTAAACAGAGATATTCATACAAAACAGTTTCAATTTGAGTCATAATGATGAGTTTTACTATACTTTCCTAAATTATTTAATAATGTGAAAATAAAAAAAATGCATATTAACATATGTATATGACCACATTCAATATACCTATGATTACCATTACATTATTTTATAATTACAAGTATACAGCATAATTTGTAATGCATACTTTGAAAATGTATCTAAAGCTTTAGAAATTTGTATCTCAATTTCATTTAAATTAAACACCCATTCATCAACAGTGGGCAGTCATTCGTATAATAAATAAAGTGAGCTGTGCATTAGGATTTCATAATTTGGGCTAAGTATAGGTTGGTAGGGGACAAAATATTGGCATATACATCATAACAAAAAAGCATAAGTGTATTATTGTTTTGGGTGATGTCACTATACTATTTATTCAGAAAAACAATTATTTGTTGCTTATCAGCTACTCTGTGAAAATGTAGGGTGTCTATAGACTTAAAAAAAGAACGAACATACAGAGTGACACCATGTGTTTGGTACACTGTAAGAAAACTCTGTGAGAAGAAAACCTCATATGATCAGTTCTATATTATTACATTCCATAACTGCTAAGGCAATACTTCAAGGATGCTGTGTGCTGTGTCACCTAAAAGTGCCTTATGTGTGTATATCATAATTTGAAAGGCATTTTATCACATAAGATCCCCCCGTATCTTCGTAAATTATATAGTGATTAGAATAGATAATCATTATAGTACAAATGAGATCACAAGCAGCTCCATGATGGAGCTCCGTACAGCATGCTCCATGATGTAGTGATGCAACTTACATTAAAGATTAATTATCTTAGAGGCTACAATACCCATACATTTCCGAGTACAGTACTGAATTAAACTTAAATTTGTTAGTTTTGATATCACATTGTTATAAACAAAATTGTGTGTATATTTAAACAATTAATGACAAAGTCTTTAAATATGGACACACACACACACACACGTGTTTTTGTTTACAGATTATAAGAAAACAGTGATACATTATGGATGATTGATGGTAAAAACCAGATAAAATACATACAAAGTGTTTTTAGTAAATATATGTGGAAATTAGTTTATGATATAATGCACTGGTTTACTTTAAATTATAAGTTAAAGGCAATATAATATTATACTACAGTTTATACAGGTGTTTCAGGAGGAAAGGGCACTATTTCAGGAGGTGATCCTAGGATCCTAGAGCTAAAAATAAGAAAAAATGTCATATAAACATGGGTTTGGAAATGCTTTGTTCTTGAGTTATAGACAGGCGAAAACAAAAATACAATATTTCTATTTCAAGGATTAACAATACAATACAAAAATTCCTTAACACAAATTATGAGGCAAAATATGTGGTTTGTATGTTGTTTGACCCCAGTGAATTAAAATCCCTAAATGTGACTAATTTCATTTAGTCAGTAACTCCACCATGTGTTTAGTATATAAAATTTAAATAAAAATGTTTATCATCATCGTCAGATATTTTGTATATAAAACAGTTGACATTTTTTGGCACATTTTCTTAAAATTAAATTGAACAAACTTGTATTGATTTTAACTGTTTTTAATGTCATTCATATCCGTTTCTCAGAATTTCATGCTCTGTAATAGAACGTTTTATTTGTTTATTAGAAATGTAACAAAGTAATTGTATGCCAGACTTAAAAATGATGTATTTTGATTCAAATTGCTGTGCTTTACAACAATTCCAAGAAAACTAATGGACCGCAGTTCTAGCATATGTTTTTTATGTTTCAAGTCAAACACTGTAGGAACCATACATTTTGTTCCAGGAATTTTTAAATTGCATTATTTTACTTTTGGAAGAGAAATATAGGAAAAGTTTTACCTGGCTGTAATTTGAGAACAAATCATTTTTGGACATACATTTATATGATTTTTCTTAGTTTTGGTATAGAATCTCTTATACTTACTATAAACTTAAACAATGATTGCTGAAACAGGAATTAAAAGAAAAACACATCACCAAAAATACACATGGTAAGCAAAGAATAAGTTTACTGAAAACCAACTTTGACTCTGAAATTGTTCAATCTTAGATATTGGTGATAAAATTATTTATTCCAGTATAATCATATGGAAAATTTAGATTACAAAGATTTACAAAATATTATTATTTTAATTGATAAAAATATTAATTATTAGTTATTACAAAAATAGTTGATTTCAGCAGGGACCGGATTAAGGTATCTTGACGCCCTAGGCTAATTATATTTTAGCGCCCCCCCCCCTATTATTTATATAGTTTTGGAAAGCACTTCTATTATTTATGTAGTTACAGTTTTACCATAATTTCTTGCAAACAGGCGCCTGTGTTCAAAATGAACTCAAATTTTTATCCTTGTAAATTATTACCAATTTTACATTTAGCTGTAAAATTTTATTATTTTTTAGCTAAAATTTTGCGCCTTCCAAAGTGCCGTGCCCTAGACTACAGCCTAGTCAGCCTAATGGTTAATCCGCCTCTGGATTTCAGTGTCAGTCATGAAAAGTATAAGGAAACCCAGATATCTTTGATGTCATTAATGACAGCAGACCTAACCTTGATATATGTGAATACAATTCACATTAATCAGCCATTGTTTCTATATTTGTTTTTATCCTTCTTTGTTTTATTTGCACTTAATTTTTTAAAATTAAAAACACTTATTTTTAAAACTTTAATTTGATGACTAATTACTTATACCAATTACTACTTTAACTAAAAACTTGTATGACAATCTAATTTTACATCTCACAATAGACAATGATTGTAGGTTATATGCTTTCTTAATATAATTATTTGCTCACTTAAGCAACAATGTAAAGCAATGACCGTATTAAGATTGAAAAGGTGAATAAAAGTTAGAAATTCATGTAATGTACTCAGAGAATACCAGAATTCTGCGAGTGTAACTCATCTCAGTATGAGCCACTGTATTATCTATATTACTGTATATGACTCAGTATATATATGAATATGTGTGTTTATGTGTGCACACATTTAAAATTACAATAAGCTAGCCGCTTTGTAGTTGCTATGTACTTTATGGCATCATGTTTTAAAGTAAGAAATAATACTTCACAAATTTAATATATTATAAACAAAAATGTAATTAATTTTCATTAATTACAGTTAATATACTGTATTCTGATTAGATTATTTGCTTGAATTTCTTATGCATGTAATACAGAAAAAATTTTGAGATTACTTTCAGTAATTATTTCATATATATGTACTCCCTCTGTTAATTTCATATCTTAAACAAAACTAATGCTATTACCTGTATGTTCACACACTGAGTAAGTAAACAAAGTGTCCTTGCTAATATTGCTCAAGAAATATTATGAAACAACACTCAGTTCACTTCACTTCAAATAATGCCTTACATGTATGGCGAAGTACTAAGTTTACTAAAGAACTTCTACTGTTAAAACAAAAGCCAAATTATTTTTAATACGTAAGAGTTTTCAGGCACAATAATTAGGATTTTTGCTTATTTACTTATGCTATCTACATTAATATCTAAAAGTCAATATTCATGTCATGTTTTTACTAACTGTAACTTGTTTATTGTTTGATGACGTTTCATCAGTGCCAATGAAACAGTATTTAATTTATTCCCCTGTTAATTCACAAAGAGCCACTCCTAATTTATTTATGAATTCATTACTTTATAGTTACCTAACTTTTCTTACTATTGAACAGGAGTATAGGCTACATTTGGTTAGTTGGACTAATTCAGTTTCTAGCATAGTACAGTGAAAGTTCTAAACCTGTGATATATAGAAAAGATACAATATAAATTTGAAGCCTAGGTTGTAGACTGCATCACCAAATTGAAAGCTAGTTTATTCTCTTAGTGCTAGAAGATAATATTAAGTCATATAATCTGCATATTTTGAAGTAATGAAGCTCCAGTATATATTTAATATTGGTCTATAACATGTCTACATGCTAGCTCATTACAGTAATGAGTTAATTGCCATCCTATGTCTACATGCTAGCTCATTACAGTAATGAGTTAATTGCCATCCTATATTAAAGTATTTAACACTATGTACCATACTCTGTATTCAAACATTGCAACAGTGAAAGATAAAAACAATGGAAAATAATAGAGAAAATAATAAGAAAAGTTATGTTATATAAGAGTCATTGGCATCTGCTCCTCATTAGACATAATGGAATAATTACAAACTACATCAAATTTTACTCAGTACAGTGGTTCCCCACTTTTCAACACAGTTAATATGCCTTATGCTAACTAATAATATTTAAATTATGTAAACCACACACACACACACACACACACACAAAGAATAATTTTAGTAAATTTTCAAACTAAATAATTTAACAAAATTTTCAAAACCTGTTAGGAAAGATTTTAATAAATCATTTTGTGTTTATTCAGACTGTGTATTATAAACATACATGGTAAGATTAATAAAGTAGTACACAAAGTAAAACCAATCCTTATTTCCTGTACAGGATACTTATATTTCCTGTTTGTATCTTTTTTTTTTTTATAATATTCATTAATTTCAAGAAGAAAATTGATGAATATATTTTAAAGATACAAGTAATAGTCTGTCCTATTATAATTATAAAACAAAACTCTAAATGTCACACACTAGTTGATAATTTAAATTACCTAATGAAAATGTCAGCATTTATACCATAATCAACATAAATTCTGAACACAAAATTTGTCAGCATAATGTCTGTTGACAAAGCCACTGATGTTTAAATAGGTTGTTAAGAAATGATCGGTAATAATATTTGACTGATGTTATTAGATATTGTATAATATTCTGTTGCTTTTGTGAGCAAGACATTTGAATACATAAATAAGTGTCTGAGTATTTATACATATATGTTAGAGCGTGTCATGTGATGTATTAACCATGGATCATCATCATCATCATCATAATTGACAGCTGGTTTTTTTAAATATACAAGACTCAAAGCCTGTTGTGCCTTTGGCATTTGCAAGTTGCATTTTATATTCCCAAGGAAATCAGCCTTGGGGAATGACCAGAACACAGAATTCACAATTTGGTTACTTCATACTAGGACTGACAGTGGAGCAGCGTAACTTTACTAGCTAGCCTAAAACATTAGTGCCAGCACTATTTGTCAACATAGACTCTAAATCAACCATTTCATACTCTATGGAGATAATCCTGACACTTCTCCTCCAAATGTGTGTAAAAACTCCCTAATTTTGCCTCAGTACTGAGTCAGTGCTGAACGGAACACCTGTACCCTCTCATAACAAGGACAAAAACATTAGTTACTCACCCACAGAAGAGATCATAAACAATTGGATATATGGATTACTATAAATATTTATTTAAAATTGTGAAAGCAGTAAATGGCATCTCACTTGCAGATATTATATACATACACTTTAATTACTGATCGTCAGCCGTTTCTTTGTTATTTGTCACTCTTTTAAAAAATACATTACAACAATTTGCAACTGTTAAACAACACATCCATAACTGCCAATATTTATAATTTAACAGTAGCACGTCATTGTAAAATTTGATAAGGTAATATTACATTTACTTTATCTACTATTTTACTTCGAAAGTTTATTGTCACTTATATGTGTGTGAATTCAATGTTATGTATTGTTTTTTCTTGGAGACTTACATGTTTTTGATGGAAGATACAAACCTAATTTTACTCCAAGTTCCTTAGGTGGTCGTGTAGATAATTTTAATGGAAACGGATTAAATACTGTTTGACTTGTGGAAGTGCAACTAACATCTGCATCATTACTGACTGAATTTCTATATAAAGAATCTGATGTACGTCTAAGTCCACTATCTGATTTCAGTCTGTCTTCTACTTCTGATCTTACAAGTGTCCTATCAAAAGTTAAACTTGAAACACAGGTTTTAGTGTCATCATCATCTTGATCTGAAGAAGAAAAAGAGGCATCTAATTTGTGTTCACAACTATACGTTGGTTCCTTTAATGTGCTTACATAATCTGTCTTTTCTGTTGAATATTTCAAACGATACAATACGTAAGAGTCATCAGTATCACATACATTTTCAAGATTAGATTTTTCACTTTGAGCCTTTGGAATGATTGATTGCATGTCTGTACTAAATTTTAAATCATAAGAATTTTTCTTAAAATCTATTTCATTAAAAATATGTTTAGGACCTTTGTTAAAATGTTCAGGCGTTGTTTCTGTTAATAGTTTCTTAGAAAAATGGCTTTCTTCTTGGGATGTGAACTTTAGAAATCTTGTTACATCATCATCTGTATTTGTTGTACAAAACTGTGAAGTACCTGTGTTGTCTTGTACAGAATAATCTCTTGAAACTAATGGTTTGTTGGCATTATTGATTTTTGAATCTGTAACTGGTTGATGGCTCTTGGAATCTGTTTCTGCAAGGAATGCTACAGGAGAACTATCTGATAATCTATTTTCATAAAAACTAAACTCATCTTTAACATCCTGATCTGAAAACATAATCTCATGACTATCATTTTTAACTGAGCTTTCTATTGGAAAAGTATAATTTGTAATTTCATGTTTATCATCATCTTTTAGAAACAAATTTGAATACTGTTTCGCTGTTGGAACATTCACTGGTGATCTGTCTTCCATAAAATTCTGAGAACTCTCTTCACTGTGAATAGTTTCACTTCTTTTAGTGTTGTTCGCAATTTCAAAATTATGGAATAATGTGTTATCCACATTATCTTTTACAAAACTTTTACTGTCCTTCAGTTTACTTAGGGTATTATAATTAATTTTTTTTCCTATATCAGTTACATCATCTGTTTTAGAAGTACCTGGAATATTATCTTTAAACAATTTAGTTGACAGTCTTACACTGGAACATCCTTTTTCATCAGTATGTTCATCATCTGGACTTGTAATTCTTTCAGTAGTAGATTCTATAAAACTGGTGTCTAATTTATGTTGCTCAATTAAACTCATTTTGTCTACTGAAATGTCTTTACTAGATTCAAGCCATTTATCACAATAATTTGTACCTGTACTTATTTTTCTATTTTTCTTATGAAACTTGGAAAGAATTTGTGAATTTTCTTCTAAAATTAAACTCAAAGCTACTTCACTTCCTCTTCTACTTGCACTCTTTGTTTTTTTCTCAGCTAAACCTGCTTCATCTGCAAAAGAGTGCGATATTCTTTGGTTTTTCATGGTGAAGGTTCCTGTAGTGTCTTCATCTTGCTTCTGAAAATTTTGTAATTCTGTTGAAATGTTTTTATTTGACAGGAATTTGCTTTCTAAAGTCTGCAGGTTTTTATTACTGGTACTTTGTACCACATCTTGATCTTTACCTAAATCTTCATCTTTATCATAAAATTTATGAAAGATGTTTACTGACTGCAAATGATCACTTTGCTTATATAAATTACTCTCAGACTTACTTCCATATTCGGATTTTTGTGATTCACTTTTTGATTCTGAGGATTCTATTTTTTCATTTTCTGCTTGGGTATGTGTAAGATTTATTTTGCACCAGTCATAGTTTATAATATCCTCAATTTTACTAGACTGAGCTGTGTCACTGCTGCCAGGTGTCAATTCACAGCTGTCTACATTTACTTTACAAGAATGTTCTAAATTGACACTGGAAACAGCCATGTCTTTGTTTTGTAAGGCATTATCATTAGACCAACATGATGAAAAGGATACATATTTTATATCCTTGTTATCAGAAAAAAATAATTCCTTTTCTTTTATATCTTCTGTGCTGTCCTCTAGAATAACTTCATTATCTCTTATATAATCCCTGTCAAATGGAAATAATACCATTGAATCGATCAGTTCCTGGTTTTCTAAATTATTAAAAGATTTCCTTCTCTTTTCTCTTTCAATTTCTTCAATCTTTAATGACAATTTTCGATCTAGTTGTTTTATTTCTTCAGGATCTATTTTAAAATTAGAAAGTTCTGTTGCCATAGATCCAGGTATTGTATCTTCATTCTTCTTCAATGTGTAGTCTTCTATTACACCTTCAGAATGTTCCTGCGAACTGTCTTTGTCTGGATCTAGCGAACTGTCTTTGTCTGGATCTACTGCACATGTATCTGATACAGTACCAGTGTTAAGAATATTTCTTTCTCTTGCTTTGCTGCTACTTGTTCCCCCTAAAACACAAATAATATAGAATATTAACAATTATGCTTTATGGTTTTATACACGACAACTTCCTAATTTTATAAAGACTCAGAATGTATTCTATATTTAACTCATTTTTTTAAAAACAATTTTAATTTGTCACAAAAGTTTCCTTCAAAATCAATAAGCAGTTTATAAAATTCAAGTATCTGTTAAAGTAAAGTGTTGATACATGCTGTTAAACATGGAGACTAGCTCTTAAACAGGTTTAGTTTATAACAGAATCATGATTAAGTCATAGAAAAAAACTACTGCAAATTTTATAGAAAAAAATAAAATGTAGATACGTTTTGTAATAGATATAAATAATTTTTTCTAATTTTTAATTCATATATAACAAATCTTACAAAAAAAATATATCATACACTAGTACAGGTGTTTCTGTTTGTTTACTTGACATTTGCTACAGGTACAGAATCTGTGAGTATATATTTTAGAATTCTATATTCAAATATGTTCTCATATTGAGTAACTGAAACCATAATGACATAATGAAACCATGATCACTTGTTCTACAGGCCAATGTCTAATACAGCAGCTCAGCTGGTGAGGTGGCAGAAGCATGAATTAATAGCATCCCTCTTGCTATGACTGTGCCAAAGCCAGTATGCTTGATTTGTTCTGTATATTCAGTGCTCTTTGCACTTAAAAAGGCAGGATCACAACTGAATGCAATAGGAATAAGGTATAGGTATTCTTGTAGGCTGTCCAAGGTCATGTCCTTTTGGAAATTTTGAACCATAATATTCTAGCTGTCATGAATACTGTTTGAAAATAGATTAGGTTTTGTCCAAAATGTTTTTCAGTGTAAACTTATCATCATGAAATAGTATTTTAGTTTAATTACTTTTTTATATTTGCTGTCAAAATGTCTTGTCCAAATCTGATTAGGTATCATTAGAGATGCTAATTTTAATTTATATCACCACTGTTGTTAATCAATCATTTCCATTATTTTATTACAAGTGTAATGATAATAGTAATAATAACAAAACAAGATCAATAACAACAACAACAATATTAACAATAATATTGTAAGAAGCCTGTGTCGTTATTATTGAATGTTTGAATTTTGTACTGTTGTTTAATGTTGTGAGCTCGTTGTCGAATGGTTTACGTTGACTCTTCTGCTATTCGATCAGGTGATTCGAATGGTGTATTCCTGCACTGAAATTGACAAGTATAACATTTCTACAATACTTACTAGTGATGGTTGTATATTAGTAATGTGCGAGAATATTACTGGCGAGAATCATTAGATTCAAATTCTCGCTCTGGCCTCTGGTACCAACCGTTGCTGTCGCTCACCTAAGCTGCAAGTCTATTCATTTACAATGATAGTCAACACTTTTGTCATTTGTGAAATAATGCTTATTTATTGAACTCAAGTTGAATAATTGTTGTTATACAATTCTTTTATTCATTTTCTTTTAAAACCAATTAATCTCGAGTATGGACTCTTG
This sequence comes from Magicicada septendecula, assembly GCA_034769895.1. Classification (NCBI taxonomy): domain Eukaryota; kingdom Metazoa; phylum Arthropoda; class Insecta; order Hemiptera; family Cicadidae; genus Magicicada; species Magicicada septendecula. The sequence continues at coordinate 704,101,242 of CM068367.1, read as the reverse complement.
AAATAATTAAAATCTCAGGGTGGTCAGACTGAATCTAATAATCGACTATGTCTGGATGTAAACAATTTCGTTATTTTTCTTTATAAAAATCGCAAGTTCTTTTAGTCTGCAAGATACACTTTAACTACAGAAATGCACTACTGTAATAATGAGTAGGCGTAGAATAAAAAATATTTGTTTCTTTAACATAACACAAAATTTGAACGATTGTTCATTACTTGAAATTGAGGTTAACTAGGGTTCATCATAACCTTACTTATTTGACATTAATTGATTAATGCTTCCTTGTATGCATTACTTATTTCATACAACATTGTTATTAATTAAATTCAGTGATATTTTCATGAATTATTACCTAAAAGTGGATATAAACAAAATACAGGTAATTAAAAATCATCTACCACTAGGGTTAACTCTTATGTTACATTGAGTTAAGGTTCTATAATTAAACACAATAATAATCTAAAAATAGTAAATGTTAGGGTTCATTGGTTCCCTTATCGATTATTCAATGTCTCTTTATAAAATATTACAATTGATTTTAAGCTAGAAAGTTTACATTGTTATTAGTCAACGCTTTCGTTGCTTATTGTTTATTCAATTGGTAAAGTCCCTTTTCTTATAGAAATAGGGTTATATTTTATTTAACTTGGATAAATCAAATTCGCTAGTAGCGTTCCTTATTTGATTAATTACTTTTTTATACAATATAATAACCATTGGCACTGATACTTGCGTGTACCATTGACTCGAAGTATCATTATCACAAAACTTTTTTAATTTTCAAAAATTAAAAACACTTGAATTAATATTTATTAATTCTTTTCACACACTGCCTATACGCATGTACTCCGTTAAAGAACACTGTCAAAACTTCACTGTCCCTCTAATCCGACCTAACCTCAACTCGGAGTTTCGAGGTTAGTATGCGTTATCAGCTGTCGGCTATCAATTCAATGTTTTGCTGGTCACTCTGCCCATGTAGAGTCTGCCTCGATTGATGGTGATGAACTGTTGTTGTTACATGTGTCGGGATTCGACACTTCGTACTTTTTAATGAGCTCTGATTGGCTAATTGTCTTTATTTCGTGTACTCTCGGCGAAGTTCGTCAAAATAGGACGCGCAAGTAAGCGTCGCTACGCTGGGGTTGAGAGTATGGTTTTCTGGTCACAAAGGCACACGCACGGGCTTGCAATTTATTAGTTTTTCTTATAAATCAAATAGTTTATTTATAATTATACTGATAACATTTTTATAACTACCATTGTTTCTATCTTTTGATTACGAGTAATTCGCATACCCTTATCATATAGTTCTGATATGGGGTTGATAAAAACACACTTCGTATAAATTCATAACATCTCTTATGTTACATAATACATTAAATACATTGTTTCCATTCACTGTGTTTATGGTGATAACTTATTAGTATTGTATTATGAACTTTTCACACATGGTTATTTACTTACAGTTACGGATTATTCATTTTCCTAGGGTCAAACTCTAAGCCTATTATCACATTAATTATTTATTAATTAATTCATAATATTAGTGGTTGATAATGCAACTTTGTTATGGCCTATGCATAATTCACTGGTCATTATCACTTCTGATAGTGTCAGTTTTATTTATTACTGGTTTTTATTACTTTATTTATAGTCTCTTTGATGAGTTTTTAGTACCCTTGAATGTGACATTTTTCGTTAGTTGTAATTCTTTCACATTTATCTCATTACTGTATTTTTATTTCTTATTAGTGTTCTGATAACACTGTTAGTACTGGGCAGTGGTTAATTCTGCCTTTATATTGACAATTACCATGGTTTGAAGTTACTCAGACTTATTGCACCTAGTTATTACTAGTGTTCACTTATTATTTGTTTTATTTTTATTAATTAGGTGGATATAATCCTTGAATTGTCTCATCTAAGCGTTATTCTATATTATTCAGTGTTATAGGTTGAGTTCCTATTCTTTTATTACAAGTTTAACTGATATTTTTGCTGTCTCAGGTAACCATTCTATGCGGTACATATGGTTATATTAAATTACATTTATTTAGCATTTACGTTTCTTTAACATATTATCTTTTGTACATTGAATGTTCCTTATAGTATCTAGTTATGTTATACTACAACACATTTTGGTTTAACATCACTTTAGTCATAGTTTTCTACTGTTTTATTGAAAACTAGTTGGCCAGATTAGGTTATGTTCTAATTTGGTCTCTCAACAATAGTTGAGTGTCAGTTTCAATTTTCTACATAATGCATGATTTATTTATTCTTATCTAACACTGGCATATTATTGTTTATCACTAGATTTCAATTTTGTTATTCTCACAATCTTTATTATTGATAATTAGTGGTCATTGACAATTTTAATTCCACTTTACAACTTTTTATTAGTACTTTGGACATTGTCCCTTTGTAATGTTTATACATCATTTAGTTATGCAATTACCATACTGGTGCTCATTCTCCTTATTAAATTCTGTTTTCAATAGTTAATTTTATTGAGTTCGGTTGTATTGTACTGTTATTGAATGTATTTGATTAATAAGTTTGTCAGTGTCAAGTCACAGCTTAGGGATTTAAATCATGTTGGTTGTCTCACTTTTACTTTCTTTTTCAATAATAATACTTTTATTTTCATATGTTAATTTGTTCTCATTTATATTATCTCCCTTTGGTGTTTGACTTGATCAGGTTTTCTCCTTATTTGCACTGATTCCTTCCTCACTCTTAGCAAGTTTCTTCTTGGTGTTGTTGTCATTGGTTTCATTCTCACTGTTTGATCTATTGGGTAATTAGGTACGTTGTCTTGTCGTTAGTCTTGTCTTCTTTTCTTCAGTTGTACATTTACTTGTAAATCATAGTTTATTTTATTCCCTTATTTTGGTTATAATACTTCCTCCGTTCATGTTTGTAGGTTCAACTTTTGTAGATAAATTCATTTATATTGGCTTTTAATCCATTTGTGATATGTTGGTGTTGGGTGTGTTATATGTAGCATTACAATATTAATAATTTTTGTCCAAGGCTCAAATAAACAATTACAACAGAATATTCCTCAGAGCCAGAAACAGTATTTTCAAGAAGTGAGTAAACATAGCTGCTAGTATTATAGAGCTGTAAAAAATCATATAAGACAACACTGTTGCTAACTGTGTATCAGAAACAATCAATATTAGCTGATAGAGTGTTTGCTACAACAAAATAAAAGAAGACAAAACATACAGCTGTAATGCTAGATGAAACTACACACTACAGAAGGTCGTTATTTTTTGATATGAATGGTTTTGGGGATTTTTGACAGGCAGAGCTCCTCAGTGTCTGCTTACAGAATTAAAGACATTTCCAGCCCGACACATAACAAAAGAAAAAATCATTCCTTAACATTTGATGGTGCTGCGGTCATAAGAGGACCTGGTAGTAGTGTGCAATTAAGGATAAGAGACACTTATTCTCTGGCCATTACATGTATTGTTGTGTCCACCAATTTCATCTCTGAGTGGAGAGGGCTGCTTCTCAAAACCAATCAAAAAGCCCTCTCTCTTGAGCCCTCATTTTTTTCATATTCACTTTGACTGATGTCAGAGGCACCTAACTGTGTTGAAGAATACATTTTTTTTACAGTGTGAATTTACAGTTATGTAGCATTACAGCTTCAAAACTTTATTCATCCACTTTTTAATATATACAATGAAATTAATATCATTGTAAACTGTACACTGTAAGATCACTTATACCCAAATGTATAGGTGGTCAGTTACTTTTCTGGGCATGTTATAGACACATAACAAAAAGTTCAGCAAATTAATTAATGAAGGTCACTTATTTAAACGACATGCATAAAGTGATTCTTCAGTCTTTGTAATAAAATTCACATATTGTCTTCTAAGGCAAATTGTGGTACTCATAGGACCTGAATATTTGTAATTCAAAATTCTCCATTTCATTATACATTTCTTACAGATTAACAGACAATTAGTAACCACAAAATAGATATCTTACCACAAACAGGATCCAACACAACAGAGCATTCATTAAGACTGCTTGTTTTATCTTCTGAGTCACTAAGCTGTGGATCATCACAAAGTTCAGTTGAAGTGGAAGAACTACTATCCCGACGAATACTTTGGGGCGAAGTTGGAGATGATATTGGTTCAATATTCTTTGATTCATCTATAAGAAATTATGTGCACATTTTAAAATTATAACTCGGTAATTTTTTAATGTGCGCTGTTAAATTTATACACGCTGACAAATTTGAAGGAAAAACCAACTATCAACTAGAAATATATTTATATATATTAACACTTTCACTGTGAACTTACTTGTCCAATTAAGTCAAATCCCATACCAGTGATAAAAAAGATAATTCTTAATATAAAAGTTACTTCATATGAAATAAAATGTGTAAAAAATGATTAAAATGTAAATACTTTGACATGACGTACCACGATATTACCCAACCCAAGTGATTGAGCCAAAAAACACAAACATAAAGAAGGGAACCACGTAACATACTTATTAAAATGTAAATATTTTGACATGATTGAGCCGACAACCCAAACATACTTAAGAAAATGTGATTGACAAAACAATGATGGACATAGAACTAAAGGAGGACCAAACCAAGATGAAGATTATTGAAGAAGAAGAAGAGGAAGAATGAAGAGGAGACAGATAAAACCCAAGGGGAAACTAACACACATATATAAAAGGGAAAGATTGTATGTTAAAGATAGAATACGGTCAATAAACCTTAAATAATTATATATTAATGAAACCAATGTTATTATTATTATTGAGTTAACATATGTAACCATTTTTAAGACAATACAATTATAAAGCAAAGTAGTATAGGAAGAGTACATTAACCCTGTCAGAAAGGTTAGATTCAACCAAAACACAACTAGCCTAATATTGTTTATAGTAAACATAATACTAGAACAAAATAGTGAGAAATGGTAGGAAAAAGTATAGGGGTTACCCATTAAATAACACTAATTACAAAACAGTGAACCAAAGTGAAGTGTTTTAGTGAAGTGTTAATGCCCTATAAAATAGTGAAGGTGAAACATTCAAATTAGAATGCTAAGGAAATAGACACTCTTTAAAACATTGATAAACCACCAATGATTAGAGTGGAATTATAATTAATTGTATACCTAGAAGTAATTAAAAATAGTATTTAAAATTAATATAAGGAAAGCATGTGACATATCAGGGAGAAAGCCCAGTACCATAACTTGTGTTAACATGGCATGATAGGATAGAAGTAAAGTTTGTTATTAAAGATTACATTTATAAAGAATACAACACCCCATGTTGAAAGGGGAATCAACCTTAATAATATTAGAGAAAGTGACAATGTTTATCACCATACTTTATAAGACAAGATAGAAATCAATGTTAGTACTAAGAATAATTTATGATTTATAAAGAATAGTTGATTCAATGTTAAAGAAGGAATATGACTGAAAAGGGACTTACAGTCCATAAACCTAACTATTATATTTTAAATGAAAAGTAATGAAAATTTATGTTGAATAATAATTAAAACACAAACAAATAAGTGAAGCCCATCAGGCTGAATTCAGAATGTAATTTAAAAGGGAAATACACTAGAAAACAATCATGGCTGTTTGTAACTAGAAAAACAGTTAACTGCCAAGAACATTTTAAATGCAAATTGTATCAATTTCACAAAAAAATCTTACTAATCTAAGAACAGTGAATGGACAATGATTGTATATCAGTTATTTCTACACGGAAATATTATTGTAATAATTTAATTCAAGAAAGATATGTTATTTTTTAAATGTCGACTAATTAGACTATAGTTAAAGTGTAACAAAATATGACCTTATGAGGTATCATTGTAAACTTTGAAAGGAAAGAAAAATAATAGTGATGTCATTTATTATCCAAAGGAAATATAAGGGAATAAAATCATTGGGAAAATACTTAATAAATTTGAATAAAAATTCAAATATCTCTAACAATGTAAGTAAAGAGTAATGAAACAAGCATGGAATTATTAGTTACTATGACAACGAGTCATTTGAGGCTTATTTTTCCGTTAAATTATACAGACGCTGAAGAAACGAAGCGTGGGTACGCCACACAAGAAATTGGACAAACTAAAACTTTAATTTAAACAGTATAACAAGTCAACTAGTGAATTCAAATGATCCCATGTGAAGAGACGTCGATCTGTACAGAATTAATGATGACCAGGAACGAAATTGACAAACTAATTAAAGAAAAAACCCAGACCAGTTTGAAGAAGACGCTGGAAGCCTACAACCAGCCCAAATTCGAAAAATACACGCCTACCATGATGACCCTCCAACGTGAGACGAACTGATAAGTACCGAATAATTTCTTACTCCTAAAACCCCAAATCACTTAAATTATTTTCAAATGATAAAATTTCTCACTATTTAAAAGTAGTATTTTCTTTCAAAGGTAAAGGCCTAATTTACTTATATTAATAAACATTTATAAAGATAACCTTATTTGTAAACATAATTACTGTAACAGAAATACGACACTACGGAACAAATTGTACAAACACATTATAAATCCTAAGTACCTATAAGGTATAATAGTGTACTTTCTTTTCATGTAATCAACGTTTATGTCTATTTTCATGATCAAAAGAACTCCAGATTTTAAAACATAGTAATTTGTTGACATAACGGAACGATAGTGTTTTAAAATCGAAATTTGCCAACCTTGAGATGTTTATGTTTCATGCTCTAAGCCGGGGCATAATATTATAATCTGTTTATGATTCAATTGTCATATTTATTAATAATTAAATTTGTATTAAAAGATACAGTACAACACAATATTCTCTTGTTATTTCATAGGATTTATTTTTGTAAAATATATGTGTGTTAGCGAAGTAGTAAGTATCAGCCAACTAGCGCTTGTTACGAGTGGCCGAGTCGACAACCTGTGTAGCAGCGGGAATAATTTGAACGCCACAGCTGTCCATGCTAATACCACATATTACTTTAAAAATTAAATGTTTTAATTGTTTTAATAAAAACAATTTGGCGCCACCCGGGAATCGTAATCCCTATGAATTGACAGGTAGGTTGTACTGGTGACATTGACAACGCTACGGACTCCAGTAGTGACGTCGATTTATGTAACAACCAGTGTGAGGCAAACACACTACAATCACACTAATACACCATATAAACAAGTGTGAGACATTTTAACAGGTACGACCTCGTTTAATTGTTACATATTGGCTTCCATCGCGGGCTTAAGCCAGGCGGACGTTATTTAATTGTTACAATATATATATATATATATATATAAACACTTTCACTGTGAACTTACTTTTAGGTTTTGATTTCCCAAACGTTTCGACGTATGTTCATCTTCCTCAATGGGATTTAAAGTACTGAAAGTCTATACATAGTAACGGTTATGGGTTGTGGGTGTGTGTGGTGGGGGTTGCTGGTGGGAGGGAATTGGCGCTGGGATTCAAAGCGTGTGTATGAATCAATGTATCGAAAAGTATGATCTGTGATCTGTAATGTAATTGTTCATTTAATATGTTGTTTGGTTGTAGTGTGTGATATCTGTAAATTTCAAATTATTCTGCTGTGTTTAGTTTTCTACTTTTAGGTAAGTAGTGTAGTATTTCCATGTTTTGCTCTGTTTGTGTAACTGTGGTTTTCGTTTTGTAAATGTGTGGCAAATGTGGAATGTATGTAGTTTGTGGTGAGGGCTTTTAAATGTTCAGAATATCTAGAGGAAAAAGATCTTCCCATCTGGCCGATGTAGAATTGGTGACAATCATTGCAGTTTAATTTATAAACCCCTGTTTTGCTGTATGTGTCAGTGTCTTTGTTAGTATTATTTATGTGTTTCCTGATGGTGTTGTTAGTTCTGTAGGCTACTTTATAATTGTGTTTCCTAAATGTGTTAGCAATTTTGTGTGTGTTGGAATTGTAGTATGTGAGTGTGATGTATTTACTGGGTTGTGTGCTGTTGGTTTTATGTGTTTTACTTTTTGTGTTTAGGATGCGTTTGTGTAGTTTGCTTATTAAATCGGGATTGTATCCATATATATATATATATATATATATATTATATATATATATATATTAATAAGTGAATGAAGAGGATGTACCAACAAGATAATTATAGAAATATATTTTACAACTAACAATGGTTTCATAACTAAAAATATGAGTAATATACAATTAACAATAAATACACCAACTAAATTATAAGTATTACTTTATACGCACAAACTAAAACTGTTTCTAATGGCCTTAACATTTTTTAAAATATGGTATAGGCTTATATATTAAAAGCCTGCGCTGATTCTCTGACATAATCAACAATAAGTTATACAGACATAAAAATATATAAAACTAAGCTAACATTTATAACTTTTTAAAGTCTTATAAGGGATATAATGTGTTTGAAAACAAACAAACTTTAGATTTAAAAAAATGTTTTCTTCAAACTTGCAACTGTTGACAGTTTGCACCTTGTATGCCCACAGTACATATAGCTGTGGCTACAATAACACAGAGAACATGTGATATGTCTCACTCTGTCACTGCACTGATACTTTATCTGTAGAGCATAATATTACACAGTGGTAGGCAGACAGTTTTTACTGTTGTGTTTGTATGTTATGTACATAGTTTTTAAACAAACAATTGTTTTCCAACTTAACAGCTACTTACTATATTTAAATAATAATACTGTATTATGTAAGTACTGGTGTTTAGCCTACAGGTTTGTTCACTAAAAATGAAAATATTTTCCGGTAGCTGAAAAAAAATCATGTACTAAAACACTGAACAAAGCAGTAAGTACTCATCAAACTCTTAAAGTTTATGGTTACTTTCAGAAATGGCACTGTATTTCCATTATTCGTGTATAATGCACCAGAAAAACTATTCATACAGACGAACACCAAAACAATATGTACCCTTCTTACAGGCCTACTGCTAAGTTAAAAAATGTACTCCCGCTTTTAAGCATTACTTTCACAGAGTAAATTTACTGATTCATAAGTGGCTGTCTAATAATTTGGCAGTGGATAAAACTTAAAATTCTAACACTAATAAAAATGTCAAAATGGAGAATTCCAAACTCACTATTCAGATAATATTTGGTATGACTAACTGTGGAATAGGAGTCACACAGCTTTTTATCCTTGTTGAGAAGCAAAGCTTTTACTGTCAAGTTTGAGAATATTGTGACAGCGAGTCTTGTAAGTGACACAAGTGCTGAAAACTTTTGCACCCAAATGCTGTGAAGGTACAAATGAAAATGATAAAAACGCTCTCAGGTCAAGATGAAAAATTAAAAAAAAACTGAAGATACAGATGAAAAAATTGACAAGAATTTGAATGATGAATTTTTTATTTCCTATATAAAATTAATTTTCATATAATTCTTAACAAATTTAAATTTTTAATTTTTTCAAATTTTACAATTTTTTTCATTATGTGTATAATGAAGAAATAAATTGCTTTCTCAAAAAAAGTCAATAAAACCTGTAAGTTTACCCATCTACCACATTCTTTTCACTGAAGCACCCTTATAGATTTCTAAAAATTTTTTAATACTAAATTAGTGTACTTATCCCCATCATTCTATATATTTTGAACTTAAGGTTTTCTTTTGAGGTTTATAGAAATTTGTGTACTTGGACTAGAATAGTTTAAACAAATCTTTTTTGTTGTAATGAAATGCACCAGAATGCCATTCTGACACTTTCTTGAAAATAGTTTTTCATTAGACAATTAAGAAAGTTAAATAAATTGTAGTATAAAAAAGTTAATTTAATTATAGTATTATTTGATACAACTATTGAAAAAATAATTGTGAATATTGTGCCACTAAAGTTGTCATTTCGCTTGAATATTCATCACATGCAATGACAGTTTGCAGCTGTTTCACAGATCACAGTAATACACGTCAAAACTGTCAGAACTATAAAAGGGGTACCACAGACAAAAAATAGTTCCAGTGCGCATGCGCTGGCTTGGCGGAGAAGGTTCTCACCCCCACCATGTCCGTTAACAAACTTGACGGCTGTGTAAGCGGCCGCAGTGGCGACTGTGTTATTCAGTTAGATGTTTATACATATTTATGAATAATTTGAGATTTTGTTTAATATATAGGATTTCTTAACAAATAGCATACAGCAAAACATCCATTACCCGTTTTAATTCGGAATGTGCAAAGCACGGTTGTCAGAAAACACGGTTAATCCACTGATCCTTCCATGTGTCGTTGTGGCTCCCGGAAATTGTAACGATCAGCATAATTGCATCCACTATAGGATCGGAACTGATCAACATGTGTACACATATCCACCGCATACTTGCGTGTATAATTTACACGTACTGGACGAACGGGTAGTAATTTTGAACAAAAATATTTGTGAGGATGAGAACAAATAGGTATCGGTATTGTAAATAATGAAAAGAGACGTAAACTGATAAAATATACTTTATTTTGATTTATGTGATGTGTAATTTTGTTAAAATTAACGTGTGCAGGAAAAATATTACGTATGCAAGAAAAGTATATTCTAAAAACACGTGTACAGAGAAAACAAAACTTATAAAAATTACAAAAACACTACGAGCTTTTCCATTAAATTAAAACGGTAATAATTTTTCAATGCCGCAATTACACCCTGGTTCAAGGACTCACAAAAACTAAAGAAAATTGAATTTAAAAACAGCTTTTATTTCATCATCATCCAATAAATAATAGATCTGATTATAATGGGTGGAGAAGGACGTTATCAATTAATAAAACTGCCTTATTCAGTAAACCGAATGACAACTGTTGTAAAGGCGTCGTGTGTACGGCTACCGTTTTACTCTGTAAAATGTAAATAATGTACAATTTGTGTGTAATGGGTGTAAAGTGTCTTCTCTATCCGTAGTTCAAATGCATGAAACTTCCGCAGATTTCGTCCGTTGCGAACATACGAATAACCAGGTCTCGATGTTCTTACCTGTTGTTCACTAGGGGTGTGAAAATCCCGGTGGCGCCAAATTGTTTTCTTAAAACAATTAAAATAAAATTCAAAGGTGTATGACCAGCGCGGCTCAAGCGGTTTGAATAATTCAAATATTTCCGCCAGCCTAGGCCAACTGTAGCGATCAGCAGTTCGTTGCGTGGGCTGTGTAAATCGTTAGTCGTCAACACTACTTGTCTGCTAAAATGTACATAAAATATTGTGCACCTCCTAATGAAATTATAACACCGTGGTTACACACAATACTTGTATATTTTTTATTAATGATTAGTTATTCATTTAATACAAATTATTCTACTACAAATGCTCTGGTTATTTATATGAGACAACTACAGGGTTTGACAAATCGATATTTGAACTGATAAACAGACTTTTAGTAATGGCGTCTGTTGGAAATTATACACAAATTATTAATGTTCGTTTGTCATAGGTTCTTGAGATTACGTTAAAAGGATTACAAATGTTTAAAACAATAAAAATACACACCCTTACATCAGTTGAACTTAAATAACATATTGTGTAGGTATAATTTGTTTAGTGTAGTGTAGTAAAAGTGTTTACAAGTTATGGATAATTAACAACAGGTTATCTTTGTCAGTTTATAAATTTTCAGTGACTTAGTATTCTTTTTAATCTTTGAAAGTAATTATTTTCAGTTTAGTGAGATTTCGACCTTTAGTGAGAAATAATCAACGTGAGTTTATTTATAAATTTTGGGTAATTTAATAGGTACTTATCACTTCAGTAGATAGGACGAGTTCATGCGATCTGTTATTAATGGGTTATACTGCAATCCTCTTTAATTTGCATTGGTTTGGGACATCAGGCACCTTTTCCAGTTTAATCGGTAGGAATTTATTTTCTTTTTTCGTTAATTCGGCCTCGACCTCAGTAATATGGTTCCAGTCGTCGTCTTACTCCTTGGTATTCACTTGCTAGTAACTTCTTCTGAGATTTTTAATGTTTTAATTGACAATTTTGGTCATTCGAAAACTAGCGTCTATTCAACGAAAGCGTCATATAACGAGTAAAGAAATCTAACGGTAATTAGATACCAAACGACTGCTGTCATAGTAACCAATTAATCCCGATTGGTTAATTCTGAAGTAGTCTATTGTTATCAAATTTTGAATTTTTATTCAAAATGACTGCATATCTTCTTATTGATTACATTCTTCCGTCCTCTTCCCTACATATTAAATTTTATCACCACTATTATTATTTCCTTTCAAAGATTAATTTGGTATCCCATAATGTATGTTTTTATGAAATATCAATGTTTGTACAAATCTGTTAATATTTGGTATTTACATTTCTCTTTTAAACTAAGTTTTTATTCTAATATTTTTTCTTTAAAACGATTTATAAATTATTCTCGGCTATTTACTTGCCTTGAATTTCTTAATCTCCTGGTTGTTTTTATACAGTTTGCAATTATTTATCATTGACAGTTATACATTTCCTAGGCCTTGGTAGCCATTGATTATTTCTATTTAAATTATTCTAATTATATTTCATCTCATTACAAAGTTTTTGTTCTGTTGTTATAAATGATTTATTTAGTGGTTGTTATGTCTTGAGTTTGTTTTTGTTCTGAACATATGTCAGGATTATTTTTTATGTCTTAATACTTAAAATATAACACTTAGGCCTATGGACTGTAAGTTCCCTCCAGCCATATCCTCTTCATAATTGAAACAAACAATTCTTTACAAGTTATTATTAACTGTTGTTTTTAACATTAATTTCCTTCTTTGCTACTACTCTGAGTAATAAACATCATTACTTCTTGTAAATTTATTTAACTTAATTTCCCTCATAACATAGGGTATTTACCAACTATATTTTTAATTACTTAAGTCTTTACTAATACTTTTCTACATCCCATGTTAACACAAACAGTTTATTTTACCTGGGCTTTCTCCCCTGAATAATATTGTATTCTTTATCTATTTCTAATCTAAACACTATCTTTAATTACCCTTAATTCTATATAAATTCTTTACAATTCCACTCTTAAATCTTTCAATGGTCCATCATTGATTCATTGAGTGTTTACTTATCTATCACTATCTTTTTAATTACACTATTGCTTACAATATCCTTTTTTACACATCACTGTCACTGTTATCACTTTTTATTTTACACTTATTGGTGGGTAAACCCTATTATTATTTCTCTATGTCACTTAATTATTTTCATTATATTTCTCACTATCTCACTATCATTACAAATTTTATTTGTACCTAACGAGTTCATGTCTCTTTCTAGATTTCTTACTTACATATACTACTAATTCGTGGGTTAGTGTATTTTTATTTAATGGGTTTTTATTAATTATGGGTCATATTTGTCACATAGATAATATTAACATTTCTTTTTTATATTGGTTAATCACCGGTTTCGTTCACTTTATGATATTGGATGGTATCATCACCCCCTTCCCTCTTCTACATTATTTGTCTGTGTTTCATCACCTTGGTTCATTTTATTTTCTTTGCAGTTGGTTTGTTCCATTATTTAAATTCATTTTTCTTCTCCTTCACTTCCATCTTGTCTCGCTTTATTTTGGTTAATATCTGGCCAATCTCTGGGGTTGGGTTAGTGTCATTTGTCTGTCAGTCTAGTTTGTATTTCTTATTTGATAATCACCTTTGGTTTACTATTCTTCCTCCTTCACTCTTAATTATAATTACTACTTTCATTCTCGTGATTATTTATTTATCAAAATATATTATTTCTTAGCATTTTTTACATACTTATTGATATCAAATATGATCAGGGTTTGGCAATGTTATATAATGCCCTTCCACCAAAATTGATCATTTTATAAAACGTGATTCTAAGTTTGATGAAATTATCAATTGTATCGTATCATTTTTTTCACATTATTGAAAATTTATCGTATATATTACATTTATCGTATCATAAAATTCACATTATTTTCTCATATTGCGAACTGGCTTATTGATTTTTTATTATAACTTATTCCCTATAAATCTTATTTTCCATCAAAACTACTCTTATACTGAGATCAGGGGAACATCATCCCTGCTCAGTAAAATGATTGCTGGATTCATTCAACAGACAATCTCAATTAATAATTCTTAAATACAGTCAACTCGTGACTCATAATAATAATAATAATAATAATAATCATAATATTTGTTGGGAATCTTTTACTTTTATACTTCATTATTGCTCAGTTCGAATCATATATTGTTTCATCTTTCTTTATAGATACTACTTGATAATAATTGAAGCACTGTTTTTTATTGATACAATTCACATTTTTATTCATTTTTAATTACTCTTTGTTTCATCTCATTTCACATTATAACTCTTAGAATGTTTATTTTATTTATTTCGTTTTGTGATCATTGGTTTGGGTAATTTTACTTCCCCTCTTTCTAAATAGTTGTGGAAGCTGATAATTTTGATTGATATTTTTTTTTTCATAATTTTTTAGATATCATAGTAAGTTATTGCTTCTTACTAGTTAGGAATTTTTTGTAGCTTATTCCTTCATAGTATGTTATGCTTTTCATGCCTCATTTTTTGGCTAAATATTATGGTAATTCAATCTTATTTTGTAGGAATGTTTTGTGACTACACTCCTCTATTATTATTTTTTATTTAGATATTGTAGTAAGTTGGTTGCTCTTACTTTATATGGATGCCTTGTAACTTTTTATCTCTCCATTTTTAATTGTTCTAAAATATTATCGAGATATTTGGGTAAGCTTTTCTTACATCTCCTTTTTTGATTTTTCACAATTTTTATTCATCATAATGGTTTCTCTAATGCTTAGTGTAAGCTGTACTTACAAATGTTTTGGAATTTTGACATTCTTTAGAGATCTTTTCTTTATGATATTGGCAAACTTGTTTGTTTGTCACGTTATTTTTCTTTATTTAAAGTATTTTTGTTGGTTAGCTTGGTTGGTAGTCAGTAGTTCAGTCCCGTATTCCAGTGTTTTTTTTTTTTTATGTATTCCATCCATCTGGGTATGGTTCTTCATCATGTTCCTCTGCTAAGATGTGGTTTATCCGGTATACTCGATGTTCCCCATCGCTACTTGCTTGATTGTGTGGTAGTGCACCAGAATTCTCACTATTATTACCATTTTGATTAGTGTTTGGCTCATGTCGATTGTTCCGGTCATCCACATTGTTCCGGTGATCTTCGAATGGGCGACTTCTTGTATCGGGTACCTGTTCAGAATGCGTTCGCCGATAGTTAGGTGAGTGATGGTTTCTTCTTGGACTCCTTTGTCTTCGTCCCCTTATGTAATTTACCTGTGGCCGGTATCCTCGGTTGTTGTTGTTGTTGTTACCGTTTCCTGGATGGTGATAATTGTTAGGACCGTTCCGTTGTTGACTCCCTCTGTAATCGTTTCTGAAATTGCCACTATTGTTATTGTTTGGGTGATAGTTCCTGGGCGCATTATTCCCACGTTGATTTCCTTGGTAGTTATTTGTGTTGTTTGGTGGTGGCTTATTGTCACCCTGTTGGTTTGGTGTGGATGGCCCTTCATTTGGTCTACTATTTCGGAAACTCGTGAATCTGTTCTTGCGGTACTGCCATTCGTGTTCATGGCTCTCTAATAAACTAGCCATGTCCTGAATTGTCTTGACTTGACTATACATACGGGCTTTCTGGATCGCATCGTCATAGTGGTACGATAATTGTATTACTAAACACTCTTCCGGAATGCGTGGTTCCAAATTCCTGGCCATGCAGATTTTTCCTAGAAAGTATGAGGTTAATGTTTGTCCGTTTTGGTTTTCATACCTGCCGTTACTTAAATTGTTACGGACCATGTTCTGGGTTGACTCTGACCAGTACTTTGCTTTGAATTGGGTTTTAAATTCTTGGATACTCTGGATGTCTGGTCGTGTGGCGGTCCACCAGTTGTCATATGTTTCCTTAAACATGTCATCTAACATTCCCCTCACTGCTGTCCATCGTGTTTCACGGTTCTTTATTATTAGTTCTTCTACTCTCTTCAAAAACTCCATCGGGTTGCGCTTATAGTTGCGGAAATTTATTGTATCTCTATTGTCATTGTTAAATATTTGGTTGTGGTTACATGATCGGTCACGCCAGGCATCCACTTCTTCCTGTAATAATTCTTCTCGTCTATGTATCTCTTCAATTTTTTGTTTATTCTTGTCTACTTTACTGTCGATTTTATTTAAATTGCTGTACACCCCTTCCATTCTTTCTCCCAGGTCTGTTCGTATCACTGCTGTCTCCTTCTGATTCTCTTCCCGGACTTGATGCACGTCCTGGTTCACTTGTTCCCACCTTTTGGTTGTTTCTTCGTGACATTCCTCAATTCTCCTTTTGGTTTCTCCTTCGAGGTTGTTGATTTTATTGATTACCTCCTCCCGGACTTCGGAAACAGTTTCATTGGTTTTCTCCAGTTTCTCCAACGTCTCCTCTAATTTTTCATTTGTTTCAGTGATCTGCTGTTTAGTCTCTAGCCAGCATTCCATCAATTGGTGTTGTAATGTTTCGTTATTCTGATTAATGGTTTGTCTTAACTCTTTCTTAGTACTTTCGTTGGTACTAATTATCTTTTCATTGATTTGTTTCAGACTCTCCTCACTCTTGTCAAATTTTTCATTAATTTGTTTTAGACTGTGACTGGTTTCTTTCTTCATCTGTTTCAGACTCTCCTCATTCTTGTCGAATTTATTGTTCATCTCCTTCAAACTCTCTTCATTCTTGTCGAATTTCTCCTCCTGTTTCTTAAAATTTTGATTGGTTTCTTTCATCATATTATTCATCATTTCCATTAATTTCAGTATGTTCGGGTCTCCTCTAACTTCTCCTTTGTCACCCGCCTGTGGTTCCATTTCTTCGTCTTGGCTTGGTTCTGTTGTTGTTATTACTGTCTCCACTTCTTCAATCGGTGTTCCTTCCTCTTCTTCCCCTCTGTTTTCTTCCATCTCCTTCTCCTTTGCCAATTTTTTTGACAATCCTCTGGTGTGCATATTGTAACCTTTCGTAATCGCCGCTAGAATTTCGTTTTTCTCTCTCTTCTAGCTCCACCGGTTGGTCGCCAATTTGTAAAGGCGTCGTGTGTACGGCTACCGTTTTACTCTGTAAAATGTAAATAATGTACAATTTGTGTGTAATGGGTGTAAAGTGTCTTCTCTATCCGTAGTTCAAATGCATGAAACTTCCGCAGATTTCGTCCGTTGCAAACATACGAATAACCAGGTCTCGATGTTCTTACCTGTTGTTCACTAGGGGTGTGAAAATCCCGGTGGCGCCAAATTGTTTTCTTAAAACAATTAAAATAAAATTCAAAGGTGTATGACCAGCGCGGCTCAAGCGGTTTGAATAATTCAAACATTTCCGCCAGCCTAGGCCAACTGTAGCGATCAGCAGTTCGTTGCGTGGGCTGTGTAAATCGTTAGTCGTCAACACTACTTGTCTGCTAAAATGTACATAAAATATTGTGCACCTCCTAATGAAATTATAACACCGTGGTTACACACAATACTTGTATATTTTTTATTAATGATTAGTTATTCATTTAATACAAATTATTCTACTACAAATGCTCCGGTTATTTATATGAGACAACTACAGGGTTTGACAAATCGATATTTGAACTGATAAACAGACTTTTAGTAATGGCGTCTGTTGGAAATTATACACAAATTATTAATGTTCGTTTGTCATAGGTTCTTGAGATTACGTTAAAAGGATTACAAATGTTTAAGACTAAAAATACACACCCTTACATCAGTTAAACTTAAATAACATATTGTGTAGGTATAATTTGTTTAGTGTAGTGTAGTAAAAGTGTTTACAAGTTATGGATAATTAACAACAGGTTATCTTTGTCAGTTTATAAATTTTCAGTGACTTAGTATTCTTTTTAATCTTTGAAAGTAATTATTTTCAGTTTAGTGAGATTTCGACCTTTAGTGAGAAATAATCAACGTGAGTTTATTTATAAATTTTGGGTAATTTAATAGGTACTTATCACTTCAGTAGATAGGACGAGTTCATGCGATCTGTTATTAATGGGTTATACTGCAATCCTCTTTAATTTGCATTGGTTTGGGACATCAGGCACCTTTTCCAGTTTAATCGGTAGGAATTTATTTTCTTTTTTCGTTAATTCGGCCTCGACCTCAGTAATATGGTTCCAGTCGTCGTCTTACTCCTTGGTATTCACTTGCTAGTAACTTCTTCTGAGATTTTTAATGTTTTAATTGACAATTTTGGTCATTCGAAAACTAGCGTCTATTCAACGAAAGCGTCATATAACGAGTAAAGAAATCTAACGGTAATTAGATACCAAACGACTGCTGTCATAGTAACCAATTAATCCCAATTGGTTAATTCTGAAGTAGTCTATTGTTATCAAATTTTGAATTTTTATTCAAAATGACTGCATATCTTCTTATTGATTACATTCTTCCGTCCTCTTCCCTACATATTAAATATTATCACCACTATTATTATTTCCTTTCAAAGATTAATTTGGTATCCCATAATGTATGTTTTTATGAAATATCAATGTTTGTACAAATCTGTTAATATTTGGTATTTACATTTCTCTTTTAAACTAAATTTTTATTCTAATATTTTTTCTTTAAAACGATTTATAAATTATTCTCGGCTATTTACTTGCCTTGAATTTCTTAATCTCCTGGTTGTTTTTATACAGTTTGCAATTATTTATCATTGACAGTTATACATTTCCTAGGCCTTAGTAGCCATTGATTATTTCTATTTAAATTATTCTCATTATATTTCATCTCATTACAAAGTTTTTGTTCTGTCGTTATAAATGATTTATTTAGTGGTTGTTATGTCTTGAGTTTGTTTTTGTTCTGAACATATGTCAGGATTATTTTTTATGTCTTAATACTTAAAATATAACACTTAGGCCTATGGACTGTAAGTTCCCTCCAGCCATATCCTCTTCATAATTGAAACAAACAATTCTTTACAAGTTATTATTAACTGTTGTTTTTAACATTAATTTCCTTCTTTGCTACTACTCTGAGTAATAAACATCATTACTTCTTGTAAATTTATTTAACTTAATTTCCCTCATAACATAGGGTATTTACCAACTATATTTTTAATTACTTAAGTCTTTACTAATACTTTTCTACATCCCATGTTAACACAAACAGTTTATTTTACCTGGGCTTTCTCCCCTGAATAATATTGTATTCTTTATCTATTTCTAATCTAAACACTATCTTTAATTACCCTTAATTCTATATAAATTCTTTACAATTCCACTCTTAAATCTTTCAATGGTCCATCATTGATTCATTGAGTGTTTACTTATCTATCACTATCTTTTTAATTACACTATTGCTTACAATATCCTTTTTTACACATCACTGTCACTGTTATCACTTTTTATTTTACACTTATTGGTGGGTAAACCCTATTATTATTTCTCTATGTCACTTAATTATTTTCATTATATTTCTCACTATCTCACTATCATTACAAATTTTATTTGTACCTAACGAGTTCATGTCTCTTTCTAGATTTCTTACTTACATATACTACTAATTCGTGGGTTAGTGTATTTTTATTTAATGGGTTTTTATTAATTATGGGTCATATTTGTCACATAGATAATATTAACATTTCTTTTTTATATTGGTTAATCACCGGTTTCGTTCACTTTATGATATTGGATGGTATCATCACCCCCTTCCCTCTTCTACATTATTTGTCTGTGTTTCATCACCTTGGTTCATTTTATTTTCTTTGCAGTTGGTTTGTTCCATTATTTAAATTCATTTTTCTTCTCCTTCACTTCCATCTTGTCTCACTTTATTTTGGTTAATATCTGGCCAATCTCTGGGGTTGGGTTAGTGTCATTTGTCTGTCAGTCTAGTTTGTATTTCTTATTTGATAATCACCTTTGGTTTACTATTCTTCCTCCTTCACTCTTAATTATAATTACTACTTTCATTCTCGTGATTATTTATTTATCAAAATATATTATTTCTTAGCATTTTTTACATACTTATTGATATCAAATATGATCAGGGTTTGGCAATGTTATATAATGCCCTTCCACCAAATTGATCATTTTATAAAACGTGATTCTAAGTTTGATGAAATTATCAATTGTATCGTATCATTTTTTTCACATTATTGAAAATTTATCGTATATATTACATTTATCGTATCATAAAATTCACATTATTTTCTCATATTGCGAACTGGCTTATTGATTTTTTATTATAACTTATTCCCTATAAATCTTATTTTCCATCAAAACTACTCTTATACTGAGATCAGGGGAACATCATCCCTGCTCAGTAAAATGATTGCTGGATTCATTCAACAGACAATCTCAATTAATAATTCTTAAATACAGTCAACTCGTGACTCATAATAATAATAATAATCATAATCATAATATTTGTTGGGAATCTTTTACTTTTATACTTCATTATTGCTCAGTTCGAGTCATATATTGTTTCATCTTTCTTTATAGATACTACTTGATAATAATTGAAGCACTGTTTTTTATTGATACAATTCACATTTTTATTCATTTTTAATTACTCTTTGTTTCATCTCATTTCACATTATAACTCTTAGAATGTTTATTTTATTTATTTCGTTTTGTGATCATTGGTTTGGGTAATTTTACTTCCCCTCTTTCTAAATAGTTGTGGAAGCTGATCATTTTGATTGATATTTTTTTTTTCATAATTTTTTAGATATCATAGTAAGTTATTGCTTCTTACTAGTTAGGAATTTTTTGTAGCTTATTCCTTCATAGTATGTTATGCTTTTCATGCCTCATTTTTTGGCTAAATATTATGGTAATTCAATCTTATTTTGTAGGAATGTTTTGTGACTACACTCCTCTATTATTATTTTTTATTTAGATATTGTAGTAAGTTGGTTGCTCTTACTTTATATGGATACCTTGTAACTTTTTATCTCTCCATTTTTAATTGTTCTAAAATATTATCGAGATATTTGGGTAAGCTTTTCTTACATCTCCTTTTTTGATTTTTCACAATTTTTATTCATCATAATGGTTTCTCTAATGCTTAGTGTAAGCTGTACTTACAAATGTTTTGGAATTTTGACATTCTTTAGAGATCTTTTCTTTATGATATTGGCAAACTTGTTTGTTTGTCACGTTATTTTTCTTTATTTAAAGTATTTTTGTTGGTTAGCTTGGTTGGTAGTCAGTAGTTCAGTCCCGTATTCCAGTGTTTTTTTTTTTTTTATGTATTCCATCCATCTGGGTATGGTTCTTCATCATGTTCCTCTGCTAAGATGTGGTTTATCCGGTATACTCGATGTTCCCCATCGCTACTTGCTTGATTGTGTGGTAGTGCACCAGAATTCTCACTATTATTACCATTTTGATTAGTGTTTGGCTCATGTCGATTGTTCCGGTCATCCACATTGTTCCGGTGATCTTCGAATGGGCGACTTCTTGTATCGGGTACCTGTTCAGAATGCGTTCGCCGATAGTTAGGTGAGTGATGGTTTCTTCTTGGACTCCTTTGTCTTCGTCCCCTTATGTAATTTACCTGTGGCCGGTATCCTCGGTTGTTGTTGTTGTTGTTGTTGTTGTTACCGTTTCCTGGATGGTGATAATTGTTAGGACCGTTCCGTTGTTGACTCCCTCTGTAATCGTTTCTGAAATTGCCACTATTGTTATTGTTTGGGTGATAGTTCCTGGGCGCATTATTCCCACGTTGATTTCCTTGGTAGTTATTTGTGTTGTTTGGTGGTGGCTTATTGTCACCCTGTTGGTTTGGTGTGGATGGCCCTTCATTTGGTCTACTATTTCGGAAACTCGTGAATCTGTTCTTGCGGTACTGCCATTCGTGTTCATGGCTCTCTAATAAACTAGCCATGTCCTGAATTGTCTTGACTTGACTATACATACGGGCTTTCTGGATCGCATCGTCATAGTGGTACGATAATTGTATTACTAAACACTCTTCCGGAATGCGTGGTTCCAAATTCCTGGCCATGCAGATTTTTCCTAGAAAGTATGAGGTTAATGTTTGTCCGTTTTGGTTTTCATACCTGCCGTTACTTAAATTGTTACGGACCATGTTCTGGGTTGACTCTGACCAGTACTTTGCTTTGAATTGGGTTTTAAATTCTTGGATACTCTGGATGTCTGGTCGTGTGGCGGTCCACCAGTTGTCATATGTTTCCTTAAACATGTCATCTAACATTCCCCTCACTGCTGTCCATCGTGTTTCACGGTTCTTTATTATTAGTTCTTCTACTCTCTTCAAAAACTCCATCGGGTTGCGCTTATAGTTGCGGAAATTTATTGTATCTCTATTGTCATTGTTAAATATTTGGTTGTGGTTACATGATCGGTCACGCCAGGCATCCACTTCTTCCTGTAATAATTCTTCTCGTCTATGTATCTCTTCAATTTTTTGTTTATTCTTGTCTACTTTACTGTCGATTTTATTTAAATTGCTGTACACCCCTTCCATTCTTTCTCCCAGGTCTGTTCGTATCACTGCTGTCTCCTTCTGATTCTCTTCCCGGACTTGATGCACGTCCTGGTTCACTTGTTCCCACCTTTTGGTTGTTTCTTCGTGACATTCCTCAATTCTCCTTTTGGTTTCTCCTTCGAGGTTGTTGATTTTATTGATTACCTCCTCCCGGACTTCGGAAACAGTTTCATTGGTTTTCTCCAGTTTCTCCGTCTCCTCTAATTTTTCATTTGTTTCAGTGATCTGCTGTTTAGTCTCTAGCCAGCATTCCATCAATTGGTGTTGTAATGTTTCGTTATTCTGATTAATGGTTTGTCTTAACTCTTCCTTAGTACTTTCGTTGGTACTAATTATCTTTTCATTGATTTGTTTCAGACTCTCCTCACTCTTGTCAAATTTTTCATTAATTTGTTTTAGACTGTGACTGGTTTCTTTCTTCATCTGTTTCAGACTCTCCTCATTCTTGTCGAATTTATTGTTCATCTCCTTCAAACTCTCTTCATTCTTGTCGAATTTCTCCTCCTGTTTCTTAAAATTTTGATTGGTTTCTTTCATCATATTATTCATCATTTCCATTAATTTCAGTATGTTCGGGTCTCCTCTAACTTCTCCTTTGTCACCCGCCTGTGGTTCCATTTCTTCGTCTTGGCTTGGTTCTGTTGTTGTTGTTGGTTCTTCCTCTTCTTCCCCAATGTTTTCTTCCATCTCCTTCTCCTTTGCCAATTTTTTTGACAATCCTCTGGTGTGCATATTGTAACCTTTCGTAATCGCCGCTAGAATTTCGTTTTTCTCTCTCTTCTAGCTCCACCGGTTGGTCGCCAATTTGTAAAGGCGTCGTGTGTACGGCTACCGTTTTACTCTGTAAAATGTAAATAATGTACAATTTGTGTGTAATGGGTGTAAAGTGTCTTCTCTATCCGTAGTTCAAATGCATGAAACTTCCGCAGATTTCGTCCGTTGCGAACATACGAATAACCAGGTCTCGATGTTCTTACCTGTTGTTCACTAGGGGTGTGAAAATCCCGGTGGCGCCAAATTGTTTTCTTAAAACAATTAAAATAAAATTCAAAGGTGTATGACCAGCGCGGCTCAAGCGGTTTGAATAATTCAAATATTTCCGCCAGCCTAGGCCAACTGTAGCGATCAGCAGTTCGTTGCGTGGGCTGTGTAAATCGTTAGTCGTCAACACTACTTGTCTGCTAAAATGTACATAAAATATTGTGCACCTCCTGATGAAATTATATCACCGTGGTTACACTCAATACTTGTATATTTTTTTATTAATGATTAGTTATTCATTTAATACAAATTATTCTACTACAAATGCTCCGGTTATTTGTATGAGACAACTACAGGGTTTGACAAATCGATATTTGAACTGATAAACAGACTTTTAGTAATGGCGTCTGTTGGAAATTATACACAAATTATTAATGTTCGTTTGTCATAGGTTCTTGAGATTACGTTAAAAGGATTACAAATGTTTAAAACTAAAAATACACACCCTTACATCAGTTAAACTTAAATAACATATTGTGTAGGTATAATTTGTTTAGTGTAGTGTAGTAAAAGTGTTTACAAGTTATGGATAATTAACAACAGGTTATCTTTGTCAGTTTATAAATTTTCAGTGACTTAGTATTCTTTTTAATCTTTGAAAGTAATTATTTTCAGTTTAGTGAGATTTCGACCTTTAGTGAGAAATAATCAACGTGAGTTTATTTATAAATTTTGGGTAATTTAATAGGTACTTATCACTTCAGTAGATAGGACGAGTTCATGCGATCTGTTATTAATGGGTTATACTGCAATCCTCTTTAATTTGCATTGGTTTGGGACATCAGGCACCTTTTCCAGTTTAATCGGTAGGAATTTATTTTCTTTTTTCGTTAATTCGGCCTCGACCTCAGTAATATGGTTCCAGTCGTCGTCTTACTCCTTGGTATTCACTTGCTAGTAACTTCTTCTGAGATTTTTAATGTTTTAATTCACAATTTTGGTCATTCGAAAACTAGCGTCTATTCAACGAATGCGTCATATAACGAGTAAAGAAATCTAACGGTAATTAGATACCAAACGACTGCTGTCATAGTAACCAATTAATCCCGATTGGTTAATTCTGAAGTAGTCTATTGTTATCAAATTTTGAATTTTTATTCAAAATGACTGCATATCTTCTTATTGATTACATTCTTCCGTCCTCTTCCCTACATATTAAATATTATCACCACTATTATTATTTCCTTTCAAAGATTAATTTGGTATCCCATAATGTATGTTTTTATGAAATATCAATGTTTGTACAAATCTGTTAATATTTGGTATTTACATTTCTCTTTTAAACTAAGTTTTTATTCTAATAATTTTTCTTTAAAACGATTTATAAATTATTCTCGGCTATTTACTTGCCTTGAATTTCTTAATCTCCTGGTTGTTTTTATACAGTTTGCAATTATTTATCATTGACAGTTATACATTTCCTAGGCCTTAGTAGCCATTGATTATTTCTATTTAAATTATTCTAATTATATTTCATCTCATTACAAAGTTTTTGTTCTGTTGTTATAAATGATTTATTTAGTGGTTGTTATGTCTTGAGTTTGTTTTTGTTCTGAACATATGTCAGGATTATTTTTTATGTCTTAATACTTAAAATATAACACTTAGGGCTTTGGACTGTAAGTTCCCTCCAGCCATATCCTCTTCATAATTGAAACAAACAATTCTTTACAAGTTATTATTAACTGTTGTTTTTAACATTAATTTCCTTCTTTGCTACTACTCTGAGTAATAAACATCATTACTTCTTGTAAATTTATTTAACTTAATTTCCCTCATAACATAGGGTATTTACCAACTATATTTTTAATTACTTAAGTCTTTACTAATACTTTTCTACATCCCATGTTAACACAAACAGTTTATTTTACCTGGGCTTTCTCCCCTGAATAATATTGTATTCTTTATCTATTTCTAATCTAAACACTATCTTTAATTACCCTTAATTCTATATAAATTCTTTACAATTCCACTCTTAAATCTTTCAATGGTCCATCATTGATTCATTGAGTGTTTACTTATCTATCACTATCTTTTTAATTACACTATTGCTTACAATATCCTTTTTTACACATCACTGTCACTGTTATCACTTTTTATTTTACACTTATTGGTGGGTAAACCCTATTATTATTTCTCTATGTCACTTAATTATTTTCATTATATTTCTCACTATCTCACTATCATTACAAATTTTATTTGTACCTAACGAGTTCATGTCTCTTTCTAGATTTCTTACTTACATATACTACTAATTCGTGGGTTAGTGTATTTTTATTTAATGGGTTTTTATTAATTATGGGTCATATTTGTCACATAGATAATATTAACATTTCTTTTTTATATTGGTTAATCACCGGTTTCGTTCACTTTATGATATTGGATGGTATCATCACCCCCTTCCCTCTTCTACATTATTTGTCTGTGTTTCATCACCTTGGTTCATTTTATTTTCTTTGCAGTTGGTTTGTTCCATTATTTAAATTCGTTTTTCTTCTCCTTCACTTCCATCTTGTCTCGCTTTATTTTGGTTAATATCTGGCCAATCTCTGGGGTTGGGTTAGTGTCATTTGTCTGTCAGTCTAGTTTGTATTTCTTATTTGATAATCACCTTAGGTTTACTATTCTTCCTCCTTCACTCTTAATTATAATTACTACTTTCATTCTCGTGATTATTTATTTATCAAAATATATTATTTCTTAGCATTTTTTACATACTTATTGATATCAAATATGATCAGGGTTTGGCAATGTTATATAATGCCCTTCCACCAAATTGATCATTTTATAAAACGTGATTCTAAGTTTGATGAAATTATCAATTGTATCGTATCATTTTTTTCACATTATTGAAAATTTATCGTATATATTACATTTATCGTATCATAAAATTCACATTATTTTCTCATATTGCGAACTGGCTTATTGATTTTTTATTATAACTTATTCCCTATAAATCTTATTTTCCATCAAAACTACTCTTATACTGAGATCAGGGGAACATCATCCCTGCTCAGTAAAATGATTGCTGGATTCATTCAACAGACAATCTCAATTAATAATTCTTAAATACAGTCAACTCGTGACTCATAATAATAATAATAATCATAATCATAATATTTGTTGGGAATCTTTTACTTTTATACTTCATTATTGCTCAGTTCGAGTCATATATTGTTTCATCTTTCTTTATAGATACTACTTGATAATAATTGAAGCACTGTTTTTTATTGATACAATTCACATTTTTATTCATTTTTAATTACTCTTTGTTTCATCTCATTTCACATTATAACTCTTAGAATGTTTATTTTATTTATTTCGTTTTGTGATCATTGGTTTGGGTAATTTTACTTCCCCTCTTTCTAAATAGTTGTGGAAGCTGATCATTTTGATTGATATTTTTTTTTTCATAATTTTTTAGATATCATAGTAAGTTATTGCTTCTTACTAGTTAGGAATTTTTTGTAGCTTATTCCTTCATAGTATGTTATGCTTTTCATGCCTCATTTTTTGGCTAAATATTATGGTAATTCAATCTTATTTTGTAGGAATGTTTTGTGACTACACTCCTCTATTATTATTTTTTAGTTAGATATTGTAGTAAGTTGGTTGCTCTTACTTTATATGGATACCTTGTAACTTTTTATCTCTCCATTTTTAATTGTTCTAAAATATTATCGAGATATTTGGGTAAGCTTTTCTTACATCTCCTTTTTTGATTTTTCACAATTTTTATTCATCATAATGGTTTCTCTAATGCTTAGTGTAAGCTGTACTTACAAATGTTTTGGAATTTTGACATTCTTTAGAGATCTTTTCTTTATGATATTGGCAAACTTGTTTGTTTGTCACGTTATTTTTCTTTATTTAAAGTATTTTTGTTGGTTAGCTTGGTTGGTAGTCAGTAGTTCAGTCCCGTATTCCAGTGTTTTTTTTTTTTTATGTATTCCATCCATCTGGGTATGGTTCTTCATCATGTTCCTCTGCTAAGATGTGGTTTATCCGGTATACTCGATGTTCCCCATCGCTACTTGCTTGATTGTGTGGTAGTGCACCAGAATTCTCACTATTATTACCATTTTGATTAGTGTTTGGCTCATGTCGATTGTTCCGGTCATCCACATTGTTCCGGTGATCTTCGAATGGGCGACTTCTTGTATCGGGTACCTGTTCAGAATGCGTTCGCCGATAGTTAGGTGAGTGATGGTTTCTTCTTGGACTCCTTTGTCTTCGTCCCCTTATGTAATTTACCTGTGGCCGGTATCCTCGGTTGTTGTTGTTGTTGTTGTTGTTGTTACCGTTTCCTGGATGGTGATAATTGTTAGGACCGTTCCGTTGTTGACTCCCTCTGTAATCGTTTCTGAAATTGCCACTATTGTTATTGTTTGGGTGATAGTTCCTGGGCGCATTATTCCCACGTTGATTTTCTTGGTAGTTATTTGTGTTGTTTGGTGGTGGCTTATTGTCACCCTGTTGGTTTGGTGTGGATGGCCCTTCATTTGGTCTACTATTTCGGAAACTCGTGAATCTGTTCTTGCGGTACTGCCATTCGTGTTCATGGCTCTCTAATAAACTAGCCATGTCCTGAATTGTCTTGACTTGACTATACATACGGGCTTTCTGGATCGCATCGTCATAGTGGTACGATAATTGTATTACTAAACACTCTTCCGGAATGCGTGGTTCCAAATTCCTGGCCATGCAGATTTTTCCTAGAAAGTATGAGGTTAATGTTTGTCCGTTTTGGTTTTCATACCTGCCGTTACTTAAATTGTTACGGACCATGTTCTGGGTTGACTCTGACCAGTACTTTGCTTTGAATTGGGTTTTAAATTCTTGGATACTCTGGATGTCTGGTCGTGTGGCGGTCCACCAGTTGTCATATGTTTCCTTAAACATGTCATCTAACATTCCCCTCACTGCTGTCCATCGTGTTTCACGGTTCTTTATTATTAGTTCTTCTACTCTCTTCAAAAACTCCATCGGGTTGCGCTTATAGTTGCGGAAATTTATTGTATCTCTATTGTCATTGTTAAATATATGGTTGTGGTTACATGATCGGTCACGCCAGGCGTCCACTTCTTCCTGTAATAATTCTTCTCGTCTATGTATCTCTTCAATTTTTTGTTTATTCTTGTCTACTTTACTGTCGATTTTATTTAAATTGCTGTACACCCCTTCCATTCTTTCTCCCAGGTCTGTTCGTATCACTGCTGTCTCCTTCTGATTCTCTTCCCGGACTTGATGCACGTCCTGGTTCACTTGTTCCCACCTTTTGGTTGTTTCTTCGTGACATTCCTCAATTCTCCTTTTGGTTTCTCCTTCGAGGTTGTTGATTTTATTGATTACCTCCTCCCGGACTTCGGAAACAGTTTCATTGGTTTTCTCCAGTTTCTCCAACGTCTCCTCTAATTTTTCATTTGTTTCAGTGATCTGCTGTTTAGTCTCTAGCCAGCATTCCATCAATTGGTGTTGTAATGTTTCGTTATTCTGATTAATGGTTTGTCTTAACTCTTCCTTAGTACTTTCGTTGGTACTAATTATCTTTTCATTGATTTGTTTCAGACTCTCCTCACTCTTGTCAAATTTTTCATTAATTTGTTTTAGACTGTGACTGGTTTCTTTCTTCATCTGTTTCAGACTCTCCTCATTCTTGTCGAATTTATTGTTCATCTCCTTCAAACTCTCTTCATTCTTGTCGAATTTCTCCTCCTGTTTCTTAAAATTTTGATTGGTTTCTTTCATCATATTATTCATCATTTCCATTAACTTCAGTATGTTCGGGTCTCCTCTAACTTCTCCTTTGTCACCCGCCTGTGGTTCCATTTCTTCGTCTTGGCTTGGTTCTGTTGTTGTTATTACTGTCTCCACTTCTTCAATCGGTGTTCCTTCCTCTTCTTCCCCAATGTTTTCTTCCATCTCCTTCTCCTTTGCCAATTTTTTTGACAATCCTCTGGTGTGCATATTGTAACCTTTCGTAATCGCCGCTAGAATTTCGTTTTTCTCTCTCTTCTAGCTCCACCGGTTGGTCGCCAATTTGTAAAGGCGTCGTGTGTACGGCTACCGTTTTACTCTGTAAAATGTAAATAATGTACAATTTGTGTGTAATGGGTGTAAAGTGTCTTCTCTATCCGTAGTTCAAATGCATGAAACTTCCGCAGATTTCGTCCGTTGCGAACATACGAATAACCAGGTCTCGATGTTCTTACCTGTTGTTCACTAGGGGTGTGAAAATCCCGGTGGCGCCAAATTGTTTTCTTAAAACAATTAAAATAAAATTCAAAGGTGTATGACCAGCGCGGCTCAAGCGGTTTGAATAATTCAAATATTTCCGCCAGCCTAGGCCAACTGTAGCGATCAGCAGTTCGTTGCGTGGGCTGTGTAAATCGTTAGTCGTCAACACTACTTGTCTGCTAAAATGTACATAAAATATTGTGCACCTCCTGATGAAATTATAACACCGTGGTTACACTCAATACTTGTATATTTTTTTATTAATGATTAGTTATTCATTTAATACAAATTATTCTACTACAAATGCTCCGGTTATTTGTATGAGACAACTACAGGGTTTGACAAATCGATATTTGAACTGATAAACAGACTTTTAGTAATGGCGTCTGTTGGAAATTATACACAAATTATTAATGTTCGTTTGTCATAGGTTCTTGAGATTACGTTAAAAGGATTACAAATGTTTAAAACTAAAAATACACACCCTTACATCAGTTAAACTTAAATAACATATTGTGTAGGTATAATTTGTTTAGTGTAGTGTAGTAAAAGTGTTTACAAGTTATGGATAATTAACAACAGGTTATCTTTGTCAGTTTATAAATTTTCAGTGACTTAGTATTCTTTTTAATCTTTGAAAGTAATTATTTTCAGTTTAGTGAGATTTCGACCTTTAGTGAGAAATAATCAACGTGAGTTTATTTATAAATTTTGGGTAATTTAATAGGTACTTATCACTTCAGTAGATAGGACGAGTTCATGCGATCTGTTATTAATGGGTTATACTGCAATCCTCTTTAATTTGCATTGGTTTGGGACATCAGGCACCTTTTCCAGTTTAATCGGTAGGAATTTATTTTCTTTTTTCGTTAATTCGGCCTCGACCTCAGTAATATGGTTCCAGTCGTCGTCTTACTCCTTGGTATTCACTTGCTAGTAACTTCTTCTGAGATTTTTAATGTTTTAATTCACAATTTTGGTCATTCGAAAACTAGCGTCTATTCAACGAATGCGTCATATAACGAGTAAAGAAATCTAACGGTAATTAGATACCAAACGACTGCTGTCATAGTAACCAATTAATCCCGATTGGTTAATTCTGAAGTAGTCTATTGTTATCAAATTTTGAATTTTTATTCAAAATGACTGCATATCTTCTTATTGATTACATTCTTCCGTCCTCTTCCCTACATATTAAATATTATCACCACTATTATTATTTCCTTTCAAAGATTAATTTGGTATCCCATAATGTATGTTTTTATGAAATATCAATGTTTGTACAAATCTGTTAATATTTGGTATTTACATTTCTCTTTTAAACTAAGTTTTTATTCTAATAATTTTTCTTTAAAACGATTTATAAATTATTCTCGGCTATTTACTTGCCTTGAATTTCTTAATCTCCTGGTTGTTTTTATACAGTTTGCAATTATTTATCATTGACAGTTATACATTTCCTAGGCCTTAGTAGCCATTGATTATTTCTATTTAAATTATTCTAATTATATTTCATCTCATTACAAAGTTTTTGTTCTGTTGTTATAAATGATTTATTTAGTGGTTGTTATGTCTTGAGTTTGTTTTTGTTCTGAACATATGTCAGGATTATTTTTTATGTCTTAATACTTAAAATATAACACTTAGGGCTTTGGACTGTAAGTTCCCTCCAGCCATATCCTCTTCATAATTGAAACAAACAATTCTTTACAAGTTATTATTAACTGTTGTTTTTAACATTAATTTCCTTCTTTGCTACTACTCTGAGTAATAAACATCATTACTTCTTGTAAATTTATTTAACTTAATTTCCCTCATAACATAGGGTATTTACCAACTATATTTTTAATTACTTAAGTCTTTACTAATACTTTTCTACATCCCATGTTAACACAAACAGTTTATTTTACCTGGGCTTTCTCCCCTGAATAATATTGTATTCTTTATCTATTTCTAATCTAAACGCTATCTTTAATTACCCTTAATTCTATATAAATTCTTTACAATTCCACTCTTAAATCTTTCAATGGTCCATCATTGATTCATTGAGTGTTTACTTATCTATCACTATCTTTTTAATTACACTATTGCTTACAATATCCTTTTTTACACATCACTGTCACTGTTATCACTTTTTATTTTACACTTATTGGTGGGTAAACCCTATTATTATTTCTCTATGTCACTTAATTATTTTCATTATATTTCTCACTATCTCACTATCATTACAAATTTTATTTGTACCTAACGAGTTCATGTCTCTTTCTAGATTTCTTACTTACATATACTACTAATTCGTGGGTTAGTGTATTTTTATTTAATGGGTTTTTATTAATTATGGGTCATATTTGTCACATAGATAATATTAACATTTCTTTTTTATATTGGTTAATCACCGGTTTCGTTCACTTTATGATATTGGATGGTATCATCACCCCCTTCCCTCTTCTACATTATTTGTCTGTGTTTCATCACCTTGGTTCATTTTATTTTCTTTGCAGTTGGTTTGTTCCATTATTTAAATTCATTTTTCTTCTCCTTCACTTCCATCTTGTCTCGCTTTATTTTGGTTAATATCTGGCCAATCTCTGGGGTTGGGTTAGTGTCATTTGTCTGTCAGTCTAGTTTGTATTTCTTATTTGATAATCACCTTAGGTTTACTATTCTTCCTCCTTCACTCTTAATTATAATTACTACTTTCATTCTCGTGATTATTTATTTATCAAAATATATTATTTCTTAGCATTTTTTACATACTTATTGATATCAAATATGATCAGGGTTTGGCAATGTTATATAATGCCCTTCCACCAAATTGATCATTTTATAAAACGTGATTCTAAGTTTGATGAAATTATCAATTGTATCGTATCATTTTTTTCACATTATTGAAAATTTATCGTATATATTACATTTATCGTATCATAAAATTCACATTATTTTCTCATATTGCGAACTGGCTTATTGATTTTTTATTATAACTTATTCCCTATAAATCTTATTTTCCATCAAAACTACTCTTATACTGAGATCAGGGGAACATCATCCCTGCTCAGTAAAATGATTGCTGGATTCATTCAACAGACAATCTCAATTAATAATTCTTAAATACAGTCAACTCGTGACTCATAATAATAATAATAATCATAATCATAATATTTGTTGGGAATCTTTTACTTTTATACTTCATTATTGCTCAGTTCGAGTCATATATTGTTTCATCTTTCTTTATAGATACTACTTGATAATAATTGAAGCACTGTTTTTTATTGATACAATTCACATTTTTATTCATTTTTAATTACTCTTTGTTTCATCTCATTTCACATTATAACTCTTAGAATGTTTATTTTATTTATTTCGTTTTGTGATCATTGGTTTGGGTAATTTTACTTCCCCTCTTTCTAAATAGTTGTGGAAGCTGATCATTTTGATTGATATTTTTTTTTCATAATTTTTTAGATATCATAGTAAGTTATTGCTTCTTACTAGTTAGGAATTTTTTGTAGCTTATTCCTTCATAGTATGTTATGCTTTTCATGCCTCATTTTTTGGCTAAATATTATGGTAATTCAATCTTATTTTGTAGGAATGTTTTGTGACTACACTCCTCTATTATTATTTTTTAGTTAGATATTGTAGTAAGTTGGTTGCTCTTACTTTATATGGATACCTTGTAACTTTTTATCTCTCCATTTTTAATTGTTCTAAAATATTATCGAGATATTTGGGTAAGCTTTTCTTACATCTCCTTTTTTGATTTTTCACAATTTTTATTCATCATAATGGTTTCTCTAATGCTTAGTGTAAGCTGTACTTACAAATGTTTTGGAATTTTGACATTCTTTAGAGATCTTTTCTTTATGATATTGGCAAACTTGTTTGTTTGTCACGTTATTTTTCTTTATTTAAAGTATTTTTGTTGGTTAGCTTGGTTGGTAGTCAGTAGTTCAGTCCCGTATTCCAGTGTTTTTTTTTTTTTATGTATTCCATCCATCTGGGTATGGTTCTTCATCATGTTCCTCTGCTAAGATGTGGTTTATCCGGTATACTCGATGTTCCCCATCGCTACTTGCTTGATTGTGTGGTAGTGCACCAGAATTCTCACTATTATTACCATTTTGATTAGTGTTTGGCTCATGTCGATTGTTCCGGTCATCCACATTGTTCCGGTGATCTTCGAATGGGCGACTTCTTGTATCGGGTACCTGTTCAGAATGCGTTCGCCGATAGTTAGGTGAGTGATGGTTTCTTCTTGGACTCCTTTGTCTTCGTCCCCTTATGTAATTTACCTGTGGCCGGTATCCTCGGTTGTTGTTGTTGTTGTTGTTGTTGTTACCGTTTCCTGGATGGTGATAATTGTTAGGACCGTTCCGTTGTTGACTCCCTCTGTAATCGTTTCTGAAATTGCCACTATTGTTATTGTTTGGGTGATAGTTCCTGGGCGCATTATTCCCACGTTGATTTTCTTGGTAGTTATTTGTGTTGTTTGGTGGTGGCTTATTGTCACCCTGTTGGTTTGGTGTGGATGGCCCTTCATTTGGTCTACTATTTCGGAAACTCGTGAATCTGTTCTTGCGGTACTGCCATTCGTGTTCATGGCTCTCTAATAAACTAGCCATGTCCTGAATTGTCTTGACTTGACTATACATACGGGCTTTCTGGATCGCATCGTCATAGTGGTACGATAATTGTATTACTAAACACTCTTCCGGAATGCGTGGTTCCAAATTCCTGGCCATGCAGATTTTTCCTAGAAAGTATGAGGTTAATGTTTGTCCGTTTTGGTTTTCATACCTGCCGTTACTTAAATTGTTACGGACCATGTTCTGGGTTGACTCTGACCAGTACTTTGCTTTGAATTGGGTTTTAAATTCTTGGATACTCTGGATGTCTGGTCGTGTGGCGGTCCACCAGTTGTCATATGTTTCCTTAAACATGTCATCTAACATTCCCCTCACTGCTGTCCATCGTGTTTCACGGTTCTTTATTATTAGTTCTTCTACTCTCTTCAAAAACTCCATCGGGTTGCGCTTATAGTTGCGGAAATTTATTGTATCTCTATTGTCATTGTTAAATATATGGTTGTGGTTACATGATCGGTCACGCCAGGCGTCCACTTCTTCCTGTAATAATTCTTCTCGTCTATGTATCTCTTCAATTTTTTGTTTATTCTTGTCTACTTTACTGTCGATTTTATTTAAATTGCTGTACACCCCTTCCATTCTTTCTCCCAGGTCTGTTCGTATCACTGCTGTCTCCTTCTGATTCTCTTCCCGGACTTGATGCACGTCCTGGTTCACTTGTTCCCACCTTTTGGTTGTTTCTTCGTGACATTCCTCAATTCTCCTTTTGGTTTCTCCTTCGAGGTTGTTGATTTTATTGATTACCTCCTCCCGGACTTCGGAAACAGTTTCATTGGTTTTCTCCAGTTTCTCCAACGTCTCCTCTAATTTTTCATTTGTTTCAGTGATCTGCTGTTTAGTCTCTAGCCAGCATTCCATCAATTGGTGTTGTAATGTTTCGTTATTCTGATTAATGGTTTGTCTTAACTCTTCCTTAGTACTTTCGTTGGTACTAATTATCTTTTCATTGATTTGTTTCAGACTCTCCTCACTCTTGTCAAATTTTTCATTAATTTGTTTTAGACTGTGACTGGTTTCTTTCTTCATCTGTTTCAGACTCTCCTCATTCTTGTCGAATTTATTGTTCATCTCCTTCAAACTCTCTTCATTCTTGTCGAATTTCTCCTCCTGTTTCTTAAAATTTTGATTGGTTTCTTTCATCATATTATTCATCATTTCCATTAACTTCAGTATGTTCGGGTCTCCTCTAACTTCTCCTTTGTCACCCGCCTGTGGTTCCATTTCTTCGTCTTGGCTTGGTTCTGTTGTTGTTATTACTGTCTCCACTTCTTCAATCGGTGTTCCTTCCTCTTCTTCCCCAATGTTTTCTTCCATCTCCTTCTCCTTTGCCAATTTTTTTGACAATCCTCTGGTGTGCATATTGTAACCTTTCGTAATCGCCGCTAGAATTTCGTTTTTCTCTCTCTTCTAGCTCCACCGGTTGGTCGCCAATTTGTAAAGGCGTCGTGTGTACGGCTACCGTTTTACTCTGTAAAATGTAAATAATGTACAATTTGTGTGTAATGGGTGTAAAGTGTCTTCTCTATCCGTAGTTCAAATGCATGAAACTTCCGCAGATTTCGTCCGTTGCGAACATACGAATAACCAGGTCTCGATGTTCTTACCTGTTGTTCACTAGGGGTGTGAAAATCCCGGTGGCGCCAAATTGTTTTCTTAAAACAATTAAAATAAAATTCAAAGGTGTATGACCAGCGCGGCTCAAGCGGTTTGAATAATTCAAATATTTCCGCCAGCCTAGGCCAACTGTAGCGATCAGCAGTTCGTTGCGTGGGCTGTGTAAATCGTTAGTCGTCAACACTACTTGTCTGCTAAAATGTACATAAAATATTGTGCACCTCCTGATGAAATTATAACACCGTGGTTACACTCAATACTTGTATATTTTTTTATTAATGATTAGTTATTCATTTAATACAAATTATTCTACTACAAATGCTCCGGTTATTTATATGAGACAACTACAGGGTTTGACAAATCGATATTTGAACTGATAAACAGACTTTTAGTAATGGCGTCTGTTGGAAATTATACACAAATTATTAATGTTCGTTTGTCATAGGTTCTTGAGATTACGTTAAAAGGATTACAAATGTTTAAAACTAAAAATACACACCCTTACATCAGTTAAACTTAAATAACATATTGTGTAGGTATAATTTGTTTAGTGTAGTGTAGTAAAAGTGTTTACAAGTTATGGATAATTAACAACAGGTTATCTTTGTCAGTTTATAAATTTTCAGTGACTTAGTATTCTTTTTAATCTTTGAAAGTAATTATTTTCAGTTTAGTGAGATTTCGACCTTTAGTGAGAAATAATCAACGTGAGTTTATTTATAAATTTTGGGTAATTTAATAGGTACTTATCACTTCAGTAGATAGGACGAGTTCATGCGATCTGTTATTAATGGGTTATACTGCAATCCTCTTTA
Organism: Magicicada septendecula; assembly: GCA_034769895.1. Taxonomy (NCBI): domain Eukaryota; kingdom Metazoa; phylum Arthropoda; class Insecta; order Hemiptera; family Cicadidae; genus Magicicada; species Magicicada septendecula. The sequence goes on along the minus strand of CM068367.1, from coordinate 704,064,313 downwards.
ATTTGCATTGGTTTGGGACATCAGGCACCTTTTCCAGTTTAATCGGTAGGAATTTATTTTCTTTTTTCGTTAATTCGGCCTCGACCTCAGTAATATGGTTCCAGTCGTCGTCTTACTCCTTGGTATTCACTTGCTAGTAACTTCTTCTGAGATTTTTAATGTTTTAATTGACAATTTTGGTCATTCGAAAACTAGCGTCTATTCAACGAAAGCGTCATATAACGAGTAAAGAAATCTAACGGTAATTAGATACCAAACGACTGCTGTCATAGTAACCAATTAATCCCGATTGGTTAATTCTGAAGTAGTCTATTGTTATCAAATTTTGAATTTTTATTCAAAATGACTGCATATCTTCTTATTGATTACATTCTTCCGTCCTCTTCCCTACATATTAAATATTATCACCACTATTATTATTTCCTTTCAAAGATTAATTTGGTATCCCATAATGTATGTTTTTATGAAATATCAATGTTTGTACAAATCTGTTAATATTTGGTATTTACATTTCTCTTTTAAACTAAGTTTTTATTCTAATAATTTTTCTTTAAAACGATTTATAAATTATTCTCGGCTATTTACTTGCCTTGAATTTCTTAATCTCCTGGTTGTTTTTATACAGTTTGCAATTATTTATCATTGACAGTTATACATTTCCTAGGCCTTAGTAGCCATTGATTATTTCTATTTAAATTATTCTAATTATATTTCATCTCATTACAAAGTTTTTGTTCTGTTGTTATAAATGATTTATTTAGTGGTTGTTATGTCTTGAGTTTGTTTTTGTTCTGAACATATGTCAGGATTATTTTTTATGTCTTAATACTTAAAATATAACACTTAGGCCTATGGACTGTAAGTTCCCTCCAGCCATATCCTCTTCATAATTGAAACAAACAATTCTTTACAAGTTATTATTAACTGTTGTTTTTAACATTAATTTCCTTCTTTGCTACTACTCTGAGTAATAAACATCATTACTTCTTGTAAATTTATTTAACTTAATTTCCCTCATAACATAGGGTATTTACCAACTATATTTTTAATTACTTAAGTCTTTACTAATACTTTTCTACATCCCATGTTAACACAAACAGTTTATTTTATCTGGGCTTTCTCCCCTGAATAATATTGTATTCTTTATCTATTTCTAATCTAAACACTATCTTTAATTACCCTTAATTCTATATAAATTCTTTACAATTCCACTCTTAAATCTTTCAATGGTCCATCATTGATTCATTGAGTGTTTACTTATCTATCACTATCTTTTTAATTACACTATTGCTTACAATATCCTTTTTTACACATCACTGTCACTGTTATCACTTTTTATTTTACACTTATTGGTGGGTAAACCCTATTATTATTTCTCTATGTCACTTAATTATTTTCATTATATTTCTCACTATCTCACTATCATTACAAATTTTATTTGTATCTAACGAGTTCATGTCTCTTTCTAGATTTCTTACTTACATATACTACTAATTCGTGGGTTAGTGTATTTTTATTTAATGGGTTTTTATTAATTGTGGGTCATATTTGTCACATAGATAATATTAACATTTCTTTTTTATATTGGTTAATCACCGGTTTCGTTCACTTTATGATATTGGATGGTATCATCACCCCCTTCCCTCTTCTACATTATTTGTCTGTGTTTCATCACCTTGGTTCATTTTATTTTCTTTGCAGTTGGTTTGTTCCATTATTTAAATTCATTTTTCTTCTCCTTCACTTCCATCTTGTCTCGCTTTATTTTGGTTAATATCTGGCCAATCTCTGGGGTTGGGTCAGTGTCATTTGTCTGTCAGTCTAGTTTGTATTTCTTATTTGATAATCACCTTAGGTTTACTATTCTTCCTCCTTCACTCTTAATTATAATTACTACTTTCATTCTCGTGATTATTTATTTATCAAAATATATTATTTCTTAGCATTTTTTACATACTTATTGATATCAAATATGATCAGGGTTTGGCAATGTTATACTGTTTAAAACCATGATTTTAAAATGTGTCTGTCCATATGAACACCTTTTTTGATGATGATAATAATGAACCACCAAAAGACTTGTGTCAATTTCGTCAAACATAGCTGCTTTTTTGCTTTCTCTAAAACTTGCAGTTTTCATTTATGCGTACCGGCAGCGATAGTAGCGCATTAAGTAGTCTTTCTCTCTTTGCTGATTTTGTGTCAAACAACGCTTGACACAAAGTGTTTTACGACATACGATGATGACTGAGAATGTATTTAAATTATTAAAGTAGATATTACATTGGCAAAATTTCAGTTACTGGTTAAAAACATTTAACTGTGAAAATACATCTATTCTAAACAAAATAATTTGTGCAAAAGGCCGTATTTCACTTTGTCTGGCTCATTACCATCTCGACCTGAATCCTACAGACCTCGTCTGGGGAGATATTAAAGGAGAACTTGCACGTAATTGTAGTGAATTATCTTTAGACAAAAAGCAGAATTGTTGTGAAAAATATTTGAAAATTGTACAATAGAAAAGTTGAAAAAGTATTGTGCCATACAAAAAAATTGAAGAACTGTAGTAGATTATGGACGATTTTATAGACGAAGAAATGGACAAAATAATTATTTTTATGAGAGAAATTCACATCCAAGTACAAATAAATATTCAGATGACGAATAGGCAAGAAAAATGAATACCATACATATTTATCAATTATTTTCTTATTATTAATAATTATAAATAATTCAAGTTAGTTTATCATTTAAAATGTTTAATGAACATTAATTTTTGCTACTGTGATAGGCACCTCGATTTACACAGGTGGTTGCTTTATGAATTGTTTTTAAAGTATGCCTTACATAAATTTTAGGGTTGGGTTCTATTAATATTATTTTTAAATTATGTACAAAAAAAGGATTTTTAGTATTTGTTAATATATTTTATAGGAACGTGCATAATTATATTATGATTTGTTACTTCCATAGTCTGTTACAAATTAATAGTACATGTAAGTTACCGCACACTAGGAACGAGTTATTGCCGGTATACAAATATCATGAGTAAAATACTGCAGTAAACAGTGTGACTGATGACAATGGAGGGGGTAACGTTCCACCTTCGTTGTGACGTGGTTGTGGTGGCAATCCCTACTCCAACTATTTTTTGTTTGCGGTCGAGCTATAGTTTTGTTTGTACGGTTGAACTGTAGAAAATGTATGGGACTATTGCAGCAACTGCATTTGTGATCAGTAGTGATCATTCACCCTAGAGGGACTATTTGCATTATTATTCACTAATAATAAAATCTAACAAAGTAGTATCATTAAAACCAGTAAATCATTAACCATATAAATGTAAACTAAATCTGGTTGCCTGGGAACGCAATAACGTGTATTCATTATTAAACTGTACAAATAAATAAAATATTATATAACATTGATTATTAAACTGATGCCTATTTTGCATTTTTAAGGATGAAGATTCAGATCTGTGAAACATAGGGTAATTGTACATATTTTGCAATTAACTTGGAATATGGTATACTTCTTTATTATATCTGCTGTTTATATATCACATTAGTTTTCATCTTTTTGGTGTTTCTATCGTGATTCTGATAAGTCATTTCTCTATTTCTTGTTGTTTATAATATAAAATGCATCTTCTTGGATTTCGTTGGCCATGACGTGTCCGTTGATTAACTAAATATAATTAAATCACTACCGACTCAGAACACAAAGTTTTTATGGGTAAAAACGTAAAAGTTTTACCTTATAGCCTGAACCAGTTTTCACTTATTATAAGCTTCATCATAGGCTGTCATTGGGAGCACTGTCCGTCTTGTTCTTGGTGATGGTGTCGACTTTTGAAGGATCGATGTTGTGTGTGTGGGGTGTGATATGTTCGAATAATGTGTGCGATTTGAATTATGTCTGTTCGTTTAGGATGTAGTTTTTATTTGTTTTTGTGTGTTTTTATATTTCCAATTATTCAATTCAAGAGTGTCTAGTTTTTGGCCTTTTGTGTGTACATGTAGAATATCCGTTATTGACAATGTTTTTGTATGTGTGGTTTGCTTCAATGAGGTGGTTTGCAAAGGTGGATTCGGTAGTGGAGTGTAGTGTCTTTGTGTGTTCAATGTACCTTTGTTTGAAGCTATGTCCTGTCTAGCCTATGTAGAATTTGTTGCAATCTGAGCAATTTAGTTTGTAAACACCAGGTAGATCAAATTTGTTTTGTGCTTTATGTGTGTGTGTTCTGTATTGTTTGTAGTTTTGTATGCGATTCTGTATCCTGAATTTGTGGGCTATTTTTTCAGTGTGGTTATTAATGTATGTTAGTGTTATGAATTTGTTGTTTTCTGCCTTTGTTATTTGTTTTGTGTAGGAGTTTACTGACTATTGTTCTGTTGTATCCATTGGATTCTGCTAGATATTTTATCGTGTTTAGTTCATCTTTGTAGTCTTTTTCATCTAGTGGGATGTTGCTAAGTCTATGTATCATAGTTCTGAAGGCAGCTAGTTTGTGTTGTATTGGGTGATTGGAGGAGTTGTGTCTTAGTGTGTCAGTTGTAGTGGGTTTTCTGTATATACTGAATTTGTGTCTGTGTTCAAATTTTGTGATGGAGAGGTCTAGGAAGTTTATGCTAATGTTGTGTTCATATTAGGCAGTAAAGGTTATGTTTTTGTGTATTTTGTTTATGTAGGTTAGTAACTGTTCGCATTGTCTTTTGTTTCCCCTGTATAGAATTATGTCATCAACGTATCTGTGCCAATATAGTATTTTATCTGTGTGTCTGTCATTGTTTGTGAAGATTCTTGTTTTTTCAAAGTGTTGGAGAAAGACCGCTGCTAATATGCTGGATATGGGTAAGCCCATGGGTAGACATCATTCTGTGTGTAAAATTTATTGTTATATGCGAAATAGTTTTGTGATTATGTTCGTAGTTTCTGTTATTTCTGTGATAAGTTCTTCTGGAGTGTTGTTCTGTTTGAGTTTGTTTTGTAGGATGGTGATTGTTTTGGATATGTGGATGTTTGTGTACAGGTTTTTAATGTCAAAGGAGGCTAGTGTGGCATTATGGGGGGGTGTGTATGTATTTTATTTTTGTTACTAGGTCTGTGTTGTTTTTACTGCAATGTTGTTGTTTAGTTGTGTGTGTTGTCTGACAATTTTGTCTAGATGTTTTGCGAGTTTGTATGCAGGGGCATTTTGGTAATTGATAATGTAGTGGATTGGGATTTCTTCTTTATGTATTTTGGGAAGTGCTTGGAGGGTAGGGGCTGATGGTTGGATTTGTCTCATGTAGAGCTTATGTGTTTGGCTTTGTTGATTAGCTGTTTTACTGTGTTTTGGTATCTGTCAGTGGGGTCGTGTTTTAGTTCTGTGATGTTGTTCTGTTCCATGAAGTTTTGTACTTTATTGTGTAGGTCGTCTATGGAGACGATTACAGTCATGTTGCCTTTGTCTGCTTTTTCCTCATATTTGAAATAAAGTCCTACTGATTGTTTTCTTGGACTTGATTGAAGTTAATAGTGTTACTATCATCATTGCCAGTGGAATAATGTGACTTCTAAGAAAAATTGCTTGCTATAATTGTTCAGCATTGTGCCAGTTACAGGCTGGAACTATCAGTTGATGATATAGAGGCAATAAGTAAATTTAAAACTTTCATGAAAAATCTGTTTGCTGAAACTAAAACTTAATTCTGTTTGGAGAGGAATATCTTCACTATTTACCTCAAACGTTCAGATTAAATGAAAGAGAAAATGTAATGTAAATGTAAGGCTTTATCGAGGAAATGTAAGTTTCAGTTGACTTATGTGTGATTACATAGAGGTCATGCTTGCTATCTGACAGCATGAGGAACCTGCTTAAAGAATTGTTGGGCTTCCTTTGACGAATTTTAACATTGACTAGCATGTTAACATTATTTAAAAGTTACTTGTTGCAACTGATACCAGGTACAAAGAATATGAATAGGGAAGAAAAGAATGATAAAGAAATTGCTATATTGTGTAAAATGTTCCATCATGGTATGTTAGCCTAATAAGGTCAAGTTTATATAACCTATTACTAGAACATTTCTAATCATTTTAATCCAACTTTATTAAATTTCTGTTAAAATATTAAGATGCACTAGGAAGCTATGTAAACTATTGAAGGTTAATGACTTGTAATGTAAATTAATTTTCTTTTTAAATTCCTAATTCTGACTACATCTTGAAAATAACAATTTTGCATTATTCTTAGATTACAAATACAGTTGGCCTAATTACTACCTACTGTGGGCAGTAATCTCCTTTCCCCTGCTAAAAATAGTTTTACCACATTTTATAATATAAAGCATTGGTTTTAATATAACATAGAGTATTTGTTTATCTTTATGTGATCAGTAGTTATACAGTTTATTGAGAAATAAACTATTAGTACAAGCCAGTGTGAACACCACTAATAGGTAGTTCATTAATACGATGTTGAACATTGAAAAATCTTTTAATCTTCAAGTCATTATTACATTAACCCAATAACTACACAACACAAAACCTAACCTTAAAATATAATTGGCTTGACAGTGAGTGTAAACTGTTATTTGATTTTGGGGACTGTTAATCATTTAACTCATAGCCTACAGGTATAACTGTCAATGCTGAATGATAAGCTATTGCAAAACACTTCTAAAGCTCAGAACTGCAATAAAATCAAAACTATCTGACACTTGTTAAAAACATGTAGAGAAGTAGTGTACACATGCTTTTACGTGAATAAGTATTGTTTTTATTTATCCAAGTTAGCTGTATATCATCAAAAGGTAGGTAAACTTACGTTGTGAGTGTCACTTTTATATGCATGTACACAGTATGGCAGTTTCAGTGGGACTACTAATGATGCTCATTATACAATGGGCAAAATGTTTGCTAAACAAAACTATGTTCTGATTAAAATGCATCTTTTTCCCCATCTCCAATACAGGAGATCAATCCAGGAAATAAGGTGTTATAAAAAATGTGTCATTTTATTTTGCTCATAACTTTGTGCAAAATAAATGCAGGGGGATGGCTAGGTTTCAACAAGCAGATAATGATATATGGCTCATTTTGTACATCACCATGACAATATAATTCCTTGCCAGGAGCACACTTATCTAGACAATATAAATAATGTATTTTCCAATCTATGGCAAAATTTGACAACAAAGTTATCCATACTTACCGGACCCATCAACAGTTCACAATAAAGTTTTAATTAATTTAAATGTGTTTTGAGGATGATGCAGTAGCACTGCCATAAAGAAAAAGAGTGATTTTTTGAGAAATGCAGTAGATCAATTTGAAATGTTGAAGATATTGTTACGATGGTCACTCTGATCGTCATATGGTACAGTGGAAAACTAAATACAGACACCAATGAAGTCACTAATAACCAGTTTTAATTAATAACAAATAACAATTCATAATCAACTCGTACAGTATATGAACTTAAATTTGTCCACATGCAATAATAATGTCAACTATAAAGAATTTCACACCAATTATAACACACAACCACTTGATATCATTTGACAAATTGCCCAACATAAACTGACTTCAAGTAGCAGCTGTCGCCTATTTATAGACTGCAGAGTTCCAGACTAATGTTTCATAATATGTGTCCTTAACAAACACTTGAAAACACTAGAGATTAGCTTTGGCAGAAACACGCACCTGCTGGCCTGGTCGAGAAGCGTGTAGAATGACACTATCAACTATACAAGAATGTTCCATATTGTATAACACTGCCCCCTCCTTAAGCCTGTTCATCCCAAACTGGCGAACCATATCTGAAAGAATACTTGGCCAGGCAATCTAGGTGAACAACCTTGAATTTCCGCTGTCCTTCGTGTTGAATCCGATAAACAACATCGTTGATTCTCTTTTTTGCAGTGGAAAGTCTTTCCCAGTTAATTTGAAGTTTAGGTAAGCGACCTCAATGGTGCTTTGGGTTGTACAACCAAACCTGATCTCCTTCTTGGAAACCCACATTACTGCTGTGAATGTCATACCGAGTCTTCATTTTATTACTGGCTATCTTTAGCTGTCCTCTTATGAAGCGATTCATTTCTCACAGTTTGTTTCCTAATTGCGAGGAGTAGTTCTGTGGCTCTTGGGACTGAGTCTCAGATGATCTGAACATCACGTCCCCAGGAAGACTAATTTCCTCCCAAAGACCAATTTTGCTGGAGTCGTGCCGATTGTGTCATGTACTGATGACCTATACACCATGAGGAATAGTGGTATACATTAGGGTGGGTCGAAAAAAAATAATTATTTTTTTTTCAAACGCTATAGTGCTTAAAAGTGTCCTGTGGTATGTAGAAAGAAAATGACATAAAGAAAAAAAATATCGGTTGATATCTTCCGTTCGCGCATCACCGCTAAAATTTGTAAAACTTGACAAAATCAGATATTTTCAAAATTTTTTTTTACAATTACCATAATTATTATAAAAGTACTATAGCGCGTTTTGTTTAGTTAAGGGCCCAATAGTATATTTCAGCAAAGAAATAGTTGATATTTTAGTATTAACCGTTCGCGCAGTAGGCTCGAAAATCGCCTGGTTGAGGCTATTTTACCGCTCACCGCAGTTCACATCTGGCCACCGCGCCGGCCAGTGAACTTGGCCGCGCCCCACTCCTGTACCTCTTTCGACTAATATTACTTGTTACAAACTGTGTGTGTGTTTTGTGCCCCTGAGTTCAATCTGCCACTGGCATTAGAGCGTTGTTTTAGTGACGTTATCGTACTGTAGTGCATTTTCGAACTTAAGTGCGGTTGTGTTTTCGTGGTTTTGTGATGATGATGAGTGATTGCTAATATAATGAATACTTCAAAAGTTAGCATAATAACTAGAAAAGATTTTGAATGTCCTATATTTGGTAATCCAAGAGATTTATTAGGAAATAGGCTACCAACGCATGAAGATGTTCTCCGCTGCTGCTTTCAAGAGAGATTTAATTTATCATGTGAAACTAATAATAAGAGGGTAAGTTTCTCAAAAGTTGCCACTATAGTAGCAAATAAAGTTAAGTGTTTGTACGACAAATCATCCATCCCAACTGTGACTGAGTACAGAGTAGTTCAGCTTATTAATGCTTACCATGATTCATATTATAAGCTCAGAAAGTCATACTGCCATGACAAAGATACAACAACATACAAAGAAAAAATTGTGCAGTTTAAGATAAACGCATCCTCCCTGTTTGACATTGGCGCATGTAAATGTATTATCAATATAGAATGTACATGCAAAAAAACTCCAGACGCATGTAAATGTCCATTATCAACTGACTGTATTTGTGAAAAAGAAAAGAAAATTCCTGTAACAGAGTTACGATTTATGTTTATGGAAAGGAAATATGGATGAGGGAAAATTGGCCCACTGGACCTAAAGGAAACTCAAAGAAATAAGGAAAAACTAAAGCGAAAAATGCGATATATTCCACAAATTGAGTCCTCAGCATCAAACGAACAACAGGAAGTCACCTTAAACATGGAAGATTCAGATTTCAAGCATTCAAATCGTCCACCTAATATTTCTGAGGATGACGATTCTGATTCTGAATTTGAACCAGAACCTAGTACATCATCTGCGTAACCACAGTGGCAAATGTGAATCAAATTAAAAGCCACAGCTTTAAATAGTGATCGCTATTGTGTGTCTGATCGTGCAACTGCTGCCATCGCTTCGAGTGTACTACAAGACATGGGTTTAATTACAGAATCAGATACTTCACACGTAGTGGACAAATGTAAAATTCGAAGGGAGAAAAGCTTAGTTAGAACTGGTTTGCAAAGTAAAGAGACAACAGAAATCTATGGCCTTTATTTTGATGGCAGAAAGGATGATACATTATTTGTAGAAAAACTTAACACAAAGCACTTTCGAAGGAGCAAAAAAGAAGAACATTATTCATTAATTAGTGAACCGGGATCAAATTACATAGGTCATGTTTCTCCCAGTACCAGTTCAGCTTCTGACATAGCTATCAGTATAATATCTTATATTTCACAGATTGGATTATCTCTTGACAAACTAGAAGTGATCGGATGTGATGGCACTGCAACCAACACTGGGATGGAAAAATGGTGTAATTCGTCAAATTGAATTACATGTGGGAAGACCTTAGTTCTGGGTCGTTTTGTCACTACAAAACGGGCGAAGAGCTGCACATCAAAAGTTGAAAAAACCGATATTTTGTCCGTTTTTCAATAGATTGTGCGAACGGTTAATACTAAAATATCAACTATTTCTTTGCTGAAATATACTACTGGGACCCTCAACTAAACAATATGCACTATAGCATTTTTAAAATAATTATGGTAATTGTAAAAAAAATTTTCAAAAATATCTGATTTTGTCAATTTTTACAAACTTTAGCGGTGATGCGCGAACGGAAGATATCAACCAATATTTTTTTTCTTTATGTCATTTTCTTTCTACATACCACAGGACACTTTTAAGCACTATAGCGTTTGAAAAAAAAAATTATTATTTTTTTTCGACCCACCCTAGTATACATTGGTCCCAGTCTGTTTGGTTCTCATCAACAACTTTTGCAAGATGCTGCTTAAGTGTCCTATTGTACCTCTCAACCATTCCGTCTGACTGAAGATGGAGAGGCATTGTCCTGGTCTTTCAAATTCCGAGTAGATGGCATAATTCTTTAAACACTCTTGATTCGAAATTCCTCCCTTGATCTGTATGGATTTCCATAAGCACTCCATAACAGCAAAAGAAGTTGTGGGGTAACACCTTTGTCACAGTGCTAACCTCCTGATTTGGAATAGCACAAGCTTCCACTCACTTAGTAAAATAGTCACCTATAACCTTGATGTAGCAGTTTTCATCATCAGTAACCTGGAAAGGTCCAGCAATGTCTATAGCAATTCTCTCAAATGGCAGTCCAATGTTATACTGTCTCATTTTCCTCCTGCTTCTGGTTTGTGGCACATATTTCAAATTCCATATTTCTTGGAGCATATATTTCAAATATCCGACACCATTCCTCTATGTCGTGCCAAAAATGAAGCCAATAGAATCACTTCCATATTTTGTCATAATGCCAAGATGACCTCCAGGTGTTCCATCATACAACTTCTTCAAAACAGACTGTACTTTACTTCGGGGAACTATCAACTGCATGACCACATCTCGTCCATCTGCACTTCCCAAGCCCTTTTCAGCAATCCGTTCTCCAGGGTAAGATATTCCCATTGTGCCTAGTAGCCCTTCAGCACTTTGGAACCATGGCATACATCTTGCCAATCCAGATGGCGATCTTCCTCTTTTGCTGTCAAGATTGGTCCTATGTCTTCATCAGTCATCTGTTTTTGTCAAAAAGCTTGTGTCATCCAGCTGTCTGCCAGGAAATCTACCGCGATGGCTTGAACATATTCGCTTGCGTTCTGTTCTTCCTTTCTGTGACAATGTCATCAGTCTTCCAAGCACGGTCTTCAAGATAAACCATCTGCATTACCATGCAGGCGCCCCCGCCTATGGTGTACTGTTGGAGACGATTGAGCTACCTTGCTAACTGGCCTTCTGGATTTTTAAATCTCAAGAGCCATGCAAGTGCAGCACGGTCAGTATGTAGTGAAAACTCTCTCCCATAGATGTATTTATGGAAGTGCTCCAAAGATCGGACAATTGCCAGCAACTCTTTCCTTGTAACGCAATAATTTCTCTCTGATTTAGAAAGCCTCTTGCTGTAATACGCTTTTACTCGTTCTTCACCATTTTGCACCTGAGATAAAACTGCTCCTAGACCAGTTTTACTTCCATCTGTGTCTACGATGTACTTCCCTTCAGAAGCTGGGAAATCTAGAATTGCCTGTAAACATAATAAAATTTTCAAAGTCCTGAATCTTGATCAATGCTTAATCACACTCTTTCGACCACTAGAAGTTTCGTTTATTTTCCATTAGCTCATGTAGTGGTTTAGCAATAGTAGCTAAGCCTTTCACAAATCGTCTGTATTATGAGCATAACTCGAGGAAACTCCGAACTTTGTGTTTACTTTTTTGGACATTTGTACTTTGTATAGATATCACATAAGTAAGAAACAGATAAACTTCCAAGTATATAAAATAGAAACATATTACAAACATTATTTGGTAAAGAAATAGGTAAGTAAATATTTAAACAGAAAGAAAAATCATTTAGCGAGTTGAAATTTTCTAGCTTTAATTAATGAAAATTCCCAAATAATATCGTGTTCATCAAGTTGATCCAAAATATCTAACTCTATTGATATAATTGCAAGACTTGAAAGTTTGAGAGTCTGTCTTGTACGATTGTGGAGCCCAAGTAGCACCACCCAATTATTGTAAGTTGTTTTTAATAATTTTAAGTTCAGGAAAGGATTATTCTGCAGATGCTACAGATACTGGTAATGACAAAAGAATCCGAAGAGCAATTGTAAGATTTGGATAAACTGTGAATAAGTCGTTTGAATAAATATACTGCATTATCTGATGTACATTGTTTTTAAAGTTAGAAATAAGTGGTTCACAGTATAAAATTTCTTCGCATAAATCGTCTGTGTCAATGTCCGTTCTCTGAACAGAATGATGTTTTGGTACTTTACTAATTTAAAATGGCGTACAACTTAACAGGTCAGGAGCACCAGTCATAAAAATTTGGCGAGAATACCTGTCCAGAGCACCGGAAAGGTTCATACAATTAACTTAATGAATAATAATGTTTTCAAATATTTCCTCCTTGCCAGAAATTTTTGGCGCCTGTGTGTATCACACACTTTGCACATTGTGTCAGCACGCCACTGATGAATTCCAATAAATGTTTGAGGATATATGTAGCATATGCAAACAGCTACACTTAAAAAATACAAAAACTCAACCAAAAAGCAATATAATTAACTGCAATAATACTTTACAGACTACAAATAGGAAATGTTCAAATTATGTCTTATGTGTTATAAATATATTTCAAAGAAAAAATGTTTTCTACATGTTTTATATTGTGGCTGTACCTCTGGTGAAGTTCACGTATATACTTTAAAAAAAAAGACATTAGAATTTTATGTGAATAAATTAAATACAAAATGTGATAAAATAGTCAATGACTAAATAAGTCTAAGAGTTCTTTCCAGCGGTTGCCATAATTTATAAGTGTATAAATAATTTAGACTTTCTTGTATTAATTAAATTACATTATTTAATTGAAAATAAATATGAGGGATTCAACAATTATATTGAATGTTTCAATGGTTACATGAGTCAATCAACCACTGATTGAGTTAATACTTAAAAAACAATAAATAAATAAATAAATAAATAAAGACTGAAAATTTTGTTTCTTATTTTATAAAGAGTTTTAAATTATGCATAATTATAATGATTATACATATCATTATACAATTATAAAGCAAATATTTAAAAAGTTATTAAGAATTTAAAATTCTATGACAAATATTGAAACTAACTGCCAAAACAGGAAATGGTATAAATTAGTTTTATTGAAAATACCGTATATTTAGTGATGGCTAACTGACTTAAGATTTACTTCTGAAATTTTAAACAAGTTACCTGAAGTTTTTCTTTTGTTCTTTTCCATGCCTCCTTCCATGTCTTTCCAATGAAGAGTTTCTCCCCTCTGTTGGTTTCTATTGTCTTCTGAAATAAAAATTTATAGTATTTTTAATAAATTATGACACAGGTTTAGAAAGCACCTGGTATTGATGAAAACTGATTGAAAATGATCAAATACATGGGAGTGGAAGGAAATGATATGTTGCATTGAATCTGCAATTAGTATGTAATAAACAGATGATATAAAACGACTAGAATATAATAGTGACATTACAAATATGTAAGAAAAGAAATTTTTAACTTCAATAACTTTCAAGGATTATTTTTATAATGGATAGGACATAACATTTATGGAAGGCTTATAGAAGACACATTAAGGATGTGTATGAAAGCAGCAATAGAAGATACACAGACAGGGTATAGAGCTCTGAGATCAACTCTTTGTGACAAGTCAAATAGACTGAAAAGGTACTGGCAAATAATGATAAGCTTTTAGTATGTATGACTGATTTGGAAAAAGCCTTTGACAGCTTATGTAGACAGGAAATTTGGAGGTTACTGAAGGAAAGAGAAGGTGAATTCATTGGGCACAATATACTTAAGTATGCTGTAATTAAAAATATTCAAACCTATAATAAAAAACAACATGAATTGCAAATAAATAACAAAGCCCAAGAGAATAAATATTTGCTTTTGATAGGAACATCAAGTAGTATTCGCTATTGTATATGTTTGAATATTTACGTTCAGTTTCAACTTGTTTGGTATATCCTACAGAGGTGTATATCCTTTTATGTCTTCTAAGTGTCTTCAAATAATAATTTCACGGAAAATAATACTAGGAGAACTGATTCATACTTTACAAATTCATAATAAATTTTTACTATAAAATTATGCAAAATCTTTTCATACTAATAATTTTATTCTATAATTTCTGAAGCCACATGTATAAAGTTATGCTAAACTGACTGATCTCACACAATAGAAAAAAAAACACAAAAATATAAAACCCAAGAGACAAAAGACAAAATGAAACAAGTTTTATCCTTTGTTTAAATTTAATATAATAATCATAAGAGTGATAAAAAGCCTTCTCATTGAGATGTGGCATTGATACATGGTATTGATCTGATACTTACACAGAAATCGGGTTGGAAATTTTTTGCTACATATTTTTTGTTAAGCTGAGAGGTGTTTTGACATTGGGTCTCATTATTCACACAAAAAAATTACAAGATAAGTCCACAAAATGAACAAATTTACAGTTTACCACTTATATACACATACATACAAAGAAAAACCATTGGATTAAAATATTTTACTACTTTGCTATCATATATTGATCAGTCATGGTGAAATATGCAAAGCACAGAGAATAAAGAACACTGATATTCCTTACTAAAAACATACTTTTGTACCACTGTCCTTTTTCTATGAGCTGTGTATATTTCTCCAAGTCTGATAAAGCTTTTGTGACAGTGAATATTCAAACCAGTTTTTTTAATGTATATATTTACTGGAAAAATTTGGTGATTTTGCATAAAATAATTTTTAATTATAATGTGTTTTTAAGTCTGACTGTAATATTATATCAATATATGTGTAGGCATACATGTCTTCACCACACACACACACACACACACACACACACACACACACACACACACACACACACACACACACACACACACACACACACACACACACACACACACACACACAGTGCAATCAGTATGTAAATATTTGTACTGAATGGACATAAATATACAAATATATCATATAAACATTCAGTAGAATCCTCATTTTGTTTTATTTATTGATGGTGAAATTATTAATATACCGAATTAACATTTACTTACACATTACATTAAATATATAAGCTACATAAACAAAAGTTTTATATAACAATTTGGACATTGTAAAAAACTTATTTCTGAAAACAAAAAAAAATTAATTACGGTATATTACATACTTATTACCAATTAATATTGTTATGATTGTGACAAGTCAGCATTTACCCATTAGACTTACATATATTAACAAAATCTCTTTCACAATAGATTTTCTATGTGACAAAGAACTCTCAAGAATAGGTTTGTCTACATGTTACTACAATTTTTATGTACTGTATTATTTTTTCCATAGCCTTAAACATGTTGTATAAACAGACTACATTATTATATAAAACTGGACTCTTAAAGACATGGAGCTGAGTTGAATTCTGTTTCTAATAAATTAACAAATTAAAAATCAAATGGTAGTATTAAAATTTTGAAATACAATGAACTATAGAACAATGGAACAGTGGTATTAAACTGATGGTCACAATGTGTACATGTCCTTCCTATGTTTTTCTGAATATGAACATTTCCACATTATAAGAAAGAATGACTGCCAATCATAAGGAGAAAAAATACGAGAATGTATAATAAGTATGAATAAAAAACTGAAAATAAAAAGTCAAAAAGTCAGTTAAAAATAATGTCTGATCTTTCAAATGCTAATATATAATACGTACTGTACAATGTATAATGTATTTACAGAATTTATAATGTAATGTAGCAATTCACATTTGGCACAAGAGAGGAGGATTTGAGCATTTGAAGGAAACTACGTATTTAGGCACCATTACACAAGCATGACTTTGTACAGTTCTGGTTGTTGGTCACTATTTGCGCAAGAAATTTCAGTGTGTAAACAGGTTAATATACCCTTGGAAAACCAATGGTTTGGCTTGGGTATGGTCAGTCCATGTTTGACAAAACTGAGGTTAACAAAACTCTTGAAAGTATACAGTTTTCCTCCAGTCAGTTCTGTATTTAATATGCATGCACAACTGTTTATATTTTCTAATCATCAGCTGAGTCAAATTTTAATTCACAAATTGAAAAATAAATTTTGTTGATGTCTCCTAAAGTTTTTTGTGTAAACAACTATTTTCTGTTCTGTTAGGTACTTTATTAATTTTGTTAATTTAATATGTTTACAATCAATTGTGCCGTAACTATTTACGGTAACTTACGAATTTGTCATAATCAAATTTCGGCATAGATGCTTTCATTGGATATTGGACGCTCACGCTATCTATGAGACACTTTGGACAACTTGACTTTTCGTTCTCGCGGCGTGGAGCGGGGTTGTCGTTGAGAAGTCGGGAGGCATGTTGGAGACTCGGGGAGTTGTTGTCAGCTGTTTTGTCCAGGACAGCGCTTGGAAAAGTATTGTTGTTTTTTTTAAATGCCGGGGTTTTTTTTTTAAAATTGATTATGGCATAAAAGGTGTGCCAAGGGGTCTCTGGCCTGGCAACTGTGACCGTGTTGTGAGACCAAGATGGAATGCGTAAGTAGATTGAGGAATTCGGCCTTAGCATGTGCTTTGCAAAATCGGACAGGTATGCAAAAATGAAAATTATTAAATTTTTCCTAGGATGTGCTTTCACACTACTTTTGTTTTGGGTCAAGTGTGGGCCTGGCTAGTTCTTAACAAAAAAAAAAAAGAACAACAGTGGCTTTAATTCTGGATGTGTTTTTTTACTTCACTGAATACCTGGACTATTCAGGTTACTGTAGTCATTGCAAATTCTTTCCTGAACGCAAGTTTTTTTCAAAAGAAAAGTCTGTTGAACTTGACTAGCTTCTGATATTTCTTTTAAATGGTCATGTCAGCTTCTCACGCTGCTAGTAGTGACAGTAATTCCTTATGTGCAAAACTTTTTTACACGCAAAAAAAAAACAAAAAACAAAAAAAAACTTAAGAAAATGTGTTAGGATTTGGCCGGCGTGCTCATGGGCCTAGTGAAGCGAAATCTAGCCGAGTTCCTTAATCTCTCTCAGTATTATTCAGTGTTGTTCATATAAATGTCTTGTGTTTGAATTGTGAAAAGCATGTAATGTCCAGTATACATTTTTTCTATAATCTGTGTTGAACTTATATTGTGTCTGCCTTTTATTGGAACGTATAAATCTGATTATGAAAAGAGCTGCAGATCACATACAATTGTAATAATACATTGCCATGTACTACAACTGTAATTCAGAAGTATTCAGATTGTTAATAGAAATGACTGAACTTTTGTACAAGATGAAATTTCCACTTTGGGATTTAGTAATTATTCTAATTCTCTATCAATGTACAGTCATTGTTAAAATTCTTTTGTATATGTATATAGTACTCATAATTCTATGCACAAAGCATGTTTACATTTTTGAGAGATATATACCTGATTATTTGATAGTTTTTTTTATAAGGGTGTGCACTCTGAAATCAGCAAGCCATTGGGCTACACAAGTTTAACCCTCCAGTGGGCGCGCCCGCGGCAGAAAGCCGCAAATTTTAGTTTCTGATCTGTCCCCTAGGTACCGGTAGTGTTTATTGTCTGTTCTGCCTAGTATGCAATTTTCATGATAGATGGCAGTATTTCCGACATGCGGATAAATCATGTGCATAACGCTTCAGTAGCTGTTGTGCTTTGAAAAGAGAGTGACGTGTCTGCGGCTATTTTGCCGCCTGCGCGCCCAGTCATGTAAGTGTTAATTTTTTTTTAGTTTTGTGATTTATTTTTTATTTTTCATGCATATTTTGACCATTACCATAGAATCAAACTTCTTCTTAGAGCTTGGTTAGGTTTTGTTTTGAATCTTTTGGTTTTCGCCTATTCTATATACCGGTGCCTGTTTTTCCTATGTTATCTGAGTTTGTGTTTACGTTCAGGTCTTGTCGATTTGTGCGCCCTGAAGATTTTTGAGAAAGTACTCATAGAATTATCAGAATTTTCGGAAGGAGAAAATGAAGAGGATGAGTCAGATGACCCAGATATGGAGGATGAAATGATACAAGCTGACAACCACAGCAGTGACTCAGAGCAATCAGCGGATGAAGCAGATGCCGATCAACTAACTGTGACAGAAGTCGCTGAAGATGATTACCATTTTTACATCGGGAAAGATGGAGATACGCTTTGGATGAGTAACCCTCTATCTTCAACTAAACAGAAGGCCAAAAATATTATGAAAATAATGCCAGGTCCAAAAATGAATGCTACAACTGCGCAGAAAGAAGTAGAGACGTTTCACCTGTTCATTACTGATGCCATGATAGATGATATTGTAACTCACACTAACAGATACATTCAGAAAAAAAGAAATGATGTTAACTATGGTAGAGATAGAGACTGTAGAGAAACTACAAAAGTGGAGGTCAAGGCTCTCTTTGGTGCGTTATACTTGATAGGCATAAAAAAGGGATCACATACAAATTGTGCTGAACTGTGGAATTCCAATGGCACAGGAATGATAATTTTACGCGGGCTCTTCAGTTATAAGCGTTTCCGATTTCTGCTTCGAGCCCTTAGGTTCGACAATTTAGATACACGGAACGAGCGAAGAGCCATGGACAAACTTGCACCTATTCGTGATTTTCACCAAAATTTTGTGAATAACTGTTTGACTCACTACAATGCCAGCGAGTTTGTGACTATTGACAAGATGCTACATGCTTTTAGGGGGCGATGTGGCTTCATACAATATATACCAAACAAGCCAGCCAAGTATGGGCTGAAAATATACGCACTCTGTGACGCAAAAACTTTTTATACTCTCAACTTAGAATATATTGTGGCAAGCAGATGCCTGGTCCCTATCTCAAATCGAACAAACCAGATGACATTGTGAAAAGACTGGTTGAACCAATAAAGGGTTCCAAACGAAATATCACAACTGACAACTACTATACAAGCTACACTCTGGCTAAAGATCTTGAGAAGGGGCTGACCTTACCCGGAACTATGAAAAAAAAATAAAACAGAAATACCACCAGAATTCCAAGCCAACAAAACAAGAGAAATCAAGTCGACGCTCTCTGGTTTTCAGTATGATTTCTGTTTGTCTTCTTCGGCACCTAAAAAAAATAAGGCGGTGATATTTCTCTCATCGATGCATGATACAAATGAGACAGACGAAGCAACCAGGAAATCCACAATAAACCTGGATTACAATGCCACAAAGGGAGGAGTTGATACGGTTGACCAGATGTGTGCATCCTACACAACTTCTAGAATAAGTAGAAGATGGCCTCTCGTGCTGTTTTATCGGCATCTTGATATCGCGGGAATCAACGCCAACATAATTTTCAAATACAACAATCCTGATAACCGAGAAAGAAGAAGACTGTTTTTGAAGAATCTGGCACTTAGCCTTATGGAAACTCATCTGGAAGAAAGATCTAGACTACGTAACCTGCCAAAAGATATCACAGCATTTTTAGCTAAATATAAAAAAGAGGAGGAGGTTCAAGAAGCACCATAACCAGGAATCTGTCATATTTGCGGACGGCATAAGAATAACAGATCAAAAATTGTGTGCCAGAGATGCAGAAATAATGTCTGTAAGAGGCATTCGCGTCAAGAGACAACATGTGTCAGGTGCGACGGCGACCAGGGCCAAGATATGGACGTCGATGCCTAAGCATTATGTTTTTGTGTTTAATAATAATAAATAAAATTTAAAACACCTTAACCAGTCTATCTACTTCTCATACTACCTTGTCTTAGAGTAAAAAAGTGCAATTTACAATTGCGGTAAAAAAGCCGCAGTGCGCCCACTATTGAGTGCGAATTTTGCGCGCCCACCAGAGGGTTAAGGAAAATTGACCACACACACTTGTGAATTCCACACAAGTATATAATTACCTACCTTATGTTTACATTACACTTTACTAATTATATGATTCTCCTTCTTAGCTTGATTGAGATTTCAGAGGGCGCATGTTGTTGTGTAATATAATTGTTTAAATTGTTGTGGCTGTAATAATTGTTGTAGGGTAAAATTGTTCGTTAATTGATTTATAAAAATTGTCTACATTATTAAATTGTTTATAGTACAACCAGAGGGGGACTGTAAAAGGAAAAAAAAACAAAAAGACTTATTGTTAGTAAATGTATTGGATTTCGAAAACCTCTGGATTTACTCTTTGTATTTATTAATGTTAATATAATTATTTCCAAATAGGGAAATTCTATTTGGTGAAGGTTAAAAATGTACTATCGAGGCTTGTTGCATGTCATGGTTATTTTGAATACCATGTAATATATTTAAATATTTTACATATTTTATATATTTCTAATAGAATACTTTCACAGCCTGGATACTATGAAACTCTTATTGTAAGAAAAACAAAATTTTATAGAATCAATAAATTTGTTATTTGAGGAATTTTAACATTGAGGTCACCTCATTGGTCCAATTACCTAATGGTTTCCCAGCATGTGGCCATTCTTCCACTAGGAGGCTTCTCCTGGTTAAAGTGAACAAGTGAGCCGGTCATCCAGGTAAGTTGTAGATTTTTTATATTCCTTTTTTAGGTTGTCAAACTTGAAAAATGTGTTTAATTCGGAAAGTTGAAAATTGTGTTGTGATGTCATATGGAAGCATGCTGGGCCCATAACCCAGAGGCCCGTGGATCGTAACCACGCTCTGCTACCATTTGTGAGCCGCTCATCACCAATGACATCACACAAATCATCTATCAATCATGTATCATATCAAAAAAAAAATCATGTACGTATCATGTGTGTGTCATGTATGTGTGTAATCATGTGTGTAAATCATGTATGTATGTGTCATTTATCTATTAATCGTGTAGGTTTTTATGCTAATAGTCTTTGATTGAGCGCATCATTATTTTGTTTATAACTAATAATGGTTATTGCTTACACCATAATATATTAGTTAATATAATGGTCACATTTTCTATCACTATATAGTTCATGCAACATTATTTCTTACATTTCTATTATTCTATAATATATCGTAGCAAACCTTACTACACTTTTTACAAAATATAACAGTAATTACACCTTTGTATAGTAACAGTCACTATCTGAAAATGTTTAGGTGCTTTCTAGTCACAATCAAATATTATTCTTAAAACCTAGGTCACAGTTTTATTTTAAATTACATTTATTTTATTAATCAGTTTTATAGTTACAGCTGGTTGTCTAGTTAGTCTTTGCATAATAGGCTTTTTACCTATTTGAACATTGTTCATAATGCAATTCCCTGGAATAATTGTCATAACAGTTCCCCAAAGACATGTTTTACAATTTAATTATATTTTTATACCCTACACTGGTTTTACAAGTTACTAATTACTACTAAGAGTTTATAAGTTAGGCTCATTATTGTAACTGTTTTGTACTTCATTGTTTTTTATTAAACCATCTTTATGTAGAGGGAACCATCACGTCACATAATGCCCACCCCCCTTTTAAGACTGGTTATTTCAGTACTAATTTTGTTAAAATTGCTGAAATAAACGGCTCTCAATATATTTTCTTTAATCCCCATAAAGTTTCTTTATTTCTGCCTGGTTATATGTGCCTTTGACCTTATTTGTTTCTGTTATTGTAAGTTCGTATGTGTTATTTCCATTGTCCTTTGTAATGATATATGGCCCATTATATAGTAATAATAGCTTCTTAGCTAGGCCTTCAATTGAACTAGGAAGTTGTCGATTTCTTAACAATACTCTGTCCCCTATATTATATTTTACTATCTTTGTTCTAAGTTTTTCTTCCCTTCTTCTGCGCAGTTCTGCCCGGTGAAGGATTCTGTTATGCAGGGTGGTTATAGAAAATTCTTCTTGATTCCTTCTTCTGCGCAGTTCTGCCCGGTGAAGGATTCTGTTATGCAGGGTGGTTATAGAAAAATTCTTCTTGATTCATCTGTGGGAATTGGATTATGGATGTAATTTCCCTTGGTGGTGGTTGATTGAACATTACTTGATAAGGCCTGGCCCCTATGGTATCATGATAAGCCAGATTCAGGAACGTTTCGGTAGCTTCTACGTACTCACTCCAGGTACGGTGTTCATTATGGCAATATGTTCTTAAGATCCTCCCCACTTCTCACACACATACAAAAGAATGTACATATACAAAAGAATTTTAACAATGACTGGACATTGATAGAGAATTAGAATAATTACTAAATCCCAAAGTGGAAATTTCATCTTGTACAAAAGTTCAGTCATTTCTATTAACATGCTGAATACTTCTGAATTACAGTTGTAGTACGTGGCAATGTATTATTACAATTGTATGTGATCTGCAGCTCTTTTCATAATCAGATTTATACGTTCCAATAAAAGGCAGACACAATATAAGTTCAACACAGATTATAGAAAAAATGTATACTGGACATTACATGCTTTTCACAATTCAAACACAAGACATTTATATGAACAACACTGAATAATACTGAGAGAGATTAAGGAACTCGGCTAGATTTCGCTTCACTAGGCCCATGAGCACGCCGGCCAAATCCTAACACATTTTCTTAAGTTTTTTTTTGCGTGTAAAAAAGTTTTGCACATAAGGAATTACTGTCACTACTAGCAGCGTGAGAAGCTGACATGACCATTTAAAAGAAATATCAGAAGCTAGTCAAGTTCAACAGACTTTTCTTTTGAAAAAAACTTGCGTTCAGGAAAGAATTTGCAATGACTACAGTAACCTGAATAGTCCAGGTATTCAGTGAAGTAAAAAAACACATCCAGAATTAAAGCCACTGTTGTTGTTTTTTTTTTTCGTTAAGAACTAGCCAGGCCCACACTTGACCCAAAACAAAAGTAGTGCGAAAGCACATCCTAGGAAAAATTTAATAATTTTCATTTTTGCATACCTGTCCGATTTTGCAATAGCACATGCTAAGGCCGAATTCCTCAATCTACATATGCATTACATCTTGGTCTCACCACACGGTCACAGTTGCCAGGCCCGAGACCCCTTGGCACACCTTTTACTTAGCCTTCCATAATCAATTTAAAAAAAAAACCCCGGCATTTAAAAAAAACAACAATACTTTTCCAAGCGCTGACCTGGACAAAACAGCTGGCTGCATGCAACAACTGACAACAACTCCCCGAGTCTCCAACACGCCTCCCGAATTTGTCAACGACAACCCCGCTCCATGCCACGAGAACGAAAAGTCAAGTTGTCCAAAGTGTCTCATAGATAGCGTGAGCGTCCAATATCCAATGAAAGCATCTATGCCGAGATTCGATTATGACAAATTCGTAAGTTGCCGTAAATAGTTACGGCACATACGAATGGAAGCGTACGAACATTCTCGCGGCGTGGAGCGCCAAGATTTACAACAATAGTAACACATAATTACAACAATGGATAACACACCACAACTGACAGAACATGACCAACTATGATATTGAGGTCCCCGCATCCATTTCCAAATTTCGGTTCAGAGGTGGCCAGGCCTACGTCCAACCACGCTCTGCTACCATTTGTGAGCCGCTCATCACCAATGACATTACAACACAATTTTCAACTTTCCGAATTTAACACATTTTTCAAGTTTGACATCCTAAAAAAAAAATATAAAAAAATCTACAACTTACCTGGATGACCGGCTCACTTGTTCACTTTAACCAGGAGAAGCCTCCTAGTGGAAGAATGGCCACATGCTGGGAAACCATTAGGTAATTGGACCAATGAGGTGACCTCAATGTTAAAATTCCTCAAATAACAAATTTATTGATTCTATAAAATTTTGTTTTTCTCACAATGAGAGATTTCATAGTATCCAGACTGTGAAAGTATTCTATTAGAAATATATAAAATATGTAAAATATATTACATGGTATTCAAAATAACCATGACATGCAACAAGCCTCGACAGTACATTTTTAACCTTCACCAAATACAATTTCTCTGTTTGGAAATAATTATATTAACATTAATAAATACAAAGAGTAAATCCAGAGGTTTTCGAAATCCAATACATTTACTAACAATAAGTCTTTTTGTTTTTTTTTTCCTTTTACAGTCCCCTTCTGGTTGTACTATAAACAATTTAATAATGTAGACAATTTTTATAAAGCATTTAACGAACAATTTTACCCTACAACAATTATTACAGCCACAACAATTTAAACAATTATATTACACAACAACATGCGCCCTCTGAAATCTCAATCAAGCTAAGAAGGAGAATCATATAATTAGTAAAGTATAATGTAAACATAAGGTAGGTAATTATATACTTGTGTGGAATTCACAAGTGTGTGTGGTCAATTTTCCTTAAACTTGTGTAGCCCAATGGCTTGCTGATTTCAGAGTGCACACCCTTATAAAAAAACTATCAAATAATCAGGTATATATCTCTCAAAAATGTAAACATGCTTTGTGCATAGAATTATGAGTATATACATATACAAAAGAATTTTAACAATGACTGTACATTGATGAAGAATTAGCATAATTACTAAATCCCAAAGTGGAAATTTCATCTTGTACAAAAGTTCAGTCATTTCTATTAACATGCTGAATACTTCTGAATTACAGTTGTAGTACATGCAATGTATTATTACAATTGTATGTGATCTGCAGCTCTTTTCATAATCAGATTTATACATTCCAATAAAAGGCAGACACAATATAAGTTCAACACAGATTACAGAAAAAATGTATACTGGACATTACATGCTTTTCACAATTCAAACACAAGACATTTATATGAACAACACTGAATAATACTGAGAGAGATTAAGGAACTCGGCTAGATTTCTCTTCACTAGGCCCATGAGCACGCCGGCCAAATCCTAACACATTTTCTTAAGTTTTTTTTTTGTTTTTTGTTTTTTTTTGCGTGTAAAAAAGTTTTGCACATAAGGAATTACTGTCACTACTAGCAGCGTGAGAAGCTGACATGACCATTTAAAAGAAATATCAGAAGCTAGTCAAGTTCAACAGACTTTTCTTTTGAAAAAAAACTTGCGTTCAGGAAAGAATTTGCAATGACTACAGTAACCTGAATAGTCCAGGTATTCAGTGAAGTAAAAAAAACACATCCAGAATTAAAGCCACTGTTGTTGTTTTTTTTTCGTTAAGAACTAGCCAGGCCCACACTTGACCCAAAACAAAAGTAGTGCGAAAGCACATCCTAGGAAAAATTTAATAATTTTCTTTTTTGCATACCTGTCCGATTTTGCAATAGCACATGCTAAGGCCAAATTCCTCAATCTACTTATGCATTACATCTTGGTCTCACCACACGGTCACAGTTGCCAGGCCCGAGACCCCTTGGCAAACCTTTTACTTAGCCTTCCATAATCAATTTAAGAAAAAACCTCGCATTTAAAAAAAACAACAATACTTTTCCAAGCGCTGACCTGGACAAAACAGCTGGCTGCATGCAACAGCTGACAACAACTCCCCGAGTCTCCAACACGCCTCCCGAATTTGTCAACGACAACCCCGCTCCACGCCGCGAGAACGAAAAGTCAAGTTGTCCAAAGTGTCTCATAGATAGCGTGAGCGTCCAATATCCAATGAAAGCATCTATGCCGAAATTCGATTATGACAAATTCGTAAGTTGTCGTAAATAGTTACGGCACATACGAATGGAAGCGTGCGAACGTTCTCGCGGCGTGGAGCGCCAAGATTTACAACAATAGTAACACATAATTACAACAATGGATAACACACCACAACTGACAGAACATGTCCAACTAAGATATTGAGGTCCCCGCATCCATTTCCAAATTTCGGTTCAGTGGTGGCCAGGCCTACGTCCAACCACGCTCTGCTACCATTTGTGAGCCGCTCATCACCAATGACATTACAACACAATTTTCAACTTTCCGAATTTAACACATTTTTCAAGTTTGACATCCTAAAAAAAAAATATAAAAAAATCTACAAGTTACCTGGATGACCGGCTCACTTGTTCACTTGAACCAGGAGAAGCCTCCTAGTGGAAGAATGGCCACATGCTGGGAAACCATTAGGTAATTGGACCAATGAGGTGACCTCAATGTTAAAATTCCTCAAATAACAAATTTATTGATTCTATAAAATTTTGTTTTTCTCACAATGAGAGATTTCATAGTATCCAGACTGTGAAAGTATTCTATTAGAAATATATAAAATATTTAAAATATATTACATGGTATTCAAAATAACCATGACATGCAACAAGCCTCGACAGTACATTTTTAACCTTCACCAAATACAATTTCTCTGTTTGGAAATAATTATATTAACATTAATAAATACAAAGAGTAAATCCAGAGGTTTTCGAAATCCAATACATTTACTAACAATAAGTCTTTTTGTTTTTTTTCCTTTTACAGTCCCCCTCTGGTTGTACTATAAACAATTTAATAATGTAGACAATTTTTATAAATCATTTAACGAACAATTTTACCCTACAACAATTATTACAGCCACAACAATTTAAACAATTATATTACACAACAACATGCGCCCTCTGAAATCTCAATCAAGCTAAGAAGGAGAATCATATAATTAGTAAAGTATAATGTAAACATAAGGTAGGTAATTATATACTTGTGTGGAATTCACAAGTGTGTGTGGTCAATTTTCCTTAAACTTGTGTAGCCCAATGGCTTGCTGATTTCAGAGTGCACACCCTTATAAAAAAACTATCAAATAATCAGGTATATATCTCTCAAAAATGTAAACATGCTTTGTGCATAGAATTATGAGTATATACATATACAAAAGAATTTTAACAATGACTGTACATTGATGAAGAATTAGCATAATTACTAAATCCCAAAGTGGAAATTTCATCTTGTACAAAAGTTCAGTCATTTCTATTAACATGCTGAATACTTCTGAATTACAGTTGTAGTACATGCAATGTATTATTACAATTGTATGTGATCTGCAGCTCTTTTCATAATCAGATTTATACATTCCAATAAAAGGCAGACACAATATAAGTTCAACACAGATTACAGAAAAAATGTATACTGGACATTACATGCTTTTCACAATTCAAACACAAGACATTTATATGAACAACACTGAATAATACTGAGAGAGATTAAGGAACTCGGCTAGATTTCGCTTCACTAGGCCCATGAGCACGCTGGCCAAAATCCTAACACATTTTCTTAAGTTTTTTGTTTTTTTTTGCGTGTAAAAAAGTTTTGCACATAAGGAATTACTGTCACTACTAGCAGCGTGAGAAGCTGACATGACCATTTAAAAGAAATATCAGAAGCTAGTCAAGTTCAACAGACTTTTCTTTTGAAAAAAACTTGCGTTCAGGAAAGAATTTGCAATGACTACAGTAACCTGAATAGTCCAGGTATTCAGTGAAGTAAAAAAACACATCCAGAATTAAAGCCACTGTTGTTGTTTTTTTTTCGTTAAGAACTAGCCAGGCCCACACTTGACCCAAAACAAAAGTAGTGCGAAAGCACATCCTAGGAAAAATTTAATAATTTTTTTTTTTGCATACCTGTCCGATTTTGCAATAGCACATGCTAAGGCCAAATTCCTCAATCTACTTACGCATTACATCTTGGTCTCACCACACGGTCACAGTTGCCAGGCCCGAGACCCCTTGGCACACCTTTTACTTAGCCTTCCATAATCAATTTAAGAAAAAACCTCGCATTTAAAAAAAACAACAATACTTTTCCAAGCGCTGACCTGGACAAAACAGCTGGCTGCATGCAACAGCTGACAACAACTCCCCGAGTCTCCAACATGCCTCCCGAATTTGTCAACGACAACCCCGCTCCACGCCGCGAGAACGAAAAGTCAAGTTGTCCAAAGTGTCTCATAGATAGCGTGAGCGTCCAATATCCAATGAAAGCATCTATGCCGAAATTCGATTATGACAAATTCGTAAGTTGCCGTAAATAGTTACGGCACATACGAATCGAAGCGTGCCAACGTTCTCGCGGCGTGGAGCGCCAAGATTTACAACAATAGTAACACATAATTACAACAATGGATAACACACCACAACTGACAGAACATGTCCAACTAAGATATTGAGGTCCCCGCATCCATTTCCAAATTTCGGTTCAGTGGTGGCCAGGCCTACGTCCAACCACGCTCTGCTACCATTTGTGAGCCGCTCATCACCAATGACATTACAACACAATTTTCAACTTTCCGAATTTAACACATTTTTCAAGTTTGACATCCTAAAAAAAAAATATAAAAAATCTACAACTTACCTGGATGACCGGCTCACTTGTTCACTTGAACCAGGAGAAGCCTCCTAGTGGAAGAATGGCCACATGCTGGGAAACCATTAGGTAATTGGACCAATGAGGTGACCTCAATGTTAAAATTCCTCAAATAACAAATTTATTGATTCTATAAAATTTTGTTTTTCTCACAATGAGAGATTTCATAGTATCCAGACTGTGAAAGTATTCTATTAGAAATATGTAAAATATATTACATGGTATTCAAAATAACCATGAAATGCAACAAGCCTCGACAGTACATTTTTAACCTTCACCATATACAATTTCTCTGTTTGGAAATAATTATATTAACATTAATAAATACAAAGAGTAAATCCAGAGGTTTTCGAAATCCAATACATTTACTAACAATAAATCTTTTTGTTTTTTTTTCCTTTTACAGTCCCCCTCTGGTTGTACTATAAACAATTTAATAATGTAGACAATTTTTATAAATCATTTAACGAACAATTTTACCCTACAACAATTATTACAGCCACAACAATTTAAACAATTATATTACACAACAACATGCGCCCTCTGAAATCTCAATCAAGCTAAGAAGGAGAATCATATAATTAGTAAAGTATAATGTAAACATAAGGTAGGTAATTATATACTTGTGTGGAATTCACAAGTGTGTGTGGTCAATTTTCCTTAAACTTGTGTAGCCCAATGGCTTGCTGATTTCAGAGAGCACACCCTTATAAAAAAACTATCAAATAATCAGGTATATATCTCTCAAAAATGTAAACATGCTTTGTGCATAGAATTATGAGTATATACATATACAAAAGAATTTTAACAATGACTGTACATTGATGAAGAATTAGCATAATTACTAAATCCCAAAGTGGAAATTTCATCTTGTACAAAAGTTCAGTCATTTCTATTAACATGCTGAATACTTCTGAATTACAGTTGTAGTACATGCAATGTATTATTACAATTGTATGTGATCTGCAGCTCTTTTCATAATCAGATTTATACATTCCAATAAAAGGCAGACACAATATAAGTTCAACACAGATTACAGAAAAAATGTATACTGGACATTACATGCTTTTCACAATTCAAACACAAGACATTTATATGAACAACACTGAATAATACTGAGAGAGATTAAGGAACTCGGCTAGATTTCGCTTCACTAGGCCCATGAGCACGCCGGCCAAATCCTAACACATTTTCTTAAGTTTTTTTTTTGTTTTTTTGTTTTTTTTTGCGTGTAAAAAAGTTTTGCACATAAGGAATTACTGTCACTACTAGCAGCGTGAGAAGCTGACATGACCATTTAAAAGAAATATCAGAAGCTAGTCAAGTTCAACAGACTTTTCTTTTGAAAAAAACTTGCGTTCAGGAAAGAATTTGCAATGACTACAGTAACCTGAATAGTCCAGGTATTCAGTGAAGTAAAAAAACACATCCAGAATTAAAGCCACTGTTGTTGTTTTTTTTTTCGTTAAGAACTAGCCAGGCCCACACTTGACCCAAAACAAAAGTAGTGCGAAAGCACATCCTAGGAAAAATTTAATAATTTTCATTTTTGCATACCTGTCCGATTTTGCAATAGCACATGCTAAGGCCAAATTCCTCAATCTACTTACGCATTACATCTTGGTCTCACCACACGGTCACAGTTGCCAGGCCCGAGACCCCTTGGCACACCTTTTACTTAGCCTTCCATAATCAATTTAAGAAAAAACCTCGCATTTAAAAAAAACAACAATACTTTTCCAAGCGCTGACCTGGACAAAACAGCTGGCTGCATGCAACAGCTGACAACAACTCCCCGAGTCTCCAACACGCCTCCCGAATTTGTCAACGACAACCCCGCTCCACGCCGCGAGAACGAAAAGTCAAGTTGTCCAAAGTGTCTCATAGATAGCGTGAGCGTCCAATATCCAATGAAAGCATCTATGCCGAAATTCGATTATGACAAATTCGTAAGTTGCCGTAAATAGTTACAGCACATACGAATGGAAGCGTGCGAACGTTCTCGCGGCGTGGAGCGCCAAGATTTACAACAATAGTAACACATAATTACAACAATGGATAACACACCACAACTGACAGAACATGTCCAACTAAGATATTGAGGTCCCCGCATCCATTTCCAAATTTCGGTTCAGAGGTGGCCAGGCCTATGTCCAACCACGCTCTGCTACCATTTGTGAGCCGCTCATCACCAATGACATTACAACACAATTTTCAACTTTCCGAATTTAACACATTTTTCAAGTTTGACATCCTAAAAAAAAAATATAAAAAATCTACAACTTACCTGGATGACCGGCTCACTTGTTCACATGAACCAGGAGAAGCCTCCTAGTGGAAGAATGGCCACATGCTGGGAAACCATTAGGTAATTGGACCAATGAGGTGACCTCAATTTTAAAATTCCGCAAATAACAAATTTATTGATTCTACAAAATTTTGTTTTTCTTACAATGAGAGAATTCATAGTATCCAGGCTGTGAAAGTATTCTATTAGAAATATATAAAATATGTAAAATATTTAAAATATATTACATGGTATTCAAAATAACCATGACATGCAACAAGCCTCGATAGTACATTTTTAACCTTCACCAAATAGAATTTCCCTATTTGGAAATAATTATATTAACATTAATAAATACAAAGAGTAAATCCAGAGGTTTTCGAAATCCAATACATTTACTAACAATAAGTCTTTTTGTTTTTTTTCCTTTTACAGTCCCCCTCTGGTTGTACTATAAACAATTTAATAATGTAGACAATTTTTATAAATCATTTAGCGAACAATTTTACCCTACAACAATTATTACAGCCACAACAATTTAAACAATTATATTACACAACAACATGCGCCCTCTGAAATCTCAATCAAGCTAAGAAGGAGAATCATATAATTAGTAAAGTATAATGTAAACATAAGGTAGGTAATTATATACTTGTGTGGAATTCACAAGTATGTGTGCTCAATTTTCCTTAAACTTGTATAAGCTTGTGTAGCACAATGGCTTGCTGATTTCAGAGTGCACACCCTTATAAAAAAAACTATCAAATAATCAGGTATATATCTCTCAAAAATGTAAACATGCTTTGTGCATAGAATTATGAGTATATACATATACAAAAGAATTTTAACAATGACTGGACATTGATAGAGAATTAGAATAATTACTAAATCCCAAAGTGGAAATTTCATCTTGTACAAAAGTTCAGTCATTTCTATTAACATGCTGAATACTTCTGAATTACAGTTGTAGTACATGGCAATGTATTATTACAATTGTATGTGATCTGCAGCTCTTTTCATAATCAGATTTATACGTTCCAATAAAAGGCAGACACAATATAAGTTCAACACAGATTATAGAAAAAATGTATACTGGACATTACATGCTTTTCACAATTCAAACATAAGACATTTATATGAACAACACTGAATAATACTGAGAGAGATTAAGGAACTCGGCTAGATTTCGCTTCACTAGGCCCATGAGCACGCCGGCCAAATCCTAACACATTTTCTTAAGTTTTTTTTTGTTTTTTGTTTTTTTTTGCGTGTAAAAAAGTTTTGCACATAAGGAATTACTGTCACTACTAGCAGCGTGAGAAGCTGACATGACCATTTAAAAGAAATATCAGAAGCTAGTCAAGTTCAACAGACTTTTCTTTTGAAAAAAACTTGCGTTCAGGAAAGAATTTGCAATGACTACAGTAACCTGAATAGTCCAGGTATTCAGTGAAGTAAAAAAACACATCCAGAATTAAAGCCACTGTTGTTGTTTTTTTTTTCGTTAAGAACTAGCCAGGCCCACACTTGACCCAAAACAAAAGTAGTGCGAAAGCACATCCTAGGAAAAATTTAATAATTTTCATTTTTGCATACCTGTCCGATTTTGCAATAGCACATGCTAAGGCCGAATTCCTCAATCTACATACGCATTACGTTTTGGTCTCACCACACGGTCACAGTTGCCAGGCCTGAGACCCCTTGGCACACCTTTTACTTAGCCTTCCATAATCAATTTAAAAAAAAACCCCGGCATTTAAAAAAAACAACAATACTTTTCCAAGCGCTGACCTGGACAAAACAGCTGGCTGCATGCAACAGCTGACAACAACTCCCCGAGTCTCCAACACGCCTCCCGAATTTGTCAACGACAACCCCGCTCCACGCCACGAGAACGAAAAGTCAAGTTGTCCAAAGTGTCTCATAGATAGCGTGAGCGTCCAATATCCAATGAAAGCATCTATGCCGAAATTCGATTATGACAAATTCGTAAGTTGCCGTAAATAGTTACGGCACATACGAATGGAAGCGTGCGAACAATCTCGCGGCGTGGAGCGCCAAGATTTACAACAATAGTAACACATAATTACAACAATGGATAACACACCACAACTGACAGAACATGTCCAACTAAGATATTGAGGTCCCCGCATCCATTTCCAAATTTCGGTTCAGAGGTGGCCAGGCCTACGTCCAACCACACTCTGCTACCATTTGTGAGCCGCTCATCACCAATGACATTACAACACAATTTTCAACTTTCCGAATTTAACACATTTTTCAAGTTTGACATCCTAAAAAAAAAATATAAAAAAATCTACAACTTACCTGGATGACCGGCTCACTTGTTCACTTGAACCAGGAGAAGCCTCCTAGTGGAAGAATGGCCACATGCTGGGAAACCATTAGGTAATTGGACCATTGAGGTGACCTTAATGTTAAAATTCCTCAAATAACAAATTTAATGATTCTATAAAATTTTGTTTTTCTCACAATGAGAGATTTCATAGTATCCAGGCTGTGAAAGTATTCTATTAGAAATATATAAAATATGTAAAATATATTACATGGTATTCAAAATAACCATGACATGCAACAAGCCTCGACAGTACATTTTTAACCTTCACCAAATACAATTTCTCTGTTTGGAAATAATTATATTAACATTAATAAATACAAAGAGTAAATCCAGAGGTTTTCGAAATCCAATACATTTACTAACAATAAGTCTTTTTGTTTTTTTTTCCTTTTACAGTCCCCCTCTGGTTGTACTATAAACAATTTAATAATGTAGACAATTTTTATAAATCATTTAACGAACAATTTTACCCTACAACAATTATTACAGCCACAACAATTTAAACAATTATATTACACAACAACATGCGCCCTCTGAAATCTCAATCAAGCTAAGAAGGAGAATCATATAATTAGTAAAGTATAATGTAAACATAAGGTAGGTAATTATATACTTGTGTGGAATTCACAAGTGTGTGTGGTCAATTTTCCTTAAACTTGTGTAGCCCAATGGCTTGCTGATTTCAGAGTGCACACCCTTATAAAAAAACTATCAAATAATCAGGTATATATCTCTCAAAAATGTAAACATGCTTTGTGCATAGAATTATGAGTATATACATATACAAAAGAATTTTAACAATGACTGTACATTGATGAAGAATTAGCATAATTACTAAATCCCAAAGTGGAAATTTCATCTTGTACAAAAGTTCAGTCATTTCTATTAACATGCTGAATACTTCTGAATTACAGTTGTAGTACATGCAATGTATTATTACAATTGTATGTGATCTGCAGCTCTTTTCATAATCAGATTTATACATTCCAATAAAAGGCAGACACAATATAAGTTCAACACAGATTACAGAAAAAATGTATACTGGACATTACATGCTTTTCACAATTCAAACACAAGACATTTATATGAACAACACTGAATAATACTGAGAGAGATTAAGGAACTCGGCTAGATTTCGCTTCACTAGGCCCATGAGCACGCCGGCCAAATCCTAACACATTTTCTTAAGTTTTTTTTTTGTTTTTTGTTTTCTTTTGCATGTAAAAAAGTTTTGCACATAAGGAATTACTGTCACTACTAGCAGCGTGAGAAGCTGACATGACCATTTAAAAGAAATATCAGAAGCTAGTCAAGTTCAACAGACTTTTCTTTTGAAAAAAACTTGCGTTCAGGAAAGAATTTGCAATGACTACAGTAACCTGAATAGTCCAGGTATTCAGTGAAGTAAAAAAACACATCCAGAATTAAAGCCACTGTTGTTGTTTTTTTTTTCGTTAAGAACTAGCCAGGCCCACACTTGACCCAAAACAAAAGTAGTGCGAAAGCACATCCTAGGAAAAATTTAATAATTTTCATTTTTGCATACCTGTCCGATTTTGCAATAGCACATGCTAAGGCCAAATTCCTCAATCTACTTACGCATTACATCTTGGTCTCACCACACGGTCACAGTTGCCAGGCCCGAGACCCCTTGGCACACCTTTTACTTAGCCTTCCATAATCAATTTAAGAAAAAACCTCGCATTTAAAAAAAACAACAATACTTTTCCAAGCGCTGACCTGGACAAAACAGCTGGCTGCATGCAACAGCTGACAACAACTCCCCGAGTCTCCAACACGCCTCCCGAATTTGTAAAACGACAACCCCGCTCCACGCCGCGAGAACGAAAAGTCAAGTTGTCCAAAGTGTCTCATAGATAGCGTGAGCGTCCAATATCCAATGAAAGCATCTATGCCGAAATTCGATTATGACAAATTCGTAAGTTGCCGTAAATAGTTACGGCACATACGAATGGAAGCGTGCGAACGTTCTCGCGGCGTGGAGCGCCAAGGTTTACAACAATAGTAACACATAATTACAACAATGGATAACACACAACAACTGACAGAACATGTCCAACTAAGATATTGAGGTCCCCGCATCCATTTCCAAATTTCGGTTCAGAGGTGGCCAGGCCTATGTCCAACCACGCTCTGCTACCATTTGTGAGCCGCTCATCACCAATGACATTACAACACAATTTTCAACTTTCCGAATTTAACACATTTTTCAAGTTTGACATCCTAAAAAAAAAATATAAAAAATCTACAACTTACCTGGATGACCGGCTCACTTGTTCACATGAACCAGGAGAAGCCTCCTAGTGGAAGAATGGCCACATGCTGGGAAACCATTAGGTAATTGGACCAATGAGGTGACCTCAATTTTAAAATTCCGCAAATAACAAATTTATTGATTCTACAAAATTTTGTTTTTCTTACAATGAGAGAATTCATAGTATCCAGGCTGTGAAAGTATTCTATTAGAAATATATAAAATATGTAAAATATTTAAAATATATTACATGGTATTCAAAATAACCATGACATGCAACAAGCCTCGATAGTACATTTTTAACCTTCACCAAATAGAATTTCCCTATTTGGAAATAATTATATTAACATTAATAAATACAAAGAGTAAATCCAGAGGTTTTCGAAATCCAATACATTTACTAACAATAAGTCTTTTTGTTTTTTTTTCCTTTTACAGTCCCCCTCTGGTTGTACTATAAACAATTTAATAATGTAGACAATTTTTATAAATCATTTAGCGAACAATTTTACCCTACAACAATTATTACAGCCACAACAATTTAAACAATTATATTACACAACAACATGCGCCCTCTGAAATCTCAATCAAGCTAAGAAGGAGAATCATATAATTAGTAAAGTATAATGTAAACATAAGGTAGGTAATTATATACTTGTGTGGAATTCACAAGTATGTGTGCTCAATTTTCCTTAAACTTGTATAAGCTTGTGTAGCACAATGGCTTGCTGATTTCAGAGTGCACACCCTTATAAAAAAAACTATCAAATAATCAGGTATATATCTCTCAAAAATGTAAACATGCTTTGTGCATAGAATTATGAGTATATACATATACAAAAGAATTTTAACAATGACTGGACATTGATAGAGAATTAGAATAATTACTAAATCCCAAAGTGGAAATTTCATCTTGTACAAAAGTTCAGTCATTTCTATTAACATGCTGAATACTTCTGAATTACAGTTGTAGTACATGGCAATGTATTATTACAATTGTATGTGATCTGCAGCTCTTTTCATAATCAGATTTATACGTTCCAATAAAAGGCAGACACAATATAAGTTCAACACAGATTATAGAAAAAATGTATACTGGACATTACATGCTTTTCACAATTCAAACATAAGACATTTATATGAACAACACTGAATAATACTGAGAGAGATTAAGGAACTCGGCTAGATTTCGCTTCACTAGGCCCATGAGCACTCCGGCCAAATCCTAACACATTTTCTTAAGTTTTTTTTTGTTTTTTGTTTTTTTTTGCGTGTAAAAAAGTTTTGCACATAAGGAATTACTGTCACTACTAGCAGCGTGAGAAGCTGACATGACCATTTAAAAGAAATATCAGAAGCTAGTCAAGTTCAACAGACTTTTCTTTTGAAAAAAACTTGCGTTCAGGAAAGAATTTGCAATGACTACAGTAACCTGAATAGTCCAGGTATTCAGTGAAGTAAAAAAACACATCCAGAATTAAAGCCACTGTTGTTGTTTTTTTTTTCGTTAAGAACTAGCCAGGCCCACACTTGACCCAAAACAAAAGTAGTGCGAAAGCACATCCTAGGAAAAATTTAATAATTTTCATTTTTGCATACCTGTCCGATTTTGCAATAGCACATGCTAAGGCCGAATTCCTCAATCTACATACGCATTACATCTTGGTCTCACCACACGGTCACAGTTGCCAGGCCCGAGACCCCTTGGCACACCTTTTACTTAGCCTTCCATAATCAATTTAAAAAAAAACCCCGGCATTTAAAAAAAACCACAATACTTTTCCAAGCGCTGACCTGGACAAAACAGCTGGCTGCATGCAACAGCTGACAACAACTCCCCGAGTCTCCAACACGCCTCCCGAATTTGTCAACGACAACCCCGCTCCACGCCACGAGAACGAAAAGTCAAGTTGTCCAAAGTGTCTCATAGATAGCGTGAGCGTCCAATATCCAATGAAAGCATCTATGCCAAAATTCGATTATGACAAATTCGTAAGTTGCCGTAAATAGTTACGGCACATACGAATGGAAGCGTGCAAACGAACTCGCGGCGTGGAGCGCCAAGATTTACAACAATAGTAACACATAATTACAACAATGGATAACACTCCTCAACTGACAGAACATGTCCAACTAAGATATTGAGGTCCCCGCATCCATTTCCAAATTTCGGTTCAGAGGTGGCCAGGCCTACGTCCAACCACGCTCTGCTACCATTTGTGAGCCGCTCATCACCAATGACATTACAACACAATTTTCAACTTTCCGAATTTAACACATTTTTCAAGTTTGACATCCTAAAAAAAAAATATAAAATAATCTACAACTTACCTGGATGACCGGCTCACTTGTTCACTTGAACCAGGAGAAGCCTCCTAGTGGAAGAATGGCCACATGCTGGGAAACCATTAGGTAATTGGACCAATGAGGTGACCTCAATGTTAAAATTCCTCAAATAACAAATTTATTGATTCTATAAAATTTTGTTTTTCTCACAATGAGAGATTTAATAGTATCCAGACTGTGAAAGTATTCTATTAGAAATATATAAAATATGTAAAATATATTACATGGTATTCAAAATAACCATGACATGCAACAAGCCTCGACAGTACATTTTTAACCTTCACCAAATACAATTTCTCTGTTTGGAAATAATTATATTAACATTAATAAATACAAAGAGTAAATCCAGAGGTTTTCGAAATTCAATACATTTACTAACAATAAGTCTTTTTGTTTTTTTTTCCTTTTACAGTCCCCCTCTGGTTGTACTATAAACAATTTAATAATGTAGACAATTTTTATAAATCATTTAACGAACAATTTTACCCTACAACAATTATTACAGCCACAACAATTTAAACAATTATATTACACAACAACATGCGCCCTCTGAAATCTCAATCAAGCTAAGAAGGAGAATCATATAATTAGTAAAGTATAATGTAAACATAAGGTAGGTAATTATATACTTGTGTGGAATTCACAAGTGTCTGTGGTCAATTTTCCTTAAACTTGTGTAGCCCAATGGCTTGCTGATTTCAGAGTGCACACCCTTATAAAAAAACTATCAAATAATCAGGTATATATCTCTCAAAAATGTAAACATGCTTTGTGCATAGAATTATGAGTATATACATATACAAAAGAATTTTAACAATGACTGTACATTGATGAAGAATTAGCATAATTACTAAATCCCAAAGTGGAAATTTCATCTTGTACAAAAGTTCAGTCATTTCTATTAACATGCTGAATACTTCTGAATTACAGTTGTAGTACATGCAATGTATTATTACAATTGTATGTGATCTGCAACTCTTTTCATAATCAGATTTATACATTCCAATAAAAGGCAGACACAATATAAGTTCAACACAGATTACAGAAAAAATGTATACTGGACATTACATGCTTTTCACAATTCAAACACAAGACATTTGTATGAACAACACTGAATAATACTGAGAGAGATTAAGGAACTCGGCTAGATTTCGCTTCACTAGGCCCATGAGCACGCCGGCCAAATCCTAACACATTTTCTTAAGTTTTTTTTTGTTTTTTGTTTTTTTTTGCGTGTAAAAAAGTTTTGCACATAAGGAATTACTGTCACTACTAGCAGCGTGAGAAGCTGACATGACCATTTAAAAGAAATATCAGAAGCTAGTCAAGTTCAACAGACTTTTCTTTTGAAAAAAACTTGCGTTCAGGAAAGAATTTGCAATGACTACAGTAACCTGAATAGTCCAGGTATTCAGTGAAGTAAAAAAACACATCCAGAATTAAAGCCACTGTTGTTCTCTTTTTTTTTTCGTTAAGAACTAGCCAGGCCCACACTTGACCAAAAACAAAAGTAGTACGAAAGCACATCCTAGGAATAATTTAATAATTTTCTTTTTTGCATACCTGTCCGATTTTGCAATAGCACATGCTAAGGCCGAATTCCTCAATCTACTTACGCATTACATCTTGGTCTCACCACACGGTCACAGTTGCCAGGCCCGAGACCCCTTGGCACACCTTTTACTTAGCCTTCCATAATCAATTTAAGAAAAAACCTCGCATTTAAAAAAAAACAACAATACTTTTCCAAGCGCTGACCTGGACAAAACAGCTGGCTGCATGCAACAGCTGACAACAACTCCCCGAGTCTCCAACACGCCTCCCGAATTTGTCAACGACAACCCCGCTCCACGCCGCGAGAACGAAAAGTCAAGTTGTCCAAAGTGTCTCATAGATAGCGTAAGCGTCCAATATCCAATGAAAGCATCTATGCCGAAATTCGATTATGACAAATTCGTAAGTTGCCGTAAATAGTTACGGCACATACGAATGGAAGCGTGCGAACGTTCTCGCGGCGTGGAGCGCCAAGGTTTACAACAATAGTAACACATAATTACAACAATGGATAACACACCACAACTGACAGAACATGTCCAACTAAGATATTGAGGTCCCCGCATCCATTTCCAAATTTCGGTTCAGAGGTGGCCAGGCCTACGTCCAACCACGCTCTGCTACCATTTGTGAGCCGCTTATCACCAATGACATTACAACACAATTTTCAACTTTCCGAATTTAACACATTTTTCAAGTTTGACATCCTAAAAAAAAAATATAAAAAATTTACAACTTACCTGGATGACCGGCTCACTTGTTCACTTGAACCAGGAGAAGCCTCCTAGTGGAAGAATGGCCACATGCTGGGAAACCATTAGGTAATTGGACCAATGAGGTGACCTCAATTTTAAAATTCCGCAAATAACAAATTTATTGATTCTACAAAATTTTGTTTTTCTTACAATGAGAGAATTCATAGTATCCAGGCTGTGAAAGTATTCTTTTAGAAATATATAAAATATGTAAAATATTTAAAATATATTACATGGTATTCAAAATAACCATGACATGCAACAAGCCTCGATAGTACATTTTTAACCTTCACCAAATAGAATTTCCCTATTTGGAAATAATTATATTAACATTAATAAATACAAAGAGTAAATCCAGAGGTTTTCGAAATCCAATACATTTACTAACAATAAGTCTTTTTGTTTTTTTTTCCTTTTACAGTCCCCCTCTGGTTGTACTATAAACAATTTAATAATGTAGACAATTTTTATAAATCATTTAATGAACAATTTTACCCTACAACAATTATTACAGCCACAACAATTTAAACAATTATATTACACAACAACATGCGCCCTCTGAAATCTCAATCAAGCTAAGAAGGAGAATCATATAATTAGTAAAGTATAATGTAAACATAAGGTAGGTAATTATATACTTGTGTGGAATTCACAAGTATGTGTGCTCAATTTTCCTTAAACTTGTATAAGCTTGTGTAGCACAATGGCTTGCTGATTTCAGAGTGCACACCCTTATAAAAAAAACTATCAAATAATCAGGTATATATCTCTCAAAAATGTAAACATGCTTTGTGCATAGAATTATGAGCATATACATATACAAAAGAATTTTAACAATGACTGGACATTGATAGAGAATTAGAATAATTACTAAATCCCAAAGTGGAAATTTCATCTTGTACAAAAGTTCAGTCATTTCTATTAACATGCTGAATACTTCTGAATTACAGTTGTAGTACATGGCAATGTATTATTACAATTGTATGTGATCTGCAGCTCTTTTCATAATCAGATTTATACGTTCCAATAAAAGGCAGACACAATATAAGTTCAACACAGATTATAGAAAAACTGTATACTGGACATTACATGCTTTTCACAATTCAAACATAAGACATTTATATGAACAACACTGAATAATACTGAGAGAGATTAAGGAACTCGGCTAGATTTCGCTTCACTAGGCCCATGAGCACGCCGGCCAAATCCTAACACATTTTCTTAAGTTTTTTTTTGTTTTTTGTTTTTATTTGCGTGTAAAAAAGTTTTGCACATAAGGAATTACTGTCACTACTAGCAGCGTGAGAAGCTGACATGACCATTTAAAAGAAATATCAGAAGCTAGTCAAGTTCAACAGACTTTTCTTTTGAAAAAAACTTGCGTTCAGGAAAGAATTTGCAATGACTACAGTAACCTGAATAGTCCAGGTATTCAGTGAAGTAAAAAAACACATCCAGAATTAAAGCCACTGTTGTTTTTTTTTTTTTCGTTAAGAACTAGCCAGGCCCACACTTGACCCAAAACAAAAGTAGTGCGAAAGCACATCCTAGGAAAAATTTAATAATTTTCTTTTTTGCATACCTGTCCGATTTTGCAATAGCACATGCTAAGGCCGAATTCCTCAATCTACTTACGCATTACATCTTGGTCTCACCACACGGTCACAGTTGCCAGGCCCGAGACCCCTTGGCACACCTTTTACTTAGCCTTCCATAATCAATTTAAGAAAAAACCTCGCATTTAAAAAAAACAACAATACTTTTCCAAGCGCTGACCTGGACAAAACAGCTGGCTGCATGCAACAGCTGACAACAACTCCCCGAGTCTCCAACACGCCTCCCGAATTTGTCAACAACAACCCCGCTCCACGCCGCGAGAACGAAAAGTCAAGTTGTCCAAAGTGTCTCATATAGAGCGTGAGCGTCCAATATCCAATGAAAGCATCTATGCCGAAATTCGATTATGACAAATTCGTAAGTTGCCGTAAATAGTTACGGCACATACGAATGGAAGCGTGCGAACGTTCTCGCGGCGTGGAGCGCCAAGGTTTACAACAATAGTAACACATAATTACAACAATGGATAACACACCACAACTGACAGAACATGTCCAACTAAGATATTGAGGTCCCCGCATCCATTTCCAAATTTCGGTTCAGAGGTGGCCAGGCCTACGTCCAACCACGCTCTGCTACCATTTTTGAGCCGCTCATCACCAATGACATTACAACACAATTTTCAACTTTCCGAATTTAACACATTTTTCAAGTTTGACATCCCAAAAAATAAATATAAAAAATCTACAACTTACCTGGATGACCGGCTCACTTATTCACTTGAACCAGGAGAAGCCTCGTAGTGGAAGAATGGCGACATGCTGGGAAACCATTAGGTAATTGGACCAATGAGGTGACCTCAATTTTAAAATTCCGCAAATAACAAATTTATTGATTCTACAAAATTTTGTTTTTCCTACAATGTGAGAATTCATAGTATCCAGGCTGTGAAAGTATTCTATTAGAAATATATAAAATATGTAAAATATTTAAAATATATTA
Organism: Magicicada septendecula; assembly: GCA_034769895.1. Classification (NCBI taxonomy): domain Eukaryota; kingdom Metazoa; phylum Arthropoda; class Insecta; order Hemiptera; family Cicadidae; genus Magicicada; species Magicicada septendecula. The sequence continues at coordinate 704,021,573 of CM068367.1, read as the reverse complement.
CATGGTATTCAAAATAACCATGACATGCAACAAGCCTCGATAGTACATTTTTAACCTTCACCAAATAGAATTTCCCTATTTGGAAATAATTATATTAACATTAATAAATACAAAGAGTAAATCCAGAGGTTTTCGAAATCCAATACATTTACTAACAATAAGTCTTTTTGTTTTTTTTCCTTTTACAGTCCCCCTCTGGTTGTACTATAAACAATTTAATAGTGTAGACAATTTTTATAAAGCATTTAACGAACAATTTTACCCTACAACAATTATTACAGCCACAACAATTTAAACAATTATATTACACAACAACATGCGCCCTCTGAAATCTCAATCAAGCTAAGAAGGAGAATCATATAATTAGTAAAGTATAATGTAAACATAAGGTAGGTAATTATATACTTGTGTGGAATTCACAAGTGTGTGTGGTCAATTTTCCTTAAACTTGTGTAGCCCAATGGCTTGCTGATTTCAGAGTGCACACCCTTATAAAAAAACTATCAAATAATCAGGTATATATCTCTCAAAAATGTAAACATGGTTTGTGCATAGAATTATGAGTATATACATATACAAAATAATTTTAACAATGACTGTACATTGATGAAGAATTAGCATAATTACTAAATCCCAAAGTGGAAATTTCATCTTGTACAAAAGTTCAGTCATTTCTATTAACATGCTGAATACTTCTGAATTACAGTTGTAGTACATGCAATGTATTATTACAATTGTATGTGATCTGCAGCTCTTTTCATAATCAGATTTATACATTCCAATAAAAGGCAGACACAATATAAGTTCAACACAGATTACAGAAAAAATGTATACTGGACATTACATGCTTTTCACAATTCAAACACAACACATTTATATGAACAACACTGAATAATACTGAGAGAGATTAAGGAACTCGGCTAGATTTCTCTTCACTAGGCCTATGAGCACGCCGGCCAAATCCTAACACATTTTCTTAAGTTTTTTTTGTTTTTTGTTTTTTTTTGCGTGTAAAAAAGTTTTGCACATAAGGAATTACTGTCACTACTAGCAGCGTGAGAAGCTGACATGACCATTTAAAAGAAATATCAGAAGCTAGTCAAGTTCAACAGACTTTTCTTTTGAAAAAAACTTGCGTTCAGGAAAGAATTTGCAATGACTACAGTAACCTGAATAGTCCAGGTATTCAGTGAAGTAAAAAAACACATCCAGAATTAAAGCCACTGTTGTTGTTTTTTTTTTCGTTAAGAACTAGCCAGGCCTACACTTGACCCAAAACAAAAGTAGTGCGAAAGCACATCCTAGGAAAAATTTAATAATTTTCATTTTTGCATACCTGTCCGATTTTGCAATAGCACATGCTAAGGCCGAATTCCTCAATCTACTTACGCATTACATCTTGGTCTCACCACACGGTCACAGTTGCCAGGCCCGAGACCCCTTGGCACACCTTTTACTTAGCCTTCCATAATCAATTTAAGAAAAAACCTCGCATTTAAAAAAAACAACAATACTTTTCCAAGCGCTGACCTGGACAAAACAGCTGGCTGCATGCAACAGCTGACAACAACTCCCCGAGTCTCCAACACGCCTCCCGAATTTGTCAACGACAACCCCGCTCCACGCCGCGAGAACGAAAAGTCAAGTTGTCCAAAGTGTCTCATAGATAGCGTGAGCGTCCAATATCCAATGAAAGCATCTATGCCGAAATTCGATTATGATAAATTCGTAAGTTGCCGTAAATAGTTACGGCACATACGAATGGAAGCGTGCAAACGAACTCGCGGCGTGGAGCGCCAAGATTTACAACAATAGTAACACATAATTACAACAATGGATAACACTCCTCAACTGACAGAACATGTCCAACTAAGATATTGAGGTCCCCGCATCCATTTCCAAATTTCGGTTCAGAGGTGGCCAGGCCTACGTCCAACCACGCTCTGCTACCATTTGTGAGCCGCTCATCACCAATGACATTACAACACAATTTTCAACTTTCCGAATTTAACACATTTTTCAAGTTTGACATCCTAAAAAAAAAAATATAAAAAAATCTACAACTTACCTGGATGACCGGCTCACTTGTTCACTTGAACCAGGAGAAGCCTCCTAGTGGAAGAATGGCCACATGCTGGGAAACCATTAGGTAATTGGACCAATGAGGTGACCTCAATTTTAAAATTCCGCAAATAACAAATTTATTGATTCTACAAAATTTTGTTTTTCTTACAATGAGAGAATTCATAGTACCAGGCTGTGAAAGTATTCTATTAGAAATATATAAAATATGTAAAATATTTAAAATATATTACATGGTATTCAAAATAACCATGACATGCAACAAGCCTCGATAGTACATTTTTAACCTTCACCAAATAGAATTTCCCTATTTGGAAATAATTATATTAACATTAATAAATACAAAGAGTAAATCCAGAGGTTTTCGAAATCCAATACATTTACTAACAATAAGTCTTTTTGTTTTTTTTCCTTTTACAGTCCCCCTCTGGTTGTACTATAAACAATTTAATAGTGTAGACAATTTTTATAAAGCATTTAACGAACAATTTTACCCTACAACAATTATTACAGCCACAACAATTTAAACAATTATATTACACAACAACATGCGCCCTCTGAAATCTCAATCAAGCTAAGAAGGAGAATCATATAATTAGTAAAGTATAATGTAAACATAAGGTAGGTAAGTATATACTTGTGTGGAATTCACAAGTATGTGTGCTCAATTTTCCTTAAACTTGTATAAGCTTGTGTAGCACAATGGCTTGCTGATTTCAGAGTGCACACCCTTATAAAAAAAACTATCAAATAATCAGGTATATATCTCTCAAAAATGTAAACATGCTTTGTGCATAGAATTATGAGTATATACATATACAAAAGAATTTTAACAATGACTGTACATTGATAGAGAATTAGAATAATTACTAAATCCCAAATTGGAAATTTCATCTTGTACAAAAGTTCAGTCATTTCTATTAACATGCTGAATACTTCTGAATTACAGTTTTAGTACATGGCAATGTATTATTACAATTGTATGTGATCTGCAGCTGTTTTCATAATCAGATTTATACGTTCCAATAAAAGGCAGACACAATATAAGTTCAACACAGATTATAGAAAAAATGTATACTGGACATTACATGCTTTTCACAATTCAAACACAAGACATTTATATGAACAACACTGAATAATACTGAGAGAGATTAAGGAACTCGGCTAGATTTCGCTTCACTAGGCCCATGAGCACGCCGGCCAAATCCTAACACATTTTCTTAAGTATTTTTTTTGTTTTTTGTTTTTTTTTTGCGTGTAAAAAAGTTTTGTACATAAGGAATTACTGTCACTACTAGCAGCGTGAGAAGCTGACATGACCATTTAAAAGAAATATCAGAAGCTAGTCAAGTTCAACAGACTTTTCTTTTGAAAAAAACTTGCGTTCAGGAAAGAATTTGCAATGACTACAGTAACCTGAATAGTCCAGGTATTCAGTGAAGTAAAAAAACACATCCAGAATTAAAGCCACTGTTGTTCTTTTTTTTTTGTTAAGAACTAGCCAGGCCCACACTTGCAGTCCTCGTTATATAGTGGTCAGTATCCCCGCCTGTCACGCGGGAGACCGGGGTTCGATTCCCCGACGGGGAGCCAATGTGCCTTAACTATGACAGGTGTTACGGCGACTCACGAATTTGTTTAAGTCTAAGCTTGGCATTAGTTTCTTTCATTTGGGCGTGGGGTTTTAGCTGCGTGATAAAGACCCTCACGCTATCTATGTGAGACGTTGGACAACGTGACTTTTCAGGCCCGCGGCATGGAGCGGTGTTGTCGTTGAGTAGACGAGATGCTTGTTTGACTGGTGGTGGCTGTCAGCTGTTCAGGCCGCGAGCTGTCTTTACCGATGAAAAAGTATTGTTGTATTTTTAAATGCCGGGGTTTTTTAAATTGATTATGGAAGGCTAAGTAAAAGGTGTGCCAAGGGGTCTCGGGACCGGCAACTGTGACCGTGTGGTGAGACCAAGATGTAATGCGTAAGTAGATTGAGGAAGTCGGCCTTAGCATGTGCTATTGCAAAATCAGACAGGTATGCAAAAATGAAAATTATTAAATTTTTCCTAGGATGTGCTTTCGCACTACTTTTGTTTTGGGTCAAGTGTGGGCCGATAATCATAATTTAATATTTACTACTAGTTTTCAATAAAGATATGTTGTTTTCCTTACTTGGGAACATGTTTCGGACGTTAAATAGTTTGCCTAACCTTAGCTATATATTTTTTCGATGATGGCTGAGGACAGGCAAACTATTTGATGCCCGAAACATGTTCCAAGTAAGGAAAACTATATAACTTGATTGATAACTAGCAGCAAATATTAAATAATGTAGGCCTACATATCAAGAAAAGTACTGTAGCAAGAAGTGTTTGAATTAACCATAAATATTATTTACTTCCTTTCTATCTTCCTGTACAGAAATAAAAATATTCTAAAATTTAATTGGTTTTTATTTACTTGTAAATAATTCTCTTTCAAAATGTTGTTAATAACTGCACATATTTCATAAATTAAATCTTAAAATTTGCCGATAATCTTTCATGGGCTAAACATGTTAGTTTCTTATCTCTTAATGAATTAAGTCACCATATAAATATGTGTCCTTATCTATTCCTAAATAATTTCCAAACTAATCTGGATCTTTTTATAATTTATGTATCACATTCATGTACAAATACTTTTCCTGTTTCAGTAAACAATCACGTCATGATGTTGTCTAAAAGTTCTTAAATTTACTTCGTTTTTAATAACACTTATTGCAGCTACATACTGTAGTAACTCTTCTTCATCCAATTTCTTTAAACAACTGAGTAAAAAGAATTGAGCTTTTTGTGCAATAATGGACATAAATTCTATAAAGATTATGTAACAGATTGCGTGGACATATGTTACTTCTAGTGTTGTCAGTAGCATATATCACATCAAGGTGTGTGTGTAAACTGATTGCATAATTATATTTGTACAAATGCATGTGTGTGTGTGTGTGTGTGTGTGAACCAGACTAAATTTATTTTTTGAATTTTGTTCATTATGTGCCTGAGTATTAATAATGCGTATTGTACTTTTTATGATTACAGAACAATAATTTATAAAATATTAATAATTAACAATTAGTGTTTCATAGTCAGAAATAGGCAACAAATATTTATTTTTTTACCAAATGGGCCACAGTAAAACAGGAAAAGTGGTAAAGTTCCTACATTAGATGGAAGAATGGTTGCATAAACCCTTATGGTAAAACTTTTAGGATTTTAATAGTAATGATTTGTATACACTTTTCTGACATTAAACACAAATATTTCATATACAAATTAAACAAAACAAAAATTATCTTTGCCTTAGCTAGCTTTTGCTTGTTGTGAGCTTCATCAGAGGTGTTGTTAGAAGCATGTATACAAGTCATTATTGACACTAGGATGCCATGGACAACACAAAATCTAAGATTTTAATAAATTAAATAACTTTTAATTTATATATTTTACAATACATCTAGTAAAATAACACTAATTATTTATAAATATAAAACCTATTTGCTTTTTTTTTACTTTAATAATGTTTAACTAAAAATGAACTTTTTCATGTGAAAACTTACTGATTTTATTGGACGCGTTTCGGCTTAGTATCCGCCTTCTTCAGCTTTGGTAACAGACTGCCAGCATTTTGTAACGGTTGTGTGGAAGGTGAAATGGGGGTGGTGTGTGGAGGAAGGGGATTGGCGCGGGGATTCAACTTACTGTTTGTTTTCTGTATAATTGTGTCAAAAAGTGTATGTGATTTATATTGTAATTGATCGTTGAGTATGTTGTTTGGTTGTGTTGTGTGGTGTTTATATATTTCGTATTGTTCAGTTGTGTTGAGTTTTTGACCTTTGGGTATGTAATGTAAAATTTCAAGATTAGTGTCTATGTTGGTGTAACTGTGGTTTTCTGTGTGTATGTGTGTGGCAAATGCGGAGTGTATATTGTAACAACAATTTGCCACACACATACACACAGAAAACCACAGTTACACCAACATAGACACTAATCTTGAAATTTTACATTACATACCCAAAGGTCAAAAACTCAACACAACTGAACAATACGAAATATATAAACACCACACAACACAACCAAACAACATACTCAACGATCAATTACAATATAAATCACATACACTTTTTGACACAATTATACAGAAAACAAACAGTAAATTGAATCCCCGCGCCAATCCCCTTCCTCCACACACCACCCCCACTTCACCTTCCACACAACCGTTACAAAATGCTGGCAGTCTGTTACCAAAGCTGAAGAAGGCGGATACTAAGCCGAAATGCGTCCAATAAAATCAGTAAGTTTTCACATGAAATAGTTCATTTTTAGTTAAGTGTTAGTGCTGTGAAAGAAGAGATGAATAATCAAGACAACTTTAATAATGTACTTGTAATAACTTTTCTAAAAATTTATCCATAAATTCAAGAGGAAGGTCTCATTGCTAGTTCTTGGTTTCAATATTTCCATGTTGAGACACATACAGTAGTAAAAAAAAAATACTATCGTTACACATTATCCAATATTAACATTGGGAACACCCTTAATTGCATTTTTAGTTTCCATGATTATATTTCCTATTACATCTTCAATTATATTTATATAATTTGTTTTGTTGATACATTTAAAGTTGTATATTATGTTACCATAACGATGACTTAGAATGAAAACCTCGTATCTCCAATTTTTTCCAAAAATTAGATATTGGCACGTTTAAATAGAAAACCTCGTATCTCACACTTCTAAGTGGTCAGAAATGCATAGTTTGATTTGTGGTGCCATCTATTGAGCAAAAAACAAACCACGTATATTTTTAGGCAGCCATTTTAGTGAGAAGACCTCGTACAATCTGTGAGTTTACAACAGCTTTTAATCACGTATTTTCAACTGATGGTGTCAGATTTTACAACATAAACACTCTAACTAGGTAAGTAAGTTTATTTTTATTTATATTAACAATAGCAATATTGTTGTATATTGTATATTTGTAGGTAAATTAACTGTTTTTAAACATTACAGTAACAATAAAAACCTGGTAAGTAGGTTATGTTACTACACGAGTTTGCATGAAAACCTCGTACAACACACTTACAAGGTTTTCACACTTAATCACAATGATTACAATCCTCCCATTGGTTTTGTAGTAGACATAAAAAGGTTTTCAGTGATATTTCTAGGCTCTCAAACCCTAACTTATTCTTAGATAATCCTATGATCAATTGAAATGACACAATCTTATTTATTAATTCTACAGAAAACGCTTGTTATTGTTCCAAACAAGAAGAATTTTTGTCTGTAGAACATGCATTCAAGAGGTAGTCTGCTTGTAAAACTAGCACTTCAAACAAAAGATGTCATTGACAACGATGTTCTAACTCAAGGCAGCAGCTGCTTAAATAAAGGTACTCTTATTTTTATTCTTAAAAAAGGTTTTATTCTTAAAAGAGGTTGTAATCTGTTCACTGTAGTTAGTATTTAGTTATTTTTTCACGGCTTGTTAATTAACTTGTTTGTAAAGCTTCTAGTTTTTTTCTCATGAATGACTGCTAGTAACGAATTATTTATTTGATGGATTTAAAAATTCTGTTTGGGTGAGATATTTGATTTAATGAAGAATACTGAACAATAATATTTAAAAAAACACAACACGCACACAACTGAATTAATAATTTAAAAGCTCTACAAATATGTGCATTTTTAGGAGATGGTGACCAGTTGCTCTATACAGAAAATCCAGAGAGCACTGTTACAGAAACCGGCTTAAAATACACAGATGAAACGAGTGATAAATTTTCTCAAATGGGTTTACAAGACTTTATCCTAGCTCCGAGCGGAGAAGAAAATGTTTATATTTTAGAGCCAATTACAGCAACTTCAGAAAAAAATTTATCTACACTCAGTGAAAATATAATGCTAGATGAAGGAAATATTATTCCGCAGCCTGTGGTGATGGAGGAAAACGAGTGGTTACCTGACTTAAACATTACTTATAATGTAGACTTAGAATCTATTACTACAAAAAGGTTACCAGATGATATCGATACGGGTAGTTTGACAAGTAACCCTACAGTAAAAGACAACACTGAAGAAAATAATGATAAAGCGTCCCTAATTGAAAACGGAGGAAGTGAACAACACGGATATGATAAGTTGACTGATTATGAAGAGGTAGTTAGAAGTGACAAAAGTCAACAAGTTGCAAAGTATGATGAAGTTCAAATAAGTGAAGATAGTGGGCCAGAGGAGGAAGGCAGTGAAGAAAATAACCACAGCAGGGAAGTAACTGGGAAAAGGAAAAGAAGTAAGAGAGGAAAAGCCGACAAGGATTCATGGATAGCACAGAAGAATCAAATGAAAAGACTGAAGGGAGAAGAGTACTTAGGGAGGAGAACAAATGAGGAAGGGCAAACTGTTTTTGATGTAAAAAGGGATAAAAGAGAAGTGAAACCTCGATGCCTGTGCAGTACTGAAAACTGTATTCCAGTGCTACAGAGTTACAGAAGAGATGAGGGAAAAAATGTTTAGAAATTTCTGGAGTTTGACTTGGGGAGAGAGAAAGATTTTAGTGCAACTGCTAGTTGACAGAAGGTCTGTGCTCCGGGGAAGAGTTGAAAGTAGTAATTCTCGCCGTAAGGGGTCTTTATTTTATTATTTAAATGTTGATAGGAAAGAAAAAGTAAGAGTATGCAAAACAATGTTTTTAAATACACTTTCTATTGGAGAATGGATGGTTTTCAGCTGGGTGTCTAATTTTGAAACTACTCAAGAACAAGGAAAGATAAATAACAAGATAAAAAACATCAGTAATAACCAAAAAAATTTAAGTGATGAGAAGAGATTTGTTAGAACTTTTTTTGATAGCCTCCCAAAACTGGAATCACACTATTGCAGGAAAGATACAAATAAATTATATTTTGAGCAAAGATGGTATTTGAAAGCAGAACTGTATAGATTATATCAGTCCTACAGCAAGTCACAGAACAAAGAGTGTCTCATTTCATCCATTTTCACATTTTATTCAGTGTTTGATGAATGTAATCTTGGTATATTTTCACCAAAGAAAGACCAATGTGATGTTTGCTGCACTTACAACATGGGAAACTTGGACCGAGAACAGTATAATTCCCACATAAGTAGAAAAGAAGAAGCTAGAAACCAAAAAAAATATGACAAAGAAAATGTAAATGATACAAAAACAGCTATATTTATTATGGATCTTCAAGCAGTTCTTCTGAGTCCGTCCTTAAATGCGTCTGCATTGTATTATCGAACTAAGTTAAAAGTTCACAATTTTACTTTGTATAATCTGAAAAATGATGATGCCTACTGTTATTTGTGGGATGAAACCGAAGGAGGAGTTAATGCAGATGAATTTGCTAGTATTATCTTTAATTTTATTTTAACTGAAGTAGACAGAAATTTGTTTGATCATGTCATTTTTTACAGTGATGGATGCACATCACAGAACAGGAATAGCATCATGTCTAATGCACTTCTTCTTGCATCATTTAAAACAGGCTTGACAATATCTCAAAAATTTCTAGAGAAAGGACACACCCAAATGGAGTGCGACTCCATTCACAGTACAATTGAGAAGAAGCTACAAAATCGTGAAATCTACTCACCAGCAGGGTACTTAGAAGTGTGTCGCACAGCTCGGATAAATAAAAATCCATACAAGGTGCAGTACCTGCGGCATGACTATTTTAAGAAATATAGCAACTTACAGCTCATATCATCAATTCGACCTGGTATTAGAAAAGGAGATCCAGTGGTTACTAATCTTAAATGGATACAGTATAAACCGGAATTCTCACTAAACATTAAACTTAATTTTTCTGACGAATTTTCTACTCTTCCTAGACGGATTAAAATACCATCAGATGAGATCGTTTTAGAGCCACTGTATCATTCAAAAATTCCGCTTCAAGCAAGTAAATTCAAGCATCTCCAGGATTTGAAATCAGTGTTGCCCAAAGATGTTCATTCTTATTATGACAAAATGCCACACTATTTACCAAATTCTGTGAACAAAATCTGTAAAGGAGATAACTGCTCATGTATTCGGGATGTTTCAGTATGTTAAACCATGAACGCTTAACATTTTTGTAAAATGTATTTAGCTTAATAATATTAAGGGTTATGTGTTTCAGCTCAATAAAATATTTTTATCATTCAGGTTGTGCTTGATTCTTAATGCCACCTAGGCAAAGTACATTACAACATTTTCTTACATTATTGAAGATGGTGGTGATTTTTGATTTTATAACTTGAGGGTACCTCAAGGAATTCCTAAATTTTATTTACAACTATCTGGTCATTAAAACTAATTAAATTGTATAAGTACGAATTACCAAATCTGTTATAAAACACATTACATCATTGAAATCATAAATGAGAAAACCATGTGTATGTCTAAATTAATAACAAAGAAAAATACGTATCTCCACGACCTGTAAGTATGAAAAGCTCGTAAGGCCTATAAAAATATTTATTTCATATAATTACTTGTTAAAACTCTGTTTAATAACTCAAAACATCATAATTTGTAAGTATAGGAATAAATAATTTGAAATATTCAACATCAGAGATTAAAGAAATGTTTTTTCTGCCTCCTGTAAAAGTTGAAACTGTGGACATACGAGGTTATCACTCTAAGCCATCGATATGCCATTAAATTCTTGGATTTTTTTATTTCACGATGTGTCCAAGTATTAATAATTATATGCAGACATTTTCGTGACATGTAAGAATAATTATTTAGATAAAAGTTTTTTATAAGCTTTACCTTTGCTTAAGTCACCTATTACTCATTGTGACCTTTGTTAGTGTTCCCTGTCGTAAAAGTGTGTATACATATTGTTACAACGGTCTACTCGATCGTCGTAGGTACAGTGGAAACAAAATAAGTACAAGACACCAATTAAGTCACTAATCCCACCTTTAATTTTTACAGTTAACAGTTCGTAATTAACAACACAGTCTCTACAACAAATCAAATAAAAACTTTTTTCGTATTGTTTAAATTAGCAGCCATCCTTACTTTTCTTTTATAAAATTGCTAAACTGCTATAATTGTTATATGCTTTCCAATCACTTCTTTTGTCGTTACACTTATTTGTATTTCCTCTGCTAGTTCTTCCTCCATTTCCACTTGCAATAGGGAGGATTCCTCTTGACCAGACCTGTCGACTTTTTCTTCGACTAATGCCACTCACTTAATCGAATGGTTGGTAGACCCTGTCATTTTAGCCATGCAAAGCTTTATCTTCTCTTGGCCAACCTTCAGGACATTCTCTCTTAAGTCCACAATGAATCCGTAGGCATTCATAATGTCCGTGCCAAGAATCACTTCATCGACAATGTCTGCAATGAGCATTTGGTGGCTAAACTCGAGAAGACCCAGGCATACACGTACGTTTACTTTTCCTAGCACCTTGACAGGGCTTCCAGTCACAGTCTGTATTGTACAAGAGCAAATTAGAGGCTGGCGGTTGCTGACTAAGTCAGGGCGCACAATAGACACTGTTGCACCCGTGTCAACTGTAAATGATGTTGGTTTTGTTGGTTTACCTTCCGTAAATTCATTAACAATCGAGTTTCCACTGGTCTTATGTAGAGTGGAAACTGTGTGCTGTTCTGGGGCTTTACTTCTCCAATTGGTGCGATCACTCTCTTCTCTCGGTATCTTCTTTTCCCAACAGTCTACCTGTAGATGACCACGTTTTCCAAAGTTGTAACATTTCAGTCTTCTGTCTTTTTCAAATCGTTGTGACTCTCTTGAACTTTTGAATCGTTTGTCCGACAACATTGTTTTTCTGCACCCCTCGTAACGGCAATGTGATACAGGGATCTTCTGACTGCAATGTGATGGCACAAACCCATTAATGTAGCAGGACGCTGACTTGGCAGCTTCAAACTCTAGGGAGTGAACAAGAGCTTCTGAGCTATTTCGGTGTCTTGCCATTCGTAACACTTGCTGAAGTTCACAATCTCTGATGCCAACAATAAATGTCTGCACCATAAACCTTATTCGGAAGTCTTCTGGTGCTTCAGGATAGGCCAATCTAATCAATCTGTCGATACTTGCTTCATACTCTTGAAGACTCTCCCCGGAACGTTGTCGTCTTGTTCTCAACTGAGTGTAGTACACCTCTCACAAATGTTTATCACCGTAGCATAATTCTAGAGCTTTTATCAACTCGGCATAGATGTTCTGGGTGTCAGGTGGCACTTTCTGTAGTAGTTCTGCCGTGGGTCCTTTTAATGCGAGAATGAGTGAGACTGCCTTGTCTTCTCTGTCCAATTATTTGTTCATGCAGCAGCTTCGAATTGGCGTAAATACGTCGCCCAGTGCATGCTTCCATCAAAGGTTGGGGCCTTGACATAAACTGTCCCAACCGCAGGCGAGGTGACCTTCTCTATTGACTTATTTTCTGTGTTCTTCTCTGTCTTTATCATTGGTACAGTCTGTTCACAAAGTTGTTTTGGTTGTAACTTCAGGCACTGCTCGACTTCATTTTTAATCTGCTCTTTTATATCTGTAATCGAGTCTTCTATTTTTGTTGACATAGCTTTTTCCACACTCGCGACTGATTTTTCTACTTCAGCTATTTTATTAGACATCGATTCTTCAACACTTGAGACAGATTTTTCTACTTCAGCTATTTTTAATGTCATTGATTCTTGTACCTCCGATATTTTAGTAACTTGTTTATTAAGCTCACCTCGTAGAAGACCCAACTCTGCAGGGGTTTGTTCTTGTGTCTGCTTTTGCACCTGTATTAACTCCTTGACGTCTTCTGTTTCACGCTTCCGTTCTTCTTTTTGTCTTTCTTCTGTTTCAAGCATTAGTCCTTTCTGACGTTCCTCTGCTTCTTCTCTTTCTTGTCTTCGTTCTTCTTTTTGTCGTCTTTCTGCTTCTTCGTGTGTCTGCCGCAGCAGTGTTTGTAAAGCTTCCATCATCTGACTGGCATCCATGTTTACTGATTAATTACGAATTACACTCGTCTTGTACAAACTGTCCACTGTTTCCACTGTTGACCATTCTATCCCAGTTCTGACACCACTGTTACGACGGTCTACTCGATCGTCGTAGGTACAGTGGAAACAAAATAAGTACAAGACACCAATTAAGTCACTAATCACACCTTTAATTTTTACAGTTAACAGTTCGTAATTAACAACACAGTCTCTACAACAAATCAAATAAAAATTGTTCATATGCAATAAAATGTCCACTAAAATTAAACACAATTGTATTTCAATTACCGTCCGATTATAAAACACAACACTTAACTAATAACCACTTGAACGCGCACAGTAATTTTGCCCGACAATAACTCTCGAACCGCGCTGTCAATATATCACACTAATACTGAAACTTAAGGCCGCTGCCACCATGTATTTATATCCGCCGAAAATCTAGACGATTCCTAATTGCGTCTTAGCGTCCATATGAACTACGTAATTAACTGCGGCCTTAACACAGTCCGCACGGCTGGCGGCATTGAGAAGACTCTTGCAAATGCGTCTACAAGCACGTACGCCACACGTGTTACATCGAGATTCTTCTGGCACATTCGACAAACACGTAGATTGTTCTGTGATGTCGTAACAATATTATTGTCATGTCACTGTCAGTTAATTTAAATCAGACAGATTCTACAAATCCAGGTTACAAAGTTGGAATTTTTTTGTGTATGATATTCTCTTTTCCAATTTGCATTTGTAAAGTAGAATGTTAAGGTTTGTAAATACTACTGAATCTAACTAATTTACTTGATTTATTATATATGTTTATGTTTGTTAGTCATATCCATATATTTATTGTTTCATATACTATATTATAATGTGAATGATAATTGAAAATAAGAACTTGCTTTAGTCGATGTATAATGTATAGTCAAATATATACAGTCAAATTTTATATGTATTTTTTCTTTAACCCAATTATACAGGGCTTTATATTTATCTAAATTATTTCAAATGCTTTCAAATGTTTCTTTTTACTATTATTTTGATATAATGAGGAAAAATGTTTAGTTAGCTTGTTGTGAGCTTCATCTAAGGCAGTGTTAGAGGCATGTATACAAATCATTATTGAAACTAGGATGTCATGGATAACAAAAAATATAAGATTTTAATAAATTAAATACTTTAATTTACCTATTTTACAATATATCTAATAAAGCAACACTAATTTGAACAGGCCAGCCTTGAACCACGCGAATGTCATTTTCTTTTCTTCTCCTGCCAGAAGGCCCTCATTTGCACACTATGTGCCACCTTCCTTTCCACTGTCCACACCTTTCTCGTCTTCTTCTCACCACAGACAACACTAATTATTTATAAATATAAAAAATATTTTTTTTGTTACTTTAATAATGTATTTGTAATAACTTTACTAGCTTCATACTGTGTTTTCATACATGCTATAATATTGGAACCCTTAAGTTACTTGAAGTTGCAGTTTATTGCAAAATATTTGTTTTCATGTGAGATTATAAAAATTGTATTTTTGTAACTGATGTAGATTTATTACTTATGATAAGAGGTCAGTAACTACAGAAAACATACACCAATCTAACATGACATGATAAAGGTCTTGGAACCTTCGGTACTAACCGAAAAAAAAAACATCAGTCTTCCCCACAATCTTGTTTTATGTCAGAAGTTTCACAGTTTAATTGAACTTGGCACATTGCTTTGTAATATCAAATAGAAAACAGATTTACACTAAATTATATGTTTTTGAATGTAATGAATGTAAACATAATCAGTGATCAGATATATGAGATGTGATAAAAAATAAGAATTAAAAAAAAAAAGATCTATTCTTCAAAATTAATATTGTCGCCTTCAAAGTAGTCTCCATAAATACAATTTAATATGTTCCTTCCAGTCCATAAAACATTTGTGAAACTCTCGATTTGGTACAGTCTTCAGTCAACTCAGCAATCTTGCCTTTATCTCCTCTATTGTTGCAATACATTATCCTTTCATTGTGCTTTTTACTTCCATGTTCCTTAAGGAAATGGAAGTATGGTGATGGCAAAAAAAATTGTGTTCGAGATTATTGCAGATTCTGATTGTACTACACTCAAAACATGAAAAAAAGTCATTTTTCGAAAAGTGTCTGTGTGTGTGTGTCTATCTGTGTCTGTAGATTTTTTTTCTATGGCAAACGATAACAGCCGCAAATTCAAACAAAATCAAATAATGTTTCGCATACAGTCCTGAATTGTAGAGTTCTCAAGACCTATTGTTTTTGGTGAAGATCGGTTAAGGGAAAGGGGTAGTTTACCTGCAACATTTTTTTTTAATCAAGGGTAATTATTTTCTATGGCAAACGATAACAGCCGCAAATTCAAACAAAATCAAATAATTTTTTGCATGCAGCCCAGATTTGTAGAGTACTCAAGATCTATTGTTTTTGATGAAGATCGGTTAAGGGAAAGGGGTAGTTTACCTGCAACGTTTTATGTTTTAACAAGGGTATTGTCTATGACAAACGATAACAGCCGCAAATTCAAACAGAATCAAATAATTTTTTGCATACAGCCCTGATTTGTAGAGTACTCAAGACCTATTGTTTTTGGTGAAGATCGGTTACGGGAAAGGGGTAGTTTACCTGCAACATTTTATGTAACAAGGGTATTGTCTATGGCAAACGATAACAGCCGCAAATTCAAACAGAATCAAATAATTTTTTACATACCGCCCTGATTTGTAGAGTACTCAAGACTTATTGTTTTTGGTGAAGATCGGTTAAGGGAAAGGGGTAGTTTACCTGCAACGTTTTTTTATCAAGGGTAATTTTTTCAATGGTAAACGATAACAGCCGCAAATTCAAACAGAATCAAATAATGTTTTGCATACAGCCCAGAATTGTAGAGTTCTCAAGACCTATTGGTTTTGGTGAAGATCGGTTAAGGGAATAGGGTAGTTTACCTGCAACATTTTATGTTTTACAAGGGTAATTTTTTCTATGACGAACGATAACTGCCGTAAATTAAAACAGAATTAACTACTCTTTTGCATACCTTTTTGAATTATACAGAACTCAAGGTCTGTTGATTTTGTTGAAGATCGGTTAAGGGAATGGGGTAGTTTACCGGCAACGTTTTATATTTTAACTAGGGTATTTTCTATGGCAAACGATAAGAGCCGCAAATTCAAACAGAATCAAATAATTTTTTGCATACAGCCCTGAACTGTAGAGTACTCAAGGCCTATTGTTTTTGGTGAAGATTGGTTAAGGGAAAGTAGTAGTTTACCTGCAACGTTTTTTTATCAGGGGTAATTTTTTTCTATGGCAAACGATAACAGCCGCAAATTCAAACAGAATCAAATAATGTTTTGCATAATTTTTTGAATTAAAGAGAACTCAAGGTCTGTTGATTTTGTTGAAGATCGGTTAAGGGAAAGGGGTAGTTTACCAGCAACATTTTATGTTTTAACAAGGGTAATTTTTTATATGACGAACAATAACTGCCGTAAATTCAAACAGAATCAACTACATTTTTGCATACCTTTTTGAATTAAAGAGACCTCAAGGTTTGTTGATTTTGTTGAAGATTGGTTAAGGGAAAGGGGTAGTTTACCAGCAACATTTTATGTTTTAAGAAGGGTAATTTTTTGTGTGACAAAAGATAACTGCCGTAAATCCAAAGAGAATCAAATAATTTTTTGCATACTTTCCTGAATTGTAGAGACCTCAAGGCTCTCTGATTTTGGTGAAGATCGGTTAAGGTAAAGGGGTAGTTTACCTGCAACATTTTATGTTGTAACAAGAGAAATGTTTCCATGACGAACGATAACTGCCGCACATTCAAACAGAATCAAATATTTTTTTGCATGCATCCCTGGATTGTAGAGGACTGAAGGTCTGTTGATTTTGGTGAAGATTGATTAAGAGATAGGGGTACTTTACCTGCAACGTTTTATGTTTTAACAAGAGTAAAGTACTCAATTTTGATAAATAAAGTATCCTGATAAGAAGCTCATAATAATCCACTGTAGAAACGTAGATGAAATATCTATAAATGAAGAGGTTAGGTGAACGGGGTGGGGGTAGCCTAATTTTCTATAAATGAAAATTATAGTTGAAGGGAGAGGGGAGAATTTTGTATATGTGTACTACATTATCGGCAACAAAGAAGTAGTTCTTTGTTAAAATTCCTTCCCGGGCTGTTTAGCTTTAGTCCAATGTTTTCTGAAAAACCAGACTTTTCGGCAGTGCCATCGACTGGCATCATCAGTGAAAATCGAGTGCGAAAACGTGAGGTGGTATATGTTAGTGACCACAGTACTGTGGTTAAGGCTGAAGCAATAAGTAAAAAGAAGTAGTTTCTATGGAAATATTTCATATCGAATATGATTTTAAATATAAATCTTTGAACATGGAAGTCATGTATGGTTCTCCATACCGATATTTGTTTTTGGGAACAAGAAAGAGTCACAAGGCGCCATATCTGGTGAATAGGGTGTCTGTGCCATTACAATGATGTTTTTTGCTAAAAATGTTCAAATTAGTAGTGAAGTGTGAACTGATGCAATATTATGGTCCAAAATCCAAAATGAATTGTTTGATTACAGTGCTGGTCATTTTTTCAGATTGCTTCGTGCAACCAATGTAAGACTTCAATATAATACTCTTTATTGACTGTATGGCCTGACGGTAAGAATATGTAGTAGACTATGCCATTGAAATAATAATAATAATAATAATTAAAAAAAAAAACAGTATAGAGAACCTTCATATTCAATCTTACTTGGTGTGCTTTTTTGGTCTTGGCTCTTCAGGAAGCTTCCACTGGGATGACTGAGCCTTTGTTTCTATGTCATGTTTCATCACCTGTTCTATTTGAGTAAATCTGGATCATAAGTGACTTCAACCAACATTTGCTCAGCAACATTTTTGTTATGTTGCTTTTGCTAAAAATGTAACAATTTTGGAACAAATTTGGCTGCTACTCGTTTCACACCTAAAGCATTAGTAAAAATTGCTTCACATGACCTGTACAATATACTAACTTCCTCAGCAGTTTCTCTTATAGTGATTTGACGATTACTGAGCATAATATCCTTAACTTTTTCAATGTTTTCTTTGGTAGTTGATGTGGTTTGGTCCAGTTCTCTTGTCATGTTCAATGTTTTCATGGCCCTATTGGAATGTTTGTACCACTTAAAAACCCTTGCTTATAAACACATGGCATTCTTGCCAAAAGCCTTTTCCAGCATTTGATTTTCCTTTTCCATTTTTTCCTTTTCCATTCTTGATCTACAGGGTGGTCGCACAAACAATTCTCATACGGGAGAGGTGGAAGTGGTGTGACGTAAACAAACTACTTTCTAGACTGCAAACATTAGTTTGCCAAAATTTGTTCTGTAATACTAGGCTATACTGACAACTGCTATTTTGGCATCACAATAAATGTGAAGTGAGCGTATTTTGTTTTGAAGTATAAAATTAGCTAATTATAAATACATCACTACTGACTCGGATCACTAATTTTTTATTGGTAAAAAATGTTAAACAACAAAGATCTATGTTGATCAAATTTTGAACATATCACACCACCACACACAACATAGATCTTTCGAACGACAGCGCCATCACCAAAAACAAGGCAGACAGCGCTCCTAGCGGCAGTCTCTGATGAAGCTTGTGATAAACGAAACTGTTTCAGGCTGTAAGGCTAGTAAAACATTAGTTATCCGAGTCAGTAGTGATATACTTATAATTAGTTAATCAATGGACAACAAAATCAAGGAATATAAAATAATATAAGAGCCTCTGATGAAGCTGATAATAAGCAAAAAGTGGTTCACACTATAAGGTAATAATTTTATGTTTTTACCAATATTAAAATTTGTGTTCTGAGTCAGTGGTGTTATACTTGTAATTAATAAAACAATTTTAATAAACATTAAATGAATGCTAAACCTGTGAGTTATTAGTACAAACATTCTTAGTACAAAAATTATACAGTTTTATTTGTGCATACAAGTGGAAGAACTGCATGTTAAACTTGTATACACAATGTTTAAACTCTGATTTCATGAGATTGCATGATTCTCTCAAACGTTCTCTTTACCAGTAACACAATTTATTAGGAAACTGCTACTCGAATTGTAATTGCTATTATTGAACAAACTTTAAAAAATATCTTTTTTTAAAAAAAAGTACTTATAAATATTCAATTTTTCTTGTATTTGACTGACAAAACATGATTATTTTATTACAAAAAAAGATATATTTTTATACTTTTTGTATATTTATAATTATATATACTTCAACAGTTTGATTTTAGTTAATGTTAATTTTTTAACAATGAATAAATATTTCAATATTTAAACTATTGAAACACACACACACACACATTGCAACATTACAGTTTATATATATTATTCCCTTGTAAGTAACTCGTTGAGTTTCCTGCAGGTTTCCTATATAATATCTTCAAATATATACACTGCAAGTAGGTTTATTTTCACCTGACGGACGTTTCACAGAAATTATTCTGTATCTTCAGAGGTTTGTTTGAATTGTAATTGTGTGTTTCACTTACAATACAGCTAATGGATATAGTGCAGGAAAACTGTCGGCGTAAGCCGGAATTGAACAAAAGAATCTCAGTAGTCTCGATTTTTGAGGAGTAGTTGTTTGTAATGTATACAAACATTTTCTGTCTAATCACCTGCCAGCGGCGCCCGGGAAAAATTGTTATAAACAAATTAAAAAAAAAATTCAGTTTTTCGCTCATATCTCCGTTAATTTCGCCTGTAGCTTAATTTTACAAGAGTTAAATTTTAAAGCTGAAGAAATTCTACACAAATTTCATCTTAAAAATATTTTTTGTGCAAGCAAAAACAAGCGCGGGAGGTCTAAATGTTTATAACGTATAATTCTGTCGTGGTGGGGGACGAGGCTAACGAGCGGAGGCTATTCGTGGTCTTGAATAGGAGCATTACAAATCAAACAAATCTCCTCCACACCTTCCATGGTTTGAAACTGCAAATTAAATTTTTGAATTTTAATATAGTGAAATATATTTTTTACATACATAATTTTAACTCACCACATCAATTACGTCATAGATAAAACTTATTAATATTTATTATCTTCACAAATAGCACTATAATATTATTTTCACTGATATAATTAAATAAAATGAAAAGTACATAAAATATTTCTAAAAATTAATGTACACACTACGCAAGCATGGATAGTACTAAGCGTAGTTTTGACCCAAAACTTGATTCTGTTGTGTAACTAGTATAGTAAGAGGGGACCGCGCACCTGCCGTTCTCCACCATTCTATTATATATAATAATAGAACGTTTCCCCACCATTCTATTATAATATAATATTAATATTATATACTTGCATAATCTCAAAATATTCATATTAAAAAGAGAAATGTATATAGAAGTTATAGATAACCATCATCGAATTGAAATTACTAAAGTTGCTGAACAACGCTTGAGCGTGAGACGCGTTGCATCTTCCATCTCTCTCTTACCTATAGCGCAAACGGACGAAATAAAACTATTATTTACGGCTGAAATATTAATTTTACAAAAAAATTACTAGAGTACTTTTTTTGTAGATCTCCATTAGAATAACATTTTTTTATTACAAATTTTTTTGATTGGATCAGTACTTTCCGAGATATTGTGATTTGTTTTTTTAAATTGTTAATAACAAAAAAAATTCAAGATATTAGGTGAAGTTTAAAGATATGATTAATCTACTACTCAAACAGAACCTATTCCGCCAAAAAAAGGGATTAATGGTATAAAATTTAATGATTATGCATGCCTTATTTATTAATTTTATTTAATAATTATTAAAAATTATTATTGCAAACACTTAAAAATGGTGGTTATTTGAACGCCACAACATGCTCGACAACACCTGTAAGTTGCACAAAAATAAAATATTTTTTTTATAACTTTTCCAGGCAAATTTTGGAGTCGTGCGGCTATCGGCTGAAGTAGCAACTAATTATTATTAATTATCCCAATTTAACCGTAAATTTTCATACCTATTATAATTAAATCTTAAAGGGCAAGGTTTAAGCCTTCGAAATAGCCCAAACAGAAGTGTCCTGATTATTGCACTTATCGCATAATTATATTTTGAAATTAAGTTATTTTTTTTAGTTACGATTTTTCCAAAAAAGTGGATTTTAAAAATGGCGAATCTTAAAAACTAAGTTTTCATAATTTTTTTTATTCCTTGTAGTAATCAAGGAATCTAGACCCTTTGATTACCAAAGGATCTAGAAAATGAATTTATACGGGAAAGTTCATTATAAAATTAATTGTTTATTTAATTGCATATTCTTTAAAAAAAAACAGCATTTTGTAATTTCATCTCTTGTACAATATACACATAATGAAATCCTAAACCTTTTTTCATAATAGTCGCATGTAAAAAACTATCATTTTTCGATAGGCACTTTGTTTTGTTAAAATAGTTCAATTTAAACAAGAGTTATAACGTTTAATGAAGCGCGCGCGTGCCTCCGCTCACTAGCCTCGTCCCCCACCATGACAGAATTATACGTTATAAACATTTAGACCTCCCGCGCTTGTTTTTGCTCACACAAAAATATTTTTAAGATGAAATTTGTGTAGAATTTCTTCAGCTTTAAAATTTAACTCTTGTAAAATTAAGCTACGGATGAAATTAACGGAGATATGAGCGAAAAACTGAATTTTTTTTAAAATTTGTTTATAACAATTTTTCCTGGGCGCCGCTGGCAGGTGATTAGACAAAAAATGTTTGTATACATTATAAACAACTACTCCTCAAAAATCAAGACTACTTAGATTTTTTTGTTCAATTCAGGCTTACGCCGACAGTTTTCCTGCACTAATAATCAAATTTACTTCGATTCTATTTTTGATTGTTTTAATGTTTATTTTATTATTAGAATATATTATTATTCTAATAAATGTATGATTTTAAGTAAATTGTCTTGTTTTATTTTATTTGTATTTGTTCTTTAATTAGTAGATTATTATTATTGTTTGTAAATTTTAAGATTTTCCCAGATATTCATTTTGTTACATTTTGTATGTTAATAATTAATTTTACATTTTGAATGTCTGGAAATGTATGTTTATTGTTTAAACAGTGTGTGGCTAAATTAGATTTGTATATATTAGGTTTTAGATATGCATTGTGATGATGTTGAATATGTCTATCGGACAGTTTTTCTTTGTCTGGCCTACATAACATTTATTGCAATCTGGACATTCTATTTTGTAAACTCCATTTTTATTATGAGTGTTGAATTTAGTTTTAGGGTTTATTTTATTAAAAACAATGTTATCTGTGTTATAAGATATTTTTAAGTTTGTATCTTTAAATAGTTTGCAAGTTATGTTTCTGTGATAAATAAAGTTGATAAATTTTATGTTATCATTAGTGGAGGGGTTTTTACACAAAGATTTGTATGGTGTTTGTTTAGTGAGTTTATGTTTTATTTTATTTTCTAATTTATTGATAATTTTTATTTTGTATCCATTGTCTATTGCTATTTATTTGATAATATTTCTTTCATTGTTTCTTTCTTGTTCATTTAATGGGATTCTATACATACGGTATATTAATGAATTGAATGCTGCCATTTTATGTTGGGGAAGATGATTAGACTTATTTGCAATGATTAAATTAGTTTGAGAAGGTTTTCTGTATACATTTTCTGTATGTCTGGGAAAATCTTAATATTTACAAACACAATAATAATAATATACTAATTAATGAACAAATACAAATAAAAACAAAACAAGAAAATTTATTTAAAATCATACATTTATTAGAATAATAGAATAAACATTAAATATATAATAAATAGCTACTACATAAACATTAAAACAATTGAAAATAGAATCGAAGTAAATTCAATAATCCGTTAGCTTTATTGTAAGCGAAACATTCAATTACAATTCACGCAAACTTCTGAAGATACATAATAATTTCTGTGAAACATGTGTCAGGTGAAAATACACTTACTTGCAGTGTATTTACTTGAAGTTATAGATTGCGTATCTAAAGAGTACACAATAACTCCACATAACTATCGAAAAAACTACCAGTAAGTCATGGGATTTCTATGTTTGTCACATGAAGTCCCTTTTGTTGCACAATAAATGATTACGGCTTTATTAATTTTGCATCAGTCACCTAATTAGAATATTAAATTATAATTTTATAACTGACTGAAAGTTCATTTAATTCATTTGTGGCATAGGTATAGATTAAATACACGCAATTTTTTCCATTGAATCAGTACAAATGGATAGAAATCTTTCAAACTTCTTTATGTACGCACACAATTTTGAAATTACACTTTTTATATATTTAATTACAGTGTTTATATAGCTTCTGACTAGTTTACAATACTTTACTTTTTCTGTTTGATTTACACTGTCACATATGTCAAAGAAGTAAATTCTTTTTTGTATATATATTTGAACATATCTTCACACTTTATATGCAAATTTAGCTATATTTGAAACAGTGTGTTGTCCATACAGTATAGTTTCTTTGTTCATAAGTTACATTACACTTTTCATTTCTTGTCCATATTCATTTGTTTTCTATTAAACTGAAAATAAAAACTAATGCTTAAAGAAATAATGAAACGATGAGGAAAATAAAACAATTAAATTTATTGTTATAAAACTTGATAATACACAAATGATAGCTCCTAACTCAGTAACTGCGGAGTCTAGAAACAGAAGTCTATATTAAAAAACACACAAGTTAAACATTACAGTAAGAAGTAAATATGAACAAGTATTAAATATTTTTACTAACATTGAACAATATTACAATTAAATAACTTTTGTATCCTCACAGGCTACAATTAAAAATTTACTTCTGTTATTGTATATTTCTTTCACTTTTAGATAACATATAACATTGTATAATACTAAATAGTTACATGAATAGATGGCTGAAGTAACTAGTAAAGAAGAAAAATTAGGTTTTAAGGAATAGTAATAATTAACATTAAGAAACTAATGTTATTAATATACATATGTACATAACAGTAGGCAGATAGACTTTCAGAAAATGAATGGTAAAAATAGGAATGTTTCAGAAGAAACATTCAAGTAACTGTTAAAACATGGTAGATATCAATAAACAAATTGATAAAATAATTTTAGGAGTAAATATTTCAAAGTAGGATTAGTTTTGAAGATTAATATGCAGAAACTAATGTGTGCACATATACAAATATAGATTCCTTATAACATTCAATCTAAAATTAGCAATTTCCCTTGCAAATTCATCTGTATGATTCAATTTAAAGTGATTAAATTTTTTATTTCCTGTTTTATAATACTTCTTCTCTGTCAGATCTATACAAAGAAGCCCATGAACTGCAGCTGCAACAATTTGAATTAAGCAATACATTATAAGAACACATGGGATATACTAGCTGAAGAAATCTAAAAGACAGTACGACTAATGTACATGACAACAGTGTTCACTATCTCATCATACTCATTGTTGTTTGATAAAATTGTAGCAACTTCCTTATATGAATCAAGAATTTTGTTTAGAAGTACAATAATCTTTTTAACTAGTTCAGTTTTCAATACTGTATAAACTAATTGTTTGGTATTTTGGGGCGTTTAATATTTACACAGTCGAATTCGACTCTCATGTGTACATATTGACTCACACGCCCCTATTGACTGTTTTATAATATGCTAATGTGCTCTGTCCAGTTTCCAGTGTACATGCAAGTTTTTCTCAGTTCAGTTTTAATATTCAAGGACCAGCATGTGTTGGAACTTACTCATCAATGTATTGATGACAGAAGTTCTATTCTTCTACAATACTGGTTATCCCTCTTTTTCTTTCCATTCTTTCTTCTTAAAGGGACCTGCTACTCCCAATTCACCATCTTTGAAACTTTGGCAATTTGTAATGAGGTGAGCCAAATCTTAATTTTATATTCTTTTTAACAGCTCACCACTCGCTTGAGTCTTACCAAGGGAGTATATATTTTAAATCACAAAGTTTTACATTTTGTGGAGTTAGCATAATTTTTCATGTAACTTAAAAAACCTCACACTGATTTTAACATTTCATTTTACACTAATATTTAAAGCATAAACATGTAAACATAGTATAAAATTTAAAAACATTACAGTAAGAAGTGAGTACCGTACTTCAAAAATCATTACATGGTACTGATTTACATATAGCCTGACTTAAATCTACCTGAAGGTAAAAGTAAATAATTAGCTAAACACACAAACAGACAGTTTTGTTGTATTTAGTAATCAATTTTGAAATAATTTATATTACTGTTACTACAAAATAAAATTAAATAATTGATAAAAAGTACTTACATAATCAGTATTTATAAACACATGCTTCAGATAACAAATAAAGAACTAATTGTGCGTGAATTCTGTGTTTGTGTGCATATGTGCGTGTGTGTGTGTGTGTGTAAAATACAGCTGAAATATAATTACAAGAGTATCAAGGCAATTTTAGTTTCTTACGAATTTGTTATGGAGGCTCAAGTAACTTAAGAAATAGTCAAAAGAGACTTGACCAGTATCCCACAAGGCTTCTTAACTGCTAGTGGGAAGTCAGTGAGTGAGATTAACTGAAAGCAATCCACACTCTGAAAACTATAATACAGAGTGCAAACAAATGTTTAATCTGTTTGGGTTGCAATCAACAAAAGTCAGTTATTGACAGTACAATAATTACAAGAGCTAGGAACTAATATTTGAGAGTTTAATAGAGGATCATGCCACAAAATTGTGAAGATAAGTTTGTGCTGAGCAGAGGGAATTTTTGTTGATATCATACAGGATTTGTTTAAACAATTACTAACAATGGACTAGATTATCTGGAAAAAGGGAGTAACTAGAAATGAATTATGGGATTATAGTTATGGCTGAAGTAAAAAAAACAACGTTCTCATTAGAAATCATTTTTGTTTCCGTATCCAAAGACAGTAAACTGCAAGGGTATAATTATAATTAAAAAAAATTTTATCATTGAAGGGTTGTTCAGAAGACTGTAATGTCAAGGACTGTTATACAGGCTTGGAATTACTTTCATAATATGAACAGTTATTTGTCTACAATGGAGATTTTCATTGGCTGTAGAGCACTCTTGGGAAATACCACACTCATTTTTGTTTAACAACATTTTGCACTTCATGAGTGTTTCTAGCTACTCATGATTATTTATTTCACGGAGTAATAATCAAATAATTACTCTGTTACCTTATATGCACACAGATTTGCAAATTGTTGTATATGAGGGGACCCCCCACCCATGTTCAAAGTAATGTTATCAATATTTTGAATATATTATGTAATATTGTGATTGATATTATTAAAACTATTTTGTTACTCAAATAATTCATAGGTTAGAATAATACGTAGGTTATATTATGTACACTGTATTTACATTGTACCTCACATATGATGTATAAATGTACTATAAATTATTAGGTCAACATAGTTTGTTCTACACAATTAGTGCCCAGAATATTCTCAGCTTATAAGTGACAAAGGGACAAAGGCTGGGAATGACATCATTGTCTCCCCCTCTCTCTCTCTCTCTCTCTCACACACACACACACACACACACACACACACACACACACACACACACACACACACACACACACACACACACACACACACACACACACACACACACACACGCACGCACGCACGCACGCTCACAAATAAAAGGTGGTAGAGGGGGAAGTCAGTTAGTATTTATTGTTAGTTGGGTTAAATTAGTTTTCAGTCAGTCTTTACTGAGAATTCAGTTAGTGAGTTAAGTTACAGAATTAGTGCATATATTTGCTACCACATTTGTGACTCAATATTATATTTGTGTTGTTGTTTGTATAAATTACGATTGTTACAATAATCGATATCACAGTTGTGAATCGAAATTTGTATTTCCTGTTTTATATTTTAAATTGCAAAAATTATTTGTGATAATGATAAATAAACAAGGTGTCGATGGTGATACAAGTGTTTTGTTAGTTTGATCGCTGCCTAGAATATGACATCATGAATTGACGAATGGACAATATTGTACACAGGCCATTAACACATGCTACTTTTGTATGATAAAATCGGTTTCACACAATTTCGCAAATGTACAGCTTTGTACGTGTTAAACACTGTACACAGAGATCTCACCCCTCCTGGCACGACATCAGGTACATCAGGTAACATACTTGTCTCAGCTTGTCGGTTTTAAAACTGTACAGGATATTCAATAAGTTTTCCTATTTTTATGTTTGTTGTAAGTTACATATGCACTATAGTACATCATTCATACAATTTGTTCTGTTGAAACACACACACACTGGTATACACAATTTACTAAGTAGATATTATTTTAATAAAGATTATCACTATACAAAGAAAATAATTGTTTTTAATTGGATAGAAAATTTAAATACGTAGATATGAATTACCTTGTACCTTGGCTAACAAGGCATACTTCACATTGCTGCCATCATTTAGGTCTGGGGATGTGCACAGGTAAACAAAAATGGAAATATATAGGACTGTCATCAGACCAGTGTTATGCTACGGGTGTGAGGCATGGACAATCACACAGAAAACAGCCGACATAGTAGACACCTTTGAAAGGAAAATCCTCAGACGCATTATAGGCCCAATACAAGAAAATGGCTCATGGAGACTGAGATACAACAATGAGCTGTATCAAATATATAAAGAGATACCAGTCTCAAAATTTATAAGAATGCAAAGATTGCGTTGGGCCAGACATGTTATGAGAATGGAGGATGGCAGGAACCCAAAAAGGGCTCTGCTGGATACATGGGAGGGAACGAGACCTAGAGGCAGACCGAGGAAGAGGTGGGAAGATGGCATAGCAGAGGACACGAGGGACATGGGGATATGAAACTGGAGGAGGGGTGCAATGGATAGAGTAGTTTGGAGGTGGAGACTGGTGGAGGCCAGGGCCCGACTTGGGCTGTAGCGCCATAGGAGGAGGAGATATGAATTTATAATACATGACATACAATTTACATCTACAAAGTAAGTGCCGTTTACACATTGGGAAATGGGTATGTGCATATCTTTGCAATATATTAGCTAATATTGCTTTATGAGATGTCAACGTACGTGTTGTTGCTGCTACACACTTATCATATCTAAGTGAGAGAAGTGACTAGCTAAAAGTAAAATACCCAGAGTGAGTAACTGCTTTTAGATGCACATCAGTGATGATAGACATGTTGAGCACTACAAAGTACTGATGATTGCAAGTCAGTAAACAGAGCATGTGGTGGCTGTAGAGAGTGAATGTATATGTTATTTGCAATTGCCGAATTCGGCCATTGCCCGAAATTTTTACTCACTCCGCGAAGTGCGAATCTGTTTTACGCAATCTGCGGAGTGAGCATTTATTCTGGGCAAATGAGCAAAATAAAATACCCACTCCACGGAGTGCGTATATCTATTTGCACAATATCCGAAGTAAACTTTAATTTCGGCCATTGCGTAAACCAAAATACCCAGTCCGCGAAGTGAGCATTTCATTTTACTCACTCCGCGAATTGTGTATTCTGCTTTTACTCAATAGCCGAAGTAGTGACAGTTCCCACACACTCGTGAGCATGTTCTGACATGAGGCCGCCCCTCCACTCAGTGCGGCGCCTAACACGTCAGTTTTGTTATTCCTAGCAGTGTGTCTCTGCTGTTGGAACAATCCGTGTCATAGTGAACTCTTTTTACCGAGGACATTGTTATTGAAAATGAAGGCTCAGTTTGAGTACAAGCTTCTATAGTTAATGAGGGAGAAAGAAATGCCTTTTTTGTTAAGTGATATACAGTATAAGTGTATTATCGCGGAAACCAAAGAAGCAAAAGAGAAGAAAGAAAAAGGACTAAACATGACTTCTAAAGATTACCGTCGGCAACAGATTCGATGTCATGAAAATTGGAGAGCGGGAGCAGCTGATCCAAAAATCAGAGGGGTCACTTACAGAGATTAAATATTTTTGTCCAGCAAGCGAGTTGAAGTTTTGCAAAACAAAGCGCATTTGATCAAAATCTGTTATAGATATTAAAATTTTAGTGAGGGAAGCTTCCTTATTTTAACGTTTAACAATTAGGTCTCTTAGATTAGTTATTTTTTCTATCATATTCTGTTACACTGTTTAAGAATAAAATAAATATAAAAATAAAGATTATATCCCCTAAGAACTACTGTCAGATATTTTGTTTTCATAACAATAATTAAACTCACCCTATCTCTACTTCATTAGTTCTCTAATAGAGTGCACTCCCATTAACTGTTTCAAAGTACAATTCACATAGTAATCAACAGTCATAATTAGAGCGTTTTCTTTTCTGTAGTGTAAGGCATATCGTGGAATTTTTTTTTTTTTTTTGGTTTACACACGTATACCGCAAGAATAGAAAGTCTATTCACCGCTATTGTTATTTTACTTCACTTATAATTTAAAACTCCGCTTATTTCATGTGTTTAACGTTTATTAGAATATTATTGTTAAGTTTAGGACTGCCTAAAAAAATCAGCGAAGTGTTGCTTACAACGGGACATTTACAACGCACAAGGACAAGGTCAGTGAACGCTTAATATTTATGCATTGTTGATTACATGAGAATAAATCCTTTTAACTATTTTAGTTTTACAATATACAGTCCACTGCTAATAAAAAAGAACCCCACATTTTTTGTCCGTTCAGCCCGGATAGCATCTTTCATTCTGAATCCAGCATGTTGGAAAGCAAGATTTTTATTAATTATTACGCTCTTTATTATTACGTTTATTGAATTATTGTAACGCTTAAAAAAAAAAAAAAATTTTACTACTGGCAAGTATTGCCAATACTCAGTGCTCTTTTCATTTTGTTATGATTATTTCATGTTTTTTCACACAAGCATAGTTTTATTGATTCATTGTGCAGCGGTGTTATTTCATGTTTAAAATTTTAGTGAGGGAAGCTTCCTTATTTTAATGTTTAACAATTAGGTCTCTTAGATTAGTTATTTTTTCTATCATATTCTGTTACACTGTTTAAGAATAAAATAAATATAAAAATAAAGATTATATCCCCTAAGAACTACTAGATATCAAAATTCTAGATTGTTGATGACACTTCACGTAAACAATATATTTGATTTACCACAATTGCACAATTTATCTAGCAAGCATAGTTCTAAAGTGTAGTGTGTTTCTTCAAAACCGACCTCTGTATTAGTTTCTATAAAATACAGTAGCCATATTCCTTTATTACCATATTACCATTATTACTGTCATCTACGCTATTGGTATTTTAGAGTTAAAAAAAAAAATAAAAAAATAAAAATTATTTGAACTGGAAATTACTGAATACTGGAAGAACATTGTGAATTACAACTTTTGCTTAGAACTCTTTTGTTATTTACATCTGAATCTGTTTTTTAAAGCGAGTGTATTAATAAATTACCAAAATGAGATTTTCTTCTTTTGTGAAGCAAAGTGAACTGATTGAGAGTAGGCTTCATAATATTAACAAGCAAATTGTTGCTTTTGAGGTTATTGGTATAGGTAATTTAACTGAACAGCAAACACGAAAAGTTAGTTTGCTTAGTTCCACCGCAGAAAAAAAATATGCTGAATTTGAAAGGCTTATAAATAAGCTATTTAGTACAACACCTTTACCAGAAGATCTGGATAATGAACAGATTTCAAGATTACAAGATTCTATATCAGACTTAAATATAGCTATACAAAGTTCGTGTGCTCCTTTTCTACCATCGCTACTGCAGGAAACCTTGGATCAGCCTCACACTGGTGCATCACAACTAGTTGCACCTACTCCCACCGTAAATTTACCTCGCTTAAACTTGGGAACATTTTCTGGACAACCTGAGAAATGGGTAGCCTTTCACAGTCTGTTTGAAAATGCAGTGCACAAAAATGAAACCATTTCTAATGTGGAGAAATTTACATACTTGCTTTCTTGTTTGACTGATGAGCTGCTAAATTTAATTAAATCGTTACCTGTCACTACTACAAACTATGCCAGAGCCTGACAAACTTTGCTAAAAAGATATCAAAATTCTAGATTGTTGATAACACTTCACGTAAACAATATATTTGATTTACCACAATTGCACAATCCTTCAGTTAAACAAATGAGGAATTTTCTGTCGACCTACAATGAAAATTATCAAGCGCTCAAAGCACTAGGACATGATATTGCTAGCGAAAGTTTGTTGTTGACCTCATATATTTTGCGTAGATTTGACACGGAATTCAGGACCAAACTTGAACGTTCTCGAGATAATTTACAAAATGTTCCTACCATTACAGAAGTAATTACATTCTTAGAAAATGAATGTTCTTGCAAAGAGGCAGCGGGTTTAACTAATATCATCTCAGAAAATGAACCTTCTCTTCAAACCTCTCAAAAAATCAGTGGCTTTAAAATGAATACAAACCAGTTTAAACCGCACAAAATAGCGATGGTCACTACTCACACTCAGCATTGTATCTTCTGTTCATCAAATTCACACAACATATATAGATGTGCAGATTTTTCCGCACTTACTGTACAAGACAGACAAGCTTTTGTTAAAAATAAGAACTTGTGTCAAAATTGTTTTGGAACACATAAGTTAGTCACTTGTAAGTCCGTCCACACATGCAATGTATGTCATAGGCGTCACCATAGCCTACTACATTTTGACATGGAGTCCATAGCTATGTAATGTCTTACTCGCACGTTTCGTGAAAATCGACCGTTATGTTTCAAATGTACTTTCGGCATACCACTATCTCACGAACCGCTCAACCAATCCCAGCAAACCAGGTGTCAGGTGATCGAGTCACTTGGCCCCCTTCCAACAATAGTACTGAGAATTTTGACAACTGACTTCAGTTGCCTCTAGGCTTTGTCTGCGTGAGGGTGTTTTTGCGCCGAAAATTTCTAAATTGCTCCACTAAAACTTAAATATCTCGGGAACTACAAGTCCGATCGCGAAAATACAAAGTGCGTTGTGATCCTCAGAACTAAATCTCTCCAATAACACCAATTCCGAGTACCAGAAGCACTCACAGAAAATAATGATATTTGAACTCAAAAATTTGAAATGCCTCGACCTAAAAATCACGATAAAACTCGAACCAAAAATTTCAAACCAAAAACCGGCAAATCCTATGCAGAGCGTCAACAGGCCTATCATTTGAGACTAAAATCAAAGAAATCGGCCGAGAACTTAGAAAATGGCAACCATTTGAAGATTGACGAAACCCCGTCAGCGCCCAAGCGGCCCGCATCTCCGATACCTGGGTCATCCGGCGTGCCCCCAAAGTGACTT
Organism: Magicicada septendecula; assembly: GCA_034769895.1. NCBI lineage: Eukaryota > Metazoa > Arthropoda > Insecta > Hemiptera > Cicadidae > Magicicada > Magicicada septendecula. The sequence goes on along the minus strand of CM068367.1, from coordinate 703,989,075 downwards.
AGATCGAGCGTACGGCTAGCTAGCAAGAAAACAGACAATGAGAACATTAATAACTTGTGCTTAGACAACATTGGACCCTTGATGCTCTGCGCAGAACAGCCCGGTCCAAGTCGCCGCTTCAAAGGAGTTGACAAGGAATTCTCTAAACACTTTATTAACAATCTGTTCGGCTCGGTGTGTGGGATCTGCGATCGCTTGTGGTTCAAGAGTGATCTAAGACCGTGTGTACCATCATACATAAGTCTCTTGGCCATAGTCCTTCCCAAAGCACAAGTCTGCCCATGATTCCATGTCTACCGGTAGTCCCACGACTACCAGGTTAAAATTTTTTTTTATCAGAACCACTCCGCACAACCGCAACAAAAACTGACTCAGTCAAATAGACCTACCTTGTGCCCTTCTGTTGAAACGACGATACATAAGCAAAACCACTCTGCAGAGTGTCACCAGGATACTACCTTGATATGTGTTTCTTGCAACCAGTATAACACTGTGTTACTCGCAACCGCTTTGGTGCATATCACATCTGCCAATGGAAATGCAGCACTTGTACGAGCTGTGCTTGATAGTGCATCCCAAACAACAATTATTTCAGAAAGTTGTGCAAAGACTTTGTGTTTGTACTGCTCTCAAACAGATGTTCCAGAACTTAGTGGCATCTCTACCGCCCCAGTGAAAACAAAGGGACTTACCTTTGTGACACTGTCTTCGCTCAGTGGGAATATTTTAGCAAAATCTCACCCAGTCATGATTCTTAATAAAATATCATGCAATCTGCCTCGTGTTCAGCTCCCACCAGAAATTAAAGAGCGACTCAAAGGTTATATGTTAGCGGATCCCACTTTTGATGTTCCGGGTCCAGTTGACCTTCTGATTGGAGCAAATTTATTTCCATTGACTCTTAGTGGTACCTTTATCAATCTCGGCAAGAATATGCCATACACTGTCATACAATCTTTGGCTATGTTGTGCTTGGTCCGACACCTGTTTCACTTAAGTCTAAGCCTTACTCAGGCTTAGTGACTCTTTTATCGACGAATGATCGTGATCTGCACGCAACATTGCAACGTTTTTGGTCCATAGAGGAACCACCTCACACTACAAAACTCACTCCACAAGATGAAAAATGTGAAGCTCACTTCGTCTCTACTGATACGAGAGATGCCTCCGGCAGATATGTTTGTCACTTGCCTTTCAGCGGAAACCCTGCTCAACTAGGTGACTCTACAACTTTGGCAAAACGCCTGTTTAATACACTTGAACGCAAATTTGAATCTCAACCTGAGTTTAAACAGAAGTATGTCAATTTTATGAATGACTACTTAGCATGTGGGCACATGAAACTGTGCACATCTGTCCCATCTCTGAACAAGCCGCATTACTTTTTGCCACATCATGGCGTTTTTAAAGATAGGAAAATCCGTGTTGTTTTCAATGCATCAGCACCATCTTTTTCAGGTGTCTCACTGAACCACATTCTACATCAGGGTCCAAAGTTGCACAATGACATTACTGATATAATTCTTCGCTTTCATCAACATAAATTTGTTTTCTCTTGTGATATCAAACAAATGTTTAGGCAGATATCCATCCATAAAGATGATCAGATCTTTCAGTTAATATACTGGAGAGAAGACACTTCAGTCCCGCTAAAGGTCTACCAATTGACTACTGTCACTTATGGTATGACGTCCTCGCCTTACCTTGCTAATAGAGTAGTACAACAGCTCATTATGGACGAAGGAAAAAATCATCCACTTGCTGCTGAAGCACTCCAAGAGCAAATATATGTTGATGATGCTCTATTAGGGAGCAATTCTCTGGAAGAAGCTCTCCACCTTCAAGAGGATGTTGTTTTACTTTTGAAAAAGGGTGGATTCGAACTGAGCAAGTGGTCTTCAAACCATCCTAAACTCTTAGAAAATGTCATGCAAGATAATCATGAGACACCCCTCATGTTACACACGTCAGAACAGCCATTTCAAGTGTTTTAGGGCTAAAATGGATCCCAGATATTGATGTCTTTTCATATCTGATGCACACACCTTCAAGTAATTACACAAAAAGAACTTTACTTTCATCAATTGCTCAGATCTATGACCCTTGTGGTTGGATATCCCAATAGTTTTTTGGTCTAAAGTCTTAATGTAGCATGTATGGACCTTAGGCTTAGATTGGGATTCTCCATTACCTGATCATATTTCCGAGAAGTGGTCATGATTCGTGAAAGAACTTCCAGAAATAGAAAAGCTAAGGATACCATGTTTCATATCCTTAGCAACTGCAGTCAGTATCCAGCTTCATGGATTTTCAGATGGAAGTGAATCCGGATATGCAGCTTGTGTCTTCCTGCGCACAGAAGGCGCAGAAGGAGATGTCAACATATGACTGCTGATCGCAAAATCAAGAGTAGCTCCACTGAAGCGTGTGACTATTCCCCGCTTGGAACTTTGTGGTGCGCACATGTTAGCCAAATTGCTACATTACTGTACAGAACAGCTCTCACAACATCACAAGATTGACAACATTTCAGAATGGTGCGACTCTACAGTAGTGCTATCTTGGATACGCACTCTATCTTTTTGTCTCAAGGTGTATGTTGCTAATCGTGTGGCACAAATACACGACTTAGTTTCACCGCACATCTGGAAATATGTTTCAACTGTCGACACTCCTGCTGATTGTGCTTCTCGAGGCTTGACACCCACGGTTCTGATGAAACATAGCCAGTGGTGGCTAGGACCACCATGGCTCGCTAAATCAATGCAGACCTGGCCACAATCTATCCTTCATCCAATTTCGGAGGAGTCTATTCCCGAAATGAAACCAAATGTGCTTAATCTTATGATGACCACAAAAGAAGTCCTAACATTTGGATTTCTTACAAAGTTTTCTTCTTGGAAGACTCTTCTTCATGTAATGGCTTATATCCTTCGCTTTATAACCCGTTTGAAATTTAAAACCACCATAAGTGGATCATTTACAGTAACTGAATTAAATAACGCGTGTAACCGCATTTACTGGCTCATTCAGAGACTTCACTTTGCAGAAGACGTAGATCTACTCTCCAAGAAAAGGACATGCTCAAACCGCATCCAACGTCTATCACCCTTTACTGATGATGCAGGAATAGTCCATGTCAGAGGTCGACTGAAGAACTCTGCGCTTACTTACAATGCCAAACATCCTATTCTTCTGCCAAAAAATCATGTCTCTATTCATTTACTCATCGATTACTATCATGGCATGTACCTGCACGCTGGTCCCCGGTTCCTCCAAGCAACACTATCTCAACGCTTTTGGATCCTCTCCGCCTGCAGTGTTATACGCTCAAGAATATTTAAATGCGTACGATGTTTTCATACAAAATCAACAAACACGTCTCCGCTCATGGGTGATCTACCAGCCGGTCGTGTTACCCCTACTCGTTGTTTCAACGCTTCTGGAGTTGATTATGCTGGCCCTTACACGGTCAAGTTTTTTACACTTCGCAGGATACAGCCTATAAAGGTGTACCTCTGCTTGTTCATCTGTTTTGCAACAAAAGCTGTACACTTGGAAGTGGTTACTGATTTAACTACAGATGCCTTCATTGCAGCCCTTACGAGATTCATCTCTAGGAGAGGTCTTGTATCAGACCTGTACTCTGATTGCGGGACTAATTTCATAGGAGCTGCTTCTTCGCTCAAAAGATGTTTTCAAGATCGCATGAACCAACCAGATATGCAAGATTTTGCTACGAACAACAGTATCACATTGTATTTCATTCCTCAGCGTGCACCTCACCAAGGTGGACTTTGGGAACGTGCCATTAAAGGTGCAAAATATCATGTCACCAGAGTCATAGGTGAACACATTTTAACGTACAAAGAATTTACCACCTTAGTTGTGCGTGTTGAAGCTATCCTTAATTCGAGGCCGATAGCTCCTCTCTCGAATGACCCTTCAGATCTTCAACCTCTTACACCAGGCATTTTCTAACTGGAAGACCTCTTAATACTCTGATCGAACCTCAACTAACTAATGCACCACTTAATCACATAAAACGCTGGAAATTGGTACAAGCCTTCACACAACATCTCAGGAAAAGATGGCAAATGGAGTACCTCCACACACTTCAAGAACGGTCCAAACGGATCAGACCTCAAGAAAATCTCAAAATAGGAGATTTAGTCATTATTCATGAAACGAACCTGCCACCCCTCAAGTGGAAGCTCGGGAGAGTCATCTCAGTATCTCCAGGGAATGATGGAGTGGTACGTGTCGTCAACATGAAGACTGCCGGTGGAACCTCGACCCGTCCTTCTGTTAAGGTTTCCCGTCTTCCCATTTACTAAAATCTTTGACCAGTCAACTGGCTACTGCCCCTTATAATTTAGTTTTATTATACTCTTCCAAAGGATCAAATTTGTTCTTATGTTCTTTTAATGTTTCTTGTTGAACCAGTTGGTTCAAAGGGGCCGGTATGTCAGATATTTTGTTTTCATAACAATAATTAAACTCACCCTATCTCTACTTCATTAGTTCTCTAATAGAGTGCACTCCCATTAACTGTTTCAAAGTACAATTCACATAGCAATCAACAGTCATAATTAGAGCGTTTTCTTTCCTGTAGTGTAAGGCATATCGTGCAGTTCAGTTTTTTTTTTTTTTGGTTTATACACGCATACCACAAGAATAGAAAGTCTATTCACCGCTATTGTTATTTTACTTCACTTATAATTTAAAACTCCGCTTATTTCATGTGTTTATTTTATGTGTTTAACGTTTATTAGAATATTATTGTTAAGTTTAGGACTGCCTAAAAAAATCAGCGAAGTGTTGCTTACAACGCACAAGGACAAGGTCAGTGAACGCTTAATATTTATGCATTGTTGATTACATGAGAATAAATCCTTTTAACTATTTTAGTTTTACAATATACAGTCCACTGCTAATAAAAAAGAACCCCACAACTACTTAAAAAATAAATAATAAAAAAATACAATAAATGAACATGTGAAGACGCGTACGTGTGTGTGTTTTTCACACAATCGTCACTTCGGCTATTGAGTAAAAGGCAATTCGCGGAGTTAGTAAAATGAAAGGCTCACTTTGGTTTTTTGAAATGAAAGGACTGGGTATTTTGATTTACGGAATGCCCGAAATTAAAGTTTACTTCGAGTATTGCACAAACGGAAATACGCACTCCGCGGAGTGGGTATTTTATTTCGCTCATTGCTCGAAATAAATGCTCACTCCACAGATTGCATAAAACAAGATTCACACTTCGCGGAGTGAGTAAACATTTCGGGCAATGCCTGAATTCAGCAATTGCGAATAGCATATACAAGTATCACAAGGGATGTGATTCAGCTCACAAGACGCTGCAACCAGCTGTAAATTCTGAGAAAAAATCATTACAAAGCTGATGTGACTATATGGGTAATTATTCTCTTATTCTCAATGTGTTATCTACATTAGATCAAACAATCTATTGCATTTATTATACTGCTTTATATAATATTCAACATATCCACAGTTGCCTCTTACAAGGGAAGGGTGAAACGTTCTGGGCCTGACACAGAGATTGCGCTACTATGCTCATTATTTTGATCGTGTTGTATGGTATCACTCTTTGTAGGCTGAATTTAGATGTTTCTGGTCAATGAGCTGGTTTGTATTAGTTTGACAGCATATCATGGTAAATGACTCAAACATTCTTTTAACAGTGGACAGTTTGGAAATTCATGGCATTATTAAACACTTTTATTTTGAAAGGGTTAACTGAAACTGATACAAAAAAGGAGTTGGATTTATAGTTGGGGGACTAGTATCCATCAAATACGAGGGCTATCCAGAAAGTAACAGACGTTTTGAAATAAAAAATTTACAAAACGAAAAAACAAAATTTTATTATATACGTTTGAAAGGTACACTCTTAAGCTATTTTTCTACATAATCGCCATTCAAATTAAGGCACTTATCATACCGTGGCACAAGTTTTTCAATACCGTCTCTGTAGAAATCTGCCGCCTGCGATTTCAACCACTGGTTTACACCGGCATGCAGTTCGGCGTCAGTATCAAAGCGTTGTGTAGCAAGCCATGTCTTCATCGCTGGGAAGAGGTGATAGTCGCTCGGCGCCAAATCCGGGCTGTATGGTGGATGATCGAACACCTCCCATCCAAAACCATCGAAGAGCTCTCAGGTACGATTGGCCGTGTGTGGACGTGCATTGTCGTGAAAAAACAAAACCTTCGCACTAAGTTTTCCCCGACGCTTGTTTTGTATCGCGCGCCTTAACTTTCTCAGTGTTTCACAATACCTCTCTGAGTTAATTGTTGTGCCACGTTCAAGAAAATCAACGAGAATCACTCCTTCAGAGTCCCAAAACACAGTAGCCATGATCTTTCTTGCTGACAGCGTTTGCGAACACTTCCTTGGTTTCTTGGGAGAATCTGTGTGTCCCCATTCCATCGACTGCCTTTTTGTTTCACTATTGACATGCTTCACCCAAGTCTCGTCCCCAGTTATGATACGATCGATAACTTTGTTACCATTTTTGTCGTAATCTTCGAGGAAAGTTAGTGCTGCTGCCAGTCTGTTTTTTGTGCTCTTCCGTTAGGATTTTCGGAATCCACCTAGCACAAAATTTGTGGTAACCAAGCTTTTCTGCCACAATTTCATACACCAAACTCCGTGAAATTTGGGGAAAATGTTTTGAAAGTTCCGTAATCGTGAAACGACGATCTTCACGAATTTTGTCGTTGATTTTCATCACCAGTTCATCAGTCACAAGGCTAGGTCTACCACTGCGGTCCTCATCGTGAACATTGGTACGGCCATTTTTTAAAATCAATGCACCATTGCCTCACTCGGCTTTCACTCATTATTCCTTTTCCGTACACATCACAAAGTTGGCGATAAATTTCAATTGGTTTGTGATTTTTTGCCAACAAAAACCTAATCACAGAACGCACCTCACAAGTGGTGGGATTTTCTATTGCAGCGCACATTTTAACACGTCACAGAGAGCAAAGTAAGAGGGGCACAGACCGCACGCTACCACAGCTGCATTCGTACTGAGTTTAGGAACGTTCTGACACCAAGATGGCGGCTCTATCCCCGCCCACCACCGCGGTCGGTCAAAACGTCTGTTACTTTCTGGATAGCCCTCGTATAAAGATTAAGAGTTGGTTGCTGAATTTAAAATGGGTCGGACAAGGACAACTGGCAACCCAAGTGTTGGATGTCCCATTAAAGTGACTACGCCAACAAAAATAGAAAAATGCTACAAAATCATTTCAGCAGACCATAGAATGAAAGTGAGTGAGACAGCAGAGACTGTTGGTATATCAACAGGACTAGTGTGTAGTATCTTACATGAACATCTATGTATGACAAAGCTGTCCGCTAGATGGGTGCGGTGTTTCCTGACACTTAAAAACTGTGTCAACAGGATGTTTCAACCAATGTTTGGCACTCTATATGTACAATTCAAATGGATTTTTGTGTTAATTCATAACTGGTGAAGAAGCTTAAGACCACTGCAACATTTCTGAGACCAAACAACAGTCAAAACAACATGGACTGCAAAAGGAGAACAAACTCCACAGAGAGCAAAAGGAATTCCTTCTGCTTTTAGACCGTTTTTTTGGGGACACAAGTGGGTATATTCACTGACTACCTCAAAAATGGAAAAACAACTAGTAACGAGTACTATGCAAATCTACTACACCTTTTAAGTGATACAATCAAGAAAAAATGGCCCCATTTAGTGAAAAAGAAAGTGCTGTTCCCCCAAGACAATGCACCATCTGACACATCAATTGTTGCGGTGGCTAAAATAAAAGAATTTAAATTTGAGTTGCTTCCTAACCCATCATACTCACTTCATTTAGCCCCAAGTGACTTCCACTTCTTTCCTTACCTCAAAAATTGCTCAGTGGAAAAGATTTACTGGTGACAATCAAGTCGGTGATGCTGTAAATGGCTACTTTGAGGACATCGACAAATCAGTTTATCGGTCTGGCATAACTCCTTTAGAACATCTTAGGAAAAAGTGTATATAACTAATTAGAGATTATGTTGAAAAATAAATGCAAATTAAACTAAAAAATTGTAGTTTTCTTATTCAGGCCTGGGACTTTTCACCCTACCCTTCTATTTACATATTCTTCACCCTACAACAGATTTCACGAGGTCAAACATGAGGTGTTCAGAGGCCAACCCTGATTAACTAATTTTTGTTTAATATAAGTTAAACATTAGTTTAGGTTTGAAATATTTTAATCTTTCCAGAGGTGACAATGATTAACTCCATAGTTTTAATTGTTTGCCACTGCCCCCCCCCCAAATGGTCAAAAAAGTAGTCAAATTTTGTTAATCTCTTAATTTTTAGGCTTTTAGTTTTTTTTTCAGCTGAGTACACTAATATGATAGTAAATCTTTTTTGAATATACAAACAAGTTTATCACACAGCATTAGTGAATACATTTGAAATTTAAAATATAGGAAATACCAATTCAGTCAATAAGTATCTTGTAAGCAATGTTCAATAATGTGTATTTTTATTGTGTTATTACTATTTACTTTAATGGGACTGATTTCAGCTACTTTAAAGAGTAATGTTGATTAGTCTTAACTTGTTTTTCTATTTTGTGATGCTGACCTGACCCCTGACCCTGGATCCCCCCCAAGACTAAATTCTAGATACGCCAATGTTAATGAATGGCAGAGTTTCATGATTTCTGAACTATCTGTCAAATTTCCTGAAACTTCAAGGTCAGTACTGTATGACACTGTAACTGTGAAGTTTGGTACAGCAATACGGAAGGGACAGTGGATACTGAAAATGCTCACCGACAACGACAACCGACTCAGTGAATAGGTGCAGCCCTGTATTTTTTGTAATACTATAAGGACAGTATTTCCTGGACAAGACTGCAACTGGAGATGAGCCTTGGTGTAATATCAAAATGTCGAGATGAAAGAGCAGTCCAAACTGTGAAAGCACAATGAGTTCCCAGGTAGATCAATTGAAATGAGTTCCCAGGTAAACATTTTGAAATAAAATACTTATGGCCGTTGTGTTTTGGAACTCTTAACTGAATTTAATTAATGTTGGACGACCATCACTCCCACTTCATACTGTGACTATGAAGAGCAATTCAGAACAAGAGAAGAGGAATGTTGTCATCAGGTACTGTCTGTTATATGTGTGAATAAATGTACAGTTAGACGGTTATTAAATATAATAAAAAGATTTATTAAACAGCTATAATAATAAGTACATCGTGAGCGTGTTGCTCTTATGGACATCGCCCTGTGACTGATTCACATGCCTCGCTATACATCTGTCATGGTAGCGTATCCCCACTCTTATAACTTATGAATCTTATGGTACTACTCACAACATCTCCCCTTTTCTAGTTTTTCAAAATTAAATTACAACATTATTACATAACATTTATTAAACATACATAACCTTTTAGGTACTCTGGTTTCTTTATCGTACAACCTGACCTAGTCGTAATTACCGGAGCATCATTCGCAGTCACATTAACAATAGGGTTATTATTACAGATATTATTTGCATGATTCACATTATTATTTATAGTATTTGTATTGTTCGAAACTCTTCTTTGCGCGGGCTCTTCAAATGGTATATCTATACCATATTGAATTTCATTAAATTGTGTACCTTTGGATAGATCTTTTCGATTACGTGCTATAATAGTATTTTGCTCTGTTTTTACTTTATAAGATCTAGGATTTTGATGTTTTTCAATAATAATACCACTTTGATGAGGTAAGGTTTCCTTTCCTTCATCATGAATTTTAACTTTATCTCCCACATTAAATTCTGTAAGAGCTTTCGAACCTTTATTATAATAGAACTTTTGTTTATTTTGACGTTCTTGCAAAATAGTACTAAATTTATTTGAGTCTACTTTGCCTTCATTTGAATTTGGTATTATGTTTCTTACTTTCCTACCATACATTAATTCCGCTGGCATAATGCCACTATTATCAATAGGCATATTTCTTAATTGCAATAGAGCCATTTCTTTATCTTTTCCTTCCTGAATAATTTTTTCAAAATATGTTTGAGAGTCTGTATATGTCTCTCTGCTAAATCATTTGACTGGTGATGTTTTGGAGTAGTTATCACATGTTTAAATTTAAATTTTCTGAAAATTGTTTAAATTTAAAACTCGTGTATTGAGTACCTGAATCTGAATATAAAACTTTAGGTACCCCATATCGTGCAAAAAACTCCTTTAAAGACTGTATAGTAGACTCTGCACTTAAATCACTTAAATGTTGCAAATCAATGAATTTACTATACATATATACTACAATTATAAACCTTTTACCAAGTAAATAAAAAATATCAGAAGCTACAATTTCCCAAGGATGTTTAGGTATTGGTTTTTCAATCATTGGTTCTTTACTATTATCCCTTTGATAACTACAACAAATATCACAATTGCTTATCAAGTCATCAATTTGCTTCGACATACCTGGCCAAAACAATGTTTTTCTAGCTAACATTTTGCATTTTTCACTACCAAAATAAGCATAATGTATTTTTGCAAGCATTACTTTTCTCATGGATTTTGGTACAACTATACAAGTATTTTTCAACAATAAACCCTTACACTCTGAAAGTTCTTCTTTGAAAGAAAAATATGGTTTGACAGTTTCAGAAACGAATGATTTGTTTACAGGCCATCCATCTTTTACATATTTTAGAACTTCTTGCAGTTCTTTATCGCTACTAGTTTCATTTTTTAATTCATTCATTCTTATATCAGATACACTAAGACTTTTCTCAACCATCATAACATATGCTTCAATTTTTTCTTCATCAGAGGACTCTGTATTCTGCAAATAAATTCTGCTCAAATGATCAGCAAGTAATAATTTTTTACCTGGTACATACTTAAGTTCTAAATCAAAATGATGTAAACTTATTCTCATCCTTTGTAATCTTGGAGGGATTTTATTCATTGGTTTTTTTAAAGATTGAGATCAGTGGATTATGGTCAGTCTCTACGATAAATTTTTGACCAAACAAATATTGATTGAATTTATGACAACCAAAAACAATTGCTAAACTCTCTTTTTCAATTTGACTGTACATTACTTCAGTCTGTTAAAGCACGGGAGCCATATGCCACTGGTCTTCCATCTTGTATCAATACACATCCAAGTCCGTCACTGGAAGCATCTACACTCAATGTTATGGGTTTATTTATCTCAAAATATGTTAAAACTGGAGGTTTATATAACGCCTCTTTAAGCTTTAAAAATGACGTTTGCTGTGCAGTACCCCACACAAATGGCACATCTTTCTTTGTTAATTGTCTTAACTACTAGTTACTTGTGCAGCATTTTGTATAAACTTTGATACATAATTTATTGTTCCTAAGAATGTTAGTAATTCTCTTTTATTTTTTGGTATTTGCATTTTCTCAATTGCCTCAACTTTTTCTGTATCAATTTCAATTCCATCTGCGGAAAGTATATGACCTAAATATTTAACTTTCGTTACAATAAAAGCACTTTTATCTGCATTAAATTTAATACCATATTCTCTGGCTCTTTTAAAAACTTTATCCATAATTTTTAATAATTGGTCTTTAGTCTCTCCCCAAATTAACATATCATCGGCATATATGCCTACATTTTCAATATCTTCAAAAATTTGATTAAAAACTCTATAAAATACTTCAGGACTAGAGCTTATACCGTAAGGCATTCTGTTAAAATAATATCTCCCAAATGGAGTATTAAAAGTAGTTTACTATCTTCTGACAATTCAACTTGCCAGAATGCTTTATTTGCATCCAACTTTGTAAAATATTTTGCCTTTTTTACCTTTGCTGCAATTTCATCAATTGTAGGAAGCTGAATATGTTCTTTTTTATGCAAGAATTTAAATATTGTGGGTCCAAACAAATTCTTATTGACCCATCTGTTTTACCAACAACCAGGGCCGTATTTAGGCATGTGCAACATGTGCAGGTGCACAGGGCGGCAAAATTTTGAGGGCGGCAAAATATAGCTGGTTAAAAAAAAACATCGCTTCATATCATTATAAAGCCCGAAGTAGATTAGCGTTCTGGCTCTGGCATTAACCCTTTGAACAGTAATCACGTATATACACGTTTTTTGTCAGACGGGCCAAAATCAGTAATCACGTATATTTACGTTTTCAACTTTTGCTTCGTTAGTATTGCCGTCATACGTCGTTTATTGGAATGGTATTCGTGCTGCCCTCTAGCGGATAGTTTCTGCAACATTTGGTATTCATTCCTTCTTAGGCTGATGTAATTTACGTGGCTGTGGTGAATAATTTTACACGTGCTCTGCAGCTTTGTGTTTGGAGGTTACGTTCTGCGTTGTGTACGAAAGTGTAAAGGTGTGAGCAGTGTTTTCGTTTATAAATAACGTTTATTATTCGTATTATTTAAATTACAGGACGTAAAATTTGGATTTAGTGTTGAGTATAGAGTTAGTAATCTGATAAACTATCTTTGCAAAATGTCTAAATGTATTCTTTGGTGTGTTAACATATCCGAATATTAATTCAGAGTTAAGTTGGCGTTTCATCGTTCCACGTGGTTCCAACTTGTTATTAACTTTCAAAATCAAGACATTTTATACGATACGCCGAGTATTTTAACTGTTGACAGTGAATTATTCAGTTTTAAATATTCTACAAAACAGTATTTGTATAGGTTTTTCCGTTAAGATATAATAGCTTAGGGACGGTATGGATGGGCAATATAGGTTAAGTGGTGCTGCATATCGCAAGAAAGCTGAGGAAAAAAGACAGAGGGAGAGTAAAATTTTGCAGAAAATACCTCAACTGGACTCATATTTCAGTGGTGAAAACAAAAGTGAACAGTGTAGGCCTGAAAATTCGGGTGAAATTATAGTGGAAAACAGTAAAGACAATGTGGAAGTCGAAAATCTCGAAGTACAGGAACAAGCTACACTCTCCACAGAAGTGGATTTTGCAGTGTCTGTTCCTAGTAATGATCCATTCTATTGGGAAAACACTGATCACACTTGGGATTATTTGATAAAAAATGGTATTAATCAAAACAAAGACGCTGACTTTTCACAGTCCTCGCGGCAATATGTTGATGGAACACAACGGTTTTGCAGCAAGAAACTATTCCATAGGATTTTAGTAAATGGGGAAATTATGAACCGTGAATATCTTGTTTATTCTCCCAGCCAAGGATCACTGTTCTGTGCCCCATGCAAATTATTCGGTGGTACATCTCTGTTTGCAACATCTGGTTTCAATGATTGGAGCCATGCTGGCATAAGAATAGCCGAACATGAAAATTCTGCTTCTCACAGAGACTGCTTGTTAAAATTGAAAAGTAGAGGAAATGAGATGAACAGAATTGACAAAAGATTGATCAGCCAGCATGAACATGAAGTTACATATTGGAGAAATGTACTAAAAAGAGTTGTTTCTGTAGTTAAAAAACTAGCTTCTAGGGGTTTAGAATTTCGTGGAGACGAAGAGAAGTTTGGCTCTGTGAAAAATGGAAATTTCATGATGTGTTTGGAATTAATTGCAGAGTACGATTCTTTTCTGGCTGACCATATTGCACGGTTCGGTAGTAGTTAGATATGTAACTGATTGTGGGCTCTCAGTTGAAAGATTTCTGTGTTTTATGAAAAATACAGGCCATACTGGAGGAAAGCTTTTTGAAGCACTAATGAATTCTTTAGAACAACATGGTCTGAAAGTTGATAACTGTAGAGGTCAATCATATGACAATGCGGCCAACATGTCTGGAATATATTCTGGCTTGCAAGCAAGACTCAAGGAAAGAAATCCTCTTGTTCTCTTCATTCCTTGTGCAGCTCACTCACTGAATCTAGTTGGTTCACAAGCAGTGAAATGCTGTATTGCTGCAGTACGGTTTTTTGAGTTATTGCAAAGTTTATGTAATTACTTCCCAGATTCTACAGGGAGATGGAATATCTTGGAAACATTTTTTGATTCTGTAACCATGACATTGAAATCATTGTCAACAACTCGATGGTGTGCACGTGAGGATGCTTGCAAGAGCTTGGATGCAGATTGGAAAGCAGTGGTTTCTGCATTAAGAACTATTTCAGAAAATGAAACGGGTAAAGATAGATGTCAAGCTGATGGTCTTCTTAGGAAATTAAATAGCATTGAGGTAACATTCATGACATCAGTGTGGGGTTCTATTCTTCAACAATTTGGCAAAGTCATGAAAAAATTGCAAGCTCAGGAAATGGACATTTCCACTGTTATTGAAATGTATGACTCTCTTACAGTGTATTTGACTGAGCTTCAGACCTGTTTCCCCAATCACAGAGATTCAGCTGAAAAGAAACTTAATCAGATCAGGAGTCTGGAATCAGTTCCTTCTTCTTCAGCTGTTGAGATTTCAAGACCAAAACGTCAAATTAAACGTAGGCGATATTTTGATGAATCATCTGAATCAGAAGCGGAACCAGAAAGTCCTGAAGAAGAACTAGGATCAGATGACTTGGAACATGACAAGATCTGGAGACGAATGGAAATTTCATATTCTAAGATCATACAAACTCTCCAGACTGAGTTACAGAAGAGAGTTAATGTCTGCAAAGAATATAATTTAATATTTTCATTTCTCTCAAATATCACCAAACTAGAAGCTCCTCAAATTTATGATACTGCAGAGAAACTTCGAGCCATTTATGATTCCGACATAGAAAGCAGCTTTGGTGAAGAATGCATCCATTTGAAAAGCTATCTGTTATCTATGAAGACAGAAGATGGTATCAAATTATCGTCTCTTCCATTTCTCTGCAGAATGTTGGCTTCGAAGAAAATTAGTGATGTCTACCCAAATGTGTACACTGCACTCAAGATCTACAACTGTACTCCAGCAACAAACTGTTCTGCTGAAAGGTCATTTTCAGTTTTAAAACGAATCAAGAACTATCTACGGACAGCACAGAATCAAGAACGACTGGTCAGTCTTGGAGTGCTCGCCATAGAATCAGACATCACTGTCAGTCTGGATTTTGAGGGAGTGATAAATGCATTTGCAAATCCAAAAGTCAGAAGAAAGTCATTTCTCTAAGTTTGGTAAATTTCACAAAATGGTTAGTATCAGATTGCAGTGTTTCTACCATATACGTTTGACTGACCAAATTGGATGTTTCAGTGATATTTTTAACTGAGGTTATTAAACTGTAGCGATTATTTTCTATGTGTTTACCATATATCGTCTTCAGAATAATGTATAAATGTTTAACTTGCACCTTTGTTTCATATATTGTGTATTCAGTTAAGTTTAAATACTGTCTATAATACAGTTTAAAATTGAAGTAAGTAATTAAACAATTTATTGTCCATAGTCTGTAAACGAATAGCGACACTGAAGTTTAGCTCAGGGAATAGGGGGCGTAAAATTAATGACTGCACAGGGGCGTTAACACCCAAAATACGGGCCTGCCAACAACTACTAATGAATTTACAAAATCAGTTGGTTTTTTAATTTTTGATATTGTGCCGTAACTAAGGAATTTTGTTACGGCAATATACAAATATTGATTAAGCCAAATTACGGCAATAAGAATTATTTATATTATGTTGCCGTGTTGGTCCTCGTTGCGTGCTATATGGACACTCGCGCGCTATCTAGTAGGGACGCGGCGCGACTTGATTTTCACTGTTTCGCTATGTGGGGGCGTTGTTGGTTGTTCGGCATAGACTCGTGTCGATCTGTCTCTCTCGCTTGTGCCTTCAACCCAGCGAGACGTTTCTTGTCCGGCTTCTGAAGAAAGTTTTAATTGTTTCCTTTAATACCGGGCGTATATTATTTATCATGGCTGGTTGAGTACCAAGGTGTGCCCTGGGGTGTCTATGGCCCGTTCAACCATGACCCGATTGTCAGGCCAAGATGGAATGTAAGAAAATGAAGGAACTTATAAGTAGCTAATGTGCTACGGCCAATATCAACAGGTATGTCTCGGAACAATGTTTCTGGTGTTGCTGTGTAAGTGAACTTTCGCAAAAAAAAATTAACTTAATTCCTAGGTGTGCATTTGGTACCACTTGATTCTCTCATCAAGTTATGACCTGGCTAGTTATCTTAACACAACAAAAAAAAAGAGACTTTTGCTTTAATTCTTGATGCTTCTTTACATTACTTAATATCCGGAAAACCCAGGTTATTTTAATGATAGCAAATTCATTTCTGAACTATAGTTTTTTTCTTTCAAAATTCAGTTGAACTGGACTGGCATCTGATATTTCTTTTAATTGTGAGGACAGCTTCTTATGCTGTTAGTAAGTGATAGTAATACCTTATATGCAAAAGCTATTTTAAATTAAAAAAAAAGAAAAAACCATGAAAACGAAATGTGTTAAGCTACAACTGGTGAATTGGTATCTACTTAAACTTTGCAGTGTGAAGGCACTTCCCAGCATTACTAGAGTGAAGCATACCTAGTTCCTTTATTTTCTCTGAGAAAGTCTCTCAGTATTTATCAGTGTTATCTACGTAACTGTCTTGTGTGTAAATTGTGAAATGCATGTAAGTTTAAAAAAAAAAAGAAAATTATGAAGTCATATGTATTGAGTGCAACCCCTTGTCATGACAGGTAGTGAACTGTCCACCACATTTGTTCAAGCTATGTTATATCCCTACACGTTTTGGGATTTAGCATTTATTTTGATTCCCTATGAATTTAAAATCAATGTTAAATTTTTTGTATATATCTATAAATCTAATGGAACTTAATAATGTTTGCTCAGTTTAAAATATGTTGACTGACTATATTAATTAATTTTTGAGTGATGAGAATGTAAATAGTGTTATGGATCTAGTCATTCGTATACACAAATTTGTATGTATAAAACATTCTACATTTTGAGAGACCTGGTTATCTGATATTTTCTTTAACAATGGTATACATTATGAAATCAGAAAACCATTGAACTATACAAAGTTTAGTAAAAATTGAGCACATACAGAAAAAAAAAAAAAAAAGAATGCTCGTACCATGTTAACCCAATGTTATTATCACTATTGCGCACACACATTGTAAATTTCATACTAAAGAACATAACTACCAAATTATATTTAATAGTATGTCTTTAATAATTATATTGTTATCATTCTTAGTTTTTGATTGGGATTTCAGATGGTGCATGTTGTTTGTGTAAATTAATTAAAAAAAAAAAAAAAAAACTTATTGTTATTAGATGTATTAAATTTTGAAAACCTCTAGATTTATCTTTTTATTGGTTAAGGTTAATAATAAGTTATTGCCAAAATATCGAAATTATATTTTTGTAAATGTTTTAAAATTTACCGTCGAGGTTTTGTTGCATGATGATTGTTATTTTAAATAAAATACTTCTATATTCTGGGTACTACGAAGTACACGTATTGTACATAAGGTTGTAAGGCTTTTAAAAGGATTTAAAGAACCAATAAATTTGTTGTTTGTTGAGTTTGGACATTGAGGTCACCGCATTCATTAAATTGCCTAATGGTTCCCCAGCACGAGGCCTTTCTTCCACTAGGAGGCCTCCTCCTGGTTCTGAACAAGTGAGCCGGTCATCCAGGTAAGCTATAGAATTTAGTTACACATTTTAGGAAAGTTAAAATTCTGAATTCTGTATATCACCAAAAGACATCGAACTTTTCCATTTTGGTGATACTTTAGCTGTTTCCTTAATATGTGCATCTCGAGTTCTCCTTTTTTTTACTGTTCAGTACAGCATCAATATTAAGTTACATTGCAAATAACAAAATAAAATTTAGTACAATAATAAAATATTTTAGGAATGTATTTACAGGTTTTAATGTTTACACACAACTTATGTTTTAATGATTAATGTGTTGTGATGTCAATGATGAGCGGCTCACAAATGGTAGCAGAGCGTGGTTAGACGTAGGCCTGGCCACCTCTGAACCAAAAATTTGAAATTGATGCGGTGGCCTCAATACCTTAATTGGACATGCGCTGTCAGTCTTGTGGTGTGTTCTCATATCTCAATGAATGTAATGAGCCTAGGAAGGGTTGATTATGATATTTTTACTGTAATTATGTGTTTAGCATTGTTGTAAAAATTTGGTCTTTGGGAGCGGTTGCCGGGCCGGGACACCTGGGGGTGAGCACAGGTGGGTTAGTGATTCCGGATTGTATCTTTGGGGTGTTCGGAGTTAAATGTCTATTTGTTTGTTTGTGTTCGTGTTCTTGTCATTGTCTTTGTTGGTCTTACAGCATATGGTCTTGTTCTTGGTTGTTGGTCCGGTGTCGGGTCGGGAACCCTGGGGTGCCTTGATTGTTATAGCTTGGTTGAATTAAAGTCTTAGTATTGAGGAACTATGTCAGAGGCGGGGCAGAGTAGTGGGCGGCGCGAGGGTCGCGGTCTGGTGCCCGAGTATTTTAATAAGGATGAGCTACAGTTTGAGATACGCTTGCGGGGTGGGGTTCCCCAGAGTGATGTAGCGTCCTTGAGGAGACAACTGCGGGAGCTGCTTGTGGGGGATGTCCCCCTCCAGAGAGTCGAGATTGAGGATCTGCGGGCGGAGTTAGCCTTGTGTTCGGATAAATGGACGGAGTTCTCCACCCTGATGGAGGACTCTGAATATATAGGGAGTTCTACCCGAGTTTGGCAGCAGGTGACCCAAAGAATGCACCACTTGTCTGCTCGTCTCCGTAATTTGTTGTCGCAGCACGGACTGGAGTAGGAGGTGGGGTGGGCTGCGACGGCCCTGCAGTCAAAAATTTGCCTACCTGGGGAGGCTCCGGAGAGTCCTAGTAAACCGAAAGAGATGCTCACGCGCCAGACCGTGGCCACTGAGCGGGTGGATCTCCTGGGGGAAGCAAGTAGTGCTCTGGTCGAGGAACTCCTCTTATTTCGTTGGACAGTCGCCCCCAGGGATTTCAGGGTGATCAGGTGGAAGTCCCTCGTGGTTTTGGTACCACCCTGGCCAGCGTCAGATACGACTCGTTGCCGAACCCCATCTATGACCTCCTCCATCGGCTTCCCGTGGTCGACGGTCTGGATCTGGACCAGCTGGTGAAATTTTTTGAAGGGATTTTCGGGATTTATGACTTCCCTGGGGTGACTGGTGCCTCTCTTTTAAATATGATCTACCCTTATTGTCGGGCACCTTTACTGGATCGTGTGGTCTGGCATCTCGGCGCGGGCGGGGATTTTGATGCTTTCCACAGAGATGTTCTGGAGCTGTTTATGCCCGGGAGGCTGCGTGACCAGATGCGGCAAAGACTATTTTATAGAGTTCAGGGGCACGGGGAATAGTTAAACGTGTTCATAAATTCAATCAAGAGTGCTGCCCGTGTGCTGCGTGTGGACGTGTCGGAGGCTGAGTTGGTGCGTGTCATCTTGGAGGGCCTCAATCCCCAGGAGAGGTCACGGTTGGTGTTCCTGGAGAGACCGCAAAGCTTCGAGGATCTCAGCAGAGCTTGTGTCTTCGCCCGCACCATCCAGATGAATGATGAGACTCACTCCAGCACTTCCGAATTCCCTGTCCCCTGTTCCACATCTGGTCAACAGCGGCCACCTACCCGGGAGCAACGAGGTAACAACTCTGAAAGGAAAAACTATAGTTGTTATACTTGTGGTAAGATGGGGAACTTGGCCCGGAATTGCCATTTCAAACGGTCTGAGGTCTCCCGTGAGAACAGCCCTTCAAAAAATGGCCTGCGTGGGGGGGGATTGAGGGGACGCCGATCCCTCCCCACGCGTGGTAGCGTTAGCGCATCTCATGTTCCGTTACGTGCGGTTGAAACTGGGCACCCATCCGGGGAGCCCTATCCTAAGCCGATTCGTCCTGGTCTCTCCGTGTGTCCCTATCTCGAGTTGGAGGTTGGAAAGGGCCGTATTAAGGCCTTGGTGGACTTGGGATCGGCGCAGTGTTTAATCTCCTCCTGGGTTTACCAGCAGTTGGTTAGGGTGTCTTTAATTAAGGCGAGTGCACTTTCGTCGGTGGTGTGTTGGACGGCCTCAAGGGAGGTTTTGCCTACCTCAAAATTGGTGGCCTTCAAAATCAAAATACAGTAGACTCTTGGCTATCTGACTCCCGACTATTCGACCTCCGGCCTATCCGACCCGCCCTCAAAAAAAAAAAAAAAAAAAAAAGTATTTTGAGTACGGTACATATGCAGTATTTCCGATCCGATTACTAGCGCCTTCAAACGTCATGTGAGCAATCCCGCCACGCGGGTGAAGGCGCTTACGCGTGAATCACCAGTTACCAATACAGTGCGCCAATTGATTCATGTTGTGACAGGAAAGTTTCGTGTTCCTACTTGAGTGTATAACAGGTGCATCAGTCAGTCTGTATCCAGAAGTCAGTCCGTGCGGTTCAGTCGTTCGTGGATTGTTAATTTGTTATAAAGTGTGTATACAGTATTGTTGGTGGCTTTTATTTTTAAGTGAAATATGGGTGACAAACGAAAGAAAGTGGTAGTAACTTTGGAAGAAAAACTGCAAGCAATAAAAAGAATGGATTCTGGTGAGTCGGTAAACAAAACTGCACTGGAGTTAGGAGTTGCAAAAACTACTGTGGGTGATTGGCGAAGAAATTGCGCAGAGATTGAAAAATGGTGTTCTAAGCAAGCAAGTGGCAGTGGCATGAAAGTTAGAAAAACTATGCAAAAAAGGAAAACATGTGGAAGTTGAAGAGGCTTTATATCTGTGGTATGAAAATGTGAGGGGGAAAGGATTGACGGTTTCAGGCCCCTTGCTCCAAGAAAAAGTGATTCAGTTTAAAAAACAGACCGAAGGAGATGATGGTGAGTTTACTGCCAGTGACGGGTGGCTTGATCGCTGGAAGAAACATTTTGGTGTTCGTCAGATGACGATTAGTGGTGAAGCATTGTCTGCTAATAAGGACGCTGTCCCTGACTTTAAAAAACACTTTTTTGACCTGCTTGATAAGGAAGGTATTTCCGGAGAACAAGTGTACAACTGTGATGAGACGGGTTTGAATTACCGTATGTTGCCATCTAAAACACTAGCGTCTAAACAGGAAAAGTCCACACCAGGGTTCAAGAAGAGCAAGGACCGCGTTACAGTTTTAGCTTGTAGTAACGCAACCGGAAACCACAAGTTGAGACTGACCTTGATTGGAAAATCTCGCAAGCCTAGGGCTTTTAAAAATCTTAAAGATTTAAGTTCTTTGCCCCTGCATTATACCCATCAAAAAAAGGCGTGGATGAATGGAGAAATTTTCAAAAATTGGTTTGAACAGGAATTTGTGCCACAAGTTGAAAAACATTTAGCTGAAAACAATTTAACAAGGAAAGCAATCCTAGTTTTGGATAACGCTCCTTCACATCCAGCAAATGACCAATTAAAAGATGGAGACATAAAAGCTTTGTTCTTGCCTGCAAATTTTACATCTATATGTCAGCCAATGGATCAGGGAGTGCTCCAAGCTTTGAAAAAGAAATATCGACGTAGGCTACTTAGCTATATCATCGCGACAATTGATAATACAGAAGTTGCGACGGCACTACAGTCAGTAGACATGCTTGACGTCATCAGATGGGTGTCCGAGGCATGGGATGAAATTCCATCTTTAACACTTGTGCGATTGTGGAAAATTTTGCTGGATCACAGAGCCAGTGATAAGTGGGAAGAGGTAGAACAGCAATGTGATGTGGAAAATGCAACTGATAACACTGCGCTTGTATCGCTGTTAGAAAAAGTTCCCGGATGTGAGGAAGCTTCATTGGAAGACATCACAGAATGGTTGGCTAAGGACGAAATCGAAGAAATTGCAGACGAAGATATTGTAGCGATGGTATTAAATGAACAGCCGATTGAAGAGGAACAAGGTGATGAACCCTCCGATCGTATAACCCACTCCAAAGGCCTGAAGGCGATCGAGACGGCAGTGGAATACATTGGCCAGCAAGAAGAAGCAACACCAGCATACATCATATGTTTACGTAAGTGGAAGGATATAGCGGCGAGGAAATTAATGCGAGGAAAGAAGCAGGTCTCAATTACAGACTTTTTCAAACCTTAGACAATGTAAGTTTCACTTGTTCTTTCATTATACAGTACGTAGTTTTAGGTTATTATAATTTGATTTATATTAACAACTAATTTGGTTGAAAGCTTTCGTATAAATTAAAACTCATAGTAAAACTCATCAACTTATTGTTAACTACACATTTTGTTTCGTCCTTCAAATAAAGGTTTTGTGAAAGATACTGTAGTTGCGAATTCTTATTTCATTTCTTTCTAATTAATTTATTACTGTACGTCATTTATAAGGACAAACTGATATGACGTACGTATCCAAATAGCAACAAGTACATTCAACGCAATAGGGTGGCGGTCATTGACCTTACAGAGGCTGGTATGCCTACGGCTCCGGTGTATCCGACTTTTTTTCTATCCGACCCGGCCGACCGCCACATTAGGTCGGATAGTTGAGAGTCTACTGTAAATTATTTTTCGTGGGTGTGGGAGTTTCTTGTCGCTCCTAATCTGAGCGTCGATTGTATTTTGGGTGCGGACTTCAAGTGAAAAGTGGTCTGGTTCTCGATATCCAGGGTCACATTTGTTTCTTCAAGTTTAACCGTGCCGTGCGCATTCCCTTTTTTGGATATTGGGATGAGTCAAGTTTAACCGTGCCGTGCGCATTCCCTTTTTTGGATATTGGGATGAGTCGGGGGAGGGACTTGAAGAACTTCAACCCCCGGCGTCCATTAATAATTTAAGCCAGTCCCAACAGACCACTTTCCGTCAATTGTGTGAGGAGTTCCCCGAGGTGCTGACTGCCAATCTCGGACTCACACATAATCTGGAGTATCGTATCTGCCTTTGTGACTCCTCGGTTGTCCGTTCGCACCCGTATAAATTCGCTCCTCCCAAAATGACCATTTTGTGTGAGAAGGTTCAAGAATTGTTAGACCAGGGTGTCATTGAACCTTCCACGTCGGCCTATGCCAGTCCAGCATTCTTGGTGCCTAAACTGGGAGGGAAGCATTGGCTGGTTATTGACTATCGTAAATTAAATCAAAATATAGAGGTTGAGTCGGTGTCCCTCCCGGATCTGCATTTGGCCTTTGACTGGTTTTCGCAGGCCCGCTATTTCACAATTTTTGACCTCAATTCTGCCTACCACCAGATTCCCTTACACAAGGATTCTCGGCCGTACACGGCCTTTTGCGTACCGTAGAACCTGTACCAATATAAGAGATTCCCCAGCACGAGGCCTTTCTTCCACTAGGAGGCCTCCTCCTGGTTCTGAACAAGTGAGCCGGTCATCCAGGTAAGCTATAGAATTTAGTTACACATTTTAGGAAAGTTAAAATTCTGAATTCTGTATGGTTAATGTGTTGTGATGTCAATGATATGTGCAGCTCAATATAATACCAACAGCTTCCATTCTATTTATTTCATATTTCAATTTATTAATCAATTTAAAAGGAACATGTCTACATGGTTCTACTTTACCTACACTTCCTTCTTTTAATTCTATTTTATATTGAAAATCTTTTATTTTACCATAACCATTAAAAACATCTTCGTATTTCTTTATAATATCATTAGCTTTGTTTACTGAAAAAGCATTTAAAATTTCAACATATATATCTTCGTCTTCAGGCTGGACTCTTTGTATCAAATTAAAATCAATGGAACTCTTTAAACCTAAAATAGGTACACTTTTACCATCAAAAATTTCAAACTCTACTCGTTGTTCAATATTGCTTATTTTGCAATTTAAGCTTACTTTACCAATAGTTTTCATTTTTTCTTGACTATAATTTTTCAAAATTACATTATATTTCAGGCATTCAGTTATATTCAATTTTCTACATAAGTCAATAGGTATTATATTACATTGAGCTCCAGTGTCAATTTTAAAAGCAACTGTTTTCTTAGAATCTAAAATATTTACATTTTGTATCCATTTGTCTCGTACACTGATAGCATCCACACTAATCCAGTCACAAAAAAATTCATCAAAATACTCACATTCAGCCTCAGACGCCACATTTACAACTTTTATTGAACGCTTATTTTTACACATTTTTGCAAAATGTCCTGTCTTACCACAGTTTATACAGTCCTTCATAAACGCTGGACAATTCTTGAAACGATGATTGTATCCGCACCATTGGCATGTGGTCACCTGTTGTCTTGAAGCACCCGGCTCTCGTGTCGTAGATGATGATGATGTCATCTGTGTCTGTTGAACTCTGCTCATGTTGTTGCCTGTGCCACCGTCATGAGTCTTGGAATTGCCGCTACTCAGCTGCTTTTTTATGCTAGCAACTTCCTTTATTGGCTCGAATTTTTTAACATGCTGTTCTGATAATTCAGCACTTTTACAAATTTTAACAGTTTTTTCGAAAGTTAACTCAGTTTCACGTAATAACCTATCTTTGACTCGTTTGTCTAAAATGCCAGCAACAATGCGATCTCTTATCAAACGATCTCTCAAAGTACTAAAATTACAATCCGCATTTAATTTCTTCAATTCAGTCAAATATGCATCAAACGATTCACCAGGCTCCAGATTTCTCGTGAAAAACATGTGCGAACTAACACTCTCATTTTTGATAGGCACAAAGTGCTCTTCAAATTTCTGCAGTACTGTATTGTAACTGTTTTTTTCATCGTCGGTTAATCCCAATGTATTATACACGTCTACACATTCTTCACCTATGCAATGCAAAAATACAGCCACTTGTACATCATCGGCCATTTTATTAGTACCTGATGCAATACGATATATTTCGAAAAGCTGTTTCCACTTTGTCCATCCTTCAGTAGTTAACTTTTGTAAACTACTCGGTGGTTTCAAGCCCGTTAATGACGTAGACGTGGTTGTAAACGTCGTTGTCGTTCCTGTACCTGCAGCAGTAGTAGTCATTTTCACAATTACACTACGCAACTTACACACTCTGTATTGAAACTGAATAACTCCACTATATATTTTATGCACTTTAGTTCTTCAAAGCCGCAGCGCCATGTTATATGTGTGAATAAATGTACAGTTAGATGGTTATTAAATATAATAAAAAGATTTATTAAACAGCTATAATAAGGAGTACATAGTGAGCGTGTTGCTCTTATGGAGATCGCCCTGTGATTGACTCACATGCCTCGTTATACATCTGTCATGGTGGCGTATCCCCACTCTTATAACTTATGAATCTTATGGTACTACTCACAACGTAATGAGTAGTACTACTACTTCTTCACAATAATGCTCAACTTCACACAGCAGAACCTGTGCCATGGTATGAGACATGCCATAATCGAAATGGCAATTATATAGAAAAGTAGCTGAGAGGTGTATTACTATTTTCTATATAATAATTGTTATATAATCAATCTTGTTTTTTATTTCTACTTTACTGGAGTTTGAAATCAAATAGCCTTCATAATAAGACACAAATATTTTCAAAGTTTTTTTTAATCACAGTTGTGTTTATTTTTTACTCCTACCTGGAGATAAATCTATATATTTTATTGTAGATGGACAAAAATTACATATTTCTTTCTTCTCCATTCTATATGAAACTTCTGAAAACATTGCTTGGATATTATCTTTTTCTTCTTCAGCACTACAGCCCAACATGAGCCCTGGCTTCCAACACCAATCTTCTGTAATGTCTCCTACCCATTGCCATCTCTGTATAACCTCTCACAGCCATTCTCCTTAGGTCTTCCAGTACAACATCCAACCATTTTGTCCTAGGTCAGCCCCTCTTTCTGCTTTTATAGACTTGCACCTTCAGGATTTCATCTGACATGTGCTGATCATCCATCCACTCTAGGTGACCTATCCATTATATTCTTTGAGTCATTAGGAAACTTACAATGTCTTCATGCTTCAATAGCTCATCTATCTCCTGGTTATTTCTTATTCTCCATTTATCATTTTCTGTAACTTGGCCATAAACATGGCTTATAATCTTCCTTTCAAACCTTCTTAGTATTTCCTGTTCTTTTTTTGTTAACATCTATGTCTTGCCTAAGTAACAACCAGTCTGATAAGTTTCTTATATATTTTAATTGAAATTACCTACATGACTGTAACCTAGAGATAATTCATCATCTAGTTATTCTTTGCAGTAGGGATTCATCAATGGATATTCCATGTGGAAGTAATTCACGTTCTAAGTTTCCCAGTTTGTAATCACAGCTGTCAAGAAATTCATGTTAAGCATCACATCCATCATGCCAAAAATGTTGTCAAGCTTAGCAGAGAAGCTCAATGAATATTTTTGCAGTAAAGATCTGCACAATTCCCAACTGCCAATCACAACTTGTTATTTTTTTAGAAAAGTCTTTGTTTTTCAGTGCTGAGTTACTAATTTCAATAAAAATAAGAATAATAATTTTAAGTAATAATAGTTTTAAGTAACAACTTAGTTTGACAATTCTATTATTTTATTTTGTCACATATTCAAGTTTGTAGCACATATTTTTGAATTTATATTGTGTAAGTCCATAAATGTTATTGACACTTTCTGCATATAAAAATCGTAGCCCTAGTCATCATTACTTTCTACTTAATACAAAAAATTCAAAGCTAATATAATAATTTTATTCTAATCAAAAAGTCAAGATGGATGAACAGACAAAATACTGTACACAGTCAAGAATATATAAATGTTTGAAGTATTATTTACTCAACAGTTAAACACTTAAATATCTGTACAGCTTTAATAATACATGTGGTTTTCATCACATAAGAAACTGTTTTAATTTGATATTTTCTTGAAGAAATTCATAATGTGGAAGAAATAAAAAAAATTGAGAGATCTGGAAAACAAGTAAAGTATAGAGACACATCATACAAATAGGTTATTAAATTAGTATGATTACAATACCATATTTTATATCTATTACTATATTGCATGAATGCATGTGTATGTGTGTGTGTGTGTGAAGTGCTAATACAATGCAAAGAATACATAAATGTTCACAAAAAATTACAATTTATTTGCGTCTCCAGAACACACACACACACACACACACACACACAGTGCATAAGATCTACTTCCTACAACCTAAATATCATTCAAGTCTAAAGAGCTGTAAAAAAATACTTCTTGAATTAACAGAAGTGAATAAAAATTAAAATATTTTAATTAAAAAATTAAATACAGGTGTGAAAGTAACCCAGTTTTACTAAAGACTGCAGATCTAGAAAAGCAGTTTTTTTTAAGGACTCAAAACATTACAGGCTACATTACATTACAAACAAATACCATATCCACTACTCAGATCTAAGTAATAACTACCGGTAATTATAATGACAAATTTATTGAGGACTAACATATTATACCAGTTTATTGTAAGTAATGAACTAAGTAATTAATAAGTATTGTGTCATTATTTATTATACAATACTTATGTAATTATACCATTATTACATAATTATTATTTACATAGTACTAGCACTGTAATAATTATGCACAGATTAGCACTTAGTTGGGGATTAGAATATATATACTGGTACTTACTTTGTGGTAAGTCTAGGTCACCGTGAACAGTTTCCACATAATCGGCTACCATAATTAAAAGAAAATAGAAAATTACATACATAATAATCAAAGTAATGAACAAAATTATGACTAATCTAAGCGGCTAATCCTAATCTATGACTAATTCTAATCTACTCAAGAATTAATATACTTACTTGTGCTTTCTTTTGTCTTATGTGGTGGAGGCACTGCACCTGGTGGAGGGCCAAGTCTCCTACCTTTGTTGTTAACTAGAGCACATTTCCCAAGCAGCAAGTGATTCATTGCTGGAGACGGAGTAGGACCTACCAAGCTCTGTCCACCACATGCAGCTGAAAAAATAATATTCAATAAGAATATACTGTGTATACGTACTATTCAGAAGGCACACTAAATATTAATTAACATCATGTCAGTACACAGTCAGTTTCAGAGCGGCATGTTTTAGATCTGAACCCACATTTAAAACTGGATTTCTAAGTATAATCTGTATGCTTGTCACTCCACACAGTTTACGTGTGCTTTGGAGAAATATCTTTAATATAATGACAATTTCAGATGTTAAGTTTTCTTCAGTATTTTGATAACCCATTTAAAAAGCATTTGACTACAACTTGTGACTACATTTTACCTTAAACCACACAATAAAACAATAATATAAGAGTAAGTAGAGCAACGTATATAGACAGATGAATCTAAGTCAATAATGCAAGAGCAGGCATCAATAAATTAAGAACCGATATTATCAAACTACTTGGTCGGGTCAAAAAGTATCCAACATTATTTTCTTCTTACAATCGGAGCTTAGAAGTAGAGAGACATGAATGATACGTAGGAAAGACTATACAGGTCGAACAGCATTACTTATTCAGGTTCTGTCAGAAACTGGCAATACATAAGTTTAAACAATTATGAAGATTCAGCGGCCTTTTCAGAATGAAATAAAGCAGAAGATGTTACTTGTTGCTTAATTTGATAAACTAGTATAATTACAGTACTTTAAAAATAGTCATTTTGACTTTTCACTTCATAGTCCATTATTCCATCACAACTGTGACTAAAATATTCATGTTTAATATGGTAACCAAATCACTTGTACGAATTAATAAATTAATTACCTTAATTATCTGCCGTGTGATTTCCTATGCTTCGTCTATGACGCGTTTCGGAGCATATACTCCATCATCAGATATTAAAAGTTAAAACAGTCACTCATACGAGATCGTTAAAAAGTTAAAATGTCAAGATATGCATATGAACCGTACGCGGATTTGGGTGCGCACCCGTTCAAGTTCATTCTGCTACTGAGCGGTTGCTACCTTATCGTAGCCCCAGCGAGCAGACTCAAGGCAGTATCATACAATCGGTTGGATACAAAGTTCAGGTGGTCATTTAGCACGATATCGCGACTCATTGGGTTTGCATATGCACTGTAAATTTCAAATTCCTCCAAGGCATTCATGAAACGGCCCTTATTACACACATGTAACGGTATTAAATTGGAATTAAAATCTGTGTAATTATGATTGTGTGAAGTCAGGTGTCGGGCGTAATTTGATTTGATGTTGTCAATATTTCTTATTTTCTTGGGTAAATGTTCTCGAAATCGTTTAAGGAAACCTCTCCCAGTCTGTCCAATGTAGAAGCACTCGCAATCATTACATGTTAACTTATATATGCCAGTTTTTTCTTCTGGAGGCGTGTGTTTTTTCGGTTTGAGAATATCCAGTAACTTATTATTAGTCCTGAATGAAATAGTGAAACTATTATTATTCAATATAGAACACAAGACCCTAGGCATAAAGCTAGTGTAATTAGTAGATATAAAAATTTTTTGCGTGTTGCTGTTTATTCGGGGTTTAAGCATTCTTTTTTCATGTTTTCTCAACAATTTGTCAATGGTTAAACTACTGTAACCATTGGCAACCGCGATATATTTTATGACATTTAGCTCATCACGGAAGTCATTATCATCCAAAGGAATCGTTAATAATCTATGAATGAAACTATTGTACGCTGCCATTTTATGTGAAAGAGGATGATGAGAGTCTGCGTGTATTGTGGTGTCAGTGGTAGTCGGTTTCCTATAAATGTTGAACTTTAGTTTATTCATCTGTCGAGTGATGGTTAAATCTAGAAAGTTTATCTTGTTATCAACCTCTGTTTCAAGAGTAAACTGGATGTTTCTATTTATTTTATTTAGACAGTTTTTAAATAATTCGATTTGTCTTATAGTACCATCAAAGATTAAAAACGTATCGTCTACATAACGTGCATAAAATATTATTTTATTTGCATATATATTATTGTTCAACAAGTGAGTATTCTCATAATAATTTAAATAAATATCGGCCAGTAGGCCGGAAAGGGGTGAGCCCATTGCTAGGCCATCATTTTGAATGTAAAAAGAACCATTAAAAGTGAAATAGTTTTGTTTCAAAATAACCTCGAGTAAATTAATTAACTCATTTATTGTCTGTGTGTTCATGCAACTATTGTCAGATAAATTGTTTCTCAAAATCTGTAATGTATCTATGATTGGGATGTTCGTGTATAAATTAGTTATGTCGAACGACGCCAATTTGTGGTTAGGTTGCAGTTCAACAGATTTAATATTATTAATAAAATCATTGTTGTTCTTAATACCATGATTATTACGTAATTGTAAATTATCTTTTATCAACCGAACTAGTGCTTTTGCAGTTTTGAAGCCAGGAGCAGTGGTAAAGTTCACGAGCGGTCTGATAGGTATGTTTTGTTTATGAATTTTAGGTAGTCCTGTGAATATCGGGGCTTTAGCATTGATGGGCTTTAAGTAACGTCGTGTGCTTTCATTGAATAAATTGGTACATTTATTAATACAATTGTTAAGTTCCCTGACGTACAAATCAGTGGGGTCAGAGTTTAATATATTAATGTTATTGTTAGAAATAAAATCATGAACTTTATGACTGTATGAATCAGTGTCCATGATGACTAGCGTATTTCCTTTATCTGCCTTAACGATAAGGGCATTGTTATCGATTAATTTTGTTTTCATGCGTTTTAAAGTTTTATATTCACTAGAGTACCTAGACTGACCACGTGAAACAAGAGGTAGACTATTGTTTAATTTAATGGCTCTATTGAATTTATTATTTATAAGTACGCGTGCTTCATTTTATAAGTGTGGGTCTGGAATAGATTTGACGGCTGCCTCCGCTTCAACGACTTCGTAAATAAGTTTGTTTTTACCGATAGGTGGGAGATTATAATTTATCCCTTTATTTAAAAGCTTCATTTCGTTATCATCAAAGACTGTTGTAGTTAAGTTCATGACTCTAGGGTAAAATGTGTGTTTACAAACAATGGCAGACTCTTGGCGATATTTTTGTTCTAGCATATGAAGTTTGCGTGATTGACTAAAATGTGTACGACGTACAATGTCATATATGTATCTGTGTACGGAATCTAAAATCCGCGTACGGTTCATATGCATATCTTGACATTTTAACTTTTTAACGATCTCGTATGAGTGACTGTTTTAACTTTTAATATCTGATGATGGAGTATATGCTCCGAAACGCGTCATAGACGAAGCATAGGAAATCACACGGCGGATAATTAAGGTAATTAATTTATTAATTCGTACAAGTGATTTGGTTACCATATTAAACATGAATATTAAATTAGAGCCTAGCCAAGCAAGCATGGTATTTAAATTCCAAAATGTCAAAATTCAGTTATTAAAAACTAACTTGCATATCAAGTTCAATAAAATTTGTTTACAAAAGAACATAACTCCTAAGTATGCTACTGTGAAAATTAATTGCTCCTCCAAGGCCGCGAAACTAACACAACAATACGCTGAACGATTTCGCGTCAAGGAAAAAATTAAAGCTTTATACATTAAAAAATCTCTCCTCAACACTCGTTTGCTTAAACTGCATTTACAGATTCTTAACAATATTCATCCTGCCTTAATCGATAAAGTTTTAGATTCCGTACACAGATACATATATGACATTGTACGTCGTACACATTTTAGTCAATCACGCAAACTTCATATGCTAGAACAAAAACATCGCCAAGAGTCTGCCATTGTTTGTAAACACACATTTTACCCTAGAGTCATGAACTTAACTACAACAGTCTTTGATGATAATGAAATGAAGCTTTTAAATAAAGGGATAAATTATAATCTCCCACCTATCGGTAAAAACAAACTTATTTACGAAGTCGTTGAAGCGGAGGCAGCCGTCAAATCTATTCCAGACCCACACTTATAAAATGAAGCACGCGTACTTATAAATAATAAATTCAATAGAGCCATTAAATTAAACAATAGTCTACCTCTTGTTTCACGTGGTCAGTCTAGGTACTCTAGTGAATATAAAACTTTAAAACGCATGAAAACAAAATTAATCGATAACAATGCCCTTATCGTTAAGGCAGATAAAGGAAATACGCTAGTCATCATGGACACTGATTCATACAGTCATAAAGTTCATGATTTTATTTCTAACAATAACATTAATATATTAAACTCTGACCCCACTGATTTGTACGTCAGGGAACTTAACAATTGTATTAATAAATGTACCAATTTATTCAATGAAAGCACACGACGTTACTTAAAGCCCATCAATGCTAAAGCCCCGATATTCACAGGACTACCTAAAATTCATAAACAAAACATACCTATCAGACCGCTCGTGAACTTTACCACTGCTCCTGGCTTCAAAACTGCAAAAGCACTAGTTCGGTTGATAAAAGATAATTTACAATTACGTAATAATCATGGTATTAAGAACAACAATGATTTTATTAATGATATTAAATCTGTTGAACTGCAACCTAACCACAAATTGGCGTCGTTCGACATAACTAATTTATACACGAACATCCCAATCATAGATACATTACAGATTTTGAGAAACAATTTATCTGACAATAGTTGCATGAACACACAGACAATAAATGAGTTAATTAATTTACTCGAGGTTATTTTGAAACAAAACTATTTCACTTTTAATGGTTCTTTTTACATTCAAAATGATGGCCTAGCAATGGGCTCACCCCTTTCCGGCCTACTGGCCGATATTTATTTAAATTATTATGAGAATACTCACTTGTTGAACAATAATATATATGCAAATAAAATAATATTTTATGCACGTTATGTAGACGATACGTTTTTAATCTTTGATGGTACTATAAGACAAATCGAATTATTTAAAAACTGTCTAAATAAAATAAATAGAAACATCCAGTTTACTCTTGAAACAGAGGTTGATAACAAGATAAACTTTCTAGATTTAACCATCACTCGACAGATGAATAAACTAAAGTTCAACATTTATAGGAAACCGACTACCACTGACACCACAATACACGCAGACTCTCATCATCCTCTTTCACATAAAATGGCAGCGTACAATAGTTTCATTCATAGATTATTAACGATTCCTTTGGATGATAATGACTTCCGTGATGAGCTAAATGTCATAAAATATATCGCGGTTGCCAATGGTTACAGTAGTTTAACCATTGACAAATTGTTGAGAA
This sequence comes from Magicicada septendecula, assembly GCA_034769895.1. Lineage (NCBI taxonomy): Eukaryota > Metazoa > Arthropoda > Insecta > Hemiptera > Cicadidae > Magicicada > Magicicada septendecula. Next base: position 703,956,003 of record CM068367.1, on the reverse strand, counting down.
AACATGAAAAAAGAATGCTTAAACCCCGAATAAACAGCAACACGCAAAAAATTTTTATATCTACTAATTACACTAGCTTTATGCCTAGGGTCTTGTGTTCTATATTGAATAATAATAGTTTCACTATTTCATTCAGGACTAATAATAAGTTACTGGATATTCTCAAACCGAAAAAACACACGCCTCCAGAAGAAAAAACTGGCATATATAAGTTAACATGTAATGATTCCGAGTGCTTCTACATTGGACAGACTGGGAGAGGTTTCCTTAAACGATTTCGAGAACATTTACCCAAGAAAATAAGAAATATTGACAACATCAAATCAAATTACGCCCGACACCTGACTTCACACAATCATAATTACACAGATTTTAATTCCAATTTAATACCATTACATGTGTGTAATAAGGGCCGTTTCATGAATGCCTTGGAGGAATTTGAAATTTACAGTGCATATGCAAACCCAATGAGTCGCGATATCGTGCTAAATGACCACCTGAACTTTGTATCCAACCGATTGTATGATACTGCTTTGAGTCTGCTCGCTGGGGCTACGATAAGGTAGCAACCGCTCAGTAGCAGAATGAACTTGAACGGGTGCGAACCCAAATCCGCGTACGGTTCATATGCATATCTTGACATTTTAACTTTTTAACGATCTCGTATGAGTGACTGTTTTAACTTTTAATATCTGATGATGGAGTATATGCTCCGAAACGCGTCATAGACGAAGCATAGGAAATCACACGGCGGATAATTAAGGTAATTAATTTATTAATTGTGACTAAAATGTTAAAAAGCAATGGCTCCTTAGGAGATCTGCATTACCTTTATGATGCAGTTCATAACTTCTGAAAGACAGATGAGTGGCAGCTACACCACAACACCTATCCAACATTTATTGTGTTTATTTCCAGATTCATTGACTGAGCACAAAATCTTCCAGGTCTGGAAAGTGTCCAACATCATAAATGTTCTTTAAAATATCTCTTTTCCTCAAGCGTACATGCTATTAAAAGTGCTTGACTTTAGAACAGAGATGAGATAAAATTTGTAACGATAAAATCTGTATGTGCTCTGTAAATGTGTATGTTTTGTGTGTTCACCTCACACGTCATGGTCGTTACTTTATGTTCACGCTGACGATGTCCGTAGCGATCTTTCGAATTACCAGTACACGTGAGTGGAAACCTTACCTGTTCTTCTATACCTGGTTGTATTTCCCGGGTGGCGCCAAATTGTTTTAACTGAAAACAATTAAAATAAAAAATAGGACGATTGAGCGTTCGTGGCTATGACGGTATGGTGAATTCACATTTACTCCTGCCACGTTCGAATTTCTTAATCTCACTGGTAGTTTGCCGAGTTTCCGACGTGAGCGCTTACCGTCACTTTTGCTTGTCTCTATAATACACAAATCATATAATGCACTTTCCTATGAAATAAAGAACAGTGGTTACAACTCTGTATTAGTTTATTAAATTGTGATTAGTAGTTATTCAGTATTATACAAAATTATATTTTGTTATTAAACAAATTTGCACCGGCGGTAAAAGACAATTGTATCCCAAGGCTTGGCGAAATCGATTGTGAACGAGTTATTTAGACATGGTGTCTACTTTGTTGTTTATTATTAATTTCGTTCATGAATCTGGATTCTTTTGGTTTACGAAAAAATATCAATTTGATTACAATAAAGTACACTACCTTACATTACTGGTACTTTATACTATAAGGAGTAATTACAATTTGTTCCTGAAGTGTTATAAAGTGTGTTACAAAAGTTCGTAATTTTTATACAGATTATTTTTCTAGTTCACATAAGTTTAGTGTTTTATTTTTTAATTAATCTTTGAAAGAATTAAGATCATCAGTTTATAGTGAGAGTTCAAAGTGTTGTGAGAAAAAATTAAAAAGAATTTAATCCATAAATTCGGGTAACTCAGCAATACTTATCAATCAGTTGAATTCAGGTGTAATGTCATTCAGTTGAAATAGTTTGGGGTCATCTATGGTCATCAATCTTCCATCATTTTGGGACTTAATTACGCCTGGCTTCTTTTTCGTATAAGTTGATTGAAATTTATTAATTTAGAATTTAATAAATTGGTCCTTGGCCTCAGTTGGATGTCCTAGTCCTTCATCATCTTCTTACTTGTTCATTTTATTAAATTTGGATTACTTTTTATCGTTTTGTATTAAAATTTGAGTCGTTTACGGCTTGGCGTCTCTTCGTCTTGAACTTCAATAATGGACTAACAGTTTCTAACGGAATATTCATAAATAACGTTCAGTTGTCATGGTAACTGATTGACTCTCATTGGCTATTCATGACTTAAGCCCATTGTTATGATATTTGAATTTTTATTCAAAATGACTAAATATCTTCTGATTGCTATTATTCTTCTGTCTTCTTATTAATGTATGAGATATTATCTCAACTGTTCATATTTTCCTTAAAAGATCATTTTGACATCCCTCAAAGCTGGGTTTGCTTATGTATTAATATTTTGACAGTTATGTTGATATTATCTAATTACATTTCATTCTTATTTTATGTCCTTAATTTAACATTTATCTCTTAATATGATTCACTAATTATCATTGACTAGTTACTTGCCTTGGATTTGCTAATATCATAGTTAATTTCTTACAATTTGTTGTTTTTGGTTTTATACAGTTAGGCATTTCATAGGCCTAAGTAGTAATTGCCTATTTTTTCTTATTTTATACAAATTAAATATTATTTTTCCCTTATACATGTTTTGTTTTGTGTTACTAATGATTTGTTTACTTGTTGAATTGATTTGGGACTGTTTTATAATAATTGTATGTTTTCATTATTTTACAAAATCATGGTTTGTCTATTATCTTCTAACTGCTTTTCCAGTATTATTAGATTTATATGAATTTATATTTTTTCTTATCTATATTGCCATTGTTTATAATTGGTCTATTATTTACTATTCTCTATAAAATATAACATAACATTTAGGCTTATGGTCTGTATAACTCTTTCAGCCATATTCCTACTCATAAACTTAATGAAATAATTCTTTAACAGTTATTATGCTACTCTTGTTTACATTTTGTTTATTCTTATTTATTTTTTGGTGACAAACATCATCACACCATTTACTTTATCTAATTAACTATCCCTTTGAACATAGGATGTTTATTGATTTTGCATTTACATTCTTTACATTTTTTCTTTTCTAATCTTCTGTGTTTTTTTTTTTTTTTTTTTTTTTTTTTTTTTTTTTTTTTTTTTTTTTTTGTCTATACCTCTCAATAGGGTTTCTATTTATTTTGGGATTTTTACACTGGCACTTTGCACTTTTTATAGTATTTAAGTGTTACTAGTGGGTATTCCCTAACATTAAATTCTCTTTCTCACTTACTCATGTTCACTATCTATCTATCTCTCACTTTACAATGGTTAGTTATACTGTTAACAAGTTCGTATCATTATAGAGTTATTTATAATATTTAGTCTCTATTTATTTGGTTAGTGTACTTTGTTTGTCTTTACTTTATTGGATTTTAACAATTATCATCTACATTGATTATTTAGTTGATACTAATAATTATCATTTACATTTATCATTTATTGGTTTCTTGTTCATTACTTTATTTGAGTGTAACATTTCTCCTTTTCTGTTCTATATTATTCGTTTGTGTCTTTTTATTTCTTCTCATTTTATTTCATTTATATTTTGTTTGTTTCCTTTTCATTTACCTTCTCATTTGATTTTATTTTATTTCATTTTATTGAGTCAATCACTTGGGTTGGGTCATAGTCGTTTGTCGCGTCATAGTTATTTTATTTTCATTAGTTATTTAACCATTTAATATAGTTGATTCATCATTTTTTCCCTGGTATTGGGGTGGCTTGTTTGTGTTGTAACATAATGCCTCTCCTTCAAAATTAATCATTTTGGTAAAACACTAGCATAGTTTTTTATGAAATTATCAGTTATATATAATTTTTTTCCTTTTTCTTGTTTATTTCTTCTTTCTTGTTTCTCTTCTTACTTGTTTCACTCCTTTTTATTTACATCCGTTTTTATTTATTTCCATTAGTGCGTTCTCCCTGTTATATAATTTTTTCCCTAACTTTTAGTAGGTAGCTGGTTTCTTCCATCACTACCTTTTTTTCTGAGATCAGAGGAATATCATCTCTGCTCAGTTAATTGATTGCTGGACCTATTCTCAGTCAATCTTAAATACCTTTTTGTCATCTTGTGACTTTCATTAATAATACTATTTTGGGGATTGTCCACTTCATGGTTTTTTTAGATCATTTTCGCCTTTTACGCATTCTTCCTTCCGCTGTACCTTTGCTATATTCTGTTATTTACTCACACAGTTGATTGTTTTTTATTTATTTAGTTGTTAAATTCATTATTTCTAACTTTTCATTAGTTTGTTTTTCTTTTCTTCTTGTGATCATTTTAATTAGTTCAGACACTTTTTTCTTTTCTTCTTCTTGGTTGATTTCCATTATCTTTCTTTAGCCACTTGCTGTATATTTGTTTTATACATTATTTCTTTTTCTTCTTGTACCAGTTCACATTTTTGTTTTCTTAGAATATTCTATATTCTTTATAGTTTTATGTATTTGTCTTAGCAGGTCTAGCTTGGTTTTGTTTTTGTTTATTTTAATTGGTCTCCTTTCTAATTCTCTTGTATTATTAATTCTTGTTTTCACTTTATTTGTTTATTTGTTTTGTCTCATATATTTTCTAAATATTATTGTAAGTTTGTTGTTCTTACTTTTTAGGAATTTTTGTAACTTATTCCTTTATTTTATATTTTACCTCATATGTTATCTAAATATTATTGTAAGTTTGTTGTTCTTACTATTTAGGAATTTTTATAATTTATTCCTTTATTTTATATTTTACCTCATATGTTATTGAAATATTATCGTAAGTTGATCTTACGTCTTTTTTGAATTTTGTCATTCTTTATTTTTTATGATTATTCATGTTTCCTTGTAGAACTTCTTGATGGAAACTTGATTATATACTCCCTTTATCTTTTTAGTTGTTATATTGCTTATTTCGTATGTATTGTTGCCATTGTCTTTTGTTATGACATAAGGTCCTACGTATAACAATAATAGTTGCTTGGCTATACCTTGGAATGTACTAGGTATTTCACGATTTTTGATTAATACCTTTTCTCCTAAATTATATTTAATTATTTTGGTCTGGTTCTGGGAATATTTAGTTTTTTGTTTCTCTATTTTCTCCCTGATTCGGTTGTAACATTTATTTTCTTCATACGGGTCTTCTGGGTTGGTTGGAAAGTCTATTAACTCCTGTATCTCTCAATGTAGCTTTCTTCCAAACATCATAGAATATGGTGTGTTTTCAATGAAATGGTGGTAACTTACGTTAAAAAATTCTTCATTCTAAGTTAAATATTTTTGCCATTCTCTTTGATTATCATGGCAGTACGTTCTCAAAATGCGTCCCACCTCTCTCAACACTCTTTCTGCGGGATTACTGCTTGGGTGGTATACAGATGTGTTATATGTTTTTATATTTAATTTCAATAATTCATCTCTCCACTTTCTTCCTTTAAATTGTGTTCCGTGATCGGTTATTATTGTATACGATTTTCCAATTTCTGTTATGTATTTGCTTTTTATTATCTCTAATATTTTCTTGGTTGTTGCTCTGTTTATAGCGTATAACTTGGTGTATTTGGTGTAGTGGTGCAACAGAATCACAATGAACTTGAATCTATGTCTCCCTCCGCTATGTGGGAATGGTCCACATATGTCAAGAAACACTTTTTCAAGTTTTTTATTTGATGTGATGGGTATCATCATTCCATCTTTTCTTTCGTTATTGGTTTTGACCATTTGGCATATAGTGCATGTTTTAATATTTTTATTTACTTTTCTTGTTATACTTTTAATGAATAGTTCTTCTTCTAAAGGTTTAACTATTTTTAATGTTCCCATGTGTCTGTATCTGATATGGTAGTCTTTAATTAATTTGTTTTATGGAGAAGTTGGAACTACTAGCTTCCAATTTCCCTGATTTCTTTTGGTTTTGATGAACAATACATCTTTGTGTAGGCAATAAAATCTGTTAACAATCTCTTCGGATTCCATCACTCTCCTTCGTATGTTTGCTAATTTGGTATCTTGTTTCTGCTGTTGTACGATCTCATTTACTATTTCTTCCATGTCTTTCCTATGCTTCAACATATAATACACCTTGGCGATTTTCTCCTTCAAATGTCTGATTATCTACATTTATTCTGGATAATATATCAGCCGCTACGTTCTTCTGGCCTGGAATATATTCCCACATGATGTGGTACTCTTGCAGAGCGAGGATCCAACAGGTAAGTCTACCATGACTTAATTTGCATTGTTTGAGAAAGGATATCAACTTATGGTCGCTTCTGACTGTAATGTGGTACCCTAGGATGTATGTTCTAAATTTTCCGCACGCAAATACTATGCTTAGCAACTCCTTTTCTGTAACATTGTAGTTACGCTCACAACTGTTTAATACTCTGCTGGCAAAGCTGATGACCAGGTGGTGTCCTTCCTTATCTTCTTGATACAGTTCAGCACCCAGACTGATGTCACTGGCATCACAATTCAGATAGAAGGGTTGCTCAAAGTTGGGATGATGCAGCATCACTGTTTCTAGGAATTTTTGTTTTATGAGTGTCAGTACTTCATCCTGCTCAGTTCCCCAGGTCCACTTGTCTTTTGATGAGAGTTGTTTTGAAAATTTTGCAGTTAAATAAGAGTAGTTATTTTGAAATTTCCGGTAGTAATTGCAAATACCTAGGAAGGATTGCAACTGCTTCTTACTTTTAGGTGTGGGGAATTTCTGGATGGCTTCTACCTTTTCTTGGGATGGAGATATTCCCTGCTCTGTTAGGTTAAATCCCAGGAATTTTACTTCTTCTGCTATGAACTTTGATTTATCCAGCTTTAGAGTTACGTTGTTGTTGGAGAGTTTATTCAACACTTGTTCTATTCGTGCACAGTGTTCGTCCCAGTCCGATGATGTTATCAGTAGGTCGTCCACATATACTGTTGTGAACTGCAGAGCCTCTTGACCTAGGACTTGGTCCATGCACTTTACAAACACTGCGACGGAGTTGATGAGGCCGAAAGGTAACCTCTTAAACTGATAATTCCTCCCATCGAAGATAAACGCCATATACTGTCTACTGTGTGGGTGCAGCTCCACCTGCCAGTACCCACATACGGTATCCCAGGTACTAATGTATTTTGTTCCGTGGAAATTTTTCAAAATCTCTTCAATTTCCCCAGGCGAAGTTCGGTCATTAATGATCATTTTATTGATTTCCCGGGCATCTAAACAGATCCGGACCTTACCACTCTTTTTGGGTATAGCTACTATAGGACTTGTCTATGGAGATTGGCTATACTCAATGATGTCCTCCTCCATCATTCTATTTATCTCCGCTCTGACTTCGTTTTTGAGGGAGTATGCTATGGGGTAGGATTTTCTATGAAAGTCTACTGGTTCCCGGAAATTAATCTTACATTGGTATCCCTTGACCTTGCCTGGAGTATTTGAGAAAACGTGTTGGTATTTTTTATATATTGTTATTAGATTTTCAACTTGTGTTTTGGTTATTTCTTGTTTTGGTCTGTTTCTTTGGAATATTCTTATCTCCTCGATTTTCTTTTCCCATAGTTCCCTATTTTCCTCATCATCATTCACAATTATGGATGGTTCATGTGTTCTGCAATAATAATTTTTTAAGCCTGGATCCTGATTCAAAGCTGTTGGTGTAGGGTTGCAGTTTATAATGTTTGCTGACCATATTCCTCTTTCAGATGTTAATAACACTATCCCTTGTTGTAGGTTGATTACTGCCGAGTGTTGTCGTAACACGTCGCACCCTATGAGCATATTGAATGGTAGTCCACTCGCTACCAGGAAAACAATAGGTATTGTTAAGTTTTGACTGTTCAATTCCAATGATACTTGTTTTCTTACTGTTTTGTTTTCTTTACCAGTTGCCCCAATTATGATGATGTTATTGATTGGCAGAGTGGGAATTGGTATCTTGGAGTTAGCTTGGATCCGCTCTAGCTCTGTCTGGTTTATCAGGGATACGTTTGATCCCGTGTCAATCATTATGATGGTTATGGTTCCGTTTATTGTAGCCTGTACGTGAACGATTTCACTGTTTATTCTTGGCAGCTGGTTGTCCTCTTCTTCAAGGAGTTCTTCTCGTATATTTTTTAGGTAATTGCTGGAGACGATTGTTATAATTTTATGCTTATTTCGTTGCATCATTTGTCGTAGTAACCCAAGTGATTGGTCATGTGAAGGGCATTCTTTGGTTTTCACTGACCTTGTTAGTTTAAAGGTGGTTGCACATTGTTGGCCAGACTATCGGACTGGTTCGTCGCTGTTTCATTTATAGGTCTTGGTTGAATGCTCATGCTGTTCCCTGATGCTTCTGTAGTCCTATTTTCTTGAAATGGATTATTATTTGAGGTCGTTGTATTATACCAGGAGTTTGCCTGTGTGTTTGGGCAGTACCTCCTTTGGTTTGGCTGACTCCTTCCATTAATGAAGTTGACTTGTCATCGGACATCACCTCTATTTTGATTATTCCCGGTTCCCCTATTGTAGGCCTACTGGTAATTCGGGTTAAAGTTATTGCCGTGGTAATTGCTATTATTGGGGTGGCCACTAGGACGTTGGTTCGGTCCCGTTCCCCTGTAATTTTTGTTGGTGAAATTGTTGTTTGGGTCGTTCCTGTTATACGGTTGGTTACCTTGATTGTAATTCGGTTGGTTTCCCCGATACTGATTGTCGTTGACATTCCGGTTCGTGTTATTCCGGTTGTTATTTTGGGGGTTGTTATTCGATGGGTTGTAGTTAGGGTGTGTCCTGCTTGCAGTTCGTACCTCCTGTTGCTTATATCATTTCTGACTACGTTTTGTGTGGACTCCGACCAATATTTATCTCGGAATTGCGTTTTGAACTCTTGATTGCTGTTTATCTCTGGTCTGGTGGCCGTCCACCAATTGTCGTGGGTGTCCCTGAACATCTCATCAATTAGGCTTCTCACCATGATCCATCTCGTTTCCCTGTTTTTTTTTTTCAATTAGTTCCTCCACTCTTTTGAGGAATTCCATAGGGTTACGCCGGTAGCTGCGAAAGTTTATTATCTCCCGGTTCTCGCTGGTGATGATGTGGGTGTTGTGACAGGGTTTCTCCCTCAGTGCGTCCAGCTCTTCTTGCATTTGTCTTTCCCTTTGGCTAATTCCCTGGATCTTCTCCTTGTTTTCTTGGATTTGTCCGTCTACTTTGTTGAGGTTAGTATATACCCTTTCCACACGTTCACTTACATCTGTCTGTATTTCCTTGTGTCTTTCTTCAAGCTTTTTTAGCACCTCCTGTTTATTTTTTGTGCACTCTATGGTTGTTATTTGATGAAGTTCCTCAAATCTATTTTTTCCTTCCTCTTCGACGTCACTTATTTTGTTTGTTAACTCCTCCCGAACTTGTACTATTGTTTCATTTGTCTTGGTGATTGTTTGTATTATCTCCTCCCGACATTCTACCAACTTGTCTCAACTCACCTTTGGTTTTCTTGCTATCTTCCTTCAATTGTCGTTGGAGTGTTTCATTATTATTCTCAATCTTATTATTCAGTATTTCTAGATCTTTCTTGATCTGTCTCTTTAACTCCTGACTCTTCTCTTCTAAGATCTCTTGGTTTCTCTTCAAGGCTTCATGGTTACCTTCCATCTTATTATTCAGAAGTTCGATGTCCTCCTTGAGTTGTTTCTTTATTCCATTTAAAAATTCCCTGTCTTCTTTTCTTTGTTCGTTAGTTTCTTCCTTATTTCTGTCCAATTTTTCGTTTATTTTCTCCTCCATTTTGTCTATTTTTTCATCGAATTTTTTGTCTATTTTTTCATTAGTTTCCTCTTGGTTTCTGTTTAATTGTTCCACCATAACCCTCATCATTTCTTGGAAATTTGTGTCCATTGATTGGGTTGGTTTGTCTGGTTGGTCGCTGACTACTACTTCCATTTCAGGTGCTGGTTGGTTTGGGTTTTCTGGTTGGTCTCTTTGAGCCTCCTCTTCGATCATTTCCTCGATCATTTCTTCAATCATTTCCATTTCTTCTTCATCGGTACCCTCAGTTCCCTTCTTAGATTTTCCCCTGGTGGTCATGGAATGTTTCATACTTTTTCGTAAATGCTGCTAGTCTTTTATTCTAGCCACACTAGTTGGTCGCCAATTTGTAACGATAAAATCTGTATGTGCTCTGTAAATGTATATGTTTTGTGTGTTCGCCTCACGTGTCGTGGTCGTTAATTTATGTTCACGCAGACGATGTCCGTAGCGATCTTCCGAATTACCAGTACACGTGAGTGGAAACCTTACCTGTTCTTCTATATCTGGTTGTATTTCCCGGGTGGCGCCAAATTGTTTTAACTGAAAACAATTAAAATAAAAAATAGGACGATTGAGCGTTCGTGGCTATGACGGTATGGTGAATTCACATTTACTCCTGCCACGTTCGAATTTCTTAATCTCACTGGTAGTTTGCCGAGTTTCCGACGTGAGCGCTTACCGTCACTTTTGCTTGTCTCTATAATACACAAATCATATAATGCACTTTCCTATGAAATAAAGAACAGTGGTTACAACTCTGTATTAGTTTATTAAATTGTGATTAGTAGTTATTCAGTATTATACAAAATTATATTTTGTTATTAAACAAATTTGCACCGGCGGTAAAAGACAATTGTATCCCAAGGCTTGGCGAAATCGATTGTGAACGAGTTATTTAGACATGGTGTCTACTTTGTTGTTTATTATTAATTTCGTTCATGAATCTGGATTCTTTTGGTTTACGAAAAAATATCAATTTGATTACAATAAAGTACACTACCTTACATTACTGGTACTTTATACTATAAGGAGTAATTACAATTTGTTCCTGAAGTGTTATAAAGTGTGTTACAAAAGTTCGTAATTTTTATACAGATTATTTTTCTAGTTCACATAAGTTTAGTGTTTTATTTTTTAATTAATCTTTGAAAGAATTAAGATCATCAGTTTATAGTGAGAGTTCAAAGTGTTGTGAGAAAAAATTAAAAAGAATTTAATCCATAAATTCGGGTAACTCAGCAATACTTATCAATCAGTTGAATTCAGGTGTAATGTCATTCAGTTGAAATAGTTTGGGGTCATCTATGGTCATCAATCTTCCATCATTTTGGGACTTAATTACGCCTGGCTTCTTTTTCGTATAAGTTGATTGAAATTTATTAATTTAGAATTTAATAAATTGGTCCTTGGCCTCAGTTGGATGTCCTAGTCCTTCATCATCTTCTTACTTGTTCATTTTATTAAATTTGGATTACTTTTTATCGTTTTGTATTAAAATTTGAGTCGTTTACGGCTTGGCGTCTCTTCGTCTTGAACTTCAATAATGGACTAACAGTTTCTAACGGAATATTCATAAATAACGTTCAGTTGTCATGGTAACTGATTGACTCTCATTGGCTATTCATGACTTAAGCCCATTGTTATGATATTTGAATTTTTATTCAAAATGACTAAATATCTTCTGATTGCTATTATTCTTCTGTCTTCTTATTAATGTATGAGATATTATCTCAACTGTTCATATTTTCCTTAAAAGATCATTTTGACATCCCTCAAAGCTGGGTTTGCTTATGTATTAATATTTTGACAGTTATGTTGATATTATCTAATTACATTTCATTCTTATTTTATGTCCTTAATTTAAAATTTATCTCTTAATATGATTCACTAATTATCATTGACTAGTTACTTGCCTTGGATTTGCTAATATCATAGTTAATTTCTTACAATTTGTTGTTTTTGGTTTTATACAGTTAGGCATTTCATAGGCCTAAGTAGTAATTGCCTATTTTTTCTTATTTTATACAAATTAAATATTATTTTTCCCTTATACATGTTTTGTTTTGTGTTACTAATGATTTGTTTACTTGTTGAATTGATTTGGGTCTGTTTTATAATAATTGTATGTTTTCATTATTTTACAAAATCATGGTTTGTCTATTATCTTCTAACTGCTTTTCCAGTATTATTAGATTTATATGAATTTATATTTTTTCTTATCTATATTGCCATTGTTTATAATTGGTCTATTATTTACTATTCTCTATAAAATATAACATAACATTTAGGCTTATGGTCTGTATAACTCTTTCAGCCATATTCCTACTCATAAACTTAATGAAATAATTCTTTAACAGTTATTATGCTACTCTTGTTTACATTTTGTTTATTCTTATTTATTTTTTGGTGACAAACATCATCACACCATTTACTTTATCTAATTAACTATCCCTTTGAACATAGTATGTTTATTGATTTTTGCATTTACATTCTTTACCACATTTTTTCTTTTCTAATCTTTATTAGCTAACCATGGTAACACTAACATTTTGACTCTCCATGGGATTTTTTCCCTGAATACTATTGTATTCCTCATCTACAATTAATCTTAATCCTAATAATAACAATATTCTTATTTACTAGTACTTTTCACCATTAACCTTTAGTGTTTATCACTGTTTTTTTTTTTTTTTTTTTTTTTTTGGTGTCTATACCTATCAATAGTGTTTCTATTTATTTTGGGGTTTTTACACTGGCACTTTGCACTTTTTATAGTATTTAAGTGTTACTAGTGGGTATTCCCTAACATTAAATTCTCTTTCTCACTTACTCATGTTCACTATCTATCTATCTCTCACTTTACAATGGTTAGTTATACTGTTAACAAGTTCATATCATTATAGAGTTATTGTGAAGTTATATTTCTCTTACCACATTTGAAGTATTAATAATTACTTATCCACTTACCTTATCATCCAAGATCCGTCACACGAACGGGAAGCACAAACGTGATTTAGGGTAGACATACAAATTAATATATTCGACTCATTTTTTGTTTGACTCACTCAATTTTATTAGACCATTATATTTATTATTTTCTCTAATTCAAATTTCTGTTATTTTCCACTTTTTATAAAAAATTACTATTGATCTATTACGATTAAACAGGCCCAAGAAACTAAAATAAAATACATGTTGACTTACTTGTATGGTTAACAATCTTAATTAATAATAATAATTATTATAGTAAGGCGACCCAGTTTGCTCACACTCACACACATACAAATTACCCCCTTTTTATAAAAAATAAAATATATTTGATTTTATACGTTTACAAGTGTAGCGTCGGATCCTACTGACCACATGGCGCGTCACACAGAGTCCTCTGATTCGATGTCTAAAAGGTTGTTATTTCACTTGTATTAACATTTTCACTTATTCCACTGCATATATTATTAATTTAGACTGCTTTACACATCTCTGGTACACTTGGATGGTCGGTCACTTACTACATTTAAAAGAATTACTTAGGGTCCACGAGTCTTAGCGTACGTCTGGCAAGACGTACGCTATTTTGTCGACTGCCCAGCAACAATGAATCGCGTTCCCCACCTTTGCTGATGGCTTAACCGGAACCACACTGCCTTTAAGTTATAAAGTTTTCGTCATTGCACATGCAGCGTGGATTTTCACTGCGTCCCATTTCGTCATTGCACATGCAGCGTGGATTTTCACTGCGTCCCAGGTGTTGACTATGTCAAGCGACGACGACATAGAGGCTGAGGTAGGCGGAGCCTCTAATTTATTTCCGTCATCCTTAAAGCACATGTTGAGGCAGTGGTTCTGTCTCGCCATTTTTTCGTGGCATTGTTTTAAAGTGGTATGCGTCGCATCTGCACACATGCTGGTGTTGCGCGTACTAGTTCGTGACAAAACACTTGATTTTACAAAACAATCTGGCATTCTTCAAGTACACTCTGCCCAAAAGTTTATTCCAGCGTTCATTGTTTGAATAGAACCTTTTACGTGGGACTTGCTGCGTTGATCACAAACAATTTTAAATAAATTTAATAAAAAAATAAAGACCCCCCTTTTGCCCCATTACAATACCCCCCCCAATGAGAGGTTTTATGTCCAAAAGCATAAAAACTCTCATTGCTAACCTAAGAGGATCGGTGAGGATATGGCGCCAACAACCCCCATTAATTTCTTAACACACCATGGGTAAACTACCCCCCTAGCTCGGCGACTATGGCTGCACCTGAGCGAGATTACTGGACTTCTCTGTTCGAGATCCCAACACCATAAAATCGGACAGATACTCACCATAGTACCCCTAACCTCCTATCATTCCACCCAAAAATCAAAACACTGGCCTTATACCATACCAGATCCTCAACCGATATGTTCCCCCTTACATGCATACTGGGTTGCCTTTAGCAAGTACTGGGTGCGTACACATAGTCATTATTACTGATCATAACATCTACATTCCATTTCTTACTTTCAAATTTCAAAATAATTTCTGTTTTATTTTCAATTTCTTTTCTGAAATTTCATCTACTTGACGTTTTTTTTTTTCAAAAAAAAGCAAACAACTTAAATTTAAATCATTTAACTTTTGTCCAAAAATTAATCTAAGTCCAATAACAAAATGTTATATTACCATTGATTTCATCAAAATTCCAAAATCTTTTACATGAATCTACAATTCTTCTTCACTAACTACTAACAATCATAAAAGACAAAATAAACTGAACATCTTATTAAATCATTCACTTATCATTACATTTGTTCACAACACATATAATATGAATAATATAAATCAGTTAACACATTAACATATAATCAACAATACATCCTGGACACAAAAACACACTCTATACTTCAAGCAAAAAATAATTTTTTTTTCTTTTTTTTTCAAAAAAAATTTCGATTCCAAAGAAGAATCATTTTGTCAACAAAATCTATTCTTTAATCATTTCAGTATGAATACCCAAATAAAATCTACGAATCAATTGTAAAAAACACACTATATATCAAACATCAGTCATCAGCTGATCTCTTTGGGTCAGGTGGTGACCTTGCCCTAGATACATCTCAAAAATTATACAAGGTAAAATACATCACATGTTTATAATTTTTTACAGTCAAACATAGTATGACATAATAAAACATAGAATACTTATCATTAACATTGTTGTTATTACTTTACAATAAACAATTCACATTTAAGTTGACCAAAAATTTACACCCCTTACCGCTTTATTTTATTTTCAAATTCTATCAAATTTTTTACTAGTTTCGTTTATTATTGCATTTTAACTAGATTTTTTCTTTAACATTTTCATTATCAATTATTTTGGGTGACTCTTAGTTATTCATAATAATTCAACTTACAAATGGGTGATTAAATATAGCCTCAACCCCCTCTGACTCTAACACTTACTAACAGATTTACTTAGTATGACACCACTCCCTCACAATATTTACCAATAATTCTCTAATTCCATTCACATCATTCTACCCTTATAACAAAATACTCTCTACCCTCTTTGTACTTAGGACGTGTGTTCCCTGCCTATGCTCATCCCCTTATTGGTTCCTGGACTCCCCCTAGGTAACCCTGCCAACGCACATACGGTTCACCTCCTGCCACAACGCTTTTCGTTGAGGACTCCTTATCACACCACCCCCTTCTACAAAATTTCCCCATCAGCTAATTACTCTCCCATTACATCACTTTCATTATTCTACATATACTCCCCATCGCTACTGTGTCACTATTAATACTCTGTTTCTCTATACTACCTTCATTCCCAAAAATCTTATTCTGTTTAACACCCGTTATAACGTATTTAACTCGTGCGTCGTCTTTTCTTTCGTTCGTATACCTCTGTAAAATATAACAGTGTGTCTGAGTGTAAAAATGTGTCTGTGTTTCTTACCACTGCGTCCTCGCACTGCGATGTAATTCACGATGTTTGGGCCCGTAGCGAACGTACTGGGGACCAGGTATCGTGGTTCCCGATCTGAGGTTCAAACGTAGTGGATAATCTCCGGGTGGCGCCAAATTGTTTATATTAAAACAATTAAAATCGTTTCCTTATCAACGTTCTATTTGAACGAGGCGACAAATTCAATCCGTCCCGCCTTTTCTCAAATTTTTGTCAATCGAGTTAGCAGTTGCAGTATTCGCTACTTGCGCGCTAGACGTCGCATCAGAAACCTTCACTATACATTATATTTTTAAACATACACTTTGCTAATGAAAATAAGACACGATTTAACACACACAGTATAAATTTATTATTAATTTGAAGTTAATATTTTATAGACACAAGTTGTAATTAATTTTTCATATATAATTCTGCACCGGATAATTCTTTATAAGACTCTTTCCAGGGTTAAACAATCCACTTTTGAATACAAATAAACACAGTATGGCGTTTTCTTTTGCCAATCAACAAATATTTCGGTCGATGTTTGTGGGTTGTTTGGATCACGTTAAAAGGTTCAGATGCAGTTACAATATTAAAAATACACAACCTTACAATGTTTTTTCCTTAAGTAGGATAATGTATAGTGGTAATTGTTTTGTTTGAGTGTCATACAAGATGTTTAAAAGTCGTACATAAATATGAGGTTAGTTCTATAGTTAACAAATTTTCCGTAATTAATATTACGATTCAATCCTTGCAAGAGAATAAAAATGATTTAGTGGTATTCAACATACATTGAGAAATATTCAAAGTGCGTTTATTTTTTTGAAGTTGAAATAATTTAACTGATACTTAACAGCGTTGTAGTACGGTATTACTCTGGGTGTCGAGAAGGAAGGATAGTGGCATCAATATAATTCATTTGTTCTTTAATCATGTTTCGGCATCTTTTTCAAAGTTGTCTGGACTTATTTAGATGTTTCGTCTTCAATTAAACATCTTCTCCCTCGGGTAATGGTATTCCGCATCCATCAGACTTCTTTACAATCAATTTCTATACTTGGTTTTACTTTTAAGATGGTTTAAATATGAAAATGTGTTGTACAGAAAATTCGCATCTGGCTTGCGATAGCGTCACTTTCCAAGTAATTGTATTCAACGGTAATTACCTCGTTAAACGGTCGTTTCCATGGTTACATCATTAATTACACTGGGCGAGCTGAACATGAGTACATTGTTATCAATTTTCGAATTCCTTTCAAATCTTCCCATATCTTCGGACTTTCTTCCTCCTCTTATCTTCCTTTTTAGTTATTATCTATTTGCACTGTCATTTATATTTTCTCACAAAGATTATTTTGGTACCCCACAATATTGGGTTTTATCAAGTTTTCTAAGTTTACAATTAATTTCATACTTACTAATTATATTTCTCTGTTTATATAATTCCTTAATTTAATATTTGGTTTTTAATAATAACTACCATTCATCCTTGGTGAATTAGTCACCTTGGATTTGTCCATTACATGGAGATTTTTATACAATCAGTAATTGCTTATGTTTGACCGTTAGGCCTGTTTCACATTTAAGTAGCCATTACTGGATTTTTATGGCTTCATACACAATATATATCATTTAGTCCCAAATTGTTATTTTGCATTTATAATTAGGTTTAATGTCTCTGGATGTGTTTGAATTCAGTCTTTTTGTGATCTTGGTTAGTAACAACTGTGTTATTCAATCTTACTTGCTAATTATTTGCTATCCATTTCCAATATAACATATAACATTTAGGTCTATGGTCTGTATGACTCTTACAGCCATATCCAATTCATAAACGATAGTTTATACAATTACTTAATTCTTATTTGTTGTTCTGGTGATAAACAATCTCACCTCTATTGAACTTTTTTCATTAAACTCCCCTCATAACGTGGGTATTTACTTAATGTTAATACAGACTTATTTTCTAATGCTTTTTGCTCTCCCTTCCATGTTAACACCATCTTATTACCTTTCCTTGTGAATCACACCTTTAACCTTTTACAGTACATTTTTAAGTTATAACAATACTATTTCCTAGTCATCACAGTGAATATCACTACTTAGTGTTCGTTATTTACTGAATCAATGTTCTATTCTAAATACTATTCATTGTAACTTTGTTAAATGTTATTGTTCACTCTTAAAACTAAAACATGAGTTATTTTACTAAGTCTTTACCTTAGCCTACTCTCCTCTTACTATTTATATGATAGACAATACAGTATTCCCTCACCAACTGCGGGGGTTAGGTTCCTACAAAACATCGCAATTAGTGAATCTGCGGTTGGTGAAGTTAACTTTATATGGGAAAAGTAAGGTTAGGGGAATCTGAAACAAAGCCAGAAATATAAAATACTGTACAACTCTTTATTATACAGTATACACTACATTGTTCGAATGTATAAAACCAGTCCAATGATTTCAAATAGCTGACAGTTATTTAAATTATAAAAATTTTCAAAATACATACTGTATTACATTATAACGAAAAAGCCGCTAAGACAAGGAAAAAATAGTGGCTAGTTTTCAGTGCTAAGTAAGTCCAGTTTTATAGCTTACTACAATTTACAACTTAAAATTTTAATCAAAACAATTTTAAATCGAGGCATGGGAATCGGCACTTGTGGAAGGGTAAGGGACGTCAGTTGACTTGCCACCAGATGATTTAAAATAGCATAAAAGAGAAGTCTGCTTCATTTTATTTTGAAACTCCTTCTGAAGCTGCTTGTATGGAGATAATAAATCCTTCAAACCCCGTTTGAATTTTATACTCCGCTCCATGATGGGATCGATGTCAAGAAAAAATTCAGCGAGATTGTTAGCCAAAAGTATTCCTTTGCTTAGGCTAGAAGACGTCATTTCTCTCTGTTCTTCTTTGTCCTCCTCGTCATCATCCCCATCCTCACTCGATTGTATTATTTCTTCCAATTCATCTTCATTCAACTCCTCCTTGTGTGACTGAAGAAGTTCTTCGACGTCGTCATCTTTCATGTCTGCCAATCCTTCACCTCCCAGACGTCTTGTAACATCTACAATATCCTTAACAGCTGGGAGTTTGTGTTGCAAACGTTGATTAACACACTCCTTCCACAGCTTGGACCAACAGGCATTCAAAGTTGACTGTTTTACTTCGTCAAGAGAGTCTTTAATAATGGTGATGGAGTCAGTGATGTTGAACAGTTTCCAGCAATCAGTGACTGTCAGACTTGGGTCATTCTCCATAGCTTCCAGTATCCTGTTGAATGTGCGTTGTGTATAGTATCGCTTGAATGTTTTGATAATTCCTTGGTCCATCGGTTGTATGAGTGAAGTAGTATTTGGGGGCAGAAATACAACTTCAACATTCGGATGGGCGAACTGGAGAGCCTCGGGGTGTCCTGGAGCGTTATCTAAGATCAGGAGAACCTTGAAGGTTAAGTTTTTCTTGGATAGATACCGTTCAACATCAGGAACGAAGCAGTTATTCAGCCAGTCCATTGACAATGCACCTGTCACCCATGCTTCCTTGTTTGCATGCCAAAACACTGGAAGATGACATTTGTTTTTTCCTTTCAAGGCACGTGGGTTCGGCGATCGATACACTAACATTGGTTTCACCATACAGTCACCAGAAGCATTAGCACACAAGAGCAGGGTG
This sequence comes from Magicicada septendecula, assembly GCA_034769895.1. Taxonomy (NCBI): domain Eukaryota; kingdom Metazoa; phylum Arthropoda; class Insecta; order Hemiptera; family Cicadidae; genus Magicicada; species Magicicada septendecula. Next base: position 703,936,440 of record CM068367.1, on the reverse strand, counting down.
ATACAGTCTTTCGAGGCCTTGAAACCTGGTGCAGAGCGTTCAGCTTTAGAGATGTATGTCCTGTTGGGCATGCGCTTCCAATACAGACCTGTTTCGTCTGTGTTAAATACCTGTTCCGGCAAATATCCTTTATCTTCAATTAATTTTTTTTAATTGTTCAGGATAACTCTCAGCAGCGCTATGGTCAGCTGAGGCTGTTTCTCCCACTATTTTCAAGTTGTGAAGGCTATGGCGGTGGACGAAGCGAGCAAGCCATCTCTTACTAGCTTGAAATTTAGATTGGCCAACACCTTGCTCTAAATGTTTGTATATTCTCAGTGCCTTTTCACGTATAACTAAGCTACTTAAAGGAACTTTCTTTTGTGTTTGGTCTTCGATCCAAACATTAAGTGCCTTTTCCATCTTTTCAATAATGGGATCACGAGGCATAAAGGTAACTTTAGCACTAGAAGCAGTTCCACTAGCAACACTAGCTTTTATTGTTTCTTCACTTTTTTTATTGTTCTTATAGTTGACTCGTTGACAGCCATTAACCTGGCCACAGACACAGCACTCTCACCGCGCCCTAACCTGTTCAAAACATCGAGCTTTTTCTCCAGCGGTAGTACATTCCTAGCCCTTTTGGCTAGCTTATCACCGCCAATTATGTTTTGCGAACGTTTGGAACACATTATGACGAAAGGATAGTTTATAAAAGAGTAAATTAACACTAGATAATAAGAACAACGCACACTAAAAACTAAAGAACACGCAATACGTCATGGCAGAAGAGCAACGCGCGACTGACTGACTTCAATCCGATTTGAAGGGATATGTGTGCACAAAGTGCTGCCTAGCGGATGCTACTACAAACCGCGTATAAGCGAATTCCAGCCCCGCAGTTGGAAACTACTGCGCATTTATAAAACCGCGTATAAATGAATTCCGCGATTGGAGAACCCGCGGCTGACGAGGGATTACTGTATTTGTATTTATTTTTCACTTGCACTTTCTTAAATTATTTAGTGTTCATTATAATTTACTTAGTGTTTCTTTAGTATTATATCACTCTAGGATAAATCACTTTCACTAATTCAACTTCCATTTATTTCTCATCATTTTATTCTCTTTCTCTACACACTATCTATATAACATTATTAATATTGTGTCTTTCTTTGTTAACAAATTACATATATCCCTAACTCTTTGGTTAGTGTACTTTTATACATTGTTTCATATTACTGACTGTTTATAATTGTCATTTTATCAATACTAACAATCATTAATAGTTTTGGCTCTTAACCGGTTTCATTTTCTTTATTATTTTGGATTACATTACTTCTCCCTTCTCTATTTTTTATTACTTGTTTGGTCTTCTTGACGTGTTTCATTTTGTTTTCTTCCTCGTGGGTTGGTTCTCTCTTGGTTTTCATTCTTCTTCTCCTTCATTCGTCTTGTTTTCTTTATTCTGGTTTCTTAACTGGCCAATCTCTGGGGTTGGGTCAATGTCGTTTGTCTGTCAGTCTATTATTTGATTTTCTTTATTAATCACTTTCGGTTTATTACACCTTCTCCTTCCATGTTAATTACCCTTTATTTATTTTTTATTCTCCACATAATTTATTTATTCAATCATCATCATTTAGCATTTTTTATACATACTTATTGTTATCAAAATTTATCTGAATTTGGTGATGTTATATAATGCTCTCCCACCAAAATTGATCATTTTATAAAACGTGATTCTAAGTTTGATGAAATTATCAATTGTATTGTATCATTTTCTTCTTAAATTCTCCTGCTTCTCACTCGATTCTTTATGCTTAATTCTGTATCTTTTATTTCCTTTCTTCTGATTCTTTTCTTCGTCATTTTTTCTTATTACGAACTGGCTTATTGATTTTTTATTATAAATTATTCCCTATAAATCTTATTTTCCCTAACGAAATTTACTTGGTAGCTGCAATCGATTCGGATGGGCTCTATTGGCTTACTTAACTCCGTCTCAAAACTACTCTTATTCTGAGATCAGGGGAACCTCATCCCTGCTCAGTAACATGATTGCTGGACTTATTCAACAGTCAATCTCAATTAATGAATCTTAAATACAGTCATCTCGTGACTCAACATAATAATAATAATCATAACATTTGTTGGGAATCTTTTACCTTTGTATTTCATAATTGCTCAGTTTGAGTCATATATTTTTTCATCTTTCTTTATAGATACTACTTGATAACACTTGAAGCATTGCTTTTTATTGATACAATTCACATTTTTTATTCATTTTTAATTACTTTTTGTTTCATCTCAATTCATATTACAACTCTTAGAATGTTTATTTTATTTATTTCGTTTTTTGATCATTGGTTTTCTTAATCTTATTTCCCATCTCATTCTAAATAGTAGTGGAGGTTGATCATTTTGATTGATACTTTTTTTTTCATAACTTTTTAAATATCATAGTAAGTTAGTGTTCCTTACTAGTTAGGAATTTTTGTAGCTTATTCCATTATAGTATGTTTTGCTTTTTTGTGCCTCATATTTTGGCTAAAGATTATTGTAACTTAATCTTATTCTGTTAGGAATGTTTTGTAACCTCACTCCCTTATTATTAATTTTTATTCAAAGATTATAGTAAGTTAGTGTTTCTTACTTTATGTGGATCCTTGGTAATTTTATTTCTCCATTTTATTATTGGTCTAAAATATTCTTGAATTATCTGTGTAAGCTGTCCTTACATAACCTTTTTGAATTTTGAAATTCATTTTTTATATATATTTTTTCATTATTATTTATCAGCAACCTTATCTGCTTGTATTATTATTTTCTTTTTATTTTAAATTACTTTGGTTGGCTTTTTTCAACTTGAATTCTTTTCAGTTAAGTTTGACTGTCATAGTATTTTTTAATCGATGCTTGGTTATATACCCCCTTTATTTTCTGGGTGGTGGGGTTGGTTATTTCATGTGTTATTGCCCTTGTCTTGTGTGATAGTGTACGGCCCTACATATAGCAATAGTAACTTCTTCGTAATGCCTTCTATGGAGCTGAGTAATTCCCTGTTCTTTATTAATACACTCTCCCCTATCTGGTACTTGATCGTATGTGGATGGTTCTTATAGTATTTATTTTTCTGCTGCTCTACTTTCTCAGCAATTTTGTTATAAATTCTTCTCTTTTCAAATTGGTATTCGGCATTGGTGGGAAATTTAATTAAATCGTTTATCTCTCTAGGTGGTGGTCGTTCAAACATCATTGAGTATGGTGTGGTTTCAGTGAAGTTGTGGTAAGCAAGATTTATAAATTCTTCAGTGGACTTTAGGTAATTGTGCCACTCCTTTTGTTTATTATGGCAGTAGGTCCTCAGAATTCGGCCCACTTCTCTAAGCACTCTCTCAGCTGGGTTACTGCGGGGTTGATAAACAGATGTTTTGTATGTTTTGATACCATGTTCCCAGAGTTTATTTTTCCACAAATTTCCTTTAAACTGGGTTCCATGATCGGATATTATGGCCGTAGGTTTTCCCACTTCTGGTATAAAGTTGTTCAATATAATTTCAATGATTTTCTTGGTAGTAGCACGGTTAATAGAATATAATTTGGTATATTTGGTGAAGTGATCGAATATAATGATTATGAATTTAAATCTGTGTCTTCCTCCACTGCGAGGAAACGGACCACAAATATCAAGAAATGCTCTTTCTAATTTTTGGCTTGATATTATGGGTATCATCATACCCTCCTTTTTAGCATTGTTGCATTTCACCATTTGACAGATGAGACATTTTTGTATGGTTTGGCTTACCTTTCGATAGATACTCTTGATATATACTTGCTCCTCTAGTGCCTTCACTACTTTCATGGCACCCATATGGCCGTACCGGATGTGGTAGTCCATGATTATCTGTTCTTCTGTTATAGATGGGATTACTAATTTCCATTCTCCAACGCTAGGGTTATTTCTGATGAATAATAAATTGTCATGTACTTTATAATATTGTACAATGGGTTCTTCTTCCTTCAGTATTCTTTCTCTGATACTCATTATCTTTGGGTCCACATTTTGTTGTTTGCTTATCTCCAGCGTTATCCTTTCCAGATCTGTTCTATCTTTAATGATGTTATATACTTTGACTAGCAGTTCTTTTTCTCCGTCGAATGTTTGTTGCTGGATGTTGATACATGATAATATGTCAGCAGCAATATTTTTCTTTCCTGGTATGTATTCCCAGTTAATATGGTATTCCTGCAATAGTAATATCCATCGGGTTAGTCTTCCATGGCTAAGCTTGCATTGTTTAAGGAAAGATATTGATCGATGGTCACTCCTCACGGTTACGTTGTACCCTAAAATGTATGTCCTGAATTTGTCGCAGGCGAATACAACACTAAGTAACTCCTTTTCCATGATGTGGTAGTTCCTCTCACATGCATTTAGGGTTCTACTTGCAAAGCTTATGACCATATGTTGCCCTTTATCGTCTTCTTGATACAAAACAGCACCGACACTCACGTCGCTCGCATCACAATTCATGAAAAATGGCTTTTGGAAATCCGGATCGTGTAGCATGACGGTGTCTAAAAATTTTTCTTTTATTTGTTCAAATACCTTGTCTTGGTCGGCTACCCATGTCCATTTATTTTTTGCGGATAACTGTTTTTGAAATTGTGCTGTCAGCTTGGAATAATGGTCCTGGAATTTCCGATAATAATTGCATATTCCAAGGAAAGATTGTAGCTGTTTTTTATTTTTAGGTGTTGGGAATCTTTGTATTGCTTCAATCTTCTCTGCTGAAGGGGTGATACCTTCTTCGGTCAGATTAAAACCTAAAAATTGTACCTTGCTGGCTATGAATTTGGATTTGTCCAGCTTAAGGGTAATATGGTTATCTGATAATTTTTTCAAAACTGTCTCTACTCTATTACAGTGCTCTTGCCAATTTGATGATGTGATCAACAAGTCATCTACATATACGGTAGTAAAGTTAAGTACCTCTTGTCCCAATATCTGATCCATACACTGGACGAATACAGCAACCGAATTAATTAGTCCGAATGGCAGTCTCTTGAATTAGTAGTTTCTCCCATCGAACAGAAAAGCTAAGTATTTTCTACTGTTCGGGTGTAGCTCTACCTGCCAGTATCCGCAGACAGTATCCCATGCGCTGATGTATTTCGTGCCATGGAATTTCTTAAGGATCTCTTCAATTTCGCTTGGGGACGTTCTATCATTTACTATCATCTTGTTGATTTCTCTAGCATCAAGGCATATTCTTACCTTGCCGTCCTTCTTTGGTATCGCCACTATTGGACTTGTATACGGGGATTGGCTTAATTCTATTATATCCTCTTCCATCATCCGGTTGATCTCGGCCTTCACTGCATTTCTTTGAGAGTATGCAATAGGATATGATTTTTTCTTAAAATCCACGGGCTCCTTGAATATAATTTGATATTGATAATCTTTTACCTTTCCCGGGGCATCAGAAAAAATGTGTCGGTATTGATTGTAAATTTTTATGAGATCCTCTGCCTGGTGAGCACTAATCGGTTGATCTCGTACTTCTCTTTGGAATTGTCTGATCTCCTCCAACTTGTTTGACCATATTTCTTCGTCCTCCCATTCAGTCATTATTTTTACCTGTGATTGTTAACAGTAATTATTCTGTAATATTGTATAACAGTGGTTTATTGAAGGTAAGGTAACACCCTTCACTATACTGGTTGTCCATATTCCATTTTCCGTGTTTAATGACACTTCTCCCTGCTTTAGATTAATTATAGCAGAATATTGTCGGAGTATGTCACATCCCACAAGTATTGAGAATGGTAGGCCACTGGCAACAAGAAAAGACATAGCAAATGTTAGGCCTTCACTTTCAAGTTCCAGGGACACTTGTTTCCGGACAGTTTTGTTTTGTCTGCCGGTAGCACCGATAATTGTTATGTTATTTATTGGTAGAGTTGGTATAGGTGTACTACTTTTTTGTTGTATTTTGTTTAACTCTATTTGGTCAATTAAAGATATGTTGGATCCAGTGTCGATCATTAATGTTGACATTACTCCATTGATTTGGGCATTTACGTACACTATCTCACTGTTTCAGCTGGGCATTGGTTAATTACTTTCTTCGACCAATTCATCTCTTATATTTTTTAGATAATGCGATGTTATTATAGTGATTATATCTTTCGTCGTTGTACATTCCCCAAGAGATTGGTCCAGTGATGGGCTGTCCACAGTTTTCACTGGCCTTAAGCGTTTAAATGAGGGTTGACCTCATTGTCCCTAACTTCATTAGTGTTTGATGGTTGGTTAGCGTTCGGCTCCTGTCGATTGTTCCGGTCATCCACGCTGTTCCTGGGATCTTCTTCGAATGGGTGACTTCTTGTATCGGGTACCTGGTTAAAGTACGTTCGCCGATAGTTAGATGGGGGATAGTTTCTTCCTGGACTCCGTTGTCTTTGTCCCCTCATGTAATTTACCTGTGGCCGGTATCCTTGATTATTGTTATGGTTATTGTTATTGTTTCCAGGGCGATAATTGTTGTTGTAACCATTCGATGGGTAGTTATCCCTGTAGTTGTTCCTGAAGTTGTTATTATTATTGTTTCCATTTCTGTTAAAATTTCTGGGCGCGTTATTGCCCCGTGGGTTCCCTTGATAATTGTTAGGGTTGTTTACCGGTGGCTTATTATCTCCCTGTTGGTTTGGTGATAATTGTCCATCATTGGTTCTATTATTCCTGAAACTGGACACTCTATTTTTTCTGTACTGCCACTCGTGCTCATGGCTTTCCAATAAGCTAGCCATGTCTTGGATGGTCTTTACCTGGCTGTACATCCGTGCTTTTTGGATGGCGTCGTCGTAGTGGTAAGATCACTGTATTACCAGGCACTCTTCTGGTATACGTGGTTCCAAATTCCTGGCCATGCAGATTTTTCCCAAGAAGTAGGAGGTGAGAGATTGTCCATTTTGATTTTCATACCTCCCGTTGCTCAGGTTATTGCGGACCATGTTCTGAGTCGATTCAGACCAGTATTTAGCCTTGAACTGGGTCTTAAATTCTTGAATGCTTTGTATGTCTGGTCTGGTGGCAATCCACCAGTTGTCGTAAGTCTCCTTGAACATTTCGTCCAGCATTCCTCTTATTGTTGTCCACCGGGTCTCTCAATTTTTGATGATTAACTCTTCCACCCTCTTCAAGAACTCGATAGGGTTCCTTTTATAATTACGGAAGTTAATAGTATCTCTGTTATACCCAGTTACAATTAGGTAACCACCCGCCGGATAAACCAGATCGAGCGTTTGCCTTATGCACAGATGCGTTATCTGTGCCCCTGGCTTGTAACGGCCAGCTCCTTTTCCACACACACACTATTGTTTCCTGGTGTTGGACTGTGGTGCCCATTTGCATCCCCAAGAACTGAAGTTTACATATATATGGTATAGACGCTGCCTATACCGTTCTTGGTTCAGCGTTATAAAAAATTCGGCATTACTGATGTCCAAGGACACCAGTAATCCTACTAAAATGATTCACACACCCTTAAAACGGCACTATCACCACCTTCGATGATAGCCGCTGTTCCATAGTTATGTAGTTTCCCCTGAGTTACCCCCCCCCCCCCGGTTAATTTCTATGTTCACCAATTTAGAATATACTTACATAAATCCACGGTCAGGGTTCGGTGAAGCCGTGACCGCCCGAAAATTTGGGGAACTACCAAAAGACATATAAGGTTCACACTTATACTGCTACTACAGTTCACAGAGGGTAAATTCTTATATGTTTGGTTATATTATTTGTTGAGAAACAAACTTAATCGAAATAAATTAAAATAAAAATACTGCCAGAAACTTACCTGTGATCTTTTCACTTACTTATCTTTTTAAATTTTAATCAGAAGCCCAGAGTCGCCACGATATTTTTGGTTAAATATCGAAACCTTAACACTCTACCTTAATAAAAAAAATGGGACAATTTTGCAATCTGACTACCTCCCCATAATAATTCAGAAGAACCCGGAACGTTAGACGAATATTTTAGCACAGAACATGAGGAAGTGGTAATGATGAAATAACTACGCTAAAACATTTTATATGATGGAACAAATAGATTTACTGTTCGACTTACTTTTTTAACAATTACATAAAATAGAAAAGAAAATACCATCAATCATTTCCGTGGTTGAATTACTACGTTAAATCTTATACAGATATACATACTAAATATCACTATAATATTGACGACTCGGAACACAAAGTTTTTTATAAGTAAAAACGTAAAGTTTTACCTTACAGCCTAAACCGGCTTTCACCTATAGAAGGCTTCATCAGAGGCTGTCGTTAGTAGCGCTGCTCGTCTTGTTGTTGGCGACGAGAAAGTGTTTCAAAAGATTGAAGCTGTGTGTGTGTGGTGAGATGTGTTCGAATAATGCGTGCGATTTGAATTGTGTCTGTTCGTTTAGGATGTCGTTTTTATTTGTTTTTGTGTGTTTGTATATTTCTAATTGTTCTAGAGTGTCTAGTTTTCGGCCTTTTGTGTGTACGTGTAGTATGTTCATGTTATTGTCGATGTTTTTATATGTGTGGTTTGCTTCAATGAGGTGGTTTGCGAAGGTAGATTCTGTAGTGGTGTGGAGTGCTTTTGTGTGTTCAATGTATCTCTGTTTGAAGCTACGTCCTGTCTGGCCTATGTAGAATTTACGGACACGTCATGGACAACGAAATCCAAGAAGATATACATACTTAGAAAAGCGGCCCAGTATTTACATCCACACACTACATTCACATACATTTAAATAGTTCCTTTAATTAAGAGCGCTCTTTCGCATTAAATTATTTAACCAAATGGGTAGTCGCCTACTTAACCTTCATCTCGTACCTCACTTTGTACCGACTCGAATGTTTTGTCTATTCGCCACTTTTACCATCCCGTTCTTTCACTCCACTCACGTTACTCTGAGATTTTAGTTTCACTGTTTGGTGGTAATTTATTGATGTTTAGACTTTTACATCTGAAAAAGTTTATTTGGGACCACTGAGTCGTAGTGAGCGTCCGGCCATGGCCGCGACGGTGTCTCGACTGACTCTACATGAGGCTGGACATTACTGCCTTGCCTGCGAACAAATTTCGTCGCCGCACAGCCTTCGTTGTCAAAGTCTTGGTAACTGCACACATGACACATGGTATTTACGTGTGTTGGACGTCGATGATATTTAGTGTTCACTGGTCGACGTCACAAATGTGGGCAGGATTTGATCTCGTTTCCGTCGCCTCTGATACACGTGGAGAAAAATATTGTCTTTAGGCCATGTTGTTTTACACCACTCGGCGTCGTTTGCGCATCTGCTAGTGGTTGCGCGTTTGTGTGTGTGTGTGTGTGTGTGTCACACAATCGCAAAGTTCTAAGAATCGTCAACCCGCACATTCCATTGCAATTGTTTCATCACCGTTTCTTTGTTCGCTATGCTTCATTTAACACGTGGCTGTCCCCGCAGATGAAAAATGAATTGTGAATATTCTAATAAAATAACAACCCGAAGTTAATAAAATAAAAAGCCCCCTTTTGCCCCGTTACAATACCCCCCCAATGAGAGATCTTCTGTCGAAACAGAAGAAATCTCATTGCTAAACCCCTAAGAGGATCGGTGAGGATATGGTGCCAACAAACCCCCATTAGTTCTTATACATCATGGGTAAACTACCCCCCTGGCTCAGTGACTATGGCTGCATCTGAACGAGATCACTGGACTTCTCTAGTCGAGATGCCAACACCATAAAATCGAACAGACACGCACCACAGCGCACCTAACCCTCTAACATGCCGCCCCAAAATCCAAACCCCTGGTCTTATACCATGCCAGATCCTCAACCGATATGTTCCCCTTACCATGCACACTGGGCTGCCTTTAGTAGTTACTGGGCTCGTACATACTCTCATAATATCTTATAAACAAACTCATCATTTAAAAGTCACAAAATATTTGTCTTTAAATTCACAATTCTTTTAAGTTCAAAATCAGATTGTTATATTATTATTATTTTCATCAAAACCAAAAAAAATCTTTTATCTACATTTATCAATTTTCTTCATTACTATTAATACTCAGAAAAACAAACAAATTGAACATCCACTTAAAACATGAATTCATTTATCCTAACATGTGATTATACATACATACTAAACAATATAATTCAATAAAACCCTAGTAATACACAAACAATAATACAATCAAAATTCAAAACATCAATCAGATGGCAGGCACAGAAAATCCATTTTTTTTCCAAAAAAAATTTTAAATTTATTAAAATATACTTTTCTCAATATTAAGAAAATTTAAAATTATTTAAATTAATTAAACAACCAAATTTGCATCACTTCATTGCCAAAACTGGTCTAGTTTCTAACATCACCCATCAGCTGATCAAACTGGGTCAAGTCCACAACCTTGACCTACATCGGTTATACATAGGCTACCTCAGAAAATACATTAAACATCTTTAAAATTTTTATCTTCAAACACAATAAAACATAATGAAATAAGACATTTAAAATTAACATAGTATTATTACTATTAACAATAAAATTGACATTTAAATTACTCAAAATTACACATTTTACAACTTTACTTTATTCTCAAATTCTATTAAAGTTTGTCACTTGTTTCCATTAATTTTATATTTTCTACTATGACTCTCTTTCTTTAACATTATCAATCTCCATTAGTTTGGGTGATCTAATTATTCATACTAACTTGATCGTATCAACTTGGTATTTATATATATTCATAACCCCCTCTGACTCGAATATCACTAACAGCTTTAACTAACATGACACCCCATCTCTATCAAAACATCTATCAAACAATCTCTAAACCCACTTATTACTCAACTCAATTCGCATCATTCTACCCTTATATAAAAAAATATACTCTCTACCCCTTTGTACTCAGGATGTGTGTTCCCCCCCCCCCAAAAGCTCATTCCCTTATCTGGTCCCTGGATTCTATCTAGGCGACCCTTTCCAGCGCTAAACGGTCCCTTCCCGTCCCAACCACTTTTGTTGTGGACTCCTACCACACCACACCCTCTTACAAAATTCCCATCAACTAATTACCATTCTCATTACACCACTTCAACTACAACAAAATATCTCCATTTACTTATTACATCAATATATCAATCATTACTCTACATATTTCCCCATGGCTACTGTGTCACTATCAATACTTCTCAAACTCTACATTACATTTATTCATAACAATATTTACTCATCTCTATTACCCCTTTAAACTCAGCTTGGACTGATCTACATGTCCTAACAAAATATTAATCACCCAAAATCTATCTTTTACATTACCTTTAAAATTCTCAACTATCTCAAAGTACTTATCATCCTTCTATCATCATTTAAAATAAAATCTTTAACACATTAAAATCACTATTCAAACATTAATTACATTCCATCTTCCTCATATTCAAATATTTAACTAACTTGCAAAAATTTCAAATCGTTTATAAGTGATATTGTATAGCTGATCAACTGATTTTCTTAGCAAGGTGAATGACCTTTGTTCAAAAATGCTGCACAAAATTATATAACAAAAAATAAATAACACATATTTATAATTCTTACACTCTAACCTAACAAGATTAATGACTCATTGAAACATGATTGCCACACACACTATTGCTTTTTTATGGTGGACTGTTGCGCCCATGTGCTTCCACAAGGACGGCATAGGTGGAGGAATTTAACATCTCCGTGTCCTTGCTTCAGCGTTACATTGGAAATTATTTGGATATCATCATATCCATGTTACAAATTTATACGCCCTTAAAACGGGTCTACCACCTGGCCTTGCTGTTCCTACTCGAACAGAGTGGCAGCCGCTGTTCCATAGTTCCCGGGATTTCCCCTAATGTCACCCCCCATCAATTTCTAATATAAACCAATTTCAAGCCAGCTATGGTCAAGGTTCTTAATTTATGGTCATAGCTGACCGCTAGCCAAAACCACGATTAGTGCTGGTAAGGCAGTAATCGCCCGAAAAGTCGGGGAAATCAACTCTACTTTCAGGCATGTTCTAATTGTCATTAATATGCACGGCACGGCAATCTATCAGGATACAATATAAAATTGTAAAAAAGGGTGTGCCGTGCATTTTACGCCATTTTGGCCTCCGATGGAGGTAACACTCTCTGTTACCACCAACACTTTCCGCTATCTACTGTGGCACATGCCACCACAGCGATAGCACACTAATAACTAAACTAAATCTTTCTACAATAGCAGTCCCTACATTCCATCATTATATCACTTCTATAAACACCACTCTACCCCCCAAAATTACCCACATATCTTGTATGATAACATGCCACACATTGACCTTGAACATTGACATTTTTACATTACTAAACAATTCTCATTTAAATAATTTTTATACAGAATATTATATAATTATATAAAACATTATGTGAAATTTTCATTGACTCTTTTATCCATCCTCATTTAAATTATTTATCACTTTCTACAATTAGATTCTGCAAAATTTTCAAATTTATTATTAACATTAATTTAATCTCAAATTTCGATTCTTACTACCTTTTGACTATGGTTTCTATTTAGTACAATTATCTCAAATTAATTTCATCATTGAATCAACATCTTTTCACACCTGTAAACATTTTACTCTATCTAATTGGTATTATAAATTTTATACTTACAGTACATTGCTCATACACTGTCCTAAATACACAAATAAAACACCAAACACCCTGTACCTTCTGGAACAATAACAACAATGTTATTCCATACTGAACAATTTAACATTTATTTATTAATTACTATCAAATTCACATCTCATAAAATAGTTTAAACTTATTAGAAAAATTCAATTATATAACCTTTAAATCAATCAAAAATATTTAAACATCTCAAATTATTTTAATTAAATTAATTATTGAAAACAACAATTTTAATTACTCTCACCAATTACAATAATTACAATTCATTCGTTATCCTCTTGAAAATTATTTTGTCCTTTATTTAGACTGCAAAATATTATTATTATTATCACAACAATTTCTACTACATACACACATTGTTTACCTAACATTTTACAATACACACAATTAATTTCACTATCAATTATTTACAAACTTTTGCATTAATTATTCAATTTATCTCACTTCATTTCCAAAATCAGCCAGTCAGAACCATAAATCAAAATATTTAAAATGTCCATTTATTAAGTTTATGTTCAGCCTCCATCATCGAAAATTAGTCTGGGTTTCACATAACATTATTCGATTTTATTTACACTTTTATTATTATTATTATTATTATAATAAACCCTTACCTCTATGTCATTCATCTTCCCTTTTATTATGTCATCAAACCTGTCACTATTATTTATTTTTGTCCAGTCTCCATAAGTATTTTTACTCAACATCAAGTCAGTTATTTTATCATTTATAACAGTTTCATGCAAATATTCATCTCTCTCTATTTCATAATGCAATTCACTTTTTTCATCTCTCTCAATATCTAACCTCTGCACTAACCTTTCATAACCTCTATTTATTTCAAAAATCTCTATCTCTCTCTTTCTCTCATCAAAACACCATATCACCTTTTCTCTCTCACTCCATGCAAAGGGCACCATTAAATATTTATTACCTCTACTGGCTTTACCAGTTAAATCACAAAAAATACAGGGACCATCTGAAGACACCTTGTCTTCCATACAAATACAGGAGGAAACTCTGTCCTCATTAAACACCTGTGAACCTTCCATTTCACAATAAAATTGGGGAAAATCTGCCCTTTGCCCCACATACTCATCTAATCTCTCTTGCCACTTTTCTCTAATTCATCAACGCTAATTACTACTCCTATTACTCTCTCACTCTCACTCATTATCTCTATCTCATCATTATCCAATACTTTATTCTCAACTATATCATTATTATTATTTAACATTATTTCATCATTATAGTTACTTGTATTACTCCCACTTACCTTGTCTCCTATTTCTTCATTATTTATATTCTCATCGGCGTATAACTTACCACCATAATTGCCGTTTTCTGTCACCCCTACACTCTCATATGTATTAACACCATTTTCGTCTGTTATTTTGTTACTTCCATTTACACTATTTTTACTTACCTCATTCTCTGTTTCTTGATTGTCTTTTTCGTTTAATTGGTCTGTCTCTTTACCATTTACCCCTACTTTAATCTCATAATCATCATTATTCAATATTTTATTATCTAACGCTACCCCTTCCCTTACCTCGTTACTTTGTTTACTAGTATTATCACTATTTTCGTTCAAAAAAGCGTATAATCCCGTTTTTTGTTCTTCCATTTGTCTAAGCTCATTATTTAATTTACGCCAATCATCCTCAGTCATTCTTTCTATACATCTTCTGAACTCGTCCATAAACTCCGGAATATATTCCATGCCTCCCCTGATCCACTTACTTTATTTTCACGTGCCTCGGCCATGTTTAAGCAAAATTATTTATAATATACCCTTTATATTAAACAATTACAATTCTCCCAATGCACGATAATTGTACACATTAATACTAAATACTCAACACATAAAATCGTAATCACTATGTAAACGTACACTACCCAAACATAACCTAGTCACACATACGTAACGTAAATATATACGATCAATTTTATAAATACGCCGTTACCAATTCCTATTTTCTGTGCTTTAAAATAGGTCTACATCGTATAAAATTATATCAGGTTCCTGGCAGCTTGGTCGCCAATTGTTGAGAAACAAACTTAATCGAAATAAATTAAAATAAAAATACTGCCAGAAACTTACCTGCGATCTTTTCACTTACTTACCTTTTTAAATTTTAATCAGAAGCCCAGAGTCGCCAAGATATTTTTGGTTAAATATCGAAACCTTAACACTCTACCTTAATAAAAAAAATGGGACAATTTTGCAATCTGACTACCTCCCCATAATAATTCAGAAGAACCCGGAACGTTAGACGAATATTTTAGCACAGAACATGAGGAAGTGGTAATGACGAAATAACTACGCTAAAACATTTTATATGATGGAACAAATAGATTTACTGTTCGACTTACTTTTTTAACAATTACATAAAATAGAAAAGAAAATACCATCAATAATTTCCGTGGTTGAATTACTACATTAAATCTTATATAGATATACATACTTAGAAAAGCGGCCCAGTATTTACATCCACATACTACATTCACATGCATTTAAATAGTTCCTTTAATTAAGAGCGCTCTTTCGCATTAAATTATTTAACCAAATGGGTAGTCGCCTACTTAACCTTCATCTCGTACCTCACTTTGTACCGACTCGAATGTTTTGTCTATTCGCCACTTTTACCATCCCGTTCTTTCACTCCACTCACGTTACTCTGAGATTTTAGTTTCACTGTTTGGTGGTAATTTATTGATGTTTAGACTTTTACATCTGAAAAAGTTTATTTGGGACCACTGAGTCGTAGCGAGCGTCCGGCCGTCTCGACTGACTCTACATGAGGCCGGACATTACTGCCTTGCCTGCGAACAAATTTCGTCGCCGCACAGCCTTCGTTGTCAAAGTCTTGGTAACTGCACACACGACACATGGTATTTACGTGTGTTGGACGTCGACGATATTTAGTGTTCACTGGTCGACGTCACAAATGTGGGCAGGATTTGATCTCGTTTCTGTCGCCTCCGATACACGTGGCGAAAAATATTGTCTTTAGGCCATGTTGTTTTACACCACTCGGCGTCGTTTGTGCATCTGCTGGTGGTTGTGCGTTTGTGTGTGTGTCACACAATCGCAAAGTTCTAAGAATCGTCAACCCGCACATTCCATTGCAATTGTTTCATCACCGTTTCTTTGTTCGCTACGCTTCATTTAACACGTGGCTGTCCCCGCAGATGAAAAATGAATTGTGAATATTCTAATAAAATAACAACCCGAAGTTAATAAAATAAAAAGCCCCCTTTTGCCCCATTACATATTATTCAAATTTTCATGTTTAACATCTCTTAGACTCATCTACACTTTTAACTTTTAAACATCAAACAATTAACTTTCTTAAATTGCATTATAAAATTCATACTTACATTACATCACTCATATACTGTCATAGACACAAAAATATAAACATTGATCACCACCAAATAATGTACAGAACTCCATTTATCTTCTGAAACATTATAGCAAACATATGATTCCACAACTAAACACATTTTACATTTATTCAATTACTGTTTATTCTCAAGTATAAACCATATAAAATCATTTAAATTCATTAGCAAAATTCAATTATACATCATTTTAAGTTAATCAATTAATACGTCTCAAATTATTTTAATTCCATCAATTATTAAAAACACAAATTATTTTAATTACCTTACTCCCAAAACAATTACAATTCATTTGTTACAAACTCTCAATCTTTATTTAGTCTGCCAAAATTTTATTATTATTACATCAATTTCTACTACATACACACATTGTTTACATTAAATATATTTTACAACATAGACACAATTAATTTCACTATGAATTAGTTTTCAATTCTTCGTCATTACTTTTTCTGTTTACCACACTTCATTTCATAATCTAGCCGGGTCATTACCACAAACTAAAATATTTAAAATGTCCATTCACTGAGTTTTTATCTAGCCCCCGTCATCGTATAATAATCTAATATTTTTATAACACAAGTCGTTCTTATCCACATACATCACATTCTTATTATTAATGTAATAACCCATTAAATCTATGTCATTCATTATACCATTATAATTTATAGGATTGTCCCTTTTTATTATTTCATCAACCTTGTCAACATTAGTTAATTTTGCCCAGTCTCCCTTAATATTATTTGTTATTCCCATGTCATTTGTATCATCATATTCATTTACTATATCAATCACAACATCAGGTAAGTTTTTATCATTTACAACAGTATTATCAAAATAATCATCAATCTTCATTTCATAAGGTAAGCATTTCGTATTGTTTATCTTCTCCACTTCTAACCTCTCTATCAGCTCTTCATAATTTCTCTTTAACTGAAATAATTCTATCTCCCTATCTGCATACAACTCTCTCTCAAAACATCTCTCATCATCATAACACCTGTCACTACCCCCCTGAACCAACTCCTTCCATGCAAAGGGCAACATAAAATGACTCAAATACTTACTGGCTTTACCAGATACATCACTACAAAAACTTAAGGGACCATTTGGAGACACCATGTCTCCCACATAACCTCTGGAGGAACCTTTGTCCTCATACTCCACTTATACTACAGGGAAAATTTGCCCTTCGCCCTCCATATTCACCTAACCTCTCTTCACGCTCTCTCTCTCACTCTCATTAACAACTACTACCTCATCACTAATTTCTACTCCTACTAAACTCTCATCGCCACTATCATTATTCAGTGTATCACTCTCTGATACCACGTTTTCAATTACATCACCATTTTTAATATCATTGTTATCATTTGTTACCTTATTACTATAATTATCGTTATTACTCACCTTGTTAATTATTCCTTCACTAATTTTCATCATATTACTACCACTGTTACTTACCGTTGTATTAACTATCTGATTTACCTTACTTTTAATCTGTTCCTCTACTGACTCTACCACTTTCTCAATATTCTGTTCTAATTTGTTAAAGTTAGTTTCAAATATTTCATTGGTTTTTTCAACACTTTTATTAACTTGTTTTATTTCATTTCTGATTTCGAAAAAATTATTTTCGTTTATATCGAAACGATTATCGAAGTCACTGCTTAATTTATCAAGTTTATTATTCAAACTGCACAGCGTGCTACATAGATATTTCATCATATTATTTTCGGGTTGATTACTTTCCTTGATTAATTTTGGGGTCATCTGAATCCCCGAATCATCTGAGACATTTATTTTACTTGTAACATTGAATTCACTTGTCTTATTGTCTTGACCCAAATTTGGAGTCGAATAGGTTTCAAGGCCACTCATAACAGCTGATTCATTAAATTCAACTATTTCATTTATCTCATTTTCACCATTTCCTGCCATTTTTATAAATTTACTGATTAAATTTGGTACATAAAAAACATCTAACACTTAACTCAACATAATTTCGTCACTTATTTAACCTAACAGTGACGTACTATTTTATGTATGCTACATAATTTTTACGTATTGTTGCTTAACCTCTAAATCATGTTTGTATTCCAGTAGGTGCGGTTTTATATATAAATTTTAATTTATAAAAAACTCGTCCCTGTTCGGGCGCCATCTGTGAAGTTATATTTTCTCTTAACAATTTTGAAGCATTAATAATTACTTATCCACTTACCTTATCATCCAAAATCCGTCACACAAACGGGAAGCACAAACGTGATTTAGGGTAGACACACAAATTAATATATTCGACTCTCATTTTTTGTTTGACTCACTCAATTTTATTAGACCATTATATTTATTATTTTCTCTAATTCAAATTTCTGTTATTTTCCACTTTTTATAAAAAAATACTATTGATCTATTACAATTAAACAGGCCCAAGAAACTAAAATAAAATACATGTTGACTTACTTGTATGGTTAACAATCTTAATTAATAATAATAATAATAATAATTATAGTAAGGCGACCCAGTTTGCTCACACTCACACACATACAAATTACCCCTTTTTATAAAAAATAAAATATATTTGATTTTATACGTTTACAAGTGTAGCGTCGGATCCTACCGACCGCATGGCGCGTCACACAGAGTCCTCTGATTTGATATCTAAAAGGTTGTTATTTCACTTGTATTAACATTTTCACTTATTCCACTGCATATATTATTAATTTAGACTGCTTTACACATCTCTGGTACATTGGATGGTCGGTCACTTACTACATTTAAAAGATTACTTAGGGCCCACGAGTCTTAGTCTTGCCAGACGTACGCTATTTTGTCGACTGTCCAGCAACAATGAATCGCGTTCCCCACCTTTGCTGATGGCTTAACCGGAACCACACTGCCTTTAAGTTATAAAGTTTTCGTCATCGCACATGCAGCATGGATTTTCACTGCGTCCCAGGTGTTGACTATGTCAAGCGACAACGACATAGAGGCTGAGGTAGGCGGAGCTTCTAATTTATTTCCGTCGTCCTTAAAGCACATGTTGAGGCAGTGGTTCTGTCTCGCCATTTTTTCGTGGCGTTGTTTTAAAGTGTGTGACGACTTAAATTTAAAACAAATAAAAAAATAATAATAATAAAAATATAAAATGGGAAGTTAGTGAAAACCATTAAATCGCACTATTAAACCAAATAACCCTGAACTAACTCACAATAGTAATGAGAATTAAAAAGGGAATTTAACTAAAATAATTAATTAAAACTGAGAAAGCAAACGTCGAAAATAAAACTGTTAACCGTTTATTAAATTTATCATGCTATGACCTGTGTATACCGGATCCAACTTGCATACCGACCCGGCATTAAATAAAAAATACCTGTAAACTATAATGTAAATAATTAATAATTCAAAGTCACTAGTAGTAGTTGTAATAAATTCTGTAGACAAGCAAAGTCTCGATTGTTTATTTTGCCGAACTGTAAGACTGTATTACTAATTAAAAGTTGGAACTATATTATGGTGGAGTATTCACTCCGCGTCGTTACAATTTTCCTGTTGTAACAATGTAGGACTTATGATGCGACTTTCAAACTGTAAACAGCTCCAAGCGGGGCTCTGCACAAAATGTTTATTTTTCATTTTATTTGATTGTTAGCTTCTACTAACAGTGTGGAGATCTAGATCTATGTAACTAAGATGTAGTGTGTTTTTTAAAACAAAGATGTGAAAGAAGAAAATAAGTGTGTAAGGTGACATCTCCTGTTAAAAAATAAAATATGGATTAAGTTAAGTGTAATTCCAACATAATGTGAAACGAATATGTAAACTCCAATACTACTGTGCTATTACATATGTGATGTGAATAACTGTGAATAGTGAAGACTAAGACCTCAACTGCATTTACACTACCGCTGAGAAACAGGACGACTTCACGCTAGATGACACCATAACATCCACTTCATCATTAGTTGACTCCGAGGACATCCACTGGAAAGACTACCACGATGACAACCCACGACTAAGAGAGTACAGAAGGATCACGCGGCAGGACATGGACAGATAACATTTAACTAGAGGTGACGCGGAAGCTCGTCTTCCGTGAATAATGTATCTTTTAAAATATAAGTAATTATAAATGAAAAAGACTTTTAAATGACAATCTCTAAGCGTTAAGCATTACAATGGTGTAACAAGTAATTTCAGAAATCATACGTTGTAACATAACTCTTGTGATGTAGCTTTGAAACATCGCTCAACTAAATGAAACCATTCTTCAAATGCTATTTTAAGTAATAATGTAACTGACTAAAGAAGTAGAGTAAATTTGAAAATTCATAACTAGTTTAAAGAGACTCGGATCCGAGGTAAATACATTATCTGTATGATCATTTTTAATACAGAAAACCCCTTTACATTTTCTGTGTAAGTAAAAATTTTATTTGTAATGTATTATCTATCATACGTAAATAAAGGGATGTCATCTTTGTTACATACTAAATTGAGTGCATAAATCAGCAAAATTCCCTCCCCTGTTTCCTCTTATTAGAGTACTTATAATTATTGTTAGTGATGTGTTTACTTTTCAGTTTGTTACAACGTAGGCAGCCTGTATAATTGGCCAGAGTCAATTATCACGGGTTCCCTGGATTATAACATAGCCGACACGTTATAAAATGCGCCACTCTGCTTTGGTGTAGATGATAATTAATCGTGTACAGAGTGACACATATAAAATGCACCACTCTGCTTTTATATAAAATGTTAGTGTACGTAGTGTCTCATATAAGATGCGGCACTCTGCAGATCTATGCACTCAGTTAATGTATTGTATGTAAAACAAAAAGGCTAAGTAGCATAAAAGAATAATAGTGACAATATTAATTTACCATTGTAAATTTTGTGTGAGATTACACACATACTCGAATATGATTTACTTAATATACGTGAAAATAATACAAGCTATTATTGTATTACACCAATTCATGTAGGTACTTGTCAAAATGTTCAGTCTTTAACACGTCTATTTTGCGACAATTCAAGTCCTGTAGTTTTCCTGTATATGCCTGCATAAATATGTAATTTGTATTTCTATTGCCACGGTGAGTTATATAAACAATTGACTAAATAAAACAAGTTCAATTACATGTAAATAAATTGTAAGTGAAATTCTACTCCTCTCTAGTAGCAGAATTAGATAAATTAAAATTAGTACGTAAAACCAAATAATAACTAAAACTCAGCTTAATAACGGGCTGTAACTTGTTTAAAACGCATATCGTTGCGCATCGCACATACCACCCTCGTTGAAGCAAGCCGGTACAAGTCTGTAAAGGAAGCCGTCAGCTGTTGTTGAATAGAACAATAACATTCTCTCACCCTCGAGTGTGATTCCCCCCTTCTTACGCATACTACTATGCCATTGTTTAAAAAAAAAAGAGAACTAGTTTGACCCACATTCCAGCGTAACAGCTGATCGTTGAAAGTAAAGTTGACGTCTGTGTGAATTTTTTCTCTTTCTCGGAGATGCTAAGTAATTCTCTTACAACCAATGCAAATGTTTTACCATGAACTAAAGTGTGTATGAAATAATTGTATAGTGTAGTAGAATAAGTATTTGTAGTGATTCACATTTCCAAAATGCTTTAGTTAACCCTCTCTATTGTTAGATAAAGTGTTAAACCCCTTACCCCGAAACAAAACCTTTAAACAAAGTAAAATTAAATCGAAGTAAATAAACATGTCCTAAATACAAAAAAAAATATAAATAAAATTTTTTTTTAATAAATAATAAGTCCTTTAAAATTAAAAAGCTGAATAATATCTTAAATTAAACTAAAGTGTAAAAAAAGGTAGTAGTAAAATAAATAAGTAAAAAGAAAATAATAATAAAAGTATATTTGAATAGTGTAAACACCCGGTTGTGGCCTGTTTGAAAAATAATTCCCCAGATTGCCAGTATATGAGACAAACTCGTTCATGCAGGAGATAATCGTATTGAGAATTGTAGGAAGCCACCCCAATTGTTATGAAATCCTGCATTGGTAAACAATAGCCACCACCCCTGTGTATAATACAATGCGTCTTGTGTAAAGTGTTTGTCCCCTCTTGCATTGTAACAACTGATCGTTTAATAAGAATAAATGTACCTCTCCGTGAAATTCCGCTTGTCTCAGTAGAATAAGCAATTAGAGTTAAGAAAGGATCTAAGGTCGAGTATGGGATCGACTTTAGATTACCTTAGTATTATTAAGAGATATAGAGATAAGTACATAACACAGTCACAATGGCGCCGCACTGAAAAGGGTTAAAGAAAGTGCAGAAAACTAACTAATAGAGTTAGAGTATGCAAATGTAATCAGTCGGGCCACGATATTGTGAAGTTGCGGGAATTTAGTAGTAAGAAATAAAATTAAGTTAGCCATTAAGAAACGAGATAAAGGGAACTTCACGAAAGAAAAGAAAACGAGTACTAAGTAAATTTCACACGGTAATCCTCAAGCATACTCCCAGTGCATTACTTTCGAATTCACCTTATTAAAAGTCCCCCCCAAGTCTCTTTTAAGCGGCGGAGTATGTGACGATTTAAATTTAAAACAAATAAAAAAAAAATAATAATAAAAATATAAAATGGGAAGTTAGTGAAAACCATTAAATCGCACTATTAAACCAAATACCCCTGAACTAACTCATAATAGTAATGAGAATTAAAAAGGGAATTTAACTAAAATAATTAATTAAAACTGAGAAAGCAAACGTCGAAAATAAAACTGTTAACCCTTTATTAAATTTATCATGCTATGACCTGTGTATACCGGATCCAACTTGCATACCGACCCAGCATTATATAAAAAATACCTGTAAACTATAATGTAAATAATTAATAATTCAAAGTCACTAGTAGTAGTTGTAATAAATTCTGTACACAAGCAAAGTCTCGATTGTTTATTTTGTCGAACTGTAAGACTGTATTACTAATTAAAAGTTGGAACTATATTATGGTGGAGTATTCACTCCGCGTCGTTACAATTTTCCTGTTGTAACAATGTAGGACTTATGATGCGACTTTCAAACTGTAAACAGCTCCAAGCGGGGCTCTGCACAAAATGTTTATTTTTCATTTTATTTGATTGTTAGCTTCTACTAACAGTGTGGAGATCTAGATCTATGTAACTAAGATGTAGTGTGTTTTTTAAAACAAAGATGTGAAAGAAGAAAATAAGTGTGTAAGGTGACATCTCCTGTTAAAAAATAAAATATGGATCAAGTTAAGTGTAATTCCAACATAATGTGAAACGAATATGTAAACTCCAATACTACTGTGCTATTACATATGTGATGTGAATAACTGTGAATAGTGAAGACTAAGACCTCAACTGCATTTACACTACCGCTGAGAAACAGGACGACTTCACGCTAGATGACACCATAACATCCACTTCATCATTAGTTGACTCCGAGGACATCCACTGGAAAGACTACCACGATGACAACCCACGACTAAGAGAGTACAGAAGGATCACGCGGCAGGACATGGACAGATAACATTTAACTAGAGGTGATGCGGAAGCTCGTCTTCCGTGAATAATGTATCTTTTAAAATATAAGTAATTATAAATGAAAAAGACTTTTAAATGACAATCTCTAAGCGTTAAGCATTACAATGGTGTAACAAGTAATTTCAGAAATCATACGTTGTAACATAACTCTTGTGATGTAGCTTTGAAACATCGCTCAACTAAATGAAACCATTCTTCAAATGGTATTTTAAGTAATAATGTAATTGACTAAAGAAGTAGAGTAAATTTGAAAATTCATAACTAGTTTAAAGAGACTCGGATCCGAGGTAAATACATTAGCTGTATGATCATTTTTAATACAGAAAACCCCTTTACAATTTCTGTGTAAGTAAAAATTTTATTTGTAATGTATTATCTATCATACGTAACTAAAGGGATGTCATCTTTGTTACATACTAAATTGAGTGCATAAATCAGAAAAAATCCCTCCCCTGTTTCCTCTTATTAGAGTACTTATAATTATTGTTAGTGATGTGTTTACTTTTCAGTTTGTTACAACGTAGGCAGCCTGTATAATTGGCCAGAGTCAATTATCATGGGTTCCCTGGATTATAACGTAGCCGACATGTTATAAGTGGTATGCGTCGCATCTGCGCACATGCTGGTGTTGCACGTACTAGTTTGTGACAAAACACTTGATTTAACAAAACAATCTGGCATTCTTCAAGTACACTCTGCACAAAAGTTTATTCCAGCGTTCATTGTTTGAATAGAACCTTTTACGTGGGACTTGCTGCGTTGATCACAAACAATTTTAAATAAATTTAATAAAAAAATAAAGACCCCCTTTTTGCCCCATTACATTATTTATAATATTTACTCTCTATTTATTTGGTTAGGGTACTTTGTTTGTCTTTACTTTATTGGATTTTAACAATTATCATCTACATTGATTATTTAGTTGATAATAATAATTATCATTTACATTTATCATTTATTGGTTTCTTGTTCATTACTTTATTTGAGTGTAACATTTCTCCTTTTCTGTTCTATATTATTTGTTTGTGTCTTTTCATTTCTTCTCATTTTGTTTCATTTATATTTTGTTTGTTTCCTTTTCATTTATCTTCTCATTTGATTTTATTTTATTTCATTTTATTGAGTCAATCACTTGGGTTGGGTCATAGTCGTTTGTCGCGTCATAGTTATTTTATTTTCATTAGTTATTTAAACATTTAATATAGTTGATTCATCGTTTTTCCCTGGTATTGGGGTGGCTTGTTTGTGCTGTAACATATTAAATTGTGGTAAAGGAACTGACACTAACATAGAAATCAAATTTTGAAAAGTTTTTTCACAGTGATAGAAACTAAGATTAAAGACTGAACATAATAAGTAACAGTTGTTTTTTCTTATAGTTGGTTACTTTTTGATCCGTTATAGTGGCAGGGACACATTTAAGCTTAGTTAAATGCTTCTGTTTTTGCCCCAGAAAGCGTAGAAAAAGCTAATAGTAAAAATACCTGTAAGTATTATGTGTGCTTGCCTCTGGCGTTCCCTTAACTTGCAATATTGCTTCTTCAATGTTGCTATGTCCATTATTTTTTCTGAATGTCCTGATATAGAGTTCTGTGCTCGATGTGACATGGTTTCTACATTTGATATGACATCTGTATTCAATAAACAAGAACTGGTTTATATAATGACATATCTCATCACTTATATTTCATATTTTTTAGATAGGCTAATAAAGATACTAGATATATACTAGATATATTTGCTTTACATTAATACAATTTTTATAATTTTGATTATTTACTGAACTTTTGGTTGTATAACAATTCTTACTTTAAAATATTCTAGTACACATGTTATATTGGTATTTCAGATTGTTTACTATGTTTTGCAGCACTTAGAAGTCTGATACAGTACTCATTGATAGGTCATATTATTAGAACTTGTAATAGTTTGTAATAGTTTTATCAAAAAAATTGAGCTTATTGTTTGTATAAAAATGTTCACAGTGTAAGGTTTTCATGTAGGCCAAATTAACAAAACTGTATAAAAAATATATATAGCACAAAATTCTTATTTAAAATGAGTAATCTATAAATCTAATTTTGCTACTCACTTGCTTAATAACTATTATTTTACAAATTGAGATAACATAACCTTATGTGGGTGAGTTGATAAGTAATTTAAATGATGTATAGATAGCAGCACTATTAACAGCATTCTTTCTTCACCATTCTCTTGCACTGTTCAAATGAGCAAATCCTAAATATCAGTTCAACATGTTACTTTGTGTTCAGCTCTCTCTCTCTCTCTCTCTCTCTCTCTCTCTCTCTCTCTCTCTCTCTCTCTCTCTCTCTCTCTCTCTCTCTCTCTCTCTCACACACACACACACACACACACACACACTCTATGTTTTGAAGTGACAAATAGGTACCCACATAAAAAGGAAGATAGACTCAGTTCTTGGTGAGCTTCACTGTCATTTAAAACTTTTCGCACATGGCTTGCTGAGTTTACACATGGCAGACCAACCTCTGAAGAAGAAAACAACAGTGGACTACTGAATAAATAACCACAAAAATCAGTACAATTATTTTGGCTATCAAATGATTTAAAGACCTCCCCTGAACATGTGTACATCATTCTACATGAACAAGTGTATGGCACCCATCACGTATGAACATTTTGCGCACACTGGACCAAAAAATCGTTAAAATGAATGTTTTTATATCACAGTTTAGAATATTTAAAATAAAACCCAATTGAATTTTTATACTAATTTGTAACCACCAATTAAACATGAGTACATTGCTACATATCTAAGACGAAGTGACTGTCAAAACAAAGGAATACCGAGAGGCAAACTGATGCTGAAGAAAGCACCAGTTACATTTACTGGAAAGGTAATGGACACTGATTTTTTAGAAATAAAGGGCACAATTTTCCATGTTACAAATGGAAAAACAATCAGGGTGATTATTATATCAATTGATTATGTCACTACTACTTCATCAAGAAAATGAGCCAGTTTGGAGTTCAGCAACTGGAATGGCCAAGTTGGTGAAACTTAGGATTAAATATTACTGCATTTATCCTACGTCCCAGATTTGCTCCCTGAAATTTTTAACTTTTCCTGAATCTAAAGATATGACCCAGAAGAAAGAAATATTTTGGTGATAGTGAAGTGATCAAATGCTTGTGAATGGCCATTTTGAAGAATTGGACAAATTGTTCTGTAAAAATAGTATAACAGTCCTTGAACATTGTTGAGATAAATGGAGATGATACTGAAAAATAAATATAATTCATCATTTATAATTGTTGTTTTCTTTTTTGAATTTCCAGTCCCTCAAAGTTCTTGAAGTAAATTATTAAATGAGAGCTGTCAAGAAAGTAACTTAGGTTTTGGTATAAATAAATTTAAAAAATGAGAGAAAACATTTTTTATTACCATAGTTGAAAACTGCATTCTTATACTATTTTTCACATAGTCTCCATTCAAGTTCAGGCACTTATCATAACAACTGATGAGTTTTTGAATGCCCTCATCGTTAAAATCTACCACCTCTGATTTCAGCCATTCATTAACAGTTGCTGTCAACTCTTCATCATCTTCAAAGCGTTGTGTTGCCAGCCAAGCTTTCATGTGCATGAACAGTGATAACATCACAGTACCAGATCAGGGCTGTATGGGGATGTTCGAAAATCTCCCACCCAAACTGTTAATGCAGTTCTGTCTCCCACCCAAAAGTAATTGCGTTCAAACTACAGTATGCGGTAGAAGAACAATATCCTGGAGTTCAATTGCACAATTTGCTTTGAATTGCTCTCCACAGCTTTTTAAGGTTTCACAGTAAACCTCAGAGTTGACTGTGGTACCGTGTTCCATAAACTCTACCAGAAGTACCTCCCTTTACTGTCCCAAAAAATTGTCACCATAATTTTCCTTGCTGACAAGGTCTGCAAACACTTCCTTTTTGAGCAAGTGAGTATGGTCCCATTTTATGGATTTATTTTTGTATACCTAACCCAGCTTTCATTCCCTGTTATAATACGGTTTAGTAGTGAATCACCATCCTTGTCATAGGTCTCAAGAAATGACAGTACTGATGTTATTCACTGGTTTTTGTGCATTTTATAAGCATTTTCGGGACCCATCGGGCATAAAACTTACGATAACCAAGATTTATCGTCACAGTTTTACGAAGCAAACTACGTGAAATTTGAAGAAAGTCATGTGATACCTCAGTTTCGTAAATCAGCGATTTTCATGGATTTTTTAATCAATTTTGTACTCCAATTCATCAGTCAAAACTCTCAGCTGGCCAGCTCATCATCATGCATATTGGTGCAGCCATTCTTAAGCATAAGACACCACTGCCATACTCTTCCCTCACTCATTAGATTGTTCCCATACACCACACACAGTTATCGATGAATGTCAACTGGTCTATAATTTTTGCTTGCAAAAATTTTGTTACTAGGTGCACATTGATTGCAGCACACATTTTAAAAATTATTACTGATGCACAGAAACATAACACAATACTTTACTAGCTGCAGCTGGATGCGTACTGAATTATGCCACCCAGCGGCACCAGGATTGCAGCATTAGCCCTACCCATTCCACTGCCACATGGAAACATTATTTTCTGAACAGCTGTATTCATTGAAAAAACTACTTTCACAAAGAAATCACTTTTTTATTTATAAAATGCTTTAGGCACCTCTAGGATCCCATTCCTCAGTATTTGAAAAACTATCTGATTTTCTTGTTTCTCTGGTTCACACTTGTTGCTGTGTGTGGGTATGTTAATTTGCCAAGCACTGAGGAATAAGATTCTATAGTCCCTGAATGTGCTCTGCAAAAAAGTAAGATCTTTGATGCAGTTTTTTTTTTACAAATTGTGTAATTATGTTGTGTTTGTGTGTGCATCTCTTTATCAATATATCAGCTGTCAAATTTTTAAGAAAGCAAAGAATTTCTTATGTCAATTCTACTCTTCTGGGCATACACATACCTTCAGTATAAATGTCAGTACAAAGGAGACTCAAAAACAATACCCAGAACAAAATGCACACAAAGTTGGGCAATCAGCCAAACAGGATAATCAGATAATTATCCTGTTTTAATGTACCCATCAAACTGTATTATCCCAAAATAATCAGTGGGGGTCATATTGTCCTTCTCAGGACATAGACAAATGAGCACAACTGAACATGAAGAAAACAGTGGAGATGCAAAACAAAAATCACTGCTGTTTTAAGGTGAAGAATTTACATATTTCATCCCAAAAATAAAAAACCATGTGTGCGTGTGTAATGTATTATAAGAATTATATATATACAAGCGCGCATGCACACACACACACACACACATACAAGATTATACTGTCCTGTAAGACATATACTGTATTTACCAAATCTGGAGTAATAAAATTTAACTGTAAACCATAATTTAAAAAGTTAATTATAATAATAAATACAGCATTATAACAATAATAAATAACAAATAACCATAAACTTTGAAGGTTATACTACAATATATGAACAGCTGTACATTTGATGAGTACAACCAACTGTATTACACATGTTTAATCAATAAGTTTACTGTTTTTACTGTTACACAAATTTGAATTGGTTATGTTTTAATAAAACAAAATCTATTTTGTACTCACCTTTTTTCTTTGGTGAACGGAAGAGACCATATGCATTTGCTACAGCAATTTTTTCATCTTCTTCAGTATCAGTATCATCGTCACTATAAAACAAGCGAAGTCCTTTGCGTGCAACAGTGGTGACTGAAAGTGTCCATGGTGTGATGTTATATAAATATCTTTCTCTCATTTCACTAACTTCTGGCAAATTTATGCTCACAATTGCCTATAATATTATAATGAAATTATTAAAATCTTATTAACTTTAATAATACCTGTAAATGTATTGCAGCTGAATGAAAACCATATGAAATCTGAATACTGAATGAAAACTAATCATTGAAGTAAATGGATAAAATATAAACCAACAAACAGAATAACTAATGTATTTTGAGTGGATCATAAAAATATTAGTCTGTAAGCAATAAATGATGAAAACTTACTATAATATGATAATTACCTTGAGTGGTGGATCTCTTATAAAATTGTATGATATTGATAAAAACAGAAGACACTGTTTACTCTACAATGAAAGTATAATTACAATATTAAAGAAAATTATTAGAAGAAAAGAAAATCTGTGTTATAATATGATTTTCAATTGTAGTAAAAACTCAAATATTTTTTTAGGAAAGTTGAGTATAGTATTTATGAAGGAATCAACTAATTCATGGCATTTTATATGAGTAAGCAGGTATTTTCACAATAATTTAATTACCTTTTATCCGTCAGTGACTTCGTTCTAGCGTTTTTTATATAGACGCGTTTCGTGACATGTGTCACATCTTCAGTAGTCCTCGTCAAAAGTTAAAATTCACATAACACACATAAAAACACATTTGCACATATTTACAAAATTACAATGACGACACACACATAACACGATGTAACTTCGGCTTCGTTGGACCGGTCCGCCCGCGCGTGTAGTTGCCGAGCCACTAATTGAACTAAGTCAATCCTTATCACCAGTCATTACCGTCATGCGCGATTATATTTAGGGCTGTATCATATAGTGAGTGAGATTGAAACCTTAATTGTTCGTTTAGTATACTGTTATTGTTAATATTCTTGTCTTTAAATGATTTATAAATCTCAAACTCCTCGAGAGCGTCCATTAACCTACCCTTACCGCATACATGGATTGCTTTGAAATTGGTATTGAAATCTGTGTAATTATGGTTATGCATCATTAGATGGCGCGCATAATTAGATTTGGTCTTGTCTAAATCATTCCTTGGTAGATGTTCTTTGTATCTTTTCAAGAAAGACCTGCCAGTTTGACCCAGATAGAAACAATCACAATCATCACATGACATCCTGTAAACACCTGTTTTCTCTTCTAACGGGAATGGTTGTTTTATGCGTAACAAATTAGATATATTATTATTTGTTTTAAACGCGACTTTTATATTGAATTTAGAGAACACATTGGATATAATGTTAGGTAAAAGGCTACCGTACACTGTCGTTATATACTTTTTATTATTATTTTTATTATTGTTAACTTTATTATCATCGATGGTATTATGGTGGGATCTAGTTTTATATAGGTGTCGCTTAAGAAGTCTATCTATCATCGAACTCTTGTACCCATTCGCTATTGCTATGTGCCTTATTATATCCAATTCGTCCTGAAAGTCCTTTTGGTTAAGTGGAATCGTTACCAACCTATGAACAAAACTGTTGTAAGCTGCCATTTTCTGACTATATGGGTGATGAGAATCGGCGTGTATTGTAATATCTGTGGTGGTGGGTTTCCTATATATTTTATATTGAAATTTATTAAGATACTTTGTAACAGTCAGGTCCAAAAAATTGAGTTTATTGTCAACCTCTGTTTCGAGGGTAAATTGTATGTTCTTGCTAAGGCTGTTCAAATAATGTTTCAATTTCTCTATCTGCCGTAGTGTGCCGTTAAAAATTATAAAGGTGTCGTCTACATGTCATGCATAGAATTTAATATTATTACAAAATTTGTTATTCTCTGAGAACATGTAAGTATTTTCAAAATGATGCAAGTATAAATCCGCCAGCAGTCCTGAAAGTGGCGAACCCATTGCGAGACCAAACTCTTGTAGGTAAAAATTATGATTAAAAGTGAAGTAATTCTGCTTCAACAGAATATTTAACAATAAAATTAACTCATCTATTTGTTTGTGATTCAGCTTCTCACTTTCAATGAGAAGATCTTTTACAATTGAAATTGTGTCATGAACCGGCACGTTTGTATATAAATTAACTATGTCAAATGAAGCGATTTTGTACGTAGGTAAGAGTTCGATATCCTGGACCCTTTTAATAAAGTCAATATTATTTTTTTATGCTGTGATTATTTTTTAAAACGATACTATTTTTAATAATATGATATAATTTCTTTGCCGTCTTATAGCCAGGTGCAGATGTGTAATTTATGAGGGGTCTGACAGGAATATTTGCCTTATGTATCTTCGGTAGTCCCGTGAGCTGCAGGGCGTGTGCATTTATTGGTTTTATATAACGGCGAACATTATCATCAAACAAACTACCGCAACGATTAATAATGCCATTTAGCTGTTTGATGTATTCATTGGTGGGGTCACTGTTCAATGTCCGAATGTTATTGTTATCTATAAATTCAAGTACTTTGTTATTATAGACCTGTATATCTAATATGACAATCGTGTTCCCCTTATCGGCTTTAGTGATCACGGCATTATTAGAAGTAAGTTTGTCTTTAATTTGTCCTAATATTTTGGTTTCTGTGGCATGTTTACGGTATGTTGTCAGTGGTTTATTAAGCTTAATACGTTTATTTAGTTTGACATTCATTAACGCACGTAATTCGTTCTGTATTTGATGGTCGGATACAGTTTTAATGGCTGCTTCCATATTGGCAATCTCATTGATAAAGCGGTTATTATTACGTAAGTTGGGTGGAATGTTATATTTTAAACCCTTGTTGAGTACGTCCAATTCTTCCTTATTAAAGACGATCGAAGTTTGATTAGATATGCGTGTGTAAAACTTATGTTTGTGCTCAATATTGATCTTACTATGTCCTTTGTTCGCTAAGTTTGAAAACTTCTTATTCTGGGTTATATATGTACTGTAAGTTATATCTGATGTATATTTATTCACATAATCTAAAATATTTTTGATTATAGCAGGATGGACGCTATCAAGTAATTGTAAGTGTAATTTGTACAACCGGTTATTCAGCATTAATTTCTTCCTATACAAGTATTTAATTTCCGATTTTACCCAGAAAAGTTCTGCATGTTCTTTAGTTTTTCTTGCAGTTGGTGAGGTATTATTAATGTATATCCTGGCGTACTTTGGAATCAGGTTATTTTCTAAGCATTTCTTATTGAATTTAATGTGCAAGTTAGTATTTAATAGTTTAATTTTAACGTTTTGGTATTTAAATACTATCGATGCCTGACTGGCTTCCATTTTATTTTGTTTTTATATAGTATCCAAGTCACTTTTTCACAATAATTTAATTACCTTTTATCCGTCAGTGAATTCGCTTTATTTGAAAAGATACAAAGAACATCTACCAAGGAATGATTTAGACAAG
Organism: Magicicada septendecula; assembly: GCA_034769895.1. Lineage (NCBI taxonomy): Eukaryota > Metazoa > Arthropoda > Insecta > Hemiptera > Cicadidae > Magicicada > Magicicada septendecula. The sequence continues at coordinate 703,903,548 of CM068367.1, read as the reverse complement.
ACCAAATCTAATTATGCGCGCCATCTAATGATGCATAACCATAATTACACAGATTTCAATACCAATTTCAAAGCAATCCATGTATGCGGTAAGGGTAGGTTAATGGACGCTCTCGAGAAGTTTGAGATTTATAAATCATTTAAAGACAAGAATATCAACAATAACAGTATACTAAACGAACAATTAAGGTTTCAATCTCACTCACTATATGATACAGCCCTAAATATAATCGCGCATGACGGTAATGACTGGTGATAAGGATTGACTTAGTTCAATTAGTGGCTCGGCAACTACACGCGCGGGCGGACCGGTCCAATGAAGCCGAAGTTACATCGTGTTATGTGTGTGTCGTCATTGTAATTTTGTAAATATGTGCAAATGTGTTTTTATGTGTGTTATGTGAATTTTAACTTTTGACGAGGACTACTGAAGATGTGACACATGTCACAAAATGCGTCTATATAAAAAACGCTAGAACGAAGTCACTGACGGATAAAAGGTAATTAAATTATTGTGAAAAAGTGACTTGGATACTATATAAAAACAAAATAAAAAGGTATTTTCAGTAAACAATAGGCCTACATTAGTTTTAAAGCACTCAGTTTACACAGACTGTTGAAAAATCAAAATCCATTTACATTCTTGTTAGTTCCTTTGTTGTAATTCAGTGGTGAGTGGAAAATTTTTACTATTTATAGCCGTAATTTTTAGTAAGGTGTAAAATAATTGTGTCATATTAGCTATGTAATGCTGCTTAGTTTTTCATATTGTGTTTAGAAAAACCAAATTATTATTAAACATGACCCATCTCCCCCCCCCCCAAAAAAAAAACACCTAAAGTATATTTGTTAAGGCTCTGTAGCAACATACAAAACTTATTATTGTTAATACAAGGTAAACCTCAGGAAACATGGGGATGCATTGAATTATCTTGGTGAAGTCTCTAAGTACAAAAAGTGTTGTCTAGGTGTTTTACGCTCGTCAAGTATCTTCTGTTGTGGTCTTAACACTACTAGCCAAATTGTAAAAGTATGAAACACTTCAGTCACCCATCTGCACTAGCACACAAACTTTATTGTTACACAATGGCGATGCTAAAGTCTTGGGGGCCCCTCCCCCTCGCACAAGGACTGAATAAGGGGCCCTTATTAAGTTTTTTGGTAGGTACATAGGGTAGTTTTACAATAAAAACATGCAAAATATGTCAACATATTTGTTATGTGTCACATGTCTGAAATCCTTCAATATTTACCAAAAAAACTTCATTATGTAGTTTCATTACGTAATTTGACATCATTCTTTTTTCTTACTACAGTCGAACAGGTTGCAGAGATGGTCGACATATATGGCAACTTTCTATAGGAGGCAAAATTTAGTTCTTACTAGAATTTTCACCTTATAGGCACCATAACATACTGACTGCTTAATGGGTACACCATTGCAACAAACAAGCAATTAAAAGACGCAAATCTCCAAATATTTATCTGCTTTAATTTGTACAGAAAACCACACAAAATTCTTTTGCAATGTGCATAAAATTACAATTAGGTAATAAACAACATTTTATCAAATGAAGTCTTTAATCAAAGAATTAATTACAACTTTGTCACATTAAACAATGATTACGGCTTTCCGAGTCTCATCTTCTTTAGAATTAAGAACTCTTCACCAATTTCATTGACATTAATGTTTTACATCAATTTATGTTCAGTACTTAAAATGGCTGCACCACTGCATTTAGTTACATCTGCACCATTGTGCTTTGTAGGTGACTTTATGAATTTTAAGTTTAGAAAAACTTCTCTCTGCTGAAGCTGTTGCTACTGGCAGTTGGTAGAGCTGTAAATTGGTGACTAAATCCAGCAAGCTGTTTAGCCAACAACTATTTTTCTCTATAAGCAGTATACTGAAATTTCACCAACTGTTTTTTTTTCATTACACAGTGAAGACCTGAATTGTATCACTTGGGGTATCAGTTTTCGAGAGATCAGATGAATCCCAGGGATTCATGATATTTCTGATATTTCTTTATGTTTGTTAGACTTGTCAAATTCGTTGGCTTCAAAAATACAAATTTTCAGCAATGACATCCAGACTTCTAAATATATGTCCCTTATGACCAACCATGATGTCCAGTGATGCGGTGAATAGCTTTGTTTTGAAAGAATTCAGTGAATTGTCAATCAGGTAATCGGAAGCCACTTCACCAAACAAAATTTTTAAAATGCACTCACGATTCTTAGGAAGGTGAGCTGTAATATTTCAGGATACAGCCAACGTTCTTGACTCAGCAAAGAATTCAGAAAAGTGCGGTCTTAAAAAAGTTTTTAATTCATCACAAGCATGATTCAGAAACTTGCAAGCTTTGTCAACTCAGTTGACTCGCTTTGTAAAACTTTTGAAATAATGAGATTACTTTTGAGCACTTTGTACTGAATAGTAATCAAAATGGTGAATTCAAATGTATCCAGATGCTTTCTGATCTGATGCTTTTATTATTTCTGACTTTTTTGAGCTAAGTAATATTAATTTGTTCAAGCACTTCATCACTAACCAAAAATTATTCCTCAGTACTAAGAGGCAATCATAATGGGAAGACCATCTTGTGGAGCATATGTTCTTCACAGTTAACTTTTCCTTGCAATATTTGGTTCAGTTCTTGCCATCGTGGTAAACTTTTGCTGAAGAAAACGTGTATTTCTGGAACAATGTCATAAAATTGGCTTACCTCAAGGAGGTTAGCGGAGTCATTCAAAACAAGGTTCAATGCACAAAGTTAGGATTAGCACAAAGATCTTGATCCTCATCTGTAAACCACTATACTGCTCAGTCATGGTTGATGCTCTATTTTATCCTTGACTTTAACATTTGTTTATATCTATTCCTTTCTCGTTTAGAATTTATAAGATCGTTTAGAACACTCAAATCCTTTGCTGCTTGGATCGATAATTTCATAACAAACCATAAACGATGTATTTATTTCTACGCGTTATTTGCTGTATTTTTTTGTCAATCGAAGTGACATACCTAATTACAATGCGTAGTTGATCTCTCTTTAAAAGTTCTTGAGTGGTATCAATTTTGGAGTAAAATGAAGCTGAAGAAATTTTATCTAATATACACATCAGGATGGATGTTTGTAATAAACCAATTTTTTATATTGTATTTCATGATGTAAATATTTGGATCAACTTTCTCGTTTGCAAAGTGTTTAAGTAAAGAATCATATTGGGACGGAAAGTCAATAATATTCAGAAAATTTCCACTTTCATGTCCAATTGCATTAACACTTTAAACATAATTAATGCGGTCCAAGTCACTGTATGATAATTATATAATTTACCTTATAATTTCCGTCAAGTGACGTCTAGCGTAATTTGTGCTGGGTTACGCGTTTCAGGCCATATGACCCATCTTCAGACCTTCACTCCAAAGGAGCTCGTTATATAATAAAATCCATATTAAAACAAACACATAATAAACAAATACATAAAATACAATGAATGAACATATTATAAGCGTACTATTAACCGACACGGTGCACGCGGTGACACAGTCTTGACATGCTACACGCGGTGCACCGTGTCGGTTAATAGTACGCTTATAATATGTTCATTATGTGGTAACGTCATTCACCAGTCTTTGTCACTTACTAATATAGACAAAAAAATTCAAGGCAATATTACTAGAACATAATTATATCAATTTTATTAACACAACCATAATTTATACAAACAAAAAGATAACACAAATATAATATTACTCTACTAATGTGGTATCAAACACACTATAAATGTATAGCACATTGATACAGAACGCTCTAGTGTATTCTATAAATAGTGTCTATCAATATACACAAGTTATACATTATTGTGGGAAATGTAAATACACATGAGTACATATTTAACCTACATGAGTAACATAACCTACGTACTATTTTAATAATATCAATTGTGATATTACTTAATATATTAGACAATATTCATAATATTACCTGGAAAGTAGATTGGGGGTCTCTAGTATACAATAATTATCCCCCCCTCAAAATGCACAACCACTTTTCATATACAAAATCTCCAAAATTCAAAAAATATTGCAATTCCCCAATCACTGGTTCTGTCCAATTGTTGGCCCAGAAACAGTTCAGCTGGTGAATGGCCTGTGAGTCTGTTAGCTCTCTGGTATTATAGTAAAAAGTGATTGGCATAGATGTTGGTCCCAGATTTTATGCTCCTTGTCTACCCAATGGATTCTCAACATTCTGCTCAGTTTTTGATTTTGCCACTCTGTTGGGTTTGCCCTTGAGTTGTAGATGGGAGTTGTCCAATGTTCAGTACCCCATGTTGATAGTGCTTGCTGCCGTTAATGGTATGTGAATTGACAGCCATTGTCAGTCAAAAGAAATCGTGAATAACTGTAGTGACTAATGACTTTCATTCTTAATATTATTAGGATCCATCCACTTGTGGCTTCAGGAAGCAGAAAACCATCTATCTGTCAGCTGAATAGGTCCATGATCACTAGGATTCCCAGTCTTTCCTCATGATGTTCTGGGGTGTGGGCAATGAATTCCCAAGGCTGGTATGGCTTTCTCCCTCACATACTACAACGGCTGTATACTATCTTTTATAACTTCTGTATACTATCGCCCTTATAACCTCGGGAGCCAGGTTAATTGACGTCGGTCAATTAAACAGGCTGCCATAATATTTACAAAATGTTATATATTTAATTAAAATACAACGTAACAAAACACTTAATTGGAACCTGTGAATTAAGGAATATTAGATTCGTGTTGCCAAATTTATTTACGCATATTTACGTCCATGACATCTCTTTATTTACATACCTGGTAATTAGCATAAAAGAAAATCGGTTACTGTCTTATTATTAAAAAATCAATTAGGCTTGTGATTTGTATTGTTAAAACATACATACATACACTTAACCTACTTTTCATTTACTCTATTTCGTTCAACTGATTAGTTAACTATAAAAAAATAAAACTGCATAATGTATTCATTAATCAACTTGGTTAATCTATATATATAAAAGAGAAATACCACTGACTCACTAATTCATCACGAAATCTCCGAAACTATAACACCTAGAAACTTGAAATTTGGCATGTAGGTTTCTTATGTGATGTAGGTATCCGCTAAGAAGGGATTTTTGGAAATTCGACCTTTAAAGGGGGAAAAGGGGGGAAGTTTGCCTGACTAACTGACATAGAATCAACGTAGAGCAAAAACTACTGAATGGATATCAATGAAACTTTGAACATAGCTTCATCATAGGTCTTAGGTGCTCACTAAGACACGGTTTTAAAAACTTTCACTCCTAAGGGGCAAAACCCCCCCTATTTTATGTATGTATCTATGTATGTATGTTCCACATCTCCTCCTAAACCACTGGACCGATTTCAACCAAACTTGGCACAAATATTTTACGCGACGGGAGAACCAACATAGGTGAGGTGCTTTTTTCGATGGGGTCCTTTGGGGGGTTCTTTGGGGTCTTCCACATCTCCTCCTAAACCACTGGACCGATTTCAACCAAACTTGGCACAAATATTTTACGCGATGGGAGAACCAACATAGGTGAGGTGCTTTTTTCGATGGGGTCCTTTGGGGGGTTCTTTGGGGTCTTCCACATCTCCTCCTAAACCACTGGACCGATTTCAACCAAACTTGGCACAAATATTTTATGAACGGGAGAACCAACATAGGATAGGTGTTTTCTTCGATGGGGTCCTTTGGGGTCTTCCACATCTCCTCCTAAACCACTGGACCGATTTCAACCAAACTTGGCACAAATATTTTACTCAACGGGAGAACCAACATAGGGTAGGTCTTTTTTCGATACGATCCTTCGGGGGGTCCTTTGGGGTCTTCCACATCTCCTCCTAAACCACTGGACCGATTTCAACCAAACTTGGCACAAATATTTTACGCAACGGGGGAACCAACATAGGACAAGTGTTTTTTTTGATACGATCCTTTGGGGGGTCCTTTGGGTCTTAAAAACTATTAGATCTGGTTACTATGGCAACCCAATAGAATAGATTCTGGTTACCATAGCATCGGTGGAAGTCTTCCGCATAGGAAATAGCGTGGGAGTCGTCCGACGGGCCTTCCCCAGAGTTCATCCACGGAACCCGGGGAGTCTTAGGTCGGATCCCGCGAAAGACGGCGGGGCCAGAGTCCACGGTTCTTATAAATAAAGATATAGGTTATGATATCAAAGGTGGTGTATGCATCTTAAGAAACTTCTTAATAGTGTGTGAATTCAGAGTTGTTTCAGTTTGAATTTAAAAGTGGATAAGTTAAAGATCGAAGTAAGTTATAAGCGAGTATAAAAAACAAAGTTTTGATAGCAAATGTATTCAGGTCATAGTGTTCAGACAATATAAATGCACTTGCTTCAGTTTGAATTTAAAAATTGATAAGCTGAAATCTACAGAGGTATTGTATTGTTAAAATAAGTTTAGGAGACACTAATTTAACAAATGCCTTATTTCAACATTAACACAATGAATTATAAAAGACAGAAAATACGCAGCGCGTGCAAGTACTGTAGACATTTTATTGAAAACTAATTTAGCTGTTCGCCCTCTCCCAGAGTTAGAAATCGAGCAGGAGCATCACGTGCAACAGAATTCTTCTCCAGATATAAGAATACAGTTTATGACATGTTCTTAAACAGGTGCACTACAGAGTATTCCTCCAGTGAGAATGCGAACGTAACAATATAAGGAAGATTATACAATATACAAGTAATATAACGTTAGAACAAGAATAGGTGCCTATGAGCCTATGAATAAATTATGAACCCGAGCAACGCTGGGTAAATCGGCTAGATATAGATATCTATATAAGCCAAATACCACTGACTGACTCACTGATCACGATATCTCTGAAACCACTGAATGGATATCAATGAAACTTGGAACGTAGCTTCATCATGGGTCTTAGGTGCTCACTAAGAAACGGTTTTAAAAACTTTCACTCCTAAGGGGCAAAAAACCAAATAATGAAATTTATCGCGGGAATTGCATACTTTGTAAATGAAGTGGTTGACATCTCAGTTTATTGGAAACCCCGAATACATTTAGTTCTGAGTTTTTAATCATTGTTTTAAATTGAAAAACTTCATTGTTTGCAGGTTCTTATAGTCGAGAAAATTTCGAAGTTCAATTAATTAATAAATGTATGTCCTTTTTTTTCTCGGAAACGGCTCTAACGATTTTCTCGAAATAAATAATAAATAGCTGTTGCTATGAATGTAAATAAACAAACTAAGAGTTGAGAATTTGTACAATCTATCTAATCCTATACTATTAAGCGAGCAATAATTGTACAATTACGTACAATGTGAAACTCCGTAGCGAAGCACAGGTATTTTGCTAGTTATTTATAAAACTTTGGTAATTCATGGTAATTCATACCCTCGGATCCGAGATATATCCTTTTTTTATATTACAGTTAAACAATTTACTTTTGCTGCCATTTGAAGAATGGACTTATTAATATTACCATGTTATAATCATTAAAGCTAAATACATCATATTGTTTATTACAAAGTTACAATGGTAATTTAATTCGGCCAGTCTTTTGTATTATGATATTAATATTATTTTGGTGTCAATTGTCTTTCATATTTTTATTAAGTGATTTCTGAACTACAGAAGTTTGACTTCTGGGTCACCTGTATGTAGCATCCTCGGCGAATCAGGGTTGTCTGTAGTAAACGGTGGCTATGCGGCTTCTGGTCTATCCTGGAGGTCTGAAGAAGTTGTAATAATGGAAGGTGTTGTTGTCTCTCTCTTTTCGCAAGGTTTATCTTATTCTGGTGCTGGCAGTGGTAGAAAACTTTCACTTGAACTCACTTACTTCGGTTTACCGCACTTTTACCTTATAGTTAAACTGTCACATATACTGTGATCTCTATCACGTTGACGTGATATTAAATCAGCTGCAGAGATGTCATAAACACACACACTTAAAACGCATCAAAGATGTTAAACATATTGAAATTACTGATAATTATTGCTGTCAGCTTTACTAAGCATTAGCTTAAATAAACTAAGAGAGTGAACGACATATTCTTTCATTCTCTATAATATGGTAGTTACTGCCTACATTTTCAAATGTACTGTTCTCGCATCGGACTCTGAGTTACAACTAATTTGGGGTGCGCACCGCTGGCTTAGCGATGTGCGTGTCCGCGCGTGTTGTTATTTACCGGTGCGAGAAATAGTTCTTAATTTATTAATTATTATTTTTACTTATTTTAAATTGCTGGTTTATTATGTCTCTCTATAATTTATTACTCGCTGAAGAAACAGGAGGTGGTTTACGTATTTATTTGTTTAACATTATTTAGTTTTCTATTTATTTCATAGGGAGAGAAATTATGTAGTTTCATTTAAGATTATATTATTTTTACCTCTTTTTTTATTTTGTGCTATTTAACCCTATTAAATCGTCACAATACTGGTATCAGCCATCTGGTTGCTTAGCTTAGTACAAGCACAGATGGAATATGTCTGGACATAGCTAGCAATCTCCTGCCTCATGGAAACTCAGAATAACCATTGATGTATGGACTTGTATGTTTCTATCTCACCTGGATGTCCAGCTTCAGCTTTTTCATGGAACATCTCCAGGATCTGGGTGCTACACAACCTGGGAACAACTAGAACAGGGAGTGATTGAGTTAGGTGCGATGAGTACATAAGAATGTTATTCTACAGACAGAAACCCTTACAGGACATCTTAAACTGCTTTGGTACACCTTGAAAATTCGTTGCTCGTTGAATAATTCCCTTATCTTCCTAAAGGCCCAGTCATTTTCTTGCCACTTATTGACCACTTCATTGTCTTTACCATCTTTAATAACCATTAAGACTGTCCTCCTGACCTATCTGCTGTTTGTTTTGGAATTTCTCTTTCTAACAGCTCTGTTTCCTCTGGTTCAGGTTCCCCACATGACATCTTGAAAGCTATCTGCTGCTTGATTGCTTGCCCCAGGGACATGACATACATCAAAATCAAAGTCTGCCAACAGCAAGGCCTAGCGCATCAATATTTATTATGTACCACTCAAACTATGAAGTCACTGAAGAGATGAGTTGTCAGTGTATAGCTGGAATTTCCTACCTTCCAGGTAGCCCTGAATCTCCCAACAGCCCATATACCACTGCTAACGCCTCATTCTCTGCTGTCCAATAATGTTTTTCTGATGGGGATGGTTTCCTACTGGCATACTTCACTATGTCTCTTCATATGACCTCCTTTTCTTGGCATAATACTGCCCTTAATCCCATATCACTGGCATCAGTTTGCAGACATATATTCTGCTTGGCATCCAGGTAGGCAAGTCTACTCGACTTGCCTACCTGGATGCCAATTACTTATTCAACAGGCCTGTTAGTGGAGCTGCTTTTGCCTTGAAATGTGGTACAAAGCTGCTATACCACCCATAAAGGCATAGAAACAGATGAATTTGGCGTTAATTAAGGGGTCTCTGCATTTTTTCAATAGACTTGTTCTTAACTGGCTGACTTTCCAGACCCTCAGATGTTAAGATATTTTCTAAATATTCCACCTTTGGTAAAAAAAATGACATTTCTTCAGTTGACAGGTTTGACCATGAATCTTCAGTCTTTCCAAAACTCGACTGAGGTGTTCAGAGTGTTCCTGGAGATTCTTACTATATATCAGAATGTTATTCAGACAGATATGGCAGAATTCTCTAGTGTAGCCAGACAACACTTCATCCAACAGATCCATGAAGGTACCTGGAGCATTCTTCAGACCAAATGGCATAACTTTGAACTGATAGAGCACTTGTGGTGTAGTGGAAGCTGTCATTGGCCTGGAGCTTTCTTCAACTTCAACCTTCCAATATCCAGATCCAGAGTACTGGATACCTTCAAACCACTCACTTGCTTCAGCAGGTCCTTCATATCTGGCATCGGATAGCCATCTGATGTGGTTTGGCTATTTAACTTCCTGAAGTCTACACAGAGTCAATATGTTCCATCCTTCTTTGGTAACACAAAGTGTGATTCCCAGCTAGATGTTGATGGTTCTATTAACCCTTGGATTCAATTTCTTGTATCTTATCCAGAACAAACTTTCTTTTATCTGGGTTCATAGGATAAGGTCTTTAACTCATATCATCCTTACTGTTAATTCTATGTTTAACTGTTGCCATGTACCCTATCTTATTGTAATAACTTCTGGATAATGACACAGGAATTCTCTGAGCTTCATCTTCATCTCCTCTTCATTGTCCAGGGGCCCTGTTCAGAGATCATACACAACTAAGGTAGCTGTAGTTGTTTTCTTTTTAATGTTGCAGTCACACCACGCCAATCTCAACTGTTTATCCTTCCCTAAAAATATTTCATGTGCAGTATAGTCTATAATCACTCCATACATATCTAAAAGCTATGATCCAAGATAAAATCTGGTGTCATATCCTTGATTATTTGAGCAAGCAATTCTATGTTTACAGGCAAACACTTTGCTTTCAAGGATGTCTGGCCTGCCACCTGATAATGTTTGTAGTTGACAGTTTGTAACGTGTCAATTTTGGGTTATTTTATTTTTGTACGGTATGGGGTATTTCCCATTTTATTTATTTCGTTTTGTGCGGGATCTTATAAAATTATTGTGCAACGTGACTTTCATTAAAACAGAACACACGGCATAGGGAACTGTGTTTGGAACAATCGAAACGCAGTTTGCAGTTGAGTAAGGCGGCAAAGGAATTCGCGCCCCCTTTGAAATTCTTAGAACTCTGTACTTGTGTGGCGGTGCACACACGCCACTATACAAGCACACGCTCGAAGGGACGCGCTCAACTAAAAAACCAAGATGGCTAGAGTGCAAAATTATTCAGCGTCTCTTCACAGATCCTCAGGAAGTGCTGCTAAGGACTGCCCACTTTAATGACGTCAGCCAATGCCTAGCTGAGATCATATGCTGTATTAGCTCCAAAAAACTACATGTAGAGCATGGGACGCAGTTTCAGCGACGAAGATCAAGGCAGTGCTTTCCATACAAAGTCTGAGATCATCTCAGCAGTACCTGTTACGTTATCGTCCCCAGTCTACTAACTGAACCCTCCGGTACCGGAACAAGCGAAGTAGGCTTGTTACAAAAACTTACATTTAACAGTTAAAAAGTGGATTAATCATTTGAATTTATGTGACCGCGGTCGACTTTAACAGAGACAGTGTAATTTATAACTTCCGGGCAATATAAAATAAGAAATTTCACGAGAAGATGACTGTGCGCGAAGACCGCGTGTCCGCCGTGGGGGGGGGAAATTTATCATTGTTAAAATGTTAAGGGCATTATAAATTCTGCGTGTATGTGTGCGTGGGCAATGCTGTGCTGTTTGTGTGATAATTGTGTTTGTGCTTTATAAATGGTACCTAAGGTAAGACATAGTTCGTAAGTTCTATTATGCCAGAGTTGCACAACATGTACAACAAAGATCTATAAATTCAATATTTCTGATTAATAAAAAATATAATTTCTCTTCCATAAAATTGAGAGTTAAATTCTTTCAAGGCCTTAATTCGTTTATGTACTGTCAGAGTTCGTCGAACGAAATGAGTTAGTCCACACTGCGCGATCCGGCCAGATCAAAGATAAAAGGTAAGTGGGAGTTTTTAATTTGAATAGATAACAATTACCAAAATAATAAGAGTTACAATTGGTGCCGTGAATTACCAGGATGTAATATAACTGAAAAGGGGTTATATTGCGCCGGCTTACATCTGACGGTACATAGCGAAATACGGTTGCGAAAGCAAAATTGATTTTGTATATGTTAAAACATCAGTTTTGAAAAAAGACCAATCATTGGCAGTATTACTTAAGAAAAAATAGATCAAGTAAAAATGTCTGAAAACACAGAGAAAAGCAGTGTAGTAGATTCAATTATGAATGAGAGTGGCCTTGGTTCGATGAACCCGTCACCTAGTGTGAGCGAAGTAAGTCAGTCAAGGCCAACAGCTGAGTTGAGTGTGCAATCAATAGTTAACAATGATCTAACTGGGTCAATTATGGTCGATCACACAGAAGCGAAATCTACCCCAATATTGATTAAATCAAATAAAACGAAAGAGAAAAAATTGTCATTAGATGACCTATTAGATTTTATGAAAGTTAATTTCGATAAACAGAATAAACGCTGTGATAATAATGATAAAATTTTAAATAAGATGAAAAGTGACTTTAATAATAAACTAGATGAACAGAGAATCAAATGTGAACAACAGAATATTCAATTGCAGCAGAATATAAATGTAAAATTTGATGAGTTGATAAATAATATACAAGACAAGAATGTATGTCTTGAAAATGCCGATGAAATGACAAGAAATAGTTTGAATAAAGTAGAACAGAGTAAGAATAATACAAACGAAAGTTGTAATGGCAATGTTGTATTGGGTAAAGAATTAATAAATAATAATGATGTTGTTGAAAATAATGAGAGTAATAATGTAATATCCGAGAGTACTGAGGAGTTTGTAGAATGTGATTATGAGATGTTAATGTGTGTTAATGAGTTGGAGAGAGAGTGGAAAGAGAGTTATATTATGGGTATGAAACAGGGGGTAAATTTTTTACGAGGTAGAATGGGGGGTGAAGGAAGACCTTCACGTATATATTGTGTAGACAAGTGTGCTACAAATAATTGTTTTTTGAAGTTTTTTGTTTTTCCTAGAGAAGTCAGGAAAGGTTTAATTGAATTTGTACCCTCTGTCTGTAATAATGATGTTGAAAGTATGATTTGGTATTGTGATGAGAGAGAGTTAAACAGAGAAGTGTATGTGGAGAAAGTAACAGAATTATATAACTTAAATAGAAAGTATGATGAATGGAAGGAAAGTTTAGAAGTATATGTGAATGATAATGATTACAATGATTTAATAAAAATGATTAACCCGATATTGAATGAATTTAATGACGGAGACTTGACAAAAATACCTAACGTAAACTGGTTTAACGAGTATTTGAATAAGTTGATTGAAGTTAGTTCTTGTGGTTACAACACACAAAACAGTCATTTGTGTGGTGATAAAATTGAACAATGTTATGTAGAACCAAGGTTAATTTGGGATGATGGAGGGTAAACTATTAAAACAATAAAAGACAGTATAAACATTGTGTTTAATGGTTTTTGACATGGCAGATTGGGACAATGAAGTGTGGGAAAACTGACCAGTTAATAACAAAAGTTTGTAAATAAAATATAGTGAATTTATTTGTGTGCATTGTGGAATGTTAAGTAAATAATGTGTGTACGTATGATGATTGTGGTAATGATAATAATAATATTTTGGCAATTTAAATAAATAAATAACCAAATTAATTTTGAAAACAAGTAATTGGAGAATTATAATTGTTTTGATGGTAATGAATTTTGTATTGTTAATAATTAAATTAATTAAACCACTTTGATATGGTTAAATATTTTGATTGCTTATTTAAATGTTAATTAATTAAATTTTTTATGAATTTAATTTATTTTACGAGATGGAAATTTGGTAATGAAGGATAAATTATTTCATGTAAACTAATATGTTTGTGTTAAATGTTACAGAGATGAGGTGAAAGTATTGTGATATGGTGATTATGTTTTGTGTGTATATCGTGTTAAATGGATTGTAAGTAGAAAAATTTTATAATCATGTAGAACAAAAATGTTTACAGGTATAACTAAGATTTGAAAGAATTGTGGTCAATAAAAAAAAAAAGATAATTAAAAAATTGTAATAATAATTGAATGATGATATAGGATAATTATTAATAATAAATTTGAAAATTTCGTGTGTGGATCAGGGGGTGGCTCAGGTGAGTCACGAATTTAACTTTTACCACATAAAAATTATTTTTTAATGCAAAGTTTGATCAAATAAAAATGCTTGTGCTCTGTTCAAATAATTAGATGCTCAGACTCTTAATATAAGGTGTTCATACTATAATTTTAAATGTATTATTTTATTGTTGTACGTTGGATATAGGTGTTGATAAAATATGTGTTTTCATTATATGTGTATACTTTAAACTAAGCCCATAATTAAACGTCTGGCAGGCGGGTAACACAAAATGATCAGAATCAGAAAAAGGGGAAACAATGAGGTGAGAAGTGAGTATAAATAAAAATATATATTTCATGTAATTGTTCAATTGTGAGAGGTATTTTCATTGTGTTAGGGAGATCAGCTGATCAGCAATAACAGGTCACTGGTATATTGGTTATAAATGTTCCAAGAAATCAGTGTTCAATGTAATGTTTTTAATGTATTACAGATGTTTTAAAGTAATGATAAAAATAATTTGATGAAATGAGAAATAAAGTAACAATTGTCAGAGCTAATAAGAGATAGTTTTTGGGTGATGAATATTTTGTGGGACATATAGATCTGTCCAAAATCGAATTCCAAGTGAAGTTGAAATAGTAGAGATGATATAATGTAATATTGTTTTGAAGTAATGTAGTTTTGTGAAGTATTGATGTTGACACAGTAGTTACGGAGATTAATTGTAGAGTTTTGAATGATATGTTGTTGTTTATAATTGATGCTGTTATTTTGTTGTATTTGTAGTAAGGTAATGAGATTGAGATTTTTTGGGGATGGCAATTTTGTATTAGGGGGTAGTGTAATGTGGGAGTTCGCAACAAAATGATATGTTGGGACTGGAATTGGTACCGATTTAATGAGGAGGGGCCGCCTTAGGTAGAATCCAGGGGCCAAATAAGGGAATTGAGCTTTTGGGGGGGGGGAAACACATATCCTAGGTACAAAGGGTTAGAGAGTATATTTTTATATATATAGAGAGAAGGTGGCGAATTGAGTTTAATGGTAAGTTGGGTTTAGAGTGTTTTGATAGATGCTTTGATAGAGTTGGGTGTCATGTTACTAAAAGTTGTTAGTTGTTAGAGTCAGGAGGGGGAAAGATTATATATATATATATATACAGATCTAGTACAGTCAATGAGAATAAATAATTTACATCACCCACAGTAATGTAGAAGCAGATTGTTAAACAAAAAAAAAAAAAGAGATTTATAATAGAACATAAAATTTTATTTTTTAAACCAGTGACAGATTTCTGATAGCATTTGGTAATGTAAAATTAAGAATTGTTTATTTTAAACAATTTAAATGTCAATTTGCTTACTATTTATAATAATATTTTGTTAATTTTAAATATTTTATTTTATTATGTTTTGTGTTTCACATTGGATTGTTACAGATGTTAAATGTATTTTCAGACAGAAATTGTGCATAACATATGTAGGTCAAGGGTCTGGGACTTGACCTAGTTTCGATCAGCTGATGAGGTCATACACCCACTAAGCTTGTATAGTAGGAAGTCAATTTAATTTGTTATTTTAATCAATTCAAACAAATTCTAAACAAATTATATATATAAAGGAAACATTTAAATAAAATTTAAATCTTTTTGAATTTTAAAATTTTTGGAAATTTTAATTCTTGAAAAAAAAAAAATATGATTTTTCGCCTGCCAGTTGATAAATATTTTTGAGTAATGACTATTTTATTATGTGTGTATTAACCATGTTTATTTTATTGATTTTTTGTATTGCATTGTATTGTTAGACTATAAGTGGTTCACATGTTAAAGTAAGGATATGTTTTGATTAGGAGAAAGGTCTAAATGAAGTTATTCTAAATAAAACAGAAAAACAAGGAAGAGAATTTTTTTTGTCAAGTATATTATTTTGAATTTTGAATTTTTTTTAAATTTTTCATAAATTTTAAAGAGTTTGTCAAGGTGTAATACATAATGTGAGTGTGTGTGAGCCCAGTATCTGCTAAAGGCAGCCCAGCTTGCATACAAGGGGAAACATATCGGTGGAGGATCTGGCATAATTTAAGCCAGGGAGTGAGGATTTTGGGGGGTAGCATGCTAGAAGGTGAGGTGCGCCGTGGTACTTGTCGGTGCGATTTCTCGGTGTTGGGATCTCTTACGGAGAAGTCCAGTGATCTCGTTCAGATGAGTCCATGGTCGCTGAGCCAGGGGGGGTCGTGTACCCATGTAGATTAAGAACAAGGGGGTTGTTGGCACCAGTTCCTCACCGGTCCTCTTCGGGGTTTATCGATGAGATTTCTTCTGTTTTGGACAGCAGAATTCTCATCGAGGGGGTATTGTAATGTGTCAATTTTGGGTTATTTTATTTTTTTATGGTATGGGGTATTTCCCATTTTATTTATTTCGTTTTGTGCGGGATCTTATAAAATTATTGTGCAACGTGACTTTCATTAAAACAGAACACACGGCATAGGGAACTGTGTTTGGAACAATCGAAATGCAGTTTGCAGTTGAGTAAGGTGGCAAAGGAATTCGCACCCCCTTTGAAATTCTTAGAACTCTGTACTTGTGTGGCGGTGCACACACGCCACTATACAAGCACACGCTCGAAGGGACGTGCTCAACTAAAAAACCAAGATGGCTAGAGTGCAAAATTATTCAGCGTCTCTTCACAGATCCTCAGGAAGTGCTGCTAAGGACTGCCCACTTTAATGACGTCAGCCAATGCCTAGCTGAGATCATATGCTGTATTAGCTCCAAAAAACTACATGTAGAGCATGGGACGCAGTTTCAGCGACGAAGATCAAGGCAGTGTTTCCATACAAAGTCTGAGATCATCTCAGCAGTACCTGTTACGTTATCGTCCCCAGTCTACTAACTGAACCCTCCGGTGCCGGAACAAGCGAAGTAGGCTTGTTACAAAAACTTACATTTAACAGTTAAAAAGTGGATTAATCATTTGAATTTATGTGACCGCGGTCGACTTTAACAGAGACAGTGTATTTTATAACTTCCGGGCAATATAAAATAAGAAATTTCACGAGAAGATGACTGTGCGTGAAGACCGCGTGTCCGCCGTGGGGGGGGGGAATTTATCATTGTTAAAATGTTAAGGGCATTATAAATTCTGCGTGTATGTGTGCGTGGGCAATGCTGTGCTGTTTGTGTGATAATTGTGTTTGTGCTTTATAAATGGTACCTAAGGTAAGACATAGTTCGTAAGTTCTATTATGCCAGAGTTGCACAACATGTACAACAAAGATCTATAAATTCAATATTTCTGATTAATAAAAAATATAATTTCTCTTCCATAAAATTGAGAGTTAAATTCTTTCAAGGCCTTAATTCGTTTATGTACTGTCAGAGTTCGTCGAACGAAATGGGTTAGTCCACACTACGCGATCCGGCCAGATCAAAGATAAAAGGTAAGTGGGAGTTTTTAATTTGAATAGATAACAATTACCAAAATAATAAGAGTTACAAGTTCTCTGGACCTCCTCATGCTTACATCATTTTCCTGGGTGAAGTAGGTAATTTGGGTACATTAATAAAGGAGTTACTTGCCTGGGTATCAAATACAGCTGTGAATGACTTGTCTTTGATGTTAATGCTAATGGTTGGATGGGATGGAATGAGTTCAAAGTAATCTGCCTGATGCCACTGTTCTGTAACCACTTACCTTTATACATGAGAACTGATTTCTGGGGGTAAAAAACATCCCCAGTACCATCCCGCCCCAGCCTAGAATGGTCCAGCTCTAGTTTTCCTCTATAAAACATTATTCCTTAAAATGCCCTACCTTGCCACATTTAAAACATTTTCTGTGCTTACCTTCCTCTGTAACAGGCTTTGCCTTATCAGGATGGTCCTCTTCTAATTATCTGATGGTGTCTCGCAGTCCTTAAAATGGTTTGGGATGGGACACTTTTACCAGTGATCTGATCTTATCCTGGAACAGCTCAATTATAAAGGGAACAGATTCATAACCACTCTTCTCAGGATGTATCCATATGATAACTGCAATTTGTGGGAACAATCTGTATCCTATTTTAACATTTTTAATTTTGGTCCTATTTGCATCTAGGCCCTTTAATAATTCTTCTGTACAAATAACTCTGCCTCATAGAGCTTGTACCTGGGTCTGAATTTGTGAGATCTGTTATGACTGAACCTGTAATTGTATCTGCACTACTGCAATTTGTTCTGATTGAGCCTGAAATTGCATTTCAATTCATTCTGACTGTGCCTGACTATGTTCTGATTGGGCCTGACTTTGTTCTGACTGAACCTGTAATTGTATCTGTACTACTGCAATTTGTTCTGATTGGGCCTGAATTACTGCCATTATTTTGTTAAACATGTCCCTTTGTGGAAGGTGTTTCTTCAACAGTATGAAGAATTTGTCAGGTTCCCACCCGTCTCTCGTACAGCCTGTTCAAAACACATCTCTAGGTTGGCCTTAGTTCCCGTTGTGGGAAGCCCTTTTCCTTCTAATTGCTTCTCCAGTTGGATGGTTGACATGTTCTTCAAATGTACTCTTCCCATCATTTCACCCACACTGCACAGTTACTAAATTGTAATGTAATTTGGCCACTAATATATAAAGAGTTACAACACAAATAAGCCACCCCAATACCAGGGAAAAAACGATGAATCAACTATATAAAATGTTTTAACTAAAGAAAATAAAATGACGATGACGCGACAAACGACTACATGACCCAACCCAAGTGATTGACCAAATAAAATGAAACCAAATGAGAAGGTGAAAACCAAAATATAAATGAAATAAAATTAAATAAAATGAAATCAAAGGAGAAGGTAAATGAAAATGAAACAAACAATGTATAAATGAAATAAAATGAGAAGAAATGAAAAGACACAAACGAATAATATAGAACGGAAAAAGGAGAAATGTTACACTCAAATAAAGTAATGAAAAAGAAACCAATAAATAATAAAAATATAAATGATAATTATTAGTATCGACTAAATAATCAATGTAAATGATAATTGTTAAAATCCAATAAAGAAAAGACAAACAAAATACACTAACCACATAAATAGAGAGTAAATATTATAAATCACTCTATAATGACATGAACTTGTTAACAGTATAACTAAACATTGTAAAGTGAGAGATAGAGAGATAGATAGATAGTGAACAGGAGTAAGTGAGAAAGAGAATTTAATGTCAGGGAATACCCACTAGAAACACTTAAATAAAATATAAAAAGTGCAAAGTGACAGTGTAAACCCCCAAAATAAATAGAAACCCTATTGATAGGTATAGATGCCTAATAATCAGTGATAAACACTAAAGGTTAATGGTGAAAAGTGATAGTAAATAAAAATATTGTTATTACTAGGATTAAGATTAATTGTAGATGAGGAATACAATAGTATTCAGGGAAGGAATCCCATGGAGAGTCAAAATGTTAGTGTTACCATGGTTAGAGAGTAAAGTCTATATAAGAAAAAATAGGATAAAGAATATAAAGGCAAAATCAATAAGCATCCTATGTTCTAAGGGATAGTTAGTTAGATAAAGTAAATGGTGTGATGATGTTTGTCACCAAAAATAAGTAAGAATAAACCAAATGTAAACAAGAGTAGCATAATAACTGTTAAAGAATTGTTTGATTAAGTTTATGAGTAGGAATATGGCTGAAAGAGTTATACAGACCATAAGCCTAAATGTTATGTTATATTTAATAGAGAATAGTAAATAATAGACAAATTATAAACAATGGCAATATAAATAAGAAAAAAGATAAATTAATATAAATCTAATAATACTGGAAAGGCAGTTAGAAAATAA
The DNA here is from genome assembly GCA_034769895.1 of Magicicada septendecula. Taxonomy (NCBI): domain Eukaryota; kingdom Metazoa; phylum Arthropoda; class Insecta; order Hemiptera; family Cicadidae; genus Magicicada; species Magicicada septendecula. Next base: position 703,883,859 of record CM068367.1, on the reverse strand, counting down.
TAGACAAACCATAATATGGAAACTAGTGAAAACATACAATTATTATAAAACGGACCCAAAACAATTCAACAAATAAACAAATCATTTGTAACACAAAACAAAACATGTACAAAGGTAAAATAATATGTATTTGTATAAAATAAGAAAATATAGCCAATTACTACCTAGCCCTATGAAATGCCTAACTGTATAAAACCAATAACTACAAATTGTAAGGAATTAACTATGATATTAGCAAATCCAAGGCAAATAACTAGTCAATGATAATTATTGAATCATATTAAGAGATAAATTTTAAATTAAGGACATAAAATAAGAAAGAAATGTAATTAGATAATATCAACATAACTGTCAAAAAAATAATACATAAGCAAACCCAGTTTTGTGGGATGTCAAAATGATCTTTGAAAGAAAATACGAACAGTTGTGATAATATTTCATACATAGAGAAGAAGACAGAAGAATAATAGCAATCAGAAGATATTTAGTCATTTTGAATAAAAATTCAAATATTATAACAATGGGCTTAAGTTATGAATAGCCAATGAGAGTCAAACCGTTGCCATAACAACCAAACGTTATTTATTATTATTCCGTTAGAAACAGTTAGTCCATTATTGAAGCTCGAGACAAATAGACGCCAAGCCGTAAATGACTCAAATTTTAATTTAAAACAATAAAAAGTAACCAAAATTACTAACATGAAGAACCAAGCAGTCTGATGAGGAACTAATCCATTCCACCGAGGCCACAAACCAGATTATTAAATTCCAAATTAATAAATTTCAACCAACTCATACGAAAAAGAAGCCAGGCATACTTAAATCCCAAAATGATGGAAGATTGATGACTATCGATGACCCCAACCCATTTCAACTGAATGACATTACACCTCAAGTCAACTGATTTGATAAGTATTGCTGAGTTACCCGAATTTATGGATTAAATTCTTTTTTAATTTTTTCACAACACTTTGAACTCTCACTATAAACTGATGATATTATTTCTTTCAAAGATTAATTAAAAAATAAAACACTAAACTTATGTGAACTAGAAAAAATAACCTGTATAAAAATTATGAACTTTTGAAACACACTTTATAACACTTCAGGAACAAATTGGAATTACTCCTTATAATATATAAGTACCAGTAATGTAAGGTAGTGTACTTTATTGTAATCATTATTAATATTTTTTTCGTAATCACAAGAATCCAGAATAACTGAATGATATGAAAACAAACTGTTGCAGACGCCATGTCTGACTAAATAATTCGTTCAGAATCGCTTCGCTGAACCTTGAGAAATTTGTCTTATAATAATTGCCGGTGCAAATTTGTTTAATAACAAAATATAATTTTCTATGTTACTGAATAATTACTAATCACAATTTAATAAACTAGTACAGAGTTGTAACCACTGTTATTTATTTCATAGGAAAGTGCATTATATGATTTGTGTATTTAGCTACGAGTGATAGTGGCGGTAAGCACTAGACGTCGGAAACTCTGCAAACCACATTAATCAACTGCACGTGGCGGGAGTAAATTTGAATTCACCATACCGTCATAGCCACAAACGCTCAATCGTCCTATTTTTTATTTTAATTGTTTTCCGTTAAAACAATTTGGCACCACCCGGGATTTATGAACACAGATAAAAGAACAGGTAAGGTTCCCACTCGCGCATACTGGTAATTTGAGAGATTGCTACGGACATCGTCAGCGTAAACATAAAGTAACGACCACCCAGTGTGAGGCGAACACACGAAACATACGCTTTTACAATATACGCAAAGAACATATCATTACAAATTGATGTCCGCAACGTGTGGCTTTAAGGAACGCAAAGATTTAAATTACAAAAGTTAATGGAATTAATCTTGTCATGGTCTCCAAATTTTGTCCTCTTCTAGGCAGCGATTGAAATAAAAAACTCGTTTCACTGTCATCACCTTGTTTATTACCAACATCACAAATAAAAATATAACACAGAAAATGCAATTTCTGTGATATCGATTATTAACACAATGGTAATTTATGTAAACAAAAAAAAAATAACACACCCCCTAACTCTATAACATAATCCACTGAACACAGAATCAAAACTGATAAATCTACTACTCCTTATACAAGGCCATTTTTCAAGTAAGATCCGTTTTGCTACATAGCCAAGAAAACTTTACTGATAAATAAAATTACAAATGTAAACATAAACTATGTTACTCTACTTTTATATGTAGTCACTATTAAGATCCAAACACTTGCTCAGACATGGCACTAGTTTATTTATACTGTCATCAAAGAAATCTACCACCTGTCTGTTCAACTAAGTAGTGACTGTTTAAATTCATCATTGTCAGCCATTCGGTTCCCCCCTAAAAATTCCTTCAATTTCGGGAAAAGATGAAAGTCCAAAGGTGCAGACCAGGACTATAAGGCAGATAACAAAGCTTTTCCCACCCAAACTGGTCCATTGCTTTAGATGCACCATTGCACGGTTGTCCTTGCTGCAGTGTGTAGCCATGCGTTGTCATGAAGGAAGCCCATGCGACTTGAAAGAAGCCCACAGTGGTGGTTTTGAATAACCTGCCAAAGCTTGGTGAGTGTTTCACAATACACTTCCGCATTTATTGTCATTCCTTGTGGGAGGAAGTCAACCAAAAAGATGCCTTTCTGATCCCAGAAGACTTTAGCCATGATATTTTGGTTCAATAAAGTCTGCTTGAATTTTTGTGGTTTCGGCAGTGATCAGGAATGATGCCACTCAGGGGATTGTTATTTGGTCCCTCATGTACAGTGACAGATCCAGATTTCATCTCCAGTAACCGCCCTTATAATACCGCTCCAAAAACATCAAAGAGTGAGCCATACGGTTTTTTTATGCTCTTCTGTCAGAGTTTTTGGTATCCATCGCACACAAATCTTTTTGTCATGCAGCTTCTCAGCAACAATGTCATAAATGACAGATCATGATGCGTGAATAAATAACAGGTTCAACTCATCAGTAGTGAATCACCTGTTTTCATGAATACAGTCATCGACTTTTTTTTATCAAATCTTCAGTGATGACAGTAGGCGATCCAGACCAGTCCTCATCATCGACATTGGTCCTTCCTTCATTGAATACACAAATAATACACATATGGTGGGATTATCGATCAACATGGTGCTGAACAATGCTGCATAACCAAACAACTAACAAACACAGACACTTGAAACTTAGTGGCTGCATAGTAGGGGGCCTACTAATCTCGCATGCCTTACCACTACTGCCGCTATCAGCCTGTGTGATCAAGATGCGCAAACGGTTCTTATTTAAAAAATGAGCCTCATATATAGTTGGTAATGACATCATTCACAAGCATTTGTCACTTATTAGTATAGCAGAGAAAATTCTAGGCGCTATAACTCGAACATAGTAGAACAAACTAGTTTATCTATAAATATATAGTACATTGCTAAAGAATATTATAGTATATTACATAAATAGTGTCTATCAATATACACAAGTTATACATTAATTGTTGATAATATAAATACACATGAGTAACATACATGAGTACGGTACTTAATCTATGTAAGTAACATAACCTATGTACTATTGTAATAATACCAATCACAATATTAGTTAATATATTATGCAATATTTATAATATTACTTGGAACGTGGGTTTGGGATTCTCTAGTACCTATATAACAAGTTTAAATCTAGTGATGGTGCTAAGTTGGTAACAGACTGCAAGTGATTTTTAGACTTTCTTGATTATGAAGGGGAAAGCATTTTGGGTGTCAAATTCTTCACTCATCTACTTCTATTTATAGAAGAATGTCAATAGTCAAAATTTATCTGTCTGATGTACCAGTAATTTCCAACAGTCATAATGCATTATGATGACAAGGTAAGTGTATTTTATAAATACATGCATATAAGACCCACCTAGACTATCAATTTTCTTTCTCTGGACTACTAATTTCCCATAGTACTAATTTCTAGACTACATGACATTGTTCGGCACTGTTTCACTACAAAATTGACAAAAGATTAAATTGTCAATGCCCATTTTCAGCAGCACTTAATACCTATCACAAAATGCATGTCTATGGATGACACTTTTTGAGCAGAATTATTTCTAAAATCTGCCTCCACTATCTCCAAATCTTTCTTGCAAGATTTTTTTTCCATAAAATACAATGAAAAACTCATTTAAACAATTCTTATATAACTGTTGATTTGAAGATAATTATCACGTAATATATTTGGAATATGGATCATGTCAATCTAAACAATGAAGAAGTCATAGATGAACTGTTACAGAAAGCAATAAACTCCAGGATAAAACATAGGATTGGAATTGTAATCTATCTGTGGCCAAGTTGTATAGTCAGATCCTTTCTGGGATCATTTTTTCTTCTTCTCAAATTGGTTCAACAACGCAGACAATTGGAGGACTAATATACTATCCAGATGTATATTTATTTTGTTATTACATTACAAATAAAGCTCAATCTGCACAAATTGTTCACACATGCACACACACACACACACACACACACACACACACACACACACATACGCATGCTCACGTGCATGTATTTATATAATAATAAATGATAGGAAATTAATGAAAATTAATAAAAAATGTAAGTTAAATGCTGAGAGGATGTATTAACAAAGTACAATGTTGATTGGTTTTTGGTTTTCTGAAAGGTCATGGTTTCATGTTTTATCATAATACATATTGGTTCATTTAACATAGAAACACATGAAACATTTATTATAAAAATCAAATAAATAAAGTAAAAATAAAAAACATCAAAAACTTTATTTTAATATCACTTTTGTAAAGAAGAAAATTCTAGACTTGATAAATGAATTTGTCTATATTAATAGACGTAAAACATTGTGGCTAGTAGGTTATGGTCAGTTGTTTACAAATCCTATGCAGAATATATTGGCTATCCCGTTTTCACTGGTGTAATGGACGAAGTTGGGAATTCCATAAAATGCTCACATCAGAAAGCAACAATAACCTTGCATAAAGGCAACTTCCCTATACAAACGTTTGGACCAGTGCTTTCTAATGATTGGTCTGGATCTTTGACAATCAGATCACCTCTTCACATAGGTCTTACAACAACACCAATAGTCAAGGGCAAGAACCAGGATATACTTACTACTAAACCCTACTCAAGTCGATCAGTCATACTCTAGGGGACTCTCCCACTGCTGTCATAGATGTTCAATACTTTGGCCACCACATACACACTGTTGAAGAGGAGTTATTCCTGAGGAGACAATTCTTGTTGAGAGCAAGGAGTCTTAATCTTCTTGCTGACAGAGGACCCAAAATCCAGCTGACAAGGCAGCTTTTAGTCCTGTGATTGCAGTAGCCAGGTTATATTGTGACAATATAGTGTTTCAATGATACTGTTGGGAACTCAACATGGCTTGTTCCACTTGAACAGTTGAAAAACTCCCATTTAGAATACCATCTGTGTTTACAGTAAAAGGCGCTGACCATTACTAGGTTGTTTGAACAACTCCTGGGTCACTCAGAGAAGAAGGCTGAGTTCCTGGACATGCGTTTGAGCAACAGTTTATTCTAATCCCACTCACAGACTGAGACTTCAATGAACAAGTCAAAAACAAGTTGGAAGAATTTCTACCACTTCCTATCACTAACGTGCTTTCCTCTGCATGATCTAAGCAAAGAAGCTAAGATATGCATCAGCTGTTACATTTATCATTCAGAGCCACTATTTCCCACATAATGAAATACTGTACTGAACTGTACAATGTCAAGCAATCCAGCTATGGAGGTATAAAGACAATACCACCTTCCCACTTCCCAGTTGCAATTATAAAATCTAAAAAATATGGTATATCTACATTACCATCTTCCTTCAAAGGGTTAAACTGTACTTGTTCTTTTAAAAAAATTATGTACAAAATAAATGTAATATGCCTGCATAAATGTATTTAATGAATTTCATGTTGGTCCGATTCACCCACCACCTGCGGGTGAATTGGTTGTTACTTAAGTTCAAATTACAATTACGGGTGTAATTTTCTTGTATTATAAGTAATTAGCTTGTTGGTACATCCTCTTCATTCACTTATTAATATATATATATATATATATATATTGTAACGCAACAGAAATGCGGTCATCAACGTTACATAAATAGAAATATTCGAATTATAATAGATAAATAAATATTTAAACCCCATACTAATACAAAGGTAAAATAAATACCTTTATCATTGTGTAGAAATGAATAAGGATGCAAGGTAGTAATAGCAATAAAAATCAAACCTGTAATATAGACAATAGTAAGAAATCAATGTTCAGTGAAAAGTAAATAAATCAAACATACTGATAAGCATTATAAGAAAGAAACCAATATCGAAAATGTTAAAGTAAATGACAGTGAAAATAGATAAAAATGAGTCAATAATATACATTACTAGTTAATCGAAAGTAATGATTCTGAATTGAATAATGTTATGTTGTTACCATGAATGTTATGTTAAAGTTTGTGTTAGCTTATGAAACTTACTTGTTGATGTAATAGCAAGTAATGAAACAATATGTATTATTTGTTTACTGTTGTAGAAAGGTGGAGGAAAGCAGTTAATTAGTATTAATTGATCTCAATTTTTCTTATATGTGATCCATAGATCAAGACAAAATTGTTGTTAGTTATAAAAAGAATAATTATTTGTGTACATGTACATAGTTAAGGTTTGATTATGTTTGTAAACTTATGTCAAAAGGCTATAGTTGTTAACCAGTTATAATCAAAGGTAGGTCCATATATAATAAAAGGCCTAACAGCCAATAACACTATATAACAACTCAGAATATAAAGCTTAGGTAAAGAAGTCAATAATAATTAATGAGTATAGTTCAAGGAGTTAGAAAAAACCTATGATAATAAATAATAAATCAACTCAATATAAACAAATTATGATAATGCCATAGTGCAATGATATCGATTGATAACGTTTGATATCGAAAAAATAATAATTATGAAAAGAAACAGACTAAGATTGAAAAACCAGCAGAATATATATAGAAATTAGTAAACAAGCTATAAATAAAGTTATATTCCGATATAATGGAAGTTTAAAAAGGAATGAAAGAATAATATATGAAATTATCACTATATAACAAAACATTGAAAAAGAATAAAAATAAATTTGTTGCTAGGGACAACAAAAATTAATATATTTTGTTGATTTGTATTATTGCAATTTATGATCTGAACGTGGTGAGATTAAAACCCAGAGAAATGGTTAATAAAACTAACATATTCTAAATTATTTAAATACAATAACAAGTCACCTTATATGAATAATTAATTGTCTTAATTAGGCCAGCAACATTTAACCAAATTGTATAATGGTATCATCTCACGATAATAAGTAATTGAATTCCACAAGGAATGACTTGGATTGTCCAATATCAGATCAAGAAATAATGACAATTTAATGAAATACTAATAACATATAAAGAACTAACTGTGTAAAGAGTTTATACTATAAACCAAACGGAAAATTATAACCATTCAATCACATGGGACATCACAATTTACTTCATACGATAGATAGAAAACGTATTTGGATCCAGAGTATACCGAAGAACACAATCACAAGTTTGGCCATCAATAAACCAAGGGAGCTGTATTTCTAATTTAACCAGGACCAAGAATTCCACTTTATTATCACTTGAAGACGAGAATAAAGACAATCATCTCCTTTTTGACTGAGACAAGGCATCACCTCACGAGGTTAAAAGCAACCGCCTTCAAGAGTCGCTTCGTAATCCGTATGGTAATTTTCAATTGTATAATTAATATCAAACACAACCACACATTAACTTAGTAATATCTTGCATTCTTATCTACGTATTTTTAATCTTCTCCGCAGTTAAAAGAACCTACACACCCTGAAATAAATTAATTATAAAAAAAAATTTTATATTACTGAATGTAAAATAAAATATTGGACCGAACAATAATCGATTAATGCAACGTATAGCCTTTCTTATATATCAAGTAAAACCAATCTTATTGAATGTTAACAAGTTGAATTAATAAAGAAACCTTGTATAATTTCAGGATCTTATTATTTGGGCATTATTTAATGAATTGGGAATCAGAATTAAACAGACTAAGTGTATAATAACTAGTCACCGTACACGGTGGGTTAACCTATAAATTTCGTTTGTTTCGGAACTGCAGCGCTTGTTGCGGAATTCTCCGACACCAAAGAGAAGAGAATTAAACACGAAATTTCAATAATTCTCTGCAAGTCAGACTAGGGCTGAGCGGAATTTTAGAATAACACACTACATATTTAAGTTACATTCACACTAACATTTGTATATTAAATAGAGAGATAAGATAATCATAATTAACGATAGTACTATATCCAGCAACCCCAGATATATAAGAAATTGAAAAAATATTAAAATAATCAAAGAGAGGTATATACGAGAGAAACATAATAAATTGACAAACTCTACAGTGTGGCTTAAATCGTACACACCGGTCGCAATACAAATTGGCGTCTAACTACGTGAGGCGTTAGAGAAAAATAAATTCAGATAGATTATCAATATAAATCAACACACGAACGAGACGCACGTACTCGATGCAATACAATATATATATATAAACACTTTCACTGTGAACTTACTTTTAGGTTTTGATTACCCAGACGTTTCGACGTTGTATTCGTCTTTCTCAGTGGGTTTTAAATACTGAATGTCAGTACAGTAACGGTTATGGGATGTAGTTGTGTGTGTTGGGGGTTGCTGGTGGGAGGGGATTGGCGCTGGGATTCAAATTTTGTGTAGGTATCAGTGTATCGAAAATTATGTGTGATCTGTAATGTAATTGTTCATTTAATATGTTGTTTGGTTGTAGTGTGTGATATCTGTAAATTTCAAATTGTTCAGCTGTGTTTAATTTTCTACTTTTAGGTAAGTAGTGTAATATTTCCATGTTGTGCTCTATGTTTGTGTAACTGTGGTTTTCGTTTTGTGAATGTGTGGCATATGTGGAATGTATGTAGTTTGTGGTGAGGGCTTTTAGATGTTCAGAATATCTACAGGAAAAAGATCTTCCCGTCTGGCCGATGTAGAATTGGTGACAATCATTGCAGTTTAATTTATAAACTCCCGTTTTGCTGTATGTGTCAATGTCCTTGTTAGTATTATTTATATGTTTCCTCATGATGTTGTTAGTTCTGTAGGCTACTTTATAATTATGTTTCCTAAATGTGTTAGCAATTTTGTGTGTGTTGGAATTGTAGTATGTGAGTGTGATGTATTTACTGGGTTTTGTGCTGTTAGTTTTATGTGTTTTACTTTTTGTGTTTAGGATGCGTTTGTGTAGTTTGCTTATTAAATCGGGATTGTATCCATTTTTGATAGCTATATATTTGATGGTGTTGAGTTCTTCTTGGTAGTCATGTGTGTTTAGGGGTATTGAAGTGAGCCTATGGAGCATGTAGTTGAAAGCTGTGTGTTTGTGTTGATAACTAAATAACACACCTGAAACACACATTAAAGAGATCATCCACCTCACTAATATTATCACTGAACAAAACTATTTCTCACACAATAACATGGTTTACACACAAACAGATGGACTACCTATGGGTTCCCCTATATCAGGTATACTATCTGAAATATTCGTACATACCATAGAACAAGAACACATATTAAACAATAACAAATACACCAACAAAATAATATATTGGCAGAGATATGTTGATGACATTTTACTCCTATACAACGGTAACAAAAGACAAATTGAATATTTCCACAAATACATTAACACTATATGCCAAAAATTAAAATTCACACTTGAATTAGAACAAAACAATAGCATAAACTTCTTGGACCTTACAATCACCAAAACAAACAACACACACACACATACAAAATATACAGAAAACCTACCACATCAGACATGGTCATACATAATTCATCCAACCACCCAACTCAACACAAACACGCAGCTTTCAACTACATGCTCCATAGGCTCACTTCAATACCCCTAAACACACATGACTACCAAGAAGAACTCAACACCATCAAATATATAGCTATCAAAAATGGATACAATCCCGATTTAATAAGCAAACTACACAAACGCATCCTAAACACAAAAAGTAAAACACATAAAACTAACAGCACAAAACCCAGTAAATACATCACACTCACATACTACAATTCCAACACACACAAAATTGCTAACACATTTAGGAAACATAATTATAGAGTAGCCTACAGAACTAACAACACCATCAGGAAACACATAAATAATACTAACAAGGCATTGACACATACAGCAAAACGGGGGTTTATAAATTAAACTGCAATGATTGTCACCAATTCTACATCGGCCAGACGGGAAGATCTTTTTCCTGTAGATATTCTGAACATCTAAAAGCCCTCACCACAAACTACATACATTCCACATATGCCACACATTTACAAAACGAAAACCACAGTTTCACAAACATAGAGCACAACATGGAAATACTACACTACTTACCTAAAAGTAGAAAATTAAACACAGCTGAACAATTTAAAATTTACAGATATCACACACTACAACCAAACAACATATTAAATGAACAATTACATTACAGATCACACATACTTTTCGATACACTGATACCTACACAAAATTTGAATCCCAGCGCCACTCCCCTCCCACCAGCAACCCCCACCACACACAACTACATCCCATAACCGTTACTGTACTGACATTCAGTATTTAAAACCCACTGAGAAAGACGAATACAACGTCGAAACGTCTGGGTAATCAAAACCTAAAAGTAAGTTCACAGTGAAAGTGTTAATATATATATATATATATATATATATATATATATATATATAAGTAATTGCATAAAAAACTACAATAGGTAAGCTATTCGTAAAACCATTTACATTTACATCATAGTAAACAATATTTTGCAGAGTTTTACACAGAATATTAAATATTTTGTTACAATTCATCCGCAGATACCTTACTGGAAGTGTTACTTAAATAACTCATAGAATAATTGAATGGTTCATGATATTGTATCAGATACTTCGACCTGAAACCACAGTACGACACTACTGAATCTGCCATCTAATTGAACTAATTTCTAAACCTGATACTTAATACTATAGTGACACTTATTGTAATATCAATGTAAAGCTTCATTTTTTAAATAAAATCCATATTAATCTAGAACTATATATTTCACACATACAATCCAATACATTTAACTCACCTTTATAAGTGTGTTGGCATCCATTAAACCAAATTCTAACATTTCTCTTGTTAATACTCCCATTATACTGTAAAATTCATCTGCACTCTCCACAGAAAGAATTCGGCTGAAGCAAAACAGTGCTTATTAAACAGGAGATTAAATAATTAACAATTAAGGCTGATTGTAGTGTGTATACATGCGTGTGAACACACATACACACACATTATACTATGCCCTCATTAAATTATTAGAAATTATTCAGATATCAAAAGCTTCTGTTTTTTCACTGTCCACAGAGAATTCAGAGCATATTAAATATACTTACTTCAGTGTCATTGTATGCGTGGCATGCACTGGTAGGTTACACCACATTCAAAAACATTTGTTTTAAGCAAAAAAGTGTTAAAATATGTGGTGCAGCGCAAAAGCCAAACTGCCAACTTGCGGCACATAATTTTTCACATCCACATACACAGATAGGCAAATTCTAATTTTTTACTCCTTCTTTGGGAGCATAAATTTAACATAAAGCTAACACAAAAGTATAATTTCTGTCACAAAAATCGAGTTTGCTACTTCTAACAACCTTGTCATCTACACTATTTAGTTGTGAAAAATACATCATAATTGTAGACCATGTCAAATATGATGTCTGAATGTCCAGTTTAACACCCTGTGGGAAGAAGCTGTTTTATTGAAGAATTCAACGGTGTTAATCAATAGTGTGATATTTAGAAAAGTTGTGAAGTTCAACCTTAATAGACAGTCAAATCCAATTCATGAGAAAAGTTAGAACTCAAGGAAGCCTGTAAACATGACAAAGTGTAAAGTACTGTTATTTCACCAGAGCATAGTGGGAAATGACAGTAGGTCCATAGCCCTAAGGCCAGGTTCACACACAGTGGTTTTCCCATGTCCATTGCTGTTAACAAAAATCAATGGGAAGTAAAATGCATATTTAAATATAAGGTGATGGCAAGTACGAATGCTGGTGCTGTACTTGCATATTTTCTACATGGACTGTAGCCAGCAATGCATATTTATGGTTGGTTTCATAGAGGGGGTAAAGTGCCAGTCACATTCGGTCACAGCTGCAGTTCACTACTTGGTTGTGAGGGATTGTGCTTGTTATAATGACATTTCCGTATGACATCATTTCTTTAATAGAGATGGTGGAAAGTCAACTATATCTGTATGGCAAGGTGAAGAATTCATTTAACGATAGAGTAGCCAAGCAGAATAGTTACCACAAGTACTCAAAAGCTGTGTACTTATATGGAAATAACTGTAAAATTTTACTTCATCATGTCATAACCTGTTGAAATAAGTTTGAAATACACCTAAAACATTTATCAGTTCTATAATGGGGTAAATTAAATAATGTTTATTTCATACAATCTTTTGATGTTTACACCTTACGTGTAAGATATACAAAAGACAACTTCTCCTACTGCTTAGAAAGTAAATCTCATTCTGCTCTAGAAATATTAGCAACAAAGATAGATGTTTTTAAGTTTTGTAACAACACCAGTGACTGAAACTGAAAAAGCACTATGTGTGAGAAACTGCCCTGACAATTGTTATCATATGGACTAATCTGTAATCTCTAACCTTGTGGTCAGACACAAAATTAATTGTTAGATAAGTAATATGGTATGGGGTGCTGATTTGATTAGCAGCTGTTTTACATCTTATTTTTTCCTTACATCTAAGTATACTACTGTATATAATAATAAAAAGTATCAATAATGGTCAGTCAAGCATAATTCCTTATAAAAATTCATTACTTGGCAAATCCTGTTAAAAGTTATAAGAATTTGACAATTTTAAATACAAGTTTTTAGTAAGGTAAGTAACAGTGTGTAAAAATATTATTAACAGAAAATGTGTTCTCTTTCATTATAGAATATTTGCTTAATGTATTATTCTAATAACAGAGTTAGCAATGCTAAGAATAAAACTAAGAACTTTGAAGTCATTTTTAAAATTAATATTAATATACTGTAATAATATGCATTATAAAATATATCTCACTCTGATAAAGTGTTCCATATGGCTAATGCCGTCTTCAAAAGTATGTGATTTCCTTCTAAAAATATTAGGTCCCAGACTCTCAGTACAGTATCTTGAGGAAGGCAATTACAAAATAATGTGAGAAACCACTGCATTGTAAAAACATTGGTTAGTGGAGGTTCATAGCTTGTTCCTGTAATGATAATATTTAAAAACATGTACATTAACTTCACTGAAGACTGAACATGGGTTCGGCAAATTTTTTGTTAAATATCCAGTTGATTGATGTTAAATATTATAGATTACCTGACTCTTTAGAATCACATTGTAGTTGTTCAAGATGACGAGAGAGTGATGGTAACTTAATACGTAACAAATCCCTAAAAACGGCCATATCAACTGATAGTCCTCGCAGGTTATTAGCAAAGTAACTCTCTGGCAGGACACCTTCAATAAGGTATATCATAACCTACACAATTGGGATCACTAACACTTATATTACAAATATTTGTTAATCCTTAAATAATAAACTTTATAACATAGAAATTACAAACTTATTTGTATCATTTTTTTACAGTTGTTGAATAATTACAAATATGAATTTAAAATGAATTTTCACTATTAATATTAATAAATATAAATATTTAATATTCTGAATTAAAACTTGTTTGCATAGTGTATATTTAACAGAACAAAAATTTTATTTGAAAATGAAAAATTTGTGTAATATCTCTTCCAAAAACAAGCCAACAAATTATATTCACTTTTAATGTGCAAACTGCTTTTATCCAGTTGAACATTTCTTACTTCCCATCGCTTAAGGGGTGTTGAAGAGTCTGTAGGGTAAAAATTTTACAATTTTTTTTATTAACTTACATTAAAATACTGTCTTTTCTGCACAGTTTGGTCCCAAAACCATGGGGTTTTTATTGTTAAAAATAAAGTTTTTGTTAAAGTTTTTACTTTAATTTAGAAAATTGTGCTGCACGCAGTTTGTGTAGCAGTTTTTTTTTTAGCATTTTTGAAATTAGACGAAAACTTGCATTTATTTATTATACCTAGCTAATTTTATACAAAATATTGTTACATCTATTATTGTGGCATGCTTAACGCTCTCGAAATTTTCTTGAGTTAGTGTAGCAAGCTGAAAGAAGCTGGTAGGAAGTCAGAAAAATGTTTTGAATGAATTAGTGGACTGTAAAATTAGATTAAGTAACGTTTATTTGAATATTATTCAGAAGCGCAGGCCCACGCAATTACGTCAGACATTCATAGCCAAAATACAATGTGTGGCGTAGATTGCCAGGCTACATAATGTGTAGCATCGAAAAGAGATCGAATAAGAAGTGCATAGTAAATTTAGGTTGCCGCGGCTAGTGAGAAAGTAAGGGTGCAAACGCACAGTTTAAAGGTTGAGTGGTGACTGACTAAACGCAGCGGTGAGCCCACACGTGCAGCACCGCTACGGTGACGTAAGTGCGCTGGGCTGATTGCGCGTGAGTAAGTGCAAGGTACAATGTATTAACATACTGCCCGCCTCAAAATCGGCGATTTTGACATAGTTTGCAGTAAAAAAAAAGAACAAGTTATTTAGCACATACAAGTATACATGAATAAGTTGCACATCTAGGAGATGCGACAATACATGGTACATGAATATTGGCAAAAATACAAATATAATATAAACAAGTGTAAATACATCATTAATCAATGCTCCATAAGTAATATGCAACAATAGTCCAAAGGCTTGAATATGTGATAAAACATAATAAGAATAATAACAATAATATATGGCAATAAGGACATCGTAGGTGGCATTGCACAATCATTAAAGAAATACAACAAATTTAAAAATAACAGCGTGACACTTAGCGTATAATAAGCAGTATTACACAATAATACAAGGCAATATACCTGAAAAATTCACTATAAATAATATACAATAGAAATATGCCCAAAAAATTTAATATAATAATATATAACAGAAATATACCCAAAAAATTGCTATAATAATATACAATAGAAATACCCAAACAATTTAGTATAATAATATACACTGCACCACACAGTACACCATAACTGACGTCACACTAAGAAAAAGAAAAACGTTTAAATGTTCACCAATGTACCGCTATATGGCGTCCATTAAATGATACAATAAATACAAGTGCATGAATACGTATACATTACAAGTAACATAACATAAGTTACATAAGCAACATTCTACTCAGTAAAATGTGCATGGTAGAGCATGTGCTCGACCGGCAATGTCCCGGGCATGAAGCACCGAGACGTCAATCAGTCTGATGCCACCGGAAGTGGGCACAGCTTATGAATAGGTCTACGCAGAATGCCGTTAGCAGTACGGATGTCCGCGACACGTACTAACGAATCCTGCCCTAGATATGTCTGAGTGACAATACCGCATTTCCACAGCAATGGTGGAGTATTGTCATCCAAGAAACTAGCTGTCCTATAGATAAATTTTTAGACTGCTTTTTCCACTTGTTTCTCTGCTGCAGCTGGTGCAGATAGTCTCTAGACCAACTCTTCCAAATAGAACGAGTAAAACCTTGTAAAAGCTGCCATCTCCCCAAGCGACCCATATTTGTATCTGAGTAATCGGGTTCCGGGAGCGCGGTAAGGGGGGAGCCAACCAAAAGGTGAGCTGGAGTCAAAGGCTCGGGATCCCCAGCATCATTTGACATGGTGCACAAGGGACTGGCTTGACTTGGCTTGGCTTGACTTAATCCCACGGGGACTGGCGAAGTCTTGAGCGGATTTTTGGGATTCATCCTGCTGATAGAGTTTGTAAATGATTTGGACCGCTGCTCACCCTGACGTAGAGACATAGGACCGGCGTAGTCGACGGCGCGTTGCGAAAATGGCTTGGAGGGAGTGACCCTTGGCGCGGGTAATGGACCTAACAGTTGGCTTGAACCAGTAAGGACCCCATGCCACCGTTGCTGGTGGCTGTGTAACAAACGGGGTTAACCGCCGCGGGATAGGATGTCCGCGGGATTGTCATGCGAGGCGACATGATAACAATTGCCCTTTGCAGAGAGCTGCTGTATCTCCAAGACGCGGTTGGCGGCTGGCGATTGGCAGTTGGCGCGCGGTAATTAATGCGAGTAGCATTAATGTCGTCACGAGCCATGAACGAGGAGACCGGTTTAGTCATGTCCACGTTGAAGGGTAAATTCCCGGCGAGTATAAACCCTAGCTTAGTTTCCTGGATTGTCGGAAAATGTGGACTTCGAATGAATTTAGTCGGCTCAATTAACTGCAAAAAGTATTGTGCCCCAAGTAATATGTCAATTTGAGACGAATTATTAAATTGCGGGTCAGCTAAAAATATCCCCCTAGGAATTTTCAAGGAAGCGATATCAAAGGATTCTGTTGGAAGATTGTTTGTGAATCGGGGCAGAACAGCGCAGTGGACATTTAAAGTGAAGTTCTTATAATGTGAGTTTAAGCGCACGCGCATGCTAAAATTGGCCTGACATGATGAGTTGTTTATACCCGTGATAGGTAGCTCGGATTTGTTTAGTTTTAGGCCCATGCGGCGGGCGAAACCCATAGTACAAAAATTAGCTTGCGACCCTGAATCCAGCAGGATTCTTACCGGGCGCCTTTTACCGGCATGATCGGTGGTAGTGCATACGGCGGTGGACAATAAAATTGATTTATTCGTCTGTAGCTTCAGAGAACATTGCTTATTGTTCCTGTTGCTCGACTGATTTATCGAGGCATGGAGCATAGTGTGGTGCCTTTTCGAGCATGCCTTGCATGAAAATTTAGAAGGGCAACGCGAGCTGTCATGGCCCGACCGAGTACAATTCAGGCAGAGTTTATTATGTATTACACTTCTCTACGTTGTATAGGTTGTAGGGCAATAAATTGCGGGCATTCAAGCAGTTTGTGATTACCACGACACAGCTAACAAAATTTATTGTTTGTTTGAGTGTGCACTAGTGACCCAGTGAACTCCGCGCGCTTAGTTGATTTGCGATAAGAAGCATTATCGCTAACCTGTCTGACGCCAGACGAACCAGTCGGTGCATTTATGTTTTGTAACAGCTGACGTCTTGAATTTAAAAACTTAATGAAATTATCGTAAATCGGAAGTTGTTTTTCGCCTAAAGTTTCCTTCCACAACCTGCACGTATGCTCGTCAAGTTTTTGGGCGAGAAAATGCACAAAAATAAGCTCAAACGTATTTACTGAAAGTTTCAATGAGTTCAGCGCATTTATATTGGCGGTGAGCTCATCTATAAATTTAGAAATGCTGAGCACGGACTCACGTTGAATGTGCCTCATGCCCAGGACGTTTTCTGCGTGATAAGTGGTTACAATTAATTTACTGTCATAGCGGGCCTTTAACAAATCAATGGCCACCGTGTAATTTTCGTGCGTGATAGGAAGCGATTTTATGACATTCAGCGCCTCGTCTTTCAATGATAAGTGCAAATAGTGTAGCTTTTGGATGCCAGTCAGGTCCGTTCGGACATGAACTAACTCCAAAAACATGTTGTAAAAGTGTTGCCACTCAATTATATCACCTGCGAAACAGGGTAGCTTAATCGGTTGCAACTGAATGGGAGGCATGCTGAATGTAACTACCTCGGATGGACTTGCTGTCTTCCTGCTCATTTCCTCGGCACGGCCTATTAAATTTTGCAGCTTGCATTCTATGCTGCATAAGTCGTCTTCGGTCTGAACCCTATCACTCGCGGAAGCAAAATCAGAGTCCTCAGACTCGATTTGTGTTTGGATCTCATCACATTTGACTGATAGCTCCATAAGGTGGCGAAGCTTTATTTTTAGTGCATGATGGTCATGCGTATCATGATCGAAATTGTCTGCATATGTATTTATGCGAGATATAGAGGCCTTGATCGTGCCACGTTTCTTGATCAGCGCCTTCATATCCGTCATGATTGGGTATGAGAAAAAAAGAAAAAATTTAAATGATGATACAAAGACCAAGTTAATGCAATGGGATGAGCAAGACCAGGCAGGAAGTCCAAATTATAAAGTCATGCAACGACATGGTAATACTTACTTAACACAGCTTAAACTAAATTTATGTGACAATAAAATTCTGAATTAGGCAGTACAAACAATATAGCAGTAATCATTAATGACATGAGTGCTGTTTGAAAAGATACGACTTACAAGTAAAGAAAATATTAGTTGAGTTCGCAAAAAAAAATTATAAGTTCATATTCAAATTATTGAAAAATATTTTAAATTATTTTAAATTATATTATTATTTCAATACTGCTTTGTTTAATTTAATGGCATTGAGAAAAAATATGCGAATCATGCAAGTTGAAACTAATATAAAACATGAGTTCATAGTCAGTTGAAATGGTACTTATCGGCATGTTCTAGAAGGCATCGAAAGCTTGTCGGAACCTTTGTAGTCGTGTCAGGTACCCAAGAATGGATGATGTAGACATGGTCGCTGCCTGTCCGGTGATGTCCGATGCGGTGGAATCCTGTCTAGATAGGCTGCTCTGGATTTTCCCACATGCTGAATGCCACGTGCTACGTGCTCATATGCTGCAATGATGATTCCAATGTTCCGGTTGGCGAGATATGACGTCCCCAATGTCGTGTGATATGATTCCCAGATGTAGGTGCTAATTAACGAGTTGTTGAAGTTAAATTATGACGAAAAAAGAAATGCTGATAGGCCTGCTTAATGCACTAAACCATGAGATGAATTGTCCATGGATTTAGTCACGTCCGTGAAATACATATCCGGGGTCAGAGGACCATATGTGGCGTGCTTAACGCTCTCGAAATTTTCTTGAGTTAGTGTAGCAAGCTGAAAGAAGCTGGTAGGAAGTCAGAAAAATGTTTTGAATGAATTAGTGGACTGTAAAATTAGATTAAGTAACGTTTATTTGAATATTATTCAGAAGCGCAAGCCCACGCAATTACGTCAGACGTTCATAGCCAAAATACAATGTGTGGCGTAGATTGCCAGGCTACATAATGTGTAGCATCGAAAAGAGATCGAATAAGAAGTGCATAGTAAATTTAGGTTGCTGCGGCTAGCGAGAAAGTAAGGGTGCAAACGCACAGTTTAAAGGTTGAGTGGTGACTGACTAAACGCAGCGGTGAGCCCACACGTGCAGCACCGCTACGGTGACGTAAGTGCGCTGGGCTGATTGCGCGTGAGTAAGTACAAGGTACAATGTATTAACAATTATAGTATTCTTCATAATTTTTATTTATGTATTCAAAGGTTAGTCACACTGGTTGTAGTAAGCAGAAATAAGCAGTGTTTCTTGTTTGTGGGTGTCAACAAAACTAGTGTACAGTGAATCATTTTTGAGTGTGTTTATTATATTGCAACAACTAAACAAAATGCCTAGGCAGAAAAAGTGATGTAGTAAACGTGGTTTTAGAGGAAATAAACATACAAAAGGCAGAATAGTTACTACAGTGACAAGTGAGGTTAGGACTAACCTATCACCCAGAAGTGCTTCAGGAAAGAAACTGTCTGGACGTTTTGAACAATTTGATCAGTTCAGTGCATCTACAAATAACATTATTTTGTCACTGGAAATTCTGTCATCAGTAATAAAAAGCTGTGTTGCCTGTAAGGATTGTGGATCTCAAGTTTATCTAGAAGAAGACATCGAGAGCTGAAAGGGTCTAGCCTGTAAGTTATTCATAAAATGCTCACACAATGATTGTAAATTTAGTACCGAATTTTGGACATCAGATTATTGCAAAGCAAACAACTTGTTTGAAGTAAATTGCAGACTGTTTAATGGGTTGCGTTGTATTGGTAAGGGCCCTGAAACAGGCAAAATGTTATGCGGAATGATGAATTTTCTGAAGCCAAGCACTTAGTAAATATACGGACTCTCTTAGTGATTCTTTAGCTGTTTTAGCTGAGAAATCTATGATAAATTTGGAATTTAGATTAGAGGCAGTAAAAGAAAATTCAGAAGAATAATGCCCACTGATATACCTATTGCTTTTGATGGTACCTACATGGCAAAAGAGGGGTTCTTATCAAAAAATTCTTGCTGTACCGGTACAAGTGTAGACACCGGCAAAGTCTTAAATGTTGAGGTCCTTAGCAAGTACTGCAGTGGATGTGAAAAAATAAAACATAAAGTAGATAAAATAACTGCTCATGTGCCAAACTGTTAAAAAAAAAATTATGACGGGACAAGTGGTGGGATGGCGACAGTAGCTACAGTTTCTGTCTGCCAGAGGTCTCTGCCGAATCGAGGGGTTCGTTATGTCAAATTTCTTGGAGATGGTGATTCAAAGTCGTACAGTGCAGTGGTAGAAAGCAAACCATATGGCGATACACAAGCTGAAAAACTGGAATGCGTTGTCCACATCCAGAAACGGATGGGCTGTCGCTCACGAAAACTAAAACTCAAGTTAGGTGGTACATTACTGTCAGACCAAACGTCTATCAGGGGCTGGCTGACTAACTGATAAAGTTATTGATAAACTTCAATCTTATTATGGAAATGCTATCAAAGCAAATGCAACTAATTTAGAGAAAATGAAAACAGCTGTTTGGGCTATATTTTTTTTCCAGTATATCTACTGACAAAAGCCTGCTCATCAATTATGCCCACCACTGCCGGAAACCTGGTGTAAATTTAGGAAAGCTGAAGCAGAGAGTAAACCATTTCAACACAAAAACTCTATTCCTGTCGCTGTAATGGAGGCCATAAAACCAGTATTTAGAGCATTGGCCAATCCAGACCTACTGAAAAGGTGCCTTCATGGCAAAACACAAAACATGAACAAGTTGTTCAACAATGTACTGTGGACCAGGGTGCCAAAAAAGAAAATGTATTTGTTGGGAGAAAGACATTGGAGGTTGGGGCTTATAACACTTTAATTACATTTAATGATGGAAATATTGGACGACTGGAAGTGTTAAAGCAGCTGGGCTTTATGGACTATGGTGTAAACACACTCAAAGCACTCAAGAAGGCTCACCAGGAGCGGTTGCGGAAAGCGGAGTTATCAGCAAAGGAAATGACCAAGGAAGCACGGATTAAAAAGAGAAGGAGAAGACTTGAAACTGAGGAAGACAGAGACAGCCACTACAATTCAGGGGCATTTTAAATGTATGTAAACCGAAATAAAATCACACAAAATATATATTATTTTGTTTTTCTTGGTTTTCCGAAAACCTTGTTTTTTTAACACTATGGTACATTTATCTTATGAACCAATACAGATATGATGTTGAAATTTTTACTGCACATTGTACTTGATCTTTTCTAACTACTGTAGTAAAATAATTTTATTAGGTGATAAATGTTTGTTAAAACAAATTTACATCCAAAATTTTATAATAAAAAAAGATTTGAAAAGTAAAAATTTATAACGTTTTTGTTATATTAGATATCAGCATAATTCTACTATAGCAAATACAAATAATATGAGTAAATAAGCATGCAAAATTTTAATCTTCTAGCTTAAAACGTTTATGAGAAAAATGTACCTAAAATCTGCCAATTTAACATGGGCAGTATAGGACTCTTCAACTCCCCTTAACTGAATAAACTGTTACTAAGTAGTCATTATATTTCACTTAATATCTTAAATTAACTTTCCCCTCAAAATTTGAACCATAGTTGTTACTTACAGTGTGCCATAACAATAGACAATACAGTGAAACCTCGGAATGCGAGTAACGTGGTCTACGAGTGTTTTGCAAGACGAGCAAAAATTTTAAATAAATTGTAACTTGATAAGCGAGCGAGGTTCCACAATATGAGCGTCACGTGTGCCTACGTTTTCCCCTCGCCTCTGCCTTTCTTTCCTGGGCGATTGTGTGTAATATTCTCCCGCACTGGACTTCATTTGGCGTGCCTCGCTCGCATAGTCAACACCGTACGAGCGTATACATGTTTTGTTTCTTTCATTAGTGTTATTAGTGTTATAATTAGTGTTATAACTGTACTGCAACAATGGGCCCAGTGAAGGAAAAGAAGGCTGAAAAGGAATTCGGTCGGAAGAAGGAGATGATTACGATGGAAGTTAAAAAGGAAATGATCGAAAAGCACGAACGAGGTATGCGAGTGGCTGATATTGCGAGATTTTATAACAAGTCTACGTCAACGATTTGCACAATATTAAAGAAGAAATAAGAAATAAAAGGGCTAGATGCAGCAAAAGGAGTCACAAGAGTATCAAAGCAATGGCCACGTGTTCTGGAAGATGTAGAAAAGTTGCTTCTCGTTTGGATAAATGATAAGCAACTAGCAGGTGATACTGTGACCGAGAATTTAATCTGCGAGAAGGCAAAGACGTTGTACGCCAACCTCGTAAGTAAACTGCCATGTAGTACACATACGTCAACAGAAATCGAAGAAAGCTTCAAGGCCAGCAGGGGATGGTTTGATAACTTTAAGAGGAGAAGTGGCATCCATAGTGTTACGAGGCACGGGGAGGCTGCAAGTTCGGATGCTAAGGCAGCTGAGGCATTCACTGCTGAGTTCCAGAAGCTCATTGTTACCGAGTGTTACCTGCCGCAGCAAGTTTTTAACTGCGATGAAACAGGACTTTTTTGGAAAAAGATGCCGAAGAGGACCTACATTGCAGCAGAAGAGAATGCAATGCCCGGTCACAAGCCCATGAAAGACCGTTTAACCCTGTTATTGTGTGCTAATGCCAGCGGGGATTTAAAAGTAAAGCCCCTGCTTGTGTATCATTCCGAGAATCCATGAGCCTTCAAGAAATGCAAGGTGCAGAAGAGCCAGTTAAATGTTATGTGGAGATCCAACACTAAGGCTTGGGTCACTCGTATGTTCTTTGTTGAATGGATGAACGAGGTCTTTGGTCCTGTAGTGAAGAAATACGTTTTAGATAATAATCTGCCGCTCAAAGTCTTGCTGGTTATGGACAATGCTCCTGCTCATCCTCCAGGCCTTGAGGACGACTTACTGGAGGAATTCAAGTTCATTAAGGTTAAGTTCCTTCCTCCCAACACTACTCCAGCCTATGGATCAGCAAGTCATTTCGAACTTCAAGAAGCTATACACCAAAGCACTATTTCAGCGATGCTTTGAAGTGACCGAAGGAACAGACCTTACCCTCCGAGAGTTTTGGAGAAATCATTTCCACATTGTGAACTGCCTGAAGATCATCGATAAAGCATGGGATGGGGTCACCAAGAGAACTCTCACTTCTGCTTGGGGAAAACTGTGGCCTGACTGCGTTCTTGGACGTGACTTTGAGGGGATTGCTGGTGAAAATGAGCCACCGATTGTCGATGAAATTGTGTCCTTAGGGAAGACCATGGGGCTGGAGGTGAATGACGCCGACATTCAAGAGCTGGTGGAAGAACATAGCCAGGAACTGACCATCAATGAACTGATGGACCTGCATCGCGAACAACAGGAGGAGGTTATGGAGGAGATCTCGTCCGGTGAAGAGGAGGAGGAAAAGTCAGAGGAATCTCTCACTTCAAATGAGATTCGGGAGAAGTGCAAAATGTGGGAAAAGGTGCAAAATTTTATAGAAAAACACCACCTGAATAAGGCTGTAGCAATGCGAGCGATGAATCTGTTCAATAACAATGCAATGTCACATTTTCGTGAAATCCTCAAAAAGAGGCAAAAGCAACAGTCATTGGACAGGTTCCTTGTTAAAGTTGCATGAAAAGAAAACAATTCTAGTGAGCCAACAGATAGCAGTGATTCCGTTAGTGAAATTCGTGCTACACAATAACCCTTCTCATGTCATCTCTCTCGTCTCCCTCACACCAACAATGACTCTATTGTAAGGTAAAGTGCAGTTTAATTTGTTTTACGTTATACTGTATTTTGTATTAGAAATGTTATGCGAATAAATATTTTTGTGTTGTGGAACGAATCATCCGCGTTTCAATTGTTTCTTATGGGAAAATTTGCTTTGATATACGAGCGCTTGGATTACAAGCATGTTCCCGGAACGAATTATGCTCGCAATCCAAGGTTCCACTGTATACTTAAAAAAAATTTGATTTATAAAGTCTTTTAACATATTCAAAGATGATTAAGTATACTATTATCAAATAGGGAGTGCAGCTGGGCGAGGGTCACGCACGCACGCACGCACGCACGCACGCACGCGCACACACACACACACACACACACACACACACACAACATTGTTCTTTAGAATGTCAGTGCCGTCACCAAGAACAAGACAGACAGCGCTCCTAGCAGCAGCCTCTGACAAAGCTTGCAATAAGCAAAAACTAGTTCAGGCTGCAAGGTAAAAGTTTATCATTTTTATCAATAAAAAATTAGTGATCCGAATCAGTAGTGATATATTTATAAATAGTTAATCAACGGACACGTCATGAACAACAAAATCCAGGAATTTAATTATGTATCTGAACTGCCCTAATACTACAATTATAAATTACTATAATTACTTTAATTTTGAAAGAGTTAATTAATATAATTTCTTCATTATTATATCTAATTTAAATATAAAGAGAAAACTACAACAAAAATAAATAATAATAACAAAAAATATTAAACTACCTTAACGGAATCGACTTCAGATTTATCCATGACTTGAAGTATTAATGCAGCAAGCATATTAAAACCTTGGCAATATCCAACAGATTTATTCCATCTAGCATATGCAAGAAGTACACGTTTCAGTAAAGCTTGATTGTGCTGACCTGATACACCACAGAACAATGAACACCCAGTACGGTGAACATCCTGTTAAAAGACTTAAGAATGTAAGTAATTGACTATTGTAACCAAAACATATGTCATATATGAGTCATTCTCCAAAAATGGGGCACTTCACAGACCAAAAATGTTCTTTTCTCATTACATTAAAAATTTATAAAATGTGCTTTTTATAATCTTTAAATAAAGCACAATGAGTTTCTACCCATGATCAATACCAAGCAACTTTTAATTTAAAAAATATGATATTTTTTACTTTCAGTGACATGGAGTTGACTTCAGCGACATGGAATTGACTTCCAGTGGCTTTAGTTGTTCTGTTGGGCATATATTTGTGAGTTTGTGGTAATTTTTTCAATTCATTAATTACTAACAAAATGTATAAATGCATTCATTCAGTTCACTTTATTTTTGGAAAAAATTTCTATGAAAGAGAATTGACCCAAATGAGGATATCCATAACCCTGAAAGCCCCCCTCTCAATAGGAAAACCTCCGTCTCAAGTTCTCCCAAAAACCAGGACCCAAGAACCGCCCATGCTAGGGAACCTCTTATTATTTAGTTGATATTGAAAATCTCAATTCCATATTGTGCCGCGACTAGTAAAAAATATCGCAGCGAGTTTTAATTATTTTATTTTTTTTTTGTCTATATTTCGCCGGGACATAATTCTGCCGCGTGTTCGTCGCCTATTGCAGCGAGCCGTCAGTTGTGCATTATCATGCGCTATGTCGACTAACTGCCGTACTACGGTTTCCCTTGAACGGGGCTTCCACGTGGGGAAGCGGGGCAGTTGCTTTCCATATCTCGACCTGTTAAAGTCTGAACGCCGGCGACGAAATAAGAATTCTGTCTGTTCTTCTACTTTCTGCCATGGGCGCGTAATTTTATTAAGGACCTCTGGTAAGTTTCTTTTGATTATACCTTGTTATTAAGTAAAATGAAAATGTGCGTTTTAATTCGGATGGAATTGGATCAAGGTGTGTGTGCGTGATTCTGGTCTGGTACAAACATGGTGAAGCCATATGGCAAATAATCTTTATAACTGCTTTGAAATTAATAAAACAGCTTCAGTGATAGATTATATTTGATACTTTGATTGTAGCGTAAAGGTGCCACAGATTTTCACAAACTGGCAATCTATCGAATGACTTAGCGTAATTGAAGCCACGTGGCGAATTATTTTATAACTGCCTGAAACTGATTAAAAATATATTTTTGTAAACTAATTACATTTGTTACTTACTAAATTGTGAAGTATTAGTGTCAATGGAATATTAAAATAACCACCGATCAATCAAGATTAACTTAGCGTAAATGAGGCCACGTGGCGAATTCTTTACATGAAAGCACATGATATTATAAGGTACTAGCCTTAACTCTTCGAGTAAGTAATGATTATAGCTTTTACGGTGGCATATTTAATTAGTAAAATTTAATTGGTTCAGTTGTTAAAACTATGTGCGAGCGACTTGTTGTATCTGAAATATGGTGTGTAAGTGCGACACTAGAGTCGAGTTGGCTGTTTATGAATTATTATTAGTGACGTGGTCTACAAAATACATGTGCTTATAGGGTTCCCGAACCAGCCAGGGACTTGGGACAGAATGATGGCGATGACTACATCTGTCGCCATCAGCCAGAGCATTGCAGCCTAGCTCCCCTGTTTCACCACTGGACGTTAGGGATGGGCCCCGCAGTAAATGCAGGATGAATCTCTCGGATCCAGAACCAGCAACTCGCTACAAATCGAGGCATGAGCGGACCATCTACCTCAGCACGTGGTAACAGCCTTACACCAGGTGAAACAGTTTAAATTATGTAAAGTCGACCTCGCGACACATTTTGCCACACTATTGCAGTGAAATATAAAAATTATATATATATATATATAAACTTTCACTATGAACTTACTTTGAATTTATTTCCCCAAGCGTTTCAACGTGGTATACGTCTTCTTCAGTGGGAGTAAATACTGAGTGTCTTTACAGAGTAACGGTTATGGACTGTAGGTATGTGTGGTGGGGGTTGATGGTGGGAGGGAACTGGCGCTGGGGTTCAAATTGTGTGTTTGAATCAGTGTATCGAAAAGTATGGGGTTATATTAATCTATAATGTAATTGTTCGTTTAATATGTTGTTTGGTTGTAGTGCGTGATGTCTGTATATTTCAAATTGTTCTGCTGTGTTTAGTTTTCTACTTTTAGGTAAGTAGTGTAGTATTTCCATGTTGTGCTCTATGTTTGTGTAACTGTGGTTTTCATTTTGTAAATGTGTGGCAAATGTGGAATGTATGTAGTTTGTGGTGAGGGCTTTTAAATGTTCTGAGAATCTAGAGGAAAAAGATCTTCCCGTCTGGCCGATGTAGAATTGGTGACAATCATTGCAGTTTAATTTATAAACCCCCGTTTTGCTGTATGTGTCAATGTCCTTGTTAGTATTATTTATGTGTTTCCTGATAGTGTTGTTAGTTCTGTAGGCTACTTTATAATTATGTTTCCTAAATGTGTTAGCAATTTTGTGTGTGTTGGAATTGTAGTATGTGAGTGTGATGTATTTACTGGGTTTTGTGCTGTTAGTTTTATGTGTTTTACTTTTTGTGTTTAGGATGCGTTTGTGTAGTTTGCTTATTAAATCGGGATTGTATTATAAGATCTTTTCTAGTGTTATAACTTGGGGAACCCGAAGTAATTGGAGCTGCCAATTATTCAGGCTGCCTTATTCGACGAGCTGAAATTTAATCAGAACAACACAGAGTAAATATAAAAGGAATCAGGGAATGGGAAAACTGTTGATTTATGTACTCAGTATATGTGTGTAACAAGAAGACTTCTCTTTATTAAACATTTGAAAAAATAACATTTACTCAAAAGATAGATCCCATGACATTACTAATTGCATTATTAAAGTTATTTGAATTCTTTATATAAACTTTGGGATCACAACAGATTTTATTTAGCTATACCACGGATCTGGGTAACCTTAGGTATTTAGTCATCAAACTTTTAATTATATTCAATTCATGATATTAGCTTGCAAGACCTTTAGTTTTATGCTTCATTATTATTCCATTTGAAGAATGGTATTAATTATACTACGATACATTAAGATTTAAACTGTTACAATGTATGATGTCTGAATAGTTACATTAAAATTCTTAGAGTTAATTCTTTTTAATCTTTACAAGTTTAATCGTCTCTGAAAAGTCTCTCTTTCAAAGTGTATTGTGTTACAATTATAATTATTATTTATTCCTCGATAGACGTGCTATCGAGTCACCTTTAATTTGGTATGTAGAAATTTCCTCCGGGAGTGACCGTCTTGGGAATCCT
Source organism: Magicicada septendecula (assembly GCA_034769895.1). NCBI lineage: Eukaryota > Metazoa > Arthropoda > Insecta > Hemiptera > Cicadidae > Magicicada > Magicicada septendecula. The sequence continues at coordinate 703,855,531 of CM068367.1, read as the reverse complement.
TAAAAGCGTCGTCCTCATCTAGGTCTGGTCTTAGTCATTAAAGGCTTAAACGTCTGCAGTCTAGGTCGAACCTTCTACGATGGTAGGCGTAGATTCTTTGATGTCTCGAACTGCATCTTCTGTCGGGTCTACTAGAGTTGCAAATTCTGGTAGTTCACATCTCCGGGTAGGATGTTGAAAAGTGTCGTCAGTTGGTGAAGTTAGCAGTCATCGTTATTAATACTCGTACTTTTGTAGTCACATATTTCTTCTTGTTACCACGTTTCTGATTTTTTATTAATGTTACATGTTACACTCTTTTGTGTAGCAGTTAATAAACTACATTTGAAATAAGCCAAACTAACAACAAATCACACAACATTCCAACAGAGCTTTTGCTCGTGCGTGTGCACTGCTTGGAGTCTTCATAGCGAGAGAGAGATTTTTCGCCCGCTTCCACTGGTACTGCATAAGAGGTAGTGGGGTGTTTATTCCGCGAGAATATAGTCCCTGTCTCTCTCTAAATAAACCTATTTATTTATACAAACTATCCCTAGATAAAAATACATAATTTAAATGAGTTATTTTAGTGACTATCTGTGTCTTCAGATTCTTTAATTATTAACATTAGTTTTTTATTTTATTCTTAATTACAGAAGACTCGGAAAACATGTCGAGTCCGGAATCAACAGGTAGGCGCCTGATAGCAAGCAAGGGTTAAATACGACAATAATAATTATTTACAATATGCCTCTTTATTACAGTTTTTTGCCCTTATTAATTACTTCTTCCTTTCACACTTAGTACCTACATGTTTTTATTATTATTGTGAGATTTAAATGGTTAATAGGCTCGCAACCTTAATTTTTTTTTTATTTCTTTCTTTTAAATAATGGTTACAATTTAAATCGTCACAGTATCCATTTTTGATAGCTATATATTTGATGGTGTTGAGTTCTTCTTGGTAGTCATGTGTGTTTAGGGGTATTGAAGTGAGCCTGTGGAGCATGTACTTGAAAGCTGCATGTTTGTGTTGAGTTGGGTGGTTGGATGAGTTATGTATGACCACGTCTGATGTGGTGGGTTTTCTGTATATTTTTATGTGTGTGTGTTGTTTGTTTTGGTAATTGTAAGGTCCAAGAAGTTTATGCTATTGTTTTGTTCAAATTCGAGTGTGAATTTTAATTTATGGTGTAGAGTGTTAATGTACTTGTGGAAAATTTCTATTTGTCTTTTGTTGCCGTTGGTTAGGAGTAAAATGTCATCAACGTACCTGTGCCAATATATTATTTTATTAGTGTATTTGTTATTGTGCAGTATGTGTTGTTGTTCTATGGTGTGTACAAATATTTCGGATAGTATACCTGATATAGGGGAGCCCATGGGTAGTCCATCTGTTTGTGTGTAAAACATGTTATTGTGTGCAAAATAATTTTGTTCAGTGATGATTTTAGTGAGATGGATGATCTCTTTTATGTGTGTCTGTTCCTGGAGAATTGCCCAAACAAAATCGATTAAGAGCTCAAGTTCACCAGACTCATAGGTTTTTAGCCTATTTCACATCCATTTATGCCTATAAACTTAACAATAATGTATTGAATAATTATGTATGGCAGTTCCATTAGTTATCTTAATTTCATAAAATTACATAATTAAATGGTATGTTGTTCTAATGTTTGCAATAAATTCAGGTAAACAAGTTCATGTAAAACTTATTGCAGGTAACTTCATATTAGATACATTTGCATTTGATGAATTGTATTTATTGCGATTGATTATGATTACAATTATTGTGCATTGTATGGGTCACAAGGGAGCCAAAACATTTACCGATACTTATATCTAATGTTATTTTTACTGTATAATCAAAAAGTCAACAATGAAACAGTTTAGTAACAATAAAAATGTCCAATAACACAGCTAGCAAACTAAATAATAATTGGTTAATATGTGATAGTGTGTGTATAAGATATTGATGTAACCTTTTTAATAATGTTATTTTTAACTTCATCAGAAAACTGCAGGTCAAACTCTCCATCAATTGTAGATGATAATAAGGATATGTTTCTTTATGCATCCATAGTTGCATCATGGTTGATCTTGATCATATGCATTGTTGATCATGGTTGCATCCATGATCATTGGATCCAATTTTTATGAGTTTAATATTACATTCTATAACAAAATATAAAGGGATTAATTATTGTTCTTTCTGCAAGCAATCTTAATATTGTTGTTTTGATCTCCCATCACATCAGTATAGCACAGAGAAACCTGATATTGCACTTTTGCCCATCTTGTACTTGAAGTGGATAGAGAAGCATCTATTGTAGGAGATTCTATATTCGAAAATGTCCTGTTACATATCATAAAAGGCTAGGTTTCAACAGATATTACATAACCTCAACAAATTCAGTCTTGTATGGAAAATTCAGTCATAACTTTCACAGTTAATACATGGTAAAGTCAGAAAGGAACTTTCAGTAGTATATTTCTAATTGAATTTTTCAAAAAGTTAGTCATTATAATGTGTGAAAAATTGTAATAAAAATATTCCTATTCAAAATTCAGAAGATAAAAAATAAAAAGTGGGTAAGTTCATATTATCTTAATACCTGAATAGTATCAGGTAAATCTCTGGTTTGTTTCTTTTCAAGCCAGTCTTCTATGAAAGTATTAGAGTCTAGTACGATATTGTAACGCACATAGATCCGTTGTGTTTAAAACTGTGTTATAAATGTTTAATATTTGAATTAATAATGAATGCTAAGTGTGTTATGAGTTTACAATTGAAAGTTAAAGTTACAAGTTATGATGAATCGAAAAAATTATAATTGTCTTAAAAGAACTCCTTTAAATAAAATAAAAATAATTGCAGTAATGTTGTTTGAACTATAACGTTGCTTAATTCAATAAATAAAGCGTACTAGCTGGTCGCTTGATGAAGGTAGCCGTCGCGTTGATTCTGGCAGCGAAACTCCTCCTCCAGGTTGACAGTCGTCTAAGTACGTAAAGTCACGTCACGTCTGGACAATAAAATTAATAAAATACACTTCCACGTACCTGGTCGTGATTCTGGAAGTTCGGAAGTTCACTTTTTATAAATCAATAAGCTGCCAAGACGGTTTACAAAACCAGCTTGCTTTACTTACAAGGTTAGGTTACCTTGTTTAATAATGGGCGCCACACAGGTTTATTTCGGGAAAATCCCGTGTAAAACCCATTAATAGAATCAAATAATTATTTAAAAAAAACTGAAATGGTGTTTATTGCCCTTATGGCAATTCAAATTCAACAACGTGTGATCTCTACTAAAAGTTACTTTGATTGTTCTGAATTAATTATTTATTTACCTTTCGAAATAAATTAAGTCAACGTTATGCTGCTAATAACTGGGTTTTATTTGTACCCTTGATAATGAATTCAAACAAACATAATTAAGAAAATACATTGGTATACAATTGAAATTACTTCGTTCACTTACCCTACTGCGCTAGCTCAGAGCATAAACAACTTTTCTGGTTATGTCCAGATAAACTTTACTTTAAACATTAATTTTATTTATATCTCGGGTGTAAATTCTTTGAAACACAAGAAAGAATGCTCATGCCTACACAACAGTTAATTATTTTTTTTAAAACAATATTGACAAGTAAGGCCTTGTTGTTTACTAACAAAAAATCAAACCTATTTATAGGTTAGGCGTTCGTCACGCTCGCTTAATTATTCACAAAAGTTATACTGACCACTTACGACTAACATCATTCTTAAACAGGATTGACAAATCCACTAAATAAATTCAGTCATTGTGTAACACAGAAAATGTTTTGGTGTTATGCGTCAGTACAAATTTTGTTTCTAAAATATATCAGTGCACTCAGATTAATGGAATAAATTGTCATGATGTTACCTCTTTATTTTAATCTTTTAGATTAAAATTTAATTAAACACTCCACTAGTCGGATTATAATGACCCTGGCTTTCCACTACACACGCACTGGAACAGAGAATATTTGTCCGCTTCTGACTAAAATGGACCTTTTATAATACTATTTAATTATTTTCTCCTGTTCGATATTTCCCGCACTAAATAAAATAAATACTTCACATCGATGCACTGATTCTAGGTAGACTGTATTGTAGTTATTTGTTGTTGCCGAAATGGTTCAATGGACGCACTAATACATGATGCTAGAAGTTAATAAAAATTTTGATGGGACGAGCGACACCTTTCGCTCTCGATGATTGTCAGAAAAGTGGTAACGGTAAAACTCGCGCTCCCGTTATATACCCTCTGCTTTGATGAGGCTTAGGCGATTGTTTTATTTAGTAAGCTATTTTTTGATTGGCTCAACCAGACGTTACGAAAATGACGCATTGTCTTTCCAACGGTCATTAACCGACTTTCGGCTAAGATGATTGACAGTTGACGTTGTTGTTATTATTGACAAACAGAATTCTTACCTTCTATTTACAAATGATGCTAACGCATGTCACGCACTTATTATAGTTGCGATCGTGGTTGTATCACTATCAAATTAAAGGATATTTTTTCCTCTTTAATTTGATATAGTTTGACACTGGTTTTATTTACACTTTCACTGACATTTCTTAATAAACAATGTTCAGATATATGGCTTCGCACTGTCGTCTGCTAGCGATGCCGGCTACGATTCTCTCTTATCAATAAATTATTTGTGTTGCACATCGCGTTTTCACTTAAACATCTGTGTCGGAATACTAATATATCCGTCTTTATACTTATTTAGTGAACATAATTATTAAATCTTAACTTACTGATGTAATACACTGCTATGAACTATCCTTACTTCCTAATTACATTTTGTTTATACTATTTTGCTCTATGCTATTCATTAATAATTTAGTTGTTACTTGTATAATACATTAATAATGCTTATTGCTACACTTGGTATAATGATTGTTCAGTGTGTGTTATTTACACTAGTAGTCCTTTCTACTTATCACCTTACTGACAATTGTTCGTTTTAGGCGTTGCCTAGGCATACCTTTTACATCGGGTTTATGCCTTAATAATGTTCATTAGTTACATTTGGTACATTGGTGAGGTAACTTACTTATATAAGGTTCCCTCTTACAATTATTTTTACTTCTTATGATTACATTTGAGATTGTAATACCGTTTCAATTTTATATTATGGCCATAGCTAATCTTAGTTATAGGCACTGATAGTTATTAGTCATTGTTGATTTATTCTCAGCCAAATACTGTTGCTGATATTATATTATTCGGGTCATTACTTAATTATTTTTTATTAACATGTGAAATTACATTCAAGTTATTCACTGACTCGCTTGACAGCTTAAAGTGAATTTAATTTGTCCATTAGTTTGTGTCAGTTATAGTATTGGTTGTAGTGTCAAGCAGTGTTTTGTTTACTGCTTCTTGTGGCACTTCTTCTTCTTTCTTCTTCGTTGGTTCTTCTCTTCTTTGCTACTTTCATCATCATATTATCTACTTACATTACCTTCATGTATTTATTAATTCTATGGGTATATGTCTAGGTTATGTAACACTTGGTCATGTTACATATACTCCCCTCTCAAAATTGATAATTTGAGGGAAATTTTACATTTGATAAAATTATCATTTCAGTTCAGTTCTAGTACATTATTACTGCTTTTTTTCCTTTTTCTCTCTGCATTGAATTTTAACATTCTATTAGTGTGTTGCACTAGATTGAGTTCTTGGCTAGTGATATAATTTTTAGCTTACTAGTATTTTTTCAAGTTTCTCATATTCTAAGTCATTTAGTTACAATAGGTTTCACTTCTTAAACTAACAATTTCCTGTCTTACAATAATACATTTTTCTTTCTTACTACATATCTTTATTTTCGTGATAAGCTCTATGGTTCTTTCATTTTTTACCTCACAGGTTTTTTATTAATAATCCTTGATATATTACCCTATAATTCCCTAACATTTGTAGTGGGTTCGGAGTCAGAGGGGCTCTATTTGGCATCCATTCTCTGCCGTTCCTCAACTACACGTCCTCAGAATCAGAGGCATCCTCATCTCTGTCTGGGACAAAATAAAAATTGCACGTAGCAACAGTTGCACTATCACAACACATAAAATATAACATATCATTCATTTTTCAATAATATAACATATTCAATATAACATTCAAGGTATTAGAGGTTTCATTTGTATCACATTTCATTCTTTTATACTTTCTAACATACTTCCTTTTCACAGGTAATTATCCCTTTTCAGACTTGACATACTGGCTATGTTCTTTATTAGCCTTGTTGTTTACTTTTCTATACTAGTTGGTAATTTGTTTTGGTTCACCTGAGTATTCTTAAATTTACACACTTATATTGATCATCATACAATCATGCAGTTGTTTCTTAAATATAGAGTTCACAATATTTCACTCTTACAATAGTTTACAAGTTCTACTCTCATCAATAGTTTATAATTATCCTGAATTATCAGGGTTTACAGTATTCATCTACTAAACATTTTTGTTAGATATTCTCTGACATATCTTGTTGGTAAATACAATTAGGTACTCTTTCATCGTCTAATTAATATTTTTTATATTCCTTGATAACAGTAGTATTTTGACACTTATTTTTGTTATTTATTCATAGGCATTTTTCTCTATTATATCAGATAATAATCATTCAATAACATTTGAACAATATTTGATAATTAAATAACACCTTTCTTTCTCTTCACTCCACAATAATAATAGCCATCTTCTTTATAATTACTCACTTTGGTATTCTGCCTCTCTACTCCTTCAAATGATAGATTTCAAATCATTTATTCTGGATGGTTTTATATAAATTCTTTGGTTTTGTGAGGGGTATACTATATTTGACATTTAAATACAATATAATGATATAATAATAACACATGAGTAGATAATACTCCTTTCTCTTTTCTTCTTTCCATAATAAATATAGCCATCCTCTTTAATTACTCACTTTGGTATTCTGCCTCTCTACTCCTTCAAATGATAGATTTCAAATCATTTATTCTGGATGGTTTTATATATAATTCTTAGTTCTGCTTTAACATAGGAGTATTAGAGTAATTTTATATCACTATTTATGTACATTTTTGCTATATGATACTCTTTTGTTCTACACAATATAATAGATATCTTCCTTATCATTAGATTATTTGGTTTAAAATACACATTTTTCTATTATCTAATATGATAAATCTGGTTCTCATTTAATATATAACAGATAGTTTTGGTACACATACTTACACTACACACTCTTTTTATAACACAATATGGTAAACAGGCTGGCTATAGGTAATTGTACACTTTCAATACATTGGGTATAATAAATGATCCTCCTGATCATTAGTTTATTCCTTTTATGGTAGATACCTTTAACATTTCTTATACACTAAACACTCTTGTGGTAATCGTCATAAAATGATATAATTAGTCCTTTTATAATAATAATTACATTTATAGTTCATACGTTGGGGTTCTATTGGGCTTCTCCATTCTATTGGGTTCATTGGTTGGGACAATTACGTTTCACAGGTACCCTTTTTTATAGGTGTTTCTAGTACAACATGTTTGTGGTATTTGGCACCCTATAATAACATCTCATAACAAACTTCCTTACATATAGTATTTCTTTAACGATGCTTGGTTGTAGGTACCTTTGACCTTTTTATTTATTATATCGGTAAGTTCATACGTATTATTTTTATGGTCCTTTGTTATGGTATAAGGGCCTATGTACAGTACTAGTAGTTTTGGAGATACCTGCCTATCATACGGTTCTTCCATTTTGCGGCTACCAGATAGTCATCGGCTTCCCGTTTTCTCGCCTTCTTCTTCTCATCATCTTTGGTATCCATGTGTCCAGCAGTCCTCCTGGTCTTTGTTATTATTGATTTCCAGTACCTTTTCTAACTCTGGTTGATCGTCATTAGTTTTCTGGTTGGATTTTTCCATTGACTGGTCCCTCTTCTTCCGCAATTCTTTTATTTCTTGGGCGTACCCTTCAATGATCCGGTCCAGTTGTTCTTGATACCCTTTCCTTTTCTTGGAATGCCTTATTCTCCCTTTGGAAATATCTGCTTTAAGTATTTTATTGGTTATAGTCTTCTTTGTTGTAGCATATTTCTTCTCTTCGTCCATCTTCATGAAGCTCCTTCGATACTCCTTCCTATAGATTCCCTCTTTACTGTTGATGACTGGGAAATAAATCATATTAATTAGACCACTTCAAGTCATTTCGATTAATTCCTTTGTTACCCTAGTCTTCTTTGGGCGTATTATTCTTCTTATCTTCGCCTCCTTTTCTTCCGTTTTCTTAATTATTTTGTTCCTTTCTTCATGATTTTTAATTTTTAAATTCACTTGTTCGGTGTTTTTATTTCTGGGTAATTCTTTTGTCTCCACTTGATCATCACACATGGGCAGATTATTTTGTTCTAAGTCTTCATTCTCGGCTAAAAACTCTTCCGCTTCTTTAATTACCTGAGTTTTCTCTATACTTTCGGCATCGATCTCCTTATATTGAATATCTTCCTCGTTTCTGTCGAGCTCATTTTCAGATGATGATGTATTTGAGACCCCTTCATTCTCAGTTTGTTCGACCTCATCTTCAGGTTGCAATTCTTCTGTGGTTTCATCCTTGGGTACTTCTTCAGTTTCTGAGTTGTTGTCGTTTCGTAATTCTCCTCTTATGGTCTGACCCAATTCTTCCGTATATTTCTTATTCATTTCATCCATTTTCTTGCTAATCTCATTTAATGTGGTATTCAACTCTTCTTTTAAGGCTCTGCTGCTGTCGTCTATTTTATTGTTTAACGTGTCCATGGCTCTATTGGTATTGTCTATCTTTTTATTCAAGTCTTCTTTCAATAATTCTAATTTCTTATTATTGTCGTCTAACCTTGTATGTAGGTCTTCTTTCAGCGACTCTACATTTTTATTTAATAATTCATTATTTTTCTGGTTGTCGTCCATCTTCCGGTTGATCGTTTCCATATTTTTTAGACTATCTTCTCTTAAAGTTCAGTTGTCTTCCTTCATCGACTCGATGTTTTTATTGTTGTAGTCTAATTTGTTATTCAACCCTTCCATTACCTTCTTCATCCATTCCTGGAAGTCGGTCTCCCCTGGTTGTGTGGGCTTCTTGGGTTGTTTAGGTTGGTTGTCAACCCTCACTTCTACTTCTGGTTCTGCATGGGGTGTCTCTTCTGGTCGAGTTTCTATGTTATTAATTGTAATGACTTCCATTTCGGGTGTTGGTTGTGTCTCTGTATTTGGTTGTACCTCTCCTACTCGGCTGTCCTTGTATCTTGTGTCGTATTGATGCGTGTGTGGCATATTTGTTCTTTTGTGTTTGCCGGGCTGATTATAAATATAAAAAATATTTTTGTCTAATATTTTTTCAGCCTCACGTTGCTGGTCGCCAATTTGTAACGCACGTAGATCCGTTGTGTTTAAAACTGTGTTATAAATGTTTAATATTTGAATTAATAATGAATGCTAAGTGTGTTATGAGTTTACAATTGAAAGTTAAAGTTACAAGTTATGATGAATCGAAAAAATTATAATTGTCTTAAAAGAACTCCTTTAAATAAAATAAAAATAATTGCAGTAATGTTGTTTGAACTATAACGTTGCTTAATTCAATAAATAAAGCGTACTAGCTGGTCGCTTGATGAAGGTAGCCATCGCGTTGATTCTGGCAGCGAAACTCCTCCTCCAGGTTGACAGTCGTCTAAGTACGTAATGTCACGTCACATCTGGACAATAAAATTAATAAAATACACTTCCACGTACCTGGTCGTGATTCTGGAAGTTCGGAAGTTCACTTTTTATAAATCAATAAGCTGCCAAGACGGTTTACAAAACCAGCTTGCTTTACTTACAAGGTTAGGTTACCTTGTTTAATAATGGGCGCCACACAGGTTTATTTCGGGAAAATCCCGTGTAAAACCCATTAATAGAATCAAATAATTATTTAAAAAAAACTGAAATGGTGTTTATTGCCCTTATGGCAATTCAAATTCAACAACGTATGATCTCTACTAAAAGTTACTTTGATTGTTCTGAATTAATTATTTATTTACCTTTCGAAATAAATTAAGTCAACGTTATGCTGCTAATAACTGGGTTTTATTTGTACCCTTGATAATGAATTCAAACAAACATAATTAAGAAAATACATTGGTATACAATTGAAATTACTTCGTTCACTTACCCTACTGCGCTAGCTCAGAGCATAAACAACTTTTCTGGTTATGTCCAGATAAACTTTACTTTAAACATTAATTTTATTTATATCTCGGGCGTAAATTCTTTGAAACACAAGAAAGAATGCTCATGCCTACACAACAGTTAATTATTTTTTTTAAAACAATATTGACAAGTAAGGCCTTGTTGTTTACTAACAAAAAATCAAACCTATTTATAGGTTAGGCGTTCGTCACGCTCGCTTAATTATTCACAAAAGTTATATTAACCACTTACGACTAACATCATTCTTAAACAGGATTGACAAATCCACTAAATAAATTCAGTCATTGTGTAACACAGAAAATGTTTTGGTGTTATGCGTCAGTACAAATTTTGTTTCTAAAATATATCAGTGCACTCAGATTAATGGAATAAATTGTCACGATGTTACCTCTTTATTTTAATCTTTTAGATTAAAATTTAATTAAACACTCCAGTAGTCGGATTATAATGACCCTGGCTTTCCACTACACACGCACTGGAACAGAGAATATTTGTCCGCTTCTGATTAAAATGGACCTTTTATAATACTATTTAATTATTTTCTCCCGTTCGATATTTCCCGCACTAAATAAAATAAATTCTTCACATCGATGCACTGATTCTAGGTAGACTGTATTGTAGTTATTTGTTGTTGCCGAAATGGTTCAATGGACGCACTAATACATGATGCTAGAAGTTAATAAAAATTTTGATGGGACGAGCGACACCTTTCGCTCTCGATGATTGTCAGAAAAGTGGTAACGGTAAAACTCGCGCTCCCGTTATATACCCTCTGCTTTGATGAGGCTTAGGCGATTGTTTTATTTAGTAAGCTATTTGTTGATTGGCTCAACCAGACGTTACGAAAATGACGCATTGTCTTTCCAACGGTCATTAACCGACTTTCGGCTAAGATGATTGACAGTTGACGTTGTTGTTATTATTGACAAACAGAATTCTTACCTTCTATTTACAAATGATGCTAACGCATGTCACGCACTTATTATAGTTGCGATCGTGGTTGTATCGCTATCAAATTAAAGGATATTTTTTCCTCTTTAATTTGATATAGTTTGACACTGGTTTTATTTACACTTTCACTGACATTTCTTAATAAACAATGTTCAGATATATGGCTTCGCGCTGTCGTCTGCTAGCGATGCCGGCTACGATTCTCTCTTATCAATAAATTATTTGTGTTGCACATCGCGTTTTCACTTAAACGTCTGTGTCGGAATACTAATATATCCGTCTTTATACTTATTTAGTGAACATAATTATTAAATCTTAACTTACTGATGTAATACACTGCTATGAACTATCCTTACTTCCTAATTACATTTTGTTTATACTATTTTGCTCTATGCTATTCATTAATAATTTAGTTGTTACTTGTATAATACATTAATAATGCTTATTGCTACACTTGGTATAATGATTGTTCAGTGTGTGTTATTTACACTAGTAGTCCTTTCTACTTATCACCTTACTGACAATTGTTCGTTTTAGGCGTTGCCTAGGCATACCTTTTACATCGGGTTTATGCCTTAATAATGTTCATTAGTTACATTTGGTACATTGGTGAGGTAACTTACTTATATAAGGTTCCCTCTTACAATTATTTTTACTTCTTATGATTACATTTAAGATTGTAATACCGTTTCAATTTTATATTATGGCCATAGCTAATCTTAGTTATAGGCACTGATAGTTATTAGTCATTGTTGATTTATTCTCAGCCAAATACTGTTGCTGATATTATATTATTCGGGTCATTACTTAATTATTTTTTATTAACATGTGAAATTACATTCAAGTTATTCACTGACTCGCTTGACAGCTTAAAGTGAATTTAATTTGTCCATTAGTTTGTGTCAGTTATAGTATTGGTTGTAGTGTCAAGCAGTGTTTTGTTTACTGCTTCTTGGGGCACTTCTTCTTCTTTCTTCTTCGTTGGTTCTTCTCTTCTTTGCTACTTTCATCATCATATTATCTACTTACATTACCTTCATGTATTTATTAATTCTATGGGTATATGTCTAGGTTATGTAACACTTGGTCATGTTACAATATATACCAAACAAAACAACCTAAACAGAGGTACCATGTGCAGTACAAGTATATACAGTCAACAGACACTACTCAGTCACACTATGCAATCAACACACTATGCTTACAAATATTACATAACAAACAACAAACGGGGAGTCTAACTTAATAATGGTATTGCTTCACAAAATTAAACTATTAAACAGTTTTGTTGAAACTGGTACTAGAAAACAAACATTTCCCTCTATTATTAAAAATTAACTACACACACTATCTGTGGATTCAGTACCAGTATATACACAGAATAACTAGAATCCACCTCTTACCTGTCTGATATCAGCATGTGTGTGTGAAATTTGTTCTACTCTATTTATCTTGCCTTATATTTTACTGAAAATGAACTTAGGCATAATGAAACATGCAGCAAAGGTCAAGTGCTTGTCAAGAAAATCCAAGAAACAAAAATTGAATGTAGACCTACCAACAAAATAGTTCAGAAATTGCCAGTAGTAAATTAAGAATTGGTTGGTATACAGTTGAGTATAATACTCCAGAGTGAGCAAGTTTGGTGTTGGATTACAAAACCTGCACTATACCACTAATATCAAATTATATAAAATGTCAAGTGAGACAAATTTTTATTCCTTATTAATTTTTTGTTAAAATTTCATGACTTTACGTACATTGCTTTTCATGCATTAACTGCTGGGTATGTTGTTGCCCAGGCTTGTATCTGATGAATGATGGTATCTCAAAAAAACTGAAGACAAAGAAAGTAGAAATTCATATAAATCTATGAATTTTAAAAACTGAACCCTATTTTTATAAAGAGCAAGTAAATAAAATGTGTTTTTAAAAAGTAAATTATTTTTAATTTATCAACTGAAAATCAATCACTTAAACTAAACTGAAAATATATGTAATAGTATTTAATTGTATCTTAAAAACAGGTGGAAACTTAACACTATGTTCTTAATTAGGCCCAAGATGACTCAACATAACAAAAGGAATTGCAACAATTTCATGACAAATATTTTCGTTACACTTTTTAATGTTTTGTGTGGTTCAACTGAACACTCTTACTCTTCAAAACTGGGAGCCTAATAGCCCATTAAATGTCACTATGTTTGGAGATAACATGGTTTGGAAACAAGTTATGTACTACATGCATTGACTATCTAGTTCTGTGACTGGTTGTCCCTTCCTGTTGAAACTGTGTGTCAGCTTTCACTGCTATTTGAGAAGACAAAAACTTATTAATAGTTTAGTTGCATCACTCTAACATAATGGAAACAGAATTTCCGTTATAGTTCTTAAAGAGGTATGGACCAATTTATTATTCCAATTAGTATTGCATATAACAGAGTGAATTTAGCCCTGTGCAATTGTTTCTGAAGCATTTCCAGTTAATGTCTAGTACCTTGTTGGTTTAGATATTCACTCAGATGGAAATATGCTTAAGCACACATTAACCTATTTTGAATAATGTTATTGTCAAGATTTATGCCATTCAAGAATTTGCACCGAAAATTTGTACAGTTTACTTGATCAGCATCATTTATATCTTAAATTACTTCAATTTTTTTGGCTATATTTAAATTCTTATAAAGTATCCTTTGGATATTAGTATTTGAAAAGACAAATAAAACTGCAAGGCAACAGGCAGAACCTGTAGAATAGCAGCTATTGTATGGGCAATGTTTTTAGGCACACGTACAGTTCTATGTTTATCTGGATATAAATATTATTCCATATTTCTTTTTAGTGCACAATAATTAATGCTATGATTAGAAAATTCACTATCAGACATCCAGACATCAAACATACCTAAATGTTATTGGAGAAATCCAATGTACATAATTTCCTGATCATTGGTTCACTTTATTTTCCCAAAACTGTCTTGTCAAGCAAGTTACAGTAAAACAAACTGCAACTATTTTCTGTTGCACAAAAGGCAATATATAAGGCCTATTTATTAATATCACAAACCAATTTATTAAGGAAAACTGAATGTCTTAATTAACAAAATGATAAATATTTTGGTGTTACTCGTTTCTGGATATCAGAACTTGTTAAATGTTAATTTAAATATTTTATTTCTAAATTCTGTCACATACAATCTAGGTCACTTGCTAAGTTTAGGTAAGGTTATTAAATTTCATACTACCTGACGTTACAGATGATATAAATTGTTAACACTCTACCAATTTCTTATAGAATGTATGTGTCAAGTCACAATTTTAAAATGTGCCATTATTGTTAACAAACCCATTAGTCCAAAACAGCCCATGAAGCAGATTCACACGCACACTCTAGTCTCAAATATCTATATTCTTTCCGTTCTTAGTTCAATCCTGATGTAAACAAATCAACGTGGCAAATCTGAAAACAAGTGGTCAGGGGCCTTGACACTGTTCACACAATAATGTGTTACAGGCATGTGGTGAATGTCTATATAGTCATGCGAGAGTTATCTTGACACTTAAATTGGGGCACATCATTTAAGACTTCCTGCTTATCACTGTATTCTGAATTGTACTGAATTAACATGGAGCAAGTTGAAAGGATATGTTGCCCATCACAACACAACATTAGCTACTTGATATAAAATAATTTATTGATAAGGCGGTAAATGAAACAACAGAGGACAAACGGAGTCATTGTATACAGCATATAATCAAGGAAGATGATAAGCTACTGCAACTGGCCCACATTACCAACGTTGTTGTGGACAATGAACAATCTTATCATTAATAATGCTGATTCAAGTAATGATGCAAGTATCCACACAGGTATGGAAGGGACTGAATTGCTCTCTGACAGCAACTGATAGTATCCAGTACACTAGTAATTATCACAGCACCTATTTTCGTTTTAAACTTTACTTTTTTGTTGCTATTTTTAAACAATGAATAAAAAATGCTATTAACTAGTGTTATAAAATATTTCACTGTCAGTCTAACAGTCACATAAATTTTACTTTGTCAGGACAAATTATTACAATTTACATGTGTTTATATGTACCCTGTCTGTCAGAGTGATACGCCTTTAATTCTAGCAGCAAATAGTGTTTCAGATGTGCCATGCCTGTTTGTTTACACTAAGATTATACTCTGATTAACGAAAGAAAGTGACTGGCGGAGCGGCCGCGCGGCGACCGAGTTTGTAGTAAAAACATTCCACTTAATAACCTCGTGGAAACGTAAAATACAGGGCTAGAAATGTCTAATGAACTGTATTTTAATCATCAATTAAAGACGTTTTTAACAAACTTTTCTAATTTTTTAAATCTTTTTTCAATTAATTTACATTGAGGGTTAAATAAAAAAATACACAAATTTGAATTACAAATTTAGGGTTTATCATTTTTATTACGTAAGAACTCAGAGGTTAAGCATCGGAAAAACATTTCTTGTAGACAAATGGTAGTCCACCTTCTTTAGTACAATATGTCAAAAATTGAGATTCCTAAGATTAAAACTAACGACGTTATTAATTTTTTTCTAATGTCCTGTTAACTCAGTTGTTAAAAGTTGTACATGAATGAGATTTGCGTGACGCTCTCTTTAGATAACTAAGTGTAGAAGACATATACAACTTACACCTTGTATGTGATAGGATTAATACAATGGATTAATATATAAAGTGAATTTCACAGAGAGCAGTGCGTGGCGCTCTGCGGCGGAAGTACAGTCAGAACCTAGTGGACCCATTTTATTCGCGCGCGCTACCGTCAACCCCAGCATAGTGGACCACACCAAAAAAGGTATTATCGATGCATGGAATAATGAAGGACTAATGGAAGAAGCTGTGGAGGAAATGATTATATCCGTGGGAGACAGTAGTAGCTCCGAGGATGATAATTGTTCAGAAGATGATAATAGTGATGACGATCCAATGGAGGGTATCAGAGAACTTTCGTTTGAAGACTACTAACTCACAGCTATAAGTGTTTTACTAAGTGTTTTTTATAGAGTGTTTTAATAGTATATTTTTATGATTTATACGCATATTTTATGAGCGGATTCCATAAAAGCTGAAGAACACTACAATACTTGTAAGTACCGTACTGTCTTTATTATTTATTTGTCAATGCTAATAACAAGTAATTTACTAATTGTTTTTACATTTCAATACATTATAACAGTAAAATACTGTTATAATTATGCAATATCTGGTAAACCGAGCTTTGCTCGGTAGTTTTAAACTGTAAACTGTATTTCATAGTTAAATAATTAGTTGTTGAGAAATTCGAATGGCATTAACAATTTCCCAGTAATTACATTGCACTTCAATTAGTAGTATTAAAGCTGATCACAAAACAAAAACAGTTTATTAACAAGAAAACAATAAATACCGTACCGAAAAAGAGTGATAAACAATCATTCAAGACACTCCATCTGTTATAAAAAGCATGTAATTCAACTAAACCACAAAAGTCTGGTCAGATGTAAGTTTTTGACAGATCTCCAGGTAGATAGATTAGATTAAATAAGTAGACAGATAACTAAAATCTCTGTATATACTTATGAGAGGTTGGTGACTCATAGCAAGTTGGCTATGTGTCAATGTGTGAGCCATGAGCGTATTCACCACTTTCTTTGGGCTGTTACTGTACCTTGACTCGATCGCGCGCAGTTGAGTGATGTTAGTTCTAATTTTCCTATATTAACTGATTGCGGTTATATTTCGTAATATTTGAAGGTTACATACCTCGACTGTTACTGTACCTTGACTCGATCGCGCGCAGTTGAGTGATGTTAGTTCTAATTTTCCTATATTAACTGATTGCGGTTATATTTCGTAATATTTGAAGGTTACATACCACTTTGTATTGATGAATACAATTTTGTTATGCTTATTGTTGAAAAAACTCAATGAAAAAAATTATTAATAACGGAGTTAACAGTACATTTGGAAAAAATTAATAACGTCATCGTTAATATTATTCGTAGGAATCTCAATTTTTGATATATTGTGCTAAAGAAGGTGGACTACCATTTGTCTACAAGAAATGTTTTTCCGATGCTTCACCTCTGAGTTCTTACGTAATAAAAATGATAAACCCTAAATTTGTAATTCAAATTCGTGTATTTTTTTATTTAACTCTCAATGTAAATTAATTGAAAAAAGATTTAAAAAATTAGAAAAGTTTGTTAAAAACGTCTTTAATTGATGATTAAAATACAGTTCATTAGACATTTCTAGCCCTGTATTTTACGTTTCCACGAGGTTTTAAGTGGAATGTTTTTACTACAAACTCGGTCGCCGTGCGGCCGCTCCGCCAGTCACTTTCTTTCGTTAATCAGGGTATAAGCTGAGAACGAAAACAGTGTAGATAGCTTCTGAGATATAACAGTTTTAGGTACCGGTACGTACTGTTGTTTATAATTTAACCTACCCTATATAATATAATGATGATGATAGGTTTAGTATGCAATTTAATCCATTTGTCTTCTCCTGAGAAATATAGGGCATGAGTCAAAATGGTGTGATGGGTACAGGAAAACATTCCATGGCACAGGACTTTTAGAAGTAATAGTTAATTTACAAGGATTTTGGCCATGAGACCTAGAACATCTATAAGAATATATAGCCATTACTGTTTCATATTGCAACATATGCTAAATGTTGGTACATAATAAATTTAGGATTAGGGTTTATTCGATAAAAGTTAAACAAGAGTACTTTCCCACTTAGTCATTATAAAACACTATTATACAAATGAAAACTTCACAGAATGCTCAATCACAAAAACTGCTCTAAACAGACAAACTGAAACCATACAGTATTAAAAGCATTCAATACTTCACTAAATGCTCGCTCATAATGACCACTCAAAATTGACAAAATGAAACTACACTAGATAATACGTCACCTATTCTAAGCAAATTTCTCTGAATCAACTCTTAGCAACACAAATATGAATATATGTGTTAATGGGGATTTATGTATGTTATATATAAATAGGTCTAAATATAACAGGTATGATAACAGCTTGTGACGGGGTTTTGAAGACTGCGAGTCATCTTAAAATGGTAATACTCAAAGGATGTTTTCCGTTTACTGCACATCAAAATTGTTGGCCTATACTGGAGTTTACTGCATAAAGCTAATGGTTATTTTTAGTGCCATCATATTTTTTATAGAGTTTTACTGTTGTTAAATGGATAATTCTAAAGAAACTGTCACAACACAAGAAATATTGTAACTTCGAATTATCCAAATTTATGGGTAAAAAGTTCGACTTAGCTATAAAATTTTAACACTAGTCTGATTAGGAAATTCAAAGGAGAAAACTATTTCTTTGAATTAACTAAACTATTTCTTTGGTTATTATTTGAATTTCAATTAACTACATTTCTATTAATCATACTTCAATGTATAAACTTTTTCAAGTATTATCATATTTTAACTTTCTATCAAACATAAAAATAATAATGTACATTGAAAGTAACAAAATTCTCACCTTTACTATTTGAACTCCCAGTTCCTCATCATCTGGATTAGTAAATTCATTGAAGCAAAACTCCTCAACTTCTTGCCAGTTGACACCACGGCTAGCCAAATGTTTTTCTGCGAGTGTAAGCCACAACTGAAATAAAATATGTTAGCGTAATCTTCTGAATATAAATTTAGAAACACACACACACACACACACATGCGCGTGCGTGCCCGCGCGTGCATATATATTATCTACACTGTAATGTGACAGTCTGAACACCAGGAGTATGAAAGATGCTAACTTAAGGCTATAAATAAATCTTGGCCATGGTGAAGTAAATGGCTAAAGGCCCAACTGTTCATAGTAGTATTAGGGACTTGGAGATAGGTGTACTATAAAGACCATTATAAAATTCAATGTGAAGATTAAATCATGTCCTGTGTAATGTAAATTCAGTGCACGAGATAGAAGCATTTTATAGATACATTATTGATAAATAAAAATACATTATTTCAAGCAATACTGCAAAGAACAAAGACCATTTATTTTAAAAAAACACATTTACAGGACCTATCTGTTGCAAACATAACACCAAACTTAGATTTAAACATTTTTCTTGCCTCCAGAAACGGTTAAGACTATAAAATAGGTTAATTACCTTCTGTCAACGTTTCTTAAAATCCTTTTCGGGATAACTCGAGTTTCGACACCAATGGTGTCATCATCAGATCGGATATGAATTAGGTCAAAACATTATTGATGTATATACATCTCGTCAGATATTAAAAAATTAAAAACAACACATACATTACACAAATAATAAATAAAATATATCATAACAAAACAACAATACAACAACGAAATATAAAAACACGCGGCCGCAAACGAACCTGCACAGGACTCAGTCTTACCGTGGGGACGTTCCTGTGCAGGTTCTTTTGCGGCCGCGTGTTTTTATATTTCGTTGTTGTATTGTTGTTTTGTTATGATATATTTTATTTATTATTTGTGTAATGTATGTGTTGTTTTTAATTTTTTAATATCTGACGAGATGTATATACATCAATAATGTTTTGACCTAATTCATATCCGATCTGATGATGACACCATTGGTGTCGAAACTCGAGTTATCCCGAAAAGGATTTTAAGAAACGTTGACAGAAGGTAATTAACCTATTTTATAGACCAAACTTAGAGTTCGGAATGCCGTTTAATAGTGCTCCATTGTATGTCTGCTGCAACAAAATGTGCAGCCAACCACACATTTGCAAACCCCATAGTGTGATGTTGAGGGCCTTATAGTGCCCATTTTATAAAAAAATGTTTGATTCATTTCATGTGGAAAGATGAGTAGACTAATTTAATAATATTTGCTGCAGATTTTACAGACACACATTCATTAAGATGAAGTTAAAAAAAAAAATCATTTAACACTTTCAGCATCTGCGGAATACATCACAAAATTTGTGAGAGATTCACGGTATTGTTGGTTTTATTTGTGTTGTGATTAAAGATCATCTTTATTATTTAATGGCTTTATTAAATTTTAGATATCTATTAATGTAACCCTCATGTTTCCACATTTACCTTCTTGACTGCAACAAAAAAAATAGCAACTAATGAGCTATTTTCCTTTTACTTGTTTGCAGTTTCATTCACAAAAATCTAAAACCCTACCAGAAGCTAAAACACCTCCAGAACCCCCTCCCCCAGACGGGAATCTTGCTTTTGCCCCTGCAAAAGTTATTAATACTTGCAATAATTAATATTTATTTTATATTGTTAATTTTTTTAGAGAGTAAACTATGTATAACATCAATTAGAGTTTACTAGAATCAGACATTAGCTTTAGGGAAGCATGTAGCTTGGTAGACTATTCCAAAAGAAGGAAGTAAATTATTTCTGCATGTTCTAGAACAATTTAAATTAATGAAGCTATAGAATTGCTAGTGTCATAACTGTATCAGCGTACAAGATGTACAGTGATAACCAGTCTCATATGAAAGAAGCAGGTGTATGCAACCAGCATTTAAACCATTTGAGGTTTAGGATGTGTGCAGACTTTTGTAATCAGCCTGAGGACCCATAAACGATCCAGTAGGTGTAAAAGTCCAAGCAGTAAATTTTTATACATATAAGATCAATCAATCATTTGCTTAATTCACTGATGGCACTATTCAGTAAAGAACTTTCTTTGTTCAATTTTTTATTCAAAGGACTGTAGTTTTGTTGAATTTTAAATGAACTGAAAGAAAATAATTCTTTTCATTTAATTTCACTTATACAAAGAGACCAGTTGTGTTGCTATTCATAAATGATAGAGAAGAACATACCAAGACGTGTGTGTGTGTGTGTGTGTGTGTGTGTGTGTGTGTGTGGTATGAAGTAGGCCTACCAAAAATAAATTTCTGTCCCATGTTATTAGTTCTTGAAAATGTTTTACTTTATAGTACTGAGGTAGCAATAGGACTAGTAGTTATTGGCCATTACCATCACATGGTGGTGCCAAATTCAAAAGATAAAAATCTTGACCATGATAATTGAGTCTGTTAATAGCAACACACCTTCTCAGCATTCCAGATGAACTGATAATCATATAAATGCTAATATAAGATTTGAACCTATCACATTTTGTAGCTTCCTGAGTTCTAAACCCCAATAATAACAAATAGTAAATAAAAGAGAATTTACTCTTTTTCCTCACGAACTACTAATAAACTTTTGTTTAGTTTGTACCCCATTTCTGCCTAAATTTTATGCATTTTAGTTAATTGATTACATATTATTTCTTGTCATAAATTCACAAATGTAAAAATTTTCTACTGCATGCTTCTATCAAATCTATCAAAAAACAAAGAAATGAAGATTAGTATTGTTATTATGAGCTTCACATGAATACAATAAATTTCAACAAGTTTACTCATGTACACACACATAAAACACTGTTGATCCCTTGTATATATACTAATTTAATTTTGCAAACCTAGAACAGCTGAAAATAGTGTAATTAACCTAAATATCTTAGTAATTAAAAACAGTGTAAATATACATTGTATGAATTTTGGTAAAAACATGGTTTCTGTAATAGTAATAATAATAATAAACATATTTGAAAATAGGAACAAAAATGTCTGTTTTTTTTTTATTTTATAAAAATTAGCTAAAAAAATGATTTCTTTTCTGCTGAATATAATTTATTTTCAAGATGTTCCCTTTAATTCAAAACTATACACTTTTGAGACTTCTGTTTGCATGTGTCCTTATTTACAAGCCATTAATGCTTAGTGTGGGAAGTAACTAACTTCCAAATTCAAACAAATTTCTAACAATGAAAATTAGAAAATGTCCAGTGTGAGTTCTTATGTTTTTAGATTAACCAAGAGCCTGATTACTTCATACTTTATTCTATATTTAAGTCTCTCTATCTCCCCCCCCCCCACACACACACACACTGTAGCCTCAAAATTTGGTACAAGTTTACACACATTTATATAATATATTTATTTACAGCTTCATAGTGTGTGTGTGTGTGTGTGTGTGTGTGTGTGTGTGTGTGTGTGTGTGTGTGCGCGCGCGTGCGTTAAGTACATTATTAGTTCAAACAGGATGAGCTGATACCTTGCAAGTGTTGTTATACAGTAAAATTCTTAATGTTAGACGATACAAACTTCCTGTGCATGAAAACAGTTTTTCTAAGAAATAAATTTATAGTAAAACACACACACACACGCACGCGCACACACACACACACACACACACACACACACACACAAGTCAGTGCAACAAAAGATGAAGCTTGGTTTAACATTTTATATACTGCAAAAACCAATCTTAATAAAGATTATTGGATTTCGTTGTCCATGACGTGTCCATTACTTAACTAAATACCACTATTACATTAACAACTCGGAACACAAAGTTTTTTATAAGTAAAAACAAAGTTTTACCTTACAGCCTGAACTGGTTTTCGCCTTAAAAAGGCTTCTTCAGAGGCTGCCGCTGGTAGCGCTGTCCGTCCTGTTGTGGGCGACGGAATCGAATTTCAAAAGATCGATACTGTGTGTGGGGTGAGATATGTTCGAATAATGCGTGAGATTTGAATTGTGTCTGTTAGTTTAGGATGTCATTTTTATTTGTTTTCGTGTGTTTGTATATTTCCAATTGTTCTAGAGTGTCTAGTTTTCGGCTTTTTGTTGTACGTGTAGAATGTTAATGTTATTGTCGATGTTTTTATATGTGTTGTTTGCTTCAATGAGGTGGTTTGCAAAGGTGGATTCTGTAGTGGAGTGGAGTGCCTTTGGGTGTTCAATGTATCTCTGTTTGAAGCTACGTCCTGTCTGGCCAATGTAGAATTTGTTGCAATTTGAGCAATTTAGCTTGTAAACACCAGGTAAACATCATGGTTCTGAAGGCAGCTAGTTGTATTAGTTGGCACTAATACACAACTCCTCCAATCACCCAATACAACACAAACTAGCTGCCTTCAGAACCATGATACATAGACTTAACAACATCCCCTTAGATGAAAAAGACTACAAAGACGAACTAAACATGATAAAATATCTAGCAGAATCTAACGGATATGATAGAACAATAGTCAGTAAACTCCTACACAAAACACAAAACAAACAACAGACAAAGACAGAAAACAACAAATTCATAACACTAACATACATCAACAAACAAACTGAAAAAATAGCCCACAAATTCAAAAAAGCAGGATACAGAATCGCTTACAAAACTACTAACAAAACAGAACACACACTATCAAAACACACACACAAAGCACAAAACAAATTCGATCTATCCGGTGTTTACAAGCTAAATTGCTCAAATTGCAACAAATTCTACATTGGCCAGACAGGACGTAGCTTCAAACAGAGATACATTGAACACCCAAAGGCACTCCACTCCACTACAGAATCCACCTTTGCAAACCACCTCATTGAAGCAAACAACACGTATAAAAACATCGACAATAACATGAACATTCTACACGTACAACAAAAAGCCGAAAACTAGACACTCTAGAACAATTGGAAATATACAAACACTCGAAAACAAATAAAAACTACATCCTAAACTAACAGACACAATTCAAATCGCACGCATTATTCGAACATATTTCACCCCACACACACACCATCGATCTTTTGAAATTCGATTCCGTCGCCCACAACAGGATGGACAGCGCTACCAGCGGCAGCCTCTGAAGAAGCCTTTTAAAGGCGAAAACCGGTTCAGGCTGTAAGGTAAAACTTTAGGTTTTTACTTATAAAAAACTTTGTGTTCCGAGTTGTTAATGTAATAGTGGTATTTACTTAATAAAGATGTAAAATAATTGTCATAATCAGGATTTTACTATTGATAAGGTTATAATTTTGTTAAAATAAACTGTGATTATTTTTCTGTTTATAGATGAATGAAGAAAAGGAACAGTTTATTGACATTTATTGTGGCAAGTGTGTTTGAGTGAGTGTTGTAAGACAACCTGAGAAGAAAAAGGTTGAAAAGCTATACAGTTATTAAACAAGGGTGTTAGGAACTCAGTTAGTTCATAAAAGACTACCTGAAACAGCACACACAAGACCCCTACCTGAAACAAATCAGACCATCAGCCCCTATTCTCCAAACACTTCCCAAAATCGATAAAAAAGATATTCCAATCTGTCCCATAATCAACTACCAGAATGCCTCTGCATACAGATTTGCTAAACATTGAGAAACTCTTTACACACACACACACACACACACACACACACACACACACACACACACACACACACACACACACACACACACACACACACACACACACACACACACACACACACACACACACACACACACACACACACTTATTTTAGACAATGACATTACAATAAAAATAAAACAACATACATACTGTAAAAAAATATAACAAAAATAAAAGACATACATATCCGCAACAATGCCACATTTGTCTCTTTTGACATAAAAAAAATCTATATACAAACATTCCTGTCTCTGAAACAATCACTATCCTACATGCTCAAGTAGAACAACACATTAGGTGAACTAATTACAGAAATAACTGAGACTCACAACATAATCACAAAACCAAATGACTTCATCTATAACAAAAAATTGTACACATAGAATGATGGCCTACCCTTGGGTTACCCATATCTAGCATGCTATCCTAAGTCTTTCTGCAATGCTTAGAAAAAACAAGAATCCTTGTAAACACTGACAGACACTCACATTATATTGACATAGGTATGTTGATGACATCATACTACTATACAAATGAAACGCAAGACAATTTGAACAGCTAGTAATCCACATCAACAAATAACACTAAAACATAATTTTCTCTGCTGAATATGAAAGCAATAGTAGCATAGATGTTATAGAACATAATCATTACAAAACTAGAGCATAGACACAAATTCAGTATATATACAGAAAACCCACCACAACTGACAAACTGATTCATAACACCTCCAATCGACCCATGCGACACGAACTATCAGTTTCCAGATCCATAGTACACAGACTAAACAGCATTCCACTATAACAGCAAGACTATCAGGATGAATGAAATACAATTAAACATTTAGCAGAAGCCAACGGATTCAATGGAACAATAATTTATGAACTCCTACCCAAAACCCGAAACAAACAACAGACAAAGATAGAAAATAACAAATTCATAACACTTACATACATCAATAACCAGCTGAAAAATAGCCCACAAAATTTAAAAAAAAAAACAGAGTACAGCAATGTATACAGAATCACAAACAAAACAGAACACATACTGTCAAAAAACACACACAAATGGCTAAACAAATTTGATTTGTCTGGAATTTACAAAAATTAAACTGCTCAGAATATAACAAATTCTACATAGGCTAGACAGGATGCAGCTTCAAACAAAGGTACATTGAACACATAAAGGCATTACATTCCACTACCAAATCCACCTTTGCAAACCATCTTACTGATGCAGACCACACATGTACAAACATCAATGACAACATGGAAGTTGTACATATAATACACGAAAGGCCAAAATTTAGACTTAAACAACTGGAAATATACAAAAACACATGGAAACAACATCCTAAACGAACAGAGACAATTTAAATAACCATACTATTTGAACCATACTAGACTTAAACAACTGGAAATATACAAAAACACATGGAAACAACATCCTAAACAAACAGAGACAATTTAAATAACGCACTATTTGGACACATTACACATCACACACAACAACAAGAACAATCTTTTGAATGACGGCACTGTCATCAAAATGGAAGGGACAGAATTCCTAACACCAGCCTCTGATGCAATGAGAGCGAAAGCTAATTCATGCTATAAGGAACAAATTTTTAACTACAATACTTGTGTTCCACACTGGAATTGTATATTTTAATTCTAAATTATACTCAGACATTTTGTGGACAACAGAATTCCAAAATTTTGTTAATTACTGAGATTTTAAAAATCAACAAAGCCAATGTAACCTACAGTATCACAACAGATACTTTATGTAATAATTAAGTGAGGATAATATGCAAATAAGAACAAAAACTAAACACTTTTTTAACGAATCAAAATGTAAAGCTTGGACTATTTCTCTAAACACATTACTGTTGTTGTCAAATTATACTACAGTAATTTGGCAAAATAAACTGTTTGTAATTTTAAAGCTTGCCTGTAATGTTAGCCAGTAAAATGTTTTATATAATGGAATCATCTATATATATAAAAGAGAAATACCACTGACTCACTGATTCATCACGAAATCTCCGAAACTATAACACCTAGAAACTTGAAATTTGGCATGTAGGTTCCTTATGTGATGTAGGTATCCACTAAGAAGGGATTTTTGGAAATTCGACCTTTAAAGGGGGAAAAAGGGGGGGAAAGTTTGCCTGCCTAACTGACATAGAATCAACGTAGAGCAAAAACTACTGAATGGATATCAATGAAACTTTGAACATAGCTTCATCATAGGTCTTAGGTGCTCACTAAGAAACGGTTTTAAAAACTTTCACTCCTAAGGGGCAAACCCCCCCTATTTTATGTATGTATCTATGTATGTATGTTCCACATCTCCTCCTAAACCACTGGACCGATTTCAACCAAACTTGGCACAAATATTTTACGCGACGGGAGAACCAACATAGGTGAGGTGCTTTTTTCGATGGGGTCCTTTGGGGGTTCTTTGGGGTCTTCCACATCTCCTCCTAAACCACTGGACCGATTTCAACCAAACTTGGCACAAATATTTTACGCAATGGGAGAACCAACATAGGATAGGTGTTTTTTCGATGGGGTCCTTTGGGGGTTCTTTGGGGTCTTCCACATCTCCTCCTAAACCACTGGACCGATTTCAACCAAACTTAGCACAAATATTTTACGTGACGGGAGAACCAACATAGGATAGGTGTTTTTTCGATGGGGTCCTTTGGGGTCTTCCACATCTCCTCCTAAACCACTGGACCGATTTCAACCAAACTTGGCACAAATATTTTACGCAACGGGAGAACCAACATAGGATAGGTGTTTTCTTCGATGGGGTCCTTTGGGGTCTTCCACATCTCCTCCTAAACCACTGGACCGATTTCAACCAAACTTGGCACAAATATTTTACTCAATGGGAGAACCAACATAGGGGAGGTGTTTTTTCGATACGATCCTTCGGGGGGGGGGTCCTTTGGGGTCTTCCACATCTCCTCCTAAACCACTGGACCGATTTCAACCAAACTTGGCACAAATATTTTACGCAACGGGAGAACCAACATAGGACAAGTGTTTTTTCAATACGATCCTTTGGGGGGTCCTCTGGGTCTTAAAAACTATTAGATCTGGTTACTATGGCAACCCAATAGAATAGATTCTGGTTACCATAGCATCGGTGGACGTCTCCCGCGTAGGAAATAGCGCGGGAGTCGTCCGACGGGCCTTCCCTGGAGTTCATCCACGGAACCCGGGGAGTCTTAGGTCGGATCCCGCAAAAGACGGCGGGGCCAGAGTCCACGGTTCTTATAAATAAAGATATAGGTTATGATATCAAAGGTGGTGTATGCATCTTAAGAAACTTCTTAATAGTGTGTGAATTCAGAGTTGTTTCAGTTTTAATTTAAAAGTGGATAAGTTAAGATCGAAGTAAGTTATAAGCGAGTATAAAAAACAAAGTTTTGATAGCAAATGTACTCAGATCATAGTGTTCAGACAATATAAATGCACTTGCTTCAGTTTGAATTTAAAAATTGATAAGCTGAAATCTATAGAGGTATTGTATTGTTAGAATAAGTTTACGAGACACTAATTTAACAAATGCCTTATTTCAACATTAACACAATGAATTATAAAAGACAGTAAATATGCAGCGCGTGCAAGTACTGTAGACATTTTATTGAAAACTAATTTAGCTGTTCGCCCTCTCCCAGAGTTAGAAATCGAGCAGGAGCATCACGCGCAACAGAATTCTTCTCCAGATATAAGAATACAGTTTATGACATGTTCTTAAACAGGTGCGCTACAGAGTATTCCTCCAGTGAGAATGCGAACGTAACAATATAAGGAAGATTATACAATATACAAGTAATATAACGTTAGAACAAGAATAGGTGCCTATGAGCCTATGAATAAATTATGAACCCAAGCAACGCTGGGTAAATCGGCTAGATATAGATATCTATATAAGCCAAACACCACTGACTGACTCACTGATCACGATATCTCTGAAACCACTGAATGGATATCAATGAAACTTTGAACGCAGCTTCATCATAGGTCTTAGGTGCTCACTAAGAAACGGTTTTAAAAACTTTCACTCCTAAGGGGCGAAAAACCAAATAATGAAATTTATCGCGGGAATTGCATACTTTGTAAATGAAGTGGTTGACATCTCAGTTTATTGGAAACCCCGAATACATTTAGTTCTGAGTTTTTATCATTGTTTTAAATTGAAAAACTTCGTTGTTTGCAGGTTCTTACAGTCGAGAAAATTTCGAAGTTCAATTAATTAATAAATGTATGTCCTTTTTTTTCTCGGAAACGGCTCTAACGATTTTCTCGAAATAAATAATAAATAGCTGTTGCTATGAATGTAAATAAACAAACTAAGAGTTGAGAATTTGTACAATCTATCTAATGCTATACTATTAAGCGAGCAATAATTGTACAATTACGTACAACGTGAAACTCAGTAGCGAAGCACGGGTATTTTGCTAGTATAGAATACAACAGTGGTTATTTACTTTATACATAAATAAAACAAATATTCACTTTTACTTTACAAACACAAACACAAACAGCAAGGCCCACATTTTTATTCAATTTCTCTTTTCAACCACAGTAGGTTAAAAAAAACGTGGTAATAAGCACCTCATATAATGCATTGTTTTATACTACCTAGAATGCAGTTCTTGAAAACTGTGACCAGTAGCTACAAATTTATTACTAAATGTGTTATTAGTGGAAGAATATACATTTTCTTACTTACCCCTTATTATTAGTTCTGAAACTGTAAATGAAAAAGACAAATGTGAAATACTTATTCAGACATCACAAGCTGAAATGAACTATAAAGTTCACCTATATAGAATTTTATTGCAAGCTATTAAAGTTTTTAAAACAGAGTAATTTAGAGACTAATTACATGATTTAATTCCATAAGCTGTACCCCTACATCATCACTCTCTCCATAGTTTATAGATATATCCGATATCTGTTTGTTACTGTCTCTATCAGATTCAAATTAATTTTCACCGGTAATTTTCATAGTCAGTGATACGACAGCAGAGGCTACATCTTTTCGAAACCTTAGTTTATTATTTTTTTCTGTTTGTTTTACAAACAGAATGTTTTATTTCTGTTTGCTACATTTCATTGTATATGTGCCCATATTAATTCAGTTGGATTCACTGACAGTGGTAGTCAGAGGCTGTTCTATCTGGTCCAGAGGCCATAAGGCCACTAAAAACATTTTCTCTTATTAAAGTATACATTCCATGAGTTACTAGAGAGGAAATCAAACCATGGCAATGGCAGGACAGTGCAGGACAGGATAACAATGGCATAGACAAAAACACACTTTGGTCAAAAAGCTAGTTGCTTATAAGAAAGTTACTGAAATGATAATGTATTTTACCTGAACAGTTTAAAGTCAGATTACTTAACAAAACTACAGTTAACACAATAAAATGTGTAAACACATTAACACTTAAAATGTATTAACAACTTTTAATTGACATCTTATGACAATTTATTTCAACATGTACATTAAGAGTACTAGTACAAAAATGATGAATGTAACTATGTTTTTTTCTGAATACTCACAGTCCTCCTAAACTGAACAGGTATCCCTTCTGGTAATCGTGCAACCATTCTCATACCATTTTGCCACTGAGCAAAACCAGATTCTCCAGGACTAGGTGATAAAGAGAATTTTGTATGTGTGTCTTCGCCTAGAATTGACATTACATTTTAATACATTTTTAATCACTTTAAGTATGTCATATTTGGAAAAGTTGTAAATTCTCTTATTACCTAATAAAGATATAAATTATATGCCACAAATTAATATTAAATATTATTTAGATTTGTTAGTAATCAAAACATTATAATAGTAAATTGGTTAGCAAGTGAACAATGATAATTAATTTACTGAAAGATAAGTATTATGTTAAAACAAAACATTATAGCATTTAAAAAACATTATAGTATTATAAAATTAATTTGTAATAAAAGTACATTACAAAAGGATACATTTATTAAAATAAATATACATTTTGTATTCTGCCCACACACACACAAGGTGTGTGTGTGTGTGTGTGTGTGTGTTATTCAGCCCTTTAAACAGAATAAAAAATTGCACAAAATTCTCAGAATATAACCTACAGTATTTTACATTTACACCTGACTAATGCTGTTTGCATTGGCAGCATTTCTTATATTGAATATTTCATGGTTTCAAAGTAACTTATTAGTCTGTGAAGTTGTTATACATTAGTTCACTAAAACTTAAATAATACAAAAGCATGATTAATATTAAAATTTGTCAACACGTTGTGATAGTTGCTTACTATCAAAGCACCACGAACTCAAAAGATTTGTCAGGGCAAGTCTTGAATAGGAATATAATGTTCCTTCAAAAAATAAACAGGTTTACACATAATCATATGCCACCATGCTCTAGCGATCAAAAATATTTTCTAGGTAGGCAGAATTTCCCCACTCTAGTACAATGGCTTGTACTACATAAAAATGCATGTATCGTTTATATAAGGGTGAGTGCCTCATCATTGCCAAACTATACTACAAGGCCTTGGAAACTCTGCTACTTGGCTGAATGTTCAGTTTAAAAACCCCAACAAAAAATGTTATATTTTAGTTTTGCAAAACACTTGTACCAGTGTAAACATTAATATAAAGACATTATGTCACAGTATGCAAATACAGAAGTATATACATTTATATGCATACAATTTGTGAAAAAATATCTTATATGAAACTCAAGAGTTTTATTGTGTTGAGATGTACAGCCTTGAATCCACACACAATACATGTAACTTTCCCTTGTGGTGTAACAGTAATCACGAGAGAAATGAAAAATATAGTAATTCCCCGACTTTCAAGATCTCGGAGTTATCGGTTCTTCATCTACCGTCCCACTTTATCCTCCACCTCTTGGATCATTCCACCATCATTTGTTACTGTCATATAGTACAGTACATGACTTGAATAAATACGGATGTTTTGCACTAAATCTATACATGATTACATTTACGTATTACAGTTACATGTTGTGTGTGTGTGTGTGTGTGTGTGTGTGTGTGTGTGTGTGTGTGTGTGTGTGTGTGTGTGTGTGTGTGTGTGTGTGTGTGTGTGTGTGTGTGATAACTATGTCATCTAAACGAAGTAAAACTGATTCTCCTGCACCTAGTAAGAAAAGGAAAACGTTAACTCTGGAATGTACACTTAACTAAGGATTTTGATGCCCAAATTAAAATTTGAGAATTAGCAAAGAAGTTTGAGGTGCCGGAATCCACAGTAAGAACAATCATAAATGATAAAGAAAGAATTCTCGTAACTGTGAAGAATGCCCAATACTTGAACTCAAGCATAATTCGTGTCATGGTATTATTCCTGAGATGGAAACAATGCTGAAATTATGGTATGATAATCAAGTAAGAATGAAGAATTGTTCAATCGATCAGAAAACCATGTTATCAAGCTAAACTGATTTTTGAGAGGTTGAAAGAAGAAGCTGGGGAGACAGTCAAAGATGAAAACTTTGTAGCCAGTAACGGTTGGTTCAGCCCATTTAAAACTTGCTGCAATTGGCACAGCATCACGGAGAATGGAGAGGTGGCAAGTGGCAATAAATAGGCTGGGTCTTCTTCTCATGACACACTCAAGGCTATAATAGAGGAAAGTCAAACCATAGCAGTTGAACAATATACCAGTCAAACCATATTCAACTTGGGCAAGCGAGACTGGCCTATTCTGGACGAAGATGCTTAAACGAAATTTTATTGCATGTGAAGAAAAAACCTTTCCAGGATTTAAGATTTCCAAAGACCAATTGACAGTGATGATTTGGTTGGAATGCACCAGGTGATTGCAAGTTAAAACCCTCTTAGTTTATTGCTCTGAAAATCCAAGAGCTTTAAAAAATGCATCTAAAGCTGGCTTGCCAGTGATTTGGAAATCCAATCTTAAACCTTGGATGGCAGCTTCCGTTTTTGAGGACTGTATTTTTCTTACTTCATACCTGAAGTCAAATGTTATTGCCAGTCTAAACAAATTCCATTTAAAGTGATCCTTCTTATCGACAATGCACCCAGTCACCCTCCTGCCCCTCTAATTGATTTCAACTCACGTGTGAATGTTATTTTTTACCTCCAAACACAACTTGCTTGCTTCAGCTGATGGACCAAGGTGTTATCAAAACATTCAAGGCTTACTACACAAGATGTTCATGTGCTATCTGAATGAAGCTATGAGACAAAACAGTCACCTGTCTGTTAAAGATATTTGGCGACAATTCAATATTTTAGATGCCATAGAAATCATTGGAGAATCTTGGGATGTAATTTCCCAAAAAACCTTGAATGGTGTCTGGAATTAAATTTGTCCATTCTTTTTCAAAAGCAAAATGAAAATAACACCTGAAACTGATCAAGTCGCTCGTACAGTAGAAGTTTTTAATCATGCCAGGCAATTAGACTTGGAAGTTGATAGGGATGATGTCAGTGAGCTGTTGGACTCACACAGCAAGGAGCTGACAATTGACGAGCTCATAGAAATGTGTGAGCAAAATGCTGCTGAAGAAGCCAACAGCTCAGATGCAGTTCTACCAGAAAAGCACATGACAATTGCAAGGTTGACACAAGGTCTCAGCTCAATTGGAAAAGTATTACAAATCTTAGAGAATAGACTCTAATGAAGAGTGTGTTACAGCTACAAGACAAGAAATAAAAAATTAATATCTTGCTACAAAGAAATTTTGTGTGAAAAAAGAAGACATTGTGTCATCAGACGAGTCTGTTAAATTTATGAGGCCTTCATTATATGAAGCCTACATCTAAATTAACTTCATTTTATGTAACATTTTTATTTTAATACTATTTTGTATTAATATGTATGAAAAACTATAATTTTTATTACATACTTTTCCTTCAACCAAGTGTTTTTGTTAGCCCTTGATACTAATTAAATAAAATTTATATGTATTTATATGGAAAGTTGTACCCTGATTACGCGAATCCGACTTGCACGCTCTTTGCCGGTCCCACCTATCGCGTACTCCAGGGTATTACTGTACTGCGTTTCGCAGCAGCTGCACACTTTCTGCCTTTAAGGAATGCATGGTCCTAATAATTATTTCTGCCAACCATACATGGACTTCAATATTGAGTAATCCAATTACAGTACTCGTTATATCCATAAAAAAATTTCAGAAACTGCAAAAAAAACTGTTGTTCTTTTAATATTTTAACACATAACTTTATTTTTTTAATGAAAATAGGTTAAATACTGTGCATATGGTCCCTTAATGTAAACAAAATCAAATTAGTGATTTGGTGGGAGAAATCAAAGAACGTTTTGACACAACGAGTTTTGCAGCTGTTTAGGATATTAGATGTTTTGATTCCATTTTTATTTTTATTTTTGTTTTAGGAATATGTTCATTATTTTTAGCCTTAGATAGAACTTGTATATTTCAATTCACTGGAAAATACTGCAAAACCAGGCTTGTTAACTGTTAGGTTTTTTATCAATTTTTATCATGGGGATGGAGGAATGGCCCACAACTGGAAATACTATTTTTATTATCTTAAGAGATGGTTGTGCATCATTTATAAAAATGTGTTTTTATTCTGTCCTTTGCAGCTAACAGGAATCACTTTAACAGTGCATATGTCTGTGGGGTCAGTAGACTTTAACCTGTGATACACCATAGAGGCAGTTTGATTATAACCTTTCTTAAATTCGTTTTCTAGCCAATTATAAGAGAAAACTCTGTCTTTTGATAGTTTGTTATGGAAATTTTCCTGGCAGATAGTAATAAATTAATATACATCTGGCATATATAGTAGGCTGCCTGGTCAGGGATCTTAGGAACTGCTTGGTTCTTTTGACAGTCAAAACTTGGCATTAGTTCAGCCTTGTGAGATGTTACCAGTTCATCAAAAAAACCTTAGCCTTTCATTTATAGACAGTAAGATGTACTGGAAAAACATTTATCACACTCATTGTTTATTTAAAATAAACACGATTTATTGAAAGAGTGATGAACATCAAACATGTAAGCAATGAATGAACTTTGTGGTCATTCTTCTATAAAATTCTTTGGCTTGTTACCAACAATTTGAAATTGAAAAATTGAATAAACATCTTTACTAAAGCAATTGTAACAAAATATTACAAAAGAAAAAACAATTCTGCACAAAATGGACAAAATGAGTTTAGCTTCAGTGTTCTTTAGTTATCATTTCACAATAACAGGACACAACGGGCTTGCTGCTTTTTTCCTGCAGTGGACATAACAAAGTTTGGTGCAGTACATGTAAGGGACATAACGAGTTTTGCAGCAGTTTCTAGTTTTTACATCTTAAAATAACAGAGTTTCAATGTGTTTTGCAACAGTTTCTCTTCATCAGAACATGTGTGTACGGTCTCAGACAGTGGCGTACCTAGGCTTTTTGGCGCCCAGGGCAAGGAGACCATCGGCCGCCTCGCCTTTACAATTAAAAGAGGACAAAAGAGTAAAAATGAAAGCCCATCCAGTGAACAAAGTACTTAATAAATGCAAATTTGTAGATTTTTGTATGAAAGCATGTCCAGCAACCGTCTTAAGAATATTTATTAAATCAAAATTTAGAAATTACATATAATATTAGCGGTATTCAGTTTGTATGCATTTATTAGTACCAATGTAGAATATAAAAAATGTAGTAATATAAAAAATGTATAACATAAAAATATTCTAATAAACATACAAATTCCTTGTAGGTCTAAAACGCATCATCAAAACAATATCTTAAAGCAACATAAAGTTAAACATAGAACTACATTAAAAGTAATAAAGTAAATCATTTACCATTACAGGTTAACGGTTCCGTCTTCTATTAATAAACACTTAATGTCTATTTGTACTATTTAATAATTATTAAAACAAGACATTTTAAAATGTAACTTTCCTGGTCTTAATTGGTCTTAAGTTGGTTATTAAATCACTAAACCTAAAAACAGAGGGCTGTCATTTTCAATTGAAAGTATCGCTAGATTTGATACCCTGACTTGAGATATTGTTAATTTGTAGGTACGATTTAATCAATTTAAGTTTACTAAATGATCTTTCACAAGAAGACACAGACTGGTAAAGCAAGAAAAATGTTTAAAGCTGTTGCTGGTGTTTTGTAGGCTTCTAATCCCATTGAAGAAATGTATCGTAGCAGCCCCTGAGGTGTAAAGTCCATTTGTTCAACATTAGCTTTTGCCCTTTTTAATAAAAGTATGACGTCTTTCAAGTCACTGAACAATTCTTCACTGTTTAAGTCATGTGAATACAGTTTTGCAAGGGCTGTTTTTGGTTTGATTAAGCTGTTCCTTAAACTGTATATCCCCATCATTTAAGAACGCCTCAAATTTACAGAGGAATCCAAAGCATTTTTCTAACTCTTTTATGTTAGAGAAACAGCTTGAAATTTCAATTGACAAATTGTCCAAAATTTCTATTAGAAAACGTCGCATTTCTTACTAAACAGTTAATGCAGAATCGTCTGGATACTCCCTGGCATCGTGCGCTTCTTTCTTATCCTTATTGTGATACTGACACCCAATTCATTACACACCTGCTGTGCCTTAGAAATGACATTGTCACACAGCTCATTCCTCCAACTGTTTAATTTGTCCGTTAGCTTCTCCAGAAGTCAATGCTTGACTAAAGCTTATTTCTTTGGTCTGCAAGATTTTCTGGATTCTGTCCATAGAAGAAAGAATATCTGTCCAGAAAAAGAGCAAAGTCACAAAAATAAAGTTTTCTGTCGCATTAATTATTACTGTTGCATCTTCCCTCGAATCAAATGTTTAGTCAGTGTATCCCTCAGTTTCCCCAGTGCAGCGTTCATTTCATCCAGCTGAGTGGATATTGCTTTCACTGCATCTGCTTTTGAACTTTACCTGGTATCACAATGTCCTTTTAGAGTAATATTTATGAAGTCTTTAACACTGCATCTATAAGTGGAACAGGAAAAGAAGGTGAACAGATGTTCTACTGTCCCAAAAAATGTCACTGCCTGAACACTTACATGAGCTGCACGAACTCCAACCTAGTTAAGTGAATGTTTGTCACAGGGAACAAACACAGTTAGTGGATTCAAATCTAATATTCTCTTCTGAACTCCTGAATGGATACCAGCCAAAATTTGTTGCTTGATTGTCATACGATTGATCTCTGCAATCGCTAAGATTCAATCCATCTCTTTCAAATTTACTTGTAATAGCTTGTGTGATCCCCTCAGCTGTTTTCTCTTCTAAAGGAATAAAATCTGTGAAGTCTTCCTTGATATCAACAGAATTACGTTTAATTTCAAAAAATCTTATAATCTGAGACATTTGTTCTACATGTGCAGCATCTGGTGTTGTGTCAAATATAATACTAAAGTACTTCGCCTTCTTACATGCAGTACTAATATATTTGCTTACTCTTTCTCCTTACAGGCTTATTATTTCATTTTGAATAGTTGGTGAAAGATACGTTAGCGTAGACTCAGATTTATGAGAGACTGAATCCAAATGAGATCCCATGACAGGGTCAACTTTAGCCAAGTACTTTAACAAAGCCAGAAAGTTTCCAGGATTTTGATCATTAGTAATTGACTCTCGATGTCTTCTCAGTGCCAGATTTTGTTGTGCAAGAGTTTGTACTGTGCCAATGACCCAGTCGAGGATTTCTTTCCATGTTTTAGCTGCTTTACTCATTTGTTCCTGAAGTAAATTTTCAATAAGTCCCCCTTTGTTTACGTTCCAATTCCTCCCATTCCAAAAACGCAAAGCGATGAGTAGGACTATTTTCATGATCCTGAATATGGGGATTTAACTTTCGTCACGATGAAAACCCATTTTCACTATTGAAATGGCTTCTTTGATAGTTTTTTTTTTTTTGTAGAAATAAAGTGCAACAAAAGCAAAATAGATATTTTTTTAGTTGGGGAGAAACATGTCCAAGTGTGATTTACCTTTTCACCATTTTGCAAAGTTTTATCAAACCAATACTTGTTTAAGCATCGTCCAGCTTCATCTTCAGGAAAATGGCTGCAACTGACTGTCCTTGTTCCTCTATTCACCATTATATCTCAGAAGGATTGAGATATCTCGCTTGGCCAAGCTCCCATATCTTGTAGAGCAGCACCGGGAACATGGTCTATATTGTTGCTAGTAACGTTCTTTCCTTCATCGCCTGTAATTTCAATACTGCAAGATGCAGCATCATCCATGGTACTAGAACCAACTGAATCTTGTGACTGTACTTCGACATTTTCACAGTTTTAAATATTCACGTCGTTAAGTTTACTATAATTATCAACAGCCTCATCGCTAACGACATCAGTTTTATGATCACAAGTTGATTCCTTGTTAATTGTAATATTTTCACACTCAGGGTTCGATTTTCCTTGAATAAAAGACTTCATAAACTCTTTGGAACTTGTCATAGTTCTTAATCTTTCTTCCCTCCTCTTCCAAACTGGGCACCACTGAGTTTACTTCGTTTCATGTCAGCTTAAAAAAAAAAATTTTTTTTAAATCGATTTTCAATAATAGTAGGCCTACTAGTATGATGACATACATGTGAAGTATTGTAGATATATCCACAATACGCACAACCAAAAACAAACCGCACACTCAAGATACTCATCAATAACTGATGATCAACACGTTCGCTGCGTCAAACCCGGAAGAACTGCACATACGTAGCCTACGTAACATTTTTTTTATACGTTTGCAAATAATGTATTTGTCTGAATACGAATAGCAGTTAAGATTATCTATACAAAGCTAATACTGTATGATTGTCAGTTCTCCTTTCCAGCGCAACAACTCACTACAGAGTCACTACAATCATAATGAAGCGTAATCACGATGCTTCAGCATAAATAGACTAATACTGTTTATCATGCAAGGTTTATGACAACATGAGAAGCTGGCTGGTTATGCTTCTTTTATGAAAGGAATAGTCATACCAAAGGAACAAGTTGTTTATAGTTTTATAAACTGACAACAATTTTTTCAAGTCTATGCTCACTTTGCCGCCCTTCTGGCTATGCCACCCGGGGCGGCTGCCCCCTTGGCCCCCCCTAACTACGCCTCTGGTCTTAGAACAAAATGATGGTCTTAACTTCAAATCGACCTTGGATGGACATAACGAGTTTTGCAATTGGGCTACTCAATATAGTTATTGTTCTGTGAACTAGTGGCAACATACATTAATAACAACAGAAGCTTTAAACAGCTATCAAAACCAATTTTAATAAATAATTAAAATGTATATATTATACACACTCATACATACATAACATACACATTATAAAGAGATTGTCGTAGTTCGACACATTTACACTCCAGTCTTAAGGGATGAGACTGCTGAACATACAGGACAGTCTATTTTATACATTATGTCTACAAAATTGATTTTGTTGTCTTATACTTCAATTTTATTTAAAAATTTCAATTTATTGGACAATTATTTGAAAATTTTTGTTTATTGTCAAGTTCTGTGAATTTTATTTTATCTGTTTCCTCAGTGTTTAGTTGTTATCTCACTTTAATTTTATGTTAAGTAATTGTTATGTACGTTTATTTTGTAATTAACGATAGCTCTGATGTCATAAGCACTGTTCAGTGCAGACAATTAATTATTTTTGTTTTCAACATCTTTTAGTATTGTTTAGTACAAGCTACAAATTGTAGTTGGAATTGACTGAATAAATGTTAAAAGAAGCATGACTACAGACTACCAAACTAAAGAGTAAAATTGTTAGGAAAGTTTCAAATTAACAGCAGACATTCACATTATGAATAATGCCTGGTGTCACACTCCGAACTGGTCGTACACATGGCAGAGCAGAGATTGTAGAATTTGTCAACTATGGATACACTATAAAGTAAAATCCAGACTAACTCAGTCCAACTCAGAGGCAATCAATACAAAGTCAACATATAGATAATAACATCATGTTGTTAACACATGTAACAACATAGAACACAGGTAACACCAAAAATATGGCTGAAGCATAGACTTCCATCTTCCCTTTCCTTCCTAAAGCAGTCTGATAAGCTTGAACTTAAATATGATTGTCACATGTGAGGATATAATAGGAGAGAACTGATAAGAAGAAATACTAATAAATATTGGTAAATGAAAGTTAATAAAATCTTATGATTGCATATAGTTAAACTAACGTTGTAAATGTACAGAAATCACTTGTGTAATCTGAAAGATGGAAAGAATGTCATGCGAATGTATGCACTTTCAACTGTTAAAAAGGAAACCCTGTAATAAACTTTTAAGGTTTCAGGTATTTAAACATTAAATAGAATGCTTTTACATATACAAAAAAAATCATAAAAATAATGTACTAATTCCCCCAAAATCAAGTAAATAGTGAACACAATACTACGTTCAATGGCATTTATAGGAAATCAACAAATTAACAATTATATCACACACACACACACACACACACACACACACACACACACACACACACACACACACACACACACACACACACACACACACACACACAGAAATGCATGTGTGCATACAGAAATAACAAAAAACTGGAAAATGAGAAAGAACAAAACTGGGTTGAACAGCAGATTTGTTATTGTTAAAATAATGCAGTTGCATTGAAGAAGAAGAAGAAGAAGAAGAAGAAGAAGAAGAAGAAGAAGAACCTTGAAAGTGCTTTACAAAATAAACAAAAATTCTTGGAAAAGTGGGTTATTAAATTGTTATATCGTACACTTTAATGCATGAATAATTAATAATCACTAAAATAATAATAATAACAACCATAACAATAACAATGATGATGATAATAACAATGATAGCAATAATATAAAAACTTACCAGCCTGAACTCTGGCGAGACATTTTATTGAGTTAAATATCCCACTCATGAATATTTAGTATCACATATTTATTCTCCTGTATACTGTTAAGATTTGTATATAAAAATCATCCTTCAAATAGGCCTGTCATATTATTTCTACTTTTCATTAAAATCCCTACATAAAATACATTTTTCGGAAAGATTAAAAAATTGTCTTCATATTTACAATAAATTGTTTTATGAAATCTTTCAGCCACCATCATGGTTGTTCAGACATTTCTCTGAAATGTTAATTGATCAATTTATTCATCATTAAAATAACATGATAACAACACGTACAAAATTAATATTGATATGTAGGATACCAATAATGATTATTACTATTATTTTGAATGTTCATCACTTATTTCACAGCACTTAACAATATTTTTTTAAACCTCACTGAGAAAGGAGAATACCACTCCGAAACGACGTTTGAGGAAATAACAACAAGTACGTTTTTCACAAGTGAAAGTGCCTTAAATAATAATTGATTATTACTGCTTGTATACTCAGTTATTTAAAACATTTATAACTGTTATGGAAAGATTCCTGCAATAAGTTTTTTTAGTAGTTATAATAAAATGTTATTACTTATTTAACCTTAATATATTACTACCTAATAAATTATTTTTGTGCATTTTATTGATTTAACAATGGTTGAATATTCAATTGATTTTCATGACCTTGCCTCTCCTTGATATCTGCCTTTCCTGCAACAATAACATTGATCAAGGAGAATCTGCTATTCTCTCTTTGGTTCTGCAACTTGGATACCTTTACTCACCCAAATGTATTATTATTATTCATCTAATCCTGAACTGAAACACTACATTTTCTTAAGGTTTTCTAAAATCCATAAATAATATGTTGGTCACAAAGACAAAAAACTGCTTTATTGACTCTGTATTTCACAACTAACACCTTTTATAATATAAATTTAATAATATGATAGATGCTTTCTTAACTTATCAAGATAAAATTTAATAATACAATTACAGCATACAAGAACTGACAGAACAATAGAAAAAAATACTTGTTTTTAAGAGTTCTGATACTGTAGGTACCATACAAGGAATACTGTTATATTCCTATTGAAAAAAAGGAATGTAATGGCAATCTATAATTTAACAAATATACTCAGTTAAGGGTGTTGATTGAAGGCACCAATCAACAAAACCATATTTTGTTTCACTATATTTATATACACTGCATGCATGTTTTTTTATATAGTTACTCTAGTTCCATTACCTATACTACAGTAAAACAATCTTCAAGGGACTAAGTGAAACTGGGTTTAAATGGGCAGGATACTATGTAGAAGGTGACCTATACACATACAGAATTATTGTGTACTCATACTTTTATATATAAATTGGCATTATTGAAATATACAATTTAGGTATGATATTGTAAACAAAGAGATGGTAAACCTGTACTGTTTAGTAGTTTTTCAGTAGTACTGGTACTTCATATTTTGCAGTACATCTGATTTTGCTCACCACAATCGGAGACAGTTTTCAGCAACAGTGCTACATTTCTCTCATCAAATTTTCTGTTAAAATACTTTTACTTTTGAAAACACTTAATTTGTCTGGCTTAATTTTCTAAATAAAGACCTGGTGAGGCAAAACATTGCCATAGTCGTCATTGCCATATGGTAAACAGACTTAATTTCTCTCTTACGTACCAGTAAGCTCCTTGAGCTACAAAACTCGCTCACAACATTGTAAAAAAAATATTATTAGGTAAATTTAAATTGTGGATAATTTACAAAAATCCTGATTACCCAACTATTTTTAATGTAAAATAACAACTGTAAAGCAATCATACAATAAACATTAAAAATTCTAACCTAGTATATTGATTTTTTTGTCTAAATTTGTAACCATAAAGCCTAAATGACAAATAATTTTGTTCTATCTTTTCAGTTTATGTATGTTCCCATAGATATACCATGAATATACTTCACATATAGGAATGGGACATACTTCAGGTATGCATTCTACAGGCTGAAATAAAGGAGAAATTTTATATAAATATAGGTCCAAAAACACTTCATTTTCGATTTATGGCTTGCAAAAAATGTCACCTTGATTTTTGCTCCAAGGCCTACTAATTAAGCCCTAGTGAAATCCTTGGAGCATGAATTAAAGAGTAAATTTGATGGTTTTATATAGTTTTAGACCTGAAAAATTGAAAAAAGGGGGTTCCAGAACTATATTTTGGGTAGTTTTATGGAAACATTCTGTAAATATCAAAAAAGTTACAAAAACACTATTAGGTTTAATATAAATTTACATGTTTAAATTACCAATAAATAAATGTAAATTTGTAACACAATTTATAAAAAATTTAGTTCTGAGAAATTTTATGTATACAAACTCAATAAAAGAGAAATGAATGTTATAAAAAATCAAATTTTAGTTAAGAAGAAATGCAATAAAAAAATGCAAGAAATTTTTTCTTCTGGCAAACTGTTTATTTCTTAATAATAACAAATTATTAATTACATTTTATTCAGTAAATAAAAAACATTAATTTTAGTTATTCATAGAATAATTGAAAAACAAAAAATAATTTCAACAACATTAAGTAAATTGTTTAAATTTTTTTAAAACTATAGTGAATATTACTGTATTGTTCAGACTCAAGACTGAATTCAAATCATAAAACAGGTTTTTAACAACTAATTTATAAAATAGTAGCTTAACTATTTATTATAATTACCGTACATAGCTAATCTGTAAGCTGGGATTCGCAGTGTCTGTGTTTTTAACATAATATCAAGATGCCATTGCAACTGTTAAAACATGTGTATGCAGATATTGGTTTCATGTATGGTTAGTAATGGGAACTCACAGACTGCAAAACGTGACTATCACCAAAGATTCTCAAACAGAATATAACATCATCACAAAAGATTTTCCCTGGTCTTTCATAATTTATGACCTAACTATTCGTTTCCAATGGTTGCTTGTTCTACTGAACTCCCTGCAGAACAGCCTGTAGCTGAATAAGAAAATATCATTCAAATGATACAGCCCAGTCCTCAACTCAGCACCAGAAGGACTTCACTTAGAATATGCATACTTTGCACTCAAGTCTGGAGAACATTAAAGAAAGAGAATTTTTATACTTAGCGTACTGTTCAACCAGGTGACCAAGTCTTCAATCAGGTGACTGTGACTTAAGGTTAAATTTTTGCCAATGGATACAAGAAAATTTAAATATTGTTAATTGTGTTTATTCATTGATGAGTCTATTTTTGTCAGAAACAGAACACATAATTTGAAATATAGTCACAGGTGAACAACTGAAAGTGCAAATGAAATAATAGGCAACCTTTCAAAACCGGTAATTGTTTAATATATGGTGTGGTATAATTCAGGACCACTTAATTGTACCACTTATTATTCAAGATCACCTTACTGGTATTACGTACAAAGATTTTTCATAAAATCAGTTTCAAATCTGGTTAGAAGACATACATGTTGAAAAGAGGCTGCAACTGTTCTTTCAACATAATAATGTACCACCTCTTTATTCACATGAAGTCAGTCTGACAGCTCTTAAATCTAATTTGATTTTTTATAACATATACATGATTTTTATTGGCTTTACATATAAAAAATTTCTCAGAATTAAATTCTTTATAAATTTTGTTACAAATTTTTATTTATTTATTGGCAATAAATTTGCAAGTAAATTTACATCAAACTTAAAAAAGTGTTTTTCGACACCAACATTTGAGGTTTACATTATGTTTCTGAAGATATGTAAATAAATAAAATAAAAAATAAAACTACTGAAGATACAGTTCTGGGACCATCTCTTTTCACTTTTTCAGGTCTCTAGCTATATGAAACCATCAAACTTATCCTTTAATTCAAGTTCCATGGATTTTAGTAGGCTTAATTTTAGTCTTGGAGTAGAAATCAAAGTAAAATTTTTCGCAAGCCATAAATCGAAAATGAATTTTTTTTTACCTATTTTTACAAGAAATTTCTTCTTTATTTCAGCCTGCAGAATACATTCCTGAAGTATGTCCCATTCCTCATGGAACACCACTCTGTATTGGCCTATATCTAATAATAATAATAATAATAATAATAATAATCATGGCCCCTTTTTTACTGCCTAAGCAGTTTGGGAGGTAGGCAGGGTAGGCTGTCCTATGTGAGCCATACAGCATACAAGGAAAGTAGTGAGGCTGCCCTTTACTACCTGAGGATGTTATCCCAGATACTAATTTCCACAGACTGAGAAACCCCAACTTTGATTTTATGGTGCACCTGGGAATCAAAACTGGGACCTCTAGATTAGTAGCCAGGATATATATCTAATACTTTCTACAAATATACGTAACTGCTAACAAACAGTAGTTTTTTTGTAAACATGGCTTACCAACTTTTTGAAGGGAATCCAAAATTTGCAAGGAATATTGTGACATATTAATTCTCAAGACACATAAATTATTAAAGACACCAAGTATGTATTTTTTGAATAATATTCCTCATAACTTGAT
The DNA here is from genome assembly GCA_034769895.1 of Magicicada septendecula. Lineage (NCBI taxonomy): Eukaryota > Metazoa > Arthropoda > Insecta > Hemiptera > Cicadidae > Magicicada > Magicicada septendecula. The sequence goes on along the minus strand of CM068367.1, from coordinate 703,810,605 downwards.
CCTCCATATTAACATTTACTTTTTCTTAAAACTTTAGGAAATTTTTGGCCTGTGGTGTCTCTAATGTTAAAACATTTTTTTAGTAAATGATACATTTGGATTTGGGTTAAAATTCCTATTAGTCTGACACCCAACTGAATTTTTACAAGTTTTTCTAATGTTTAATCCTTTTTCAGCCATGTATCCTAAAATTTTTTTAAATTCCAAAATCGTACACTATATTCAAGGTTTGTTAGAATTCTCTTTAATTTGATACCGCACATGAATTTTGCGAATTTTTTCAAAATTTTCCCACTGGAAAAATTTTGGAAAATTTTTAAATTTCCAAAACGTAACACTATAATCATAATTTGTTTACATTTCCCTTTAAGTTGATAATCTGCATGGAGTTTTGCGATGTTATGAAATTTTGACCCACCTTTTGACACAAAATTTTGAAAATTTCAGAAACAAACACTATATTCAGATTTTGGTTAATTCAGTATCCCACATGAATTTTTGCAATTTTTTCACAATATAGACCCTCTCATTGTTTTCCTTCATACCCCCTTATTTTTAATGGAATAAATTCTCAAAAACATTAGGGGTCTGTATGGTAAAAGTATAAACACGGTTGCAAAGTTTTATGAAAATTGGTTGATGGATTAAGAAGGATGATAAAAGTTTTACATGTACTGCATCACATAGTTATGCATGTTTTTATTTAATGTTTTTTAATAACAATAAGAATGATTATTTTCAGTACATCCACTGTTAAATAAATGATCTTGTTTTACTTATTAATTATATTCTGCTTCTTCTTCTTATTATCATCATATTAACATTGTGTGTGCGCACGTGTATATACATGTGTGTGTGTGCATGCGCATCCATGTGTGGTTAGATATGCAGCCTCAAGTAAACATATGTACGTTTGTGTCATATATATTGGTGACTTTCTGTGGTGTATCATATATAAAATTTATTTTAGTTGGGTCACCCTACTCTGTGTATTCCATTTTTATTATGAAAGTTGTATTTAATTTTAGCCTTTTCATTACTCATCTCTGTCATCTTCAGACTGATTCCTCCTTGATGTCCTTAGCTATGTGTTCTTTGTGTTTTCTCCCCCTCTCTCTCTTTCTCTCTCTCTCCCTCTCCCCCTCACACAAACACACAGAGCAAGTTTATTTTATTTCCAAGTTTTATGATAGTTTTTATTTTTGTATAAATTATATTGTATGTGCTCACTTTATAATACACTCCAAATTAAACACAGCTTAATAACTTATAAAATTGTATAAAATTATAACTTTATTAAAACTATTAATAAATTCAAAAGTATCAATCATAGGATAAGTTAATAATGCAAATTTTAAATTACAAAACAGATGCAATGAAAGGTAATACAAATATCAGATCAAACGTTTCTAACAATGTAGGCCTAATTGATTTAAAACTGGTACATTTATTAAATAACTATTGGTCAAATAGAGACTATTTAAAATCAAATTTACTCTCAACTAACGCCAGACTGCAGGAACTTCAATTTCTGCTATTATTTCAGAAATATTTTACTTGTACTTTTATTTCATATAAACTATCAAAATATTTTTGAAAGAACTAGGTAATTAAATAATAAACTCAAAAAATGAACACCCATGTTCAAAAAAAAGCTTGTTTTTTTTAAATCAAGGGTAATTTTTTTCTATGCCAAACGACAACAGCCGCAAATTAAAACAGAATCAACTACTCTTTTGCACACAGACCAGAATTGTAGAGTTCTCAAGACCTATTGTTTTTGGTGAAGATCGGTTAAGGGAAAGGGGTAGTTTACCTGCAACGTTTTATGATTTAACAAGAGTAAAGTACTTAATTTTTATAAATAAATTATTCTGATAAGAAGCTCATAATAATCCACTGTAGAAACGAAGATGAAATATCTATAAATGAAGAGGTTAGGTGAACGGGGTGGGGGTAATTTTCTATTATTAAAAATTATAGTTGAAGGTGGAGGGGAGAATTTTTTATATGTGTACTACGTTATCGGCAACAAAGAAGTAGTTTTTTGTTAAAACTGCTTCCCGGGCTGTTTAGTCGTAGTCCAATGTTTTCTGTAAAACCAGACTTTTCGGCAGTGCCATCATCAGTGAAAATCGAGTGCGAAAACATGAGGTGGTATACGTTAGTGACCACAGTACTGTGGTTAATGCTGAAGCAATAAGTAGAAAGACGTAGTTTCTATGGAAATATTTCATTTCGAATATGATTTTAAATATAAATCTTAGAACATGGAAGTCATGGATGGTTCTCCATACCGATATTTACTTCCATGTTCCTTAAGGAAATGGAAGTATGTTGATGGCAAAAAAATCGTGTTCGAGATTATTGCAGATTCTGATTGTACTACACTCAAAACATGAAAAAAAGTCAATTTTTGAAAAGTGTCTGTGCGTGTGTCTGCTGTGTGCTGTCTGTAGATTTTTTTTCTATGGCAAACGATAACAGCCGCAAATTCAAACAGAATCAAATAATGTTTTGCATACAGCTCTGATTTGTAGAGTACTCAAGACCTATAGTTTTTGGTGAAGATCGGTTAAGGGAAAGGGGTAGTTTACCTGCAACGGTTTTTTTTAAATCAAGGGTAATTTTTTTCTATGCCAAACGACAACAGCCGCAAATTAAAACAGAATCAACTACTCTTTTGCACACAGACCAGAATTGTAGAGTTCTCAAGACCTATTGTTTTTGGTGAAGATCGGTTAAGGGAAAGGGGTAGTTTACCTGCAACGTTTTATGTTTTAACAAGGGTATTTTCTATGGCAAACGATAACAGCCGCAAATTCAAACAGAATCAAATGATTATTTGCATACAGCCCTCAATTGTAGAGATCTCAAGACTTACGGTTTTTGGTGAAGATCGGTTAAGGGAAAGGGGTAGTTTACCTGCAACGGTTTTTTATCAAGGGTAATTTTTTATATGGTAAACGATAATAGCCGCAAAATCAAACAGAATCAAATAATGTTTTGCATAGAGCCCTGAATTATACAGTTCTCATGACATATCGGTTTTGGTGAAGATCGGTTAAGGAAATAGGGTAGTTTACCTGCAACATTTTATGTTTTAACAAGGGTAATTTTTTTATGACGAACGATAACTGCCGTACATTAAAACAGAATCAACTACTCTTCTGCATTCCTTTTTAAATTATACAGAACTCAAGGTCTGTTGATTTTGTTGAAGATCGGTTAAGGGAAAAGGGTAGTTTACCTGCAACGTTTATTGTTTTAGGAAGGGTATTTTCTATGGCAAACGATAACAGCTGCAAATTCAAACAGAATCAAATGATTATTTGCATACAGCCCTAAATTGTAGATTTCTCAAGACTTATTGTTTTTGGTGAAGATCGGTTAAGGAAAAGGGGTAGTTTACCAGCAACATTTTATATTTTAACAAGGGTATTTTCTACGGCAAACGATATCAGCCGCAAATTCACACATAATCAAATAAATTTTTGCATGCAGCTCTGATTTGTAGAGTACTCAAGACCTATTGTTTTTGGATAAGATCGGTTAAGAGAAAGGGGTAGTTTACCTGAAACATTTTATGATTTAACAAGAGTAAAGTACTTAATTTTTATAAATAAAGTATCCTGATAAGAAGCTCATAATAATCCACTGTAGAAACGTAGATGAAATATCTATAAATGAAGAGGTTAGGTGAACGGGGTGGGGGTAATTTTCTATTATTAAAAATTATAGTTGATGGTGGAGTGGAGAATTTTTTATGTGTACTACGTTATCGGCAACAAAGAAGTAGTTTTTTGTTAAAATTGCTTCCCGCGCTGTTTAGCCGTAGTCCAATGTTTTCTGTAAAACCAGACTTTTCTGCAGTGCCATTGACTGCCATCATCAGTGAAAATTGAGTGCGAAAACGTGAGGTGGTATACGTTAGTGACCAAAGTACTGTGGTTAATGCTGAAGCAATAAGTAGAAAGACGTAGTTTCTATGGAAATATTTCATTTCGAATATGATTTTAAATATAAATCTTAGAACATGGAAGTCATGTATGGTTCTCCATACCGATATTTATTTTTCTTGTAATTTCTGCTGCATATCTCTTTCATTTGTATAGTGGATATTTCTATTGTAGGCCTAGTATTGTATCTATTTAGTTAGTATAATTTCATTTTAATAAAAAAACATTTTTGTGATCACTATATAATGAATTGAAACATTTATCTGTAGTCCAAGAAAAAATTAATACCTGGATATAAAAATATATACACACACTTTCTTGAATTGAGATGCTGTAATATTAATATTAATTGTTCATTATTACCTCAAAAATTCTTAATTTGTTCCAGTAACTTATTAAAAGTAATTTCTTTGATACAAATTTTATACTGTACTGAATTGTACTGTTGTACTGAATTGTACAATATAAATTTGTGCACAAGAAATATGATTTATTAACACACACATGTACTCTCTTATAATTAATAATAAATAGTAATTTGGGAAAATATACATAAAAAATAATGTAATGTTTATACTTAGAGAAAAAATTATTTAATTTGGTTAATAATATTGTTATGTAATCTAATGAAAACTTATAAACCATCAACAGTCCAAGTCCAAGAATAATTAACAGAGTCTTATTGTTTATTTTTATGTAACAAGAATGGCATTTTTGAAACAAAACCAAAATTAAAAAATAAGTTTAACTGAATTAAATAAATGCCATATTTGTTGGTAATCTATGGTAAGAGGTCAGCATAACAAACGTATTTATTATAAAAACTGATTAGTATTAAAGGAAACAATAACCTATCCATACTTCTTTCTTCTGTCAAAGTTTGTAAGGAAACAAATGACAATTATGTAAGTGATTGAACAGTAGGAAGTAATTATACCCTACTCCTTTAACCCATTTATTGTATATATTATACACTCTACAATCCAACATTTATTTATAGATTATCTTATTATAATTAATCTATCAGTATTATAAAAAAATATTTTTGCCCTATGACGTTAATCTTTTTGGTATTCCTAATTTATCTGTAAATATGATACATACGGTATACAGAGCAATGTCATGAACAAACATGACAGTATATACATGCAATGGCTGTCATGAAATATGTTTTTGGAAATGTCAACTGTGTTGTACTGCGACAGAAAGTATCAAAATTATCCTTAAAACACACACTCATGCGTCAATACTGTACCGACACTTTAAATGAGGGAACACTAGAAACTCAGCTGAGAGTAGCAGGAGGGATACTCTACTGCCGCCAACACTGTTTCATAAAATTTACCCTCTTCCCTTAAACTTTATCACTGCGAAATTACGCGGTCACGTTAACTTCGTGAGTTTGTGTGTGTGCAATGAAGCGAATATTTTTTTCACGTACGTTAAATTTCATTCCCATTTTTCTACTTTTGGATAGCTAAGATAAGTTTACATCATTAGTAAAATCATAATAAATAAGTTTCTGAGATTTCATTAATTACGTATTACTCCTGCATTAAAGTTTTAAAAAGTAGTCAGTTTTGTTTAAGTAAGAGTATCAGATATACGTTTCAGTACTTTTAGTTAGATCGGAGTTAGAAAAAATCTTTCACATCGCAGGTAGGAAAAAAATATGTTCAGCGTAATTGATAACACTCCACTGATTTTCATATTTCTTATAGGGTTTGGCAGATACAGTCATATTATTTACCATAATAAATTATAATCATACTATTATCACAATCTGTTAAATAATATGAGCGAATCTTTTACACCCTATGTTTTAAATGATAACAAAATGAATGCATTTAATTCACTAATACGTGTTAAGAAAACAAGAAAGCGAAATAGAATGCTAAGACAAAGAAAGAACTATTACACAAATTGTAAAGGAAAACAGATATAGAATATAGAAGGATTATGATTTATTTATTTATATATATATATATATATATATACTTATATTTATCACTATATTATAAATATCAGTTACGCTGAACTTATCTTTGGTACTAACTACTAACTTCGATCTAATAGAAAGTACCGAAATTTATGCTTAATACTCGTAGTTAAACAAAACTGACTACTTTTTAAAATCTGGCAATAGTTTGTTGTCCCTGCGTATATACTCTGGCGGCCACAAAATTTGGAAAACCCGCGTTTTTTTTTTTTGTGTTTCTACGTACACTACAGGACAAAACCAGGAGCGGACGCGAAAATTCCGCAAAACAGAATTTGAGCAAAAACCGATTATGGCTACCAGAGCACAGGTAATGACAACAGATTATTACTGTGTTTTCCAAAGTAAATTAAAGTGTAGACCTATAAACAAATAGGACAACAGATATTAGCCTACTGCTGAATATCTGATTTGGGTATAAGAAGGCTACAGTCATTCATTAGGAACGTAAAGAATACGTGACCGAGGACTATGTAGTGGATCTGTGTCTAGCGATCACATAAACATTATCGAACGAGTACAAAATGCAACTATGTCGCCCGATTGAATATAACAATGAATTCAATTTACACTTGAAGTCCTTAAAAATATAGGTACCACGACAGGCACGGATAGATGGCAATTTATATTAAGTGAAGGATGTGTTCTTACTGGAAACAAAGGTACCAAAACTGAAGGTAGAAATAATTTTATGTAGGCAAAACAAAATTTTAAGTAACGTTTTTAAATCAACTGGTTTTAATTAACATAAAATAAAAAGAAAACCTATCTCACGTTGTACAGTAAACAGTATAAACGCGACTTTTATGTGCTACAAAAATATAGAAAAGAAGACTTCCCTGTTGCGTGCAGGAATGGACTTTGACACATGGACATGTGTAAACAAATTGAATTTTTATCTGTTACAAAAAATATAGAAAGGACACAATATCTCTGTTGTGTACACGAATGGATATTGATGAAACCCACGCAAACGAGAATAAACCAATAAATGGAGACAAGGAAGAAAATAAATTCTTATTCAAAACAAATTCGTGGTGAGTCAAATGGGATTCATACTGCTGTTTAACTACGTAGTAATTACTAAAATGAATTCCAAAATTATTCAAAATCGATTCGGCAAATATTGACTCTAAATTCGTTCGTTCACTGAAGTGAACGAAGTTCATCGATAATGTATCTTCAACAATGTTCAGGTAGACAGGGTCCCGACTTCATCTATTACAAAAGCAGACATGCATAAATGGTTAAATACGTAATTTACAGTATTCTCTTTTGCGGATATCTTAAAAGCTGAATTAAATGAAAAAAATAAAGAACAAAAAAATAACAAACAAGTCCACAAATATATTCAAATACGTTATCAAACATCCGGTAAGGTATTTATGATATAATTATTTCACTACCGACTCGGAACACAAAACTTTTTATGGGTAAAAACGTGAAAGTTTTACCTTATAACCTGAACCGGTTTTCGCTTTTAAAAAGCTTCTTCAGAGGAACTAATACGGTAAACGGTATTTATGATGTATCCTAAAGACCACTTATCGTCATGGGTTAAATACAAAAGGCAATTTGGTTACTATTTGCTTACTATTTTCTAAAAGTAGATCAGGAAATGGCAAAGGAAGGATGCGTACAAGGAAGGATGTGGAAAATTATCGAACCGTTCAAGAAACTCCAGAATCATTTAGGGTAGCGAGCCTGAAAATTCCTACAAGGATAATGAAAACGGTGGATGCATGGATGATGCGCGGGCGTCTTGCGCCCTAATTTGTGTGCGTTGTCCAGGCCTAGGCCTGATGAACGCCAGGTGCCAACAGGTCAGCGCGGTCGTTTGCTCTCCACAAGGGAGTTATGGTGCAGTCCGCGGGTCCAAGATAAATTACATGGCCACCACGGAGGCAAGCTTGAGCTTTTGCTTTAGCCAATTGTCCCGCCGAGGCGCGACACCATGGTCCCCTCAGGCTAGCCTTTGGGAACGTAGTGACGCACTGGCGAGGACAAGAGGCTCGAGTGCCCTAGGGCGTCGGCCGAAACGGTAAGGAATGACTCCTAGACAGCCAGCTTCCGCAAGGAAGGCACTTGCACAACCTCGCGGGAGCCCGTGTCTCAGGTCATTACCCTGCCGAATCAGCAAAGCAGGTGCTGACAGGGATCTTAGTGGTCATGGCTTCAGCCAATTGCAACGCCTGGTCGCGGCTCCTTGGTCTCCGAGGACATAGCCCACGGAAAGAGTCTACCTAGAGCTGTTGCCAGGGTAGGCTGCGTTCGTTTGTTCTTCTTCGAAAGTGGAATTTTCCATTGTGCTACGCTGGCTCCAGCTTGTCTGGAGCACAATAACTTCATTATTTACCAGTATATCACTTTGAAACTTGTACATAGTGTTTATCATAGTTAGTGCTGTGTATCACAATTGTGCGGGCAGTGGTGAATTCGTGTTTTTTGGTGTTAGTGGTGTTTTGGTGTTCTCCGCTGCTGACTGTTGCCTGGTAAGTGTTGTAGCTTGTTAAGTAGCATACCACACTACCCAGCTAGCGATCCTTAAAATCTCTCCAGCCTAGGCGTAGGTTAACCTCGCCGATGGCCGCACCCAACATTCCTGTCGGTCCTTCTCAGGGCCACGAAATCCCTCCCGGCGCTTTAGCGCGCAACCTTTGCCGTCCGAACCCGAGACAATGTCGGCTGGGACGAGTGCCATGGATACCGAGGAGTGGCAGACTGTGAGTAGCCGGAAACGGCGAAACAGTGGCGACTCCGCGGGATCCGGGCGGTCTTCCCAGCTGGGTCCTGCCACGGACAGACCCGCTACGGCCACCTCAATACCTACCCCGCCCCGGCGGTTCCCGCCTCCGATCTTTGACCGGCCTGTTGACTGGGATAAGGTCATGCGACGACTTCACCGGGCCTATCCTGCGAATACCCTGGACTGCAGTTTGTCAGGGTGGCCGCTCCGTTTGAATCGAAACCACGACCATCGACAGTTTCCGGCTCGCCCAGAAACTGCTGACTGATCGTGGTATCCCTTATTACACCTACGCCCTGCCGGAGGAGAGGGAACTCAAGGTCGAGATCATCGGCATCTCCGCCGATGTTCCCGTGCCTACAATTTCTCACGCCCTTGAAATTTTGGGCTTCACCGTCAGCTCTGTGACTCCTCTCTTCTCCCCCGGCAGACGCATTCCCAGAAATGCCTTCCTTGTGAAAATCCTCAAGGTAGGGAATTTCCAAACCATATATCAGGTAGATTCTCTCTTTTACCTCCGGGCAAAAGTTTCAGCTTTCGAGTCCCGACCCGGACCCAAGCAGTGCTACAACTGCCAGCGGTACGGGCACAGCAGCGTCTATTGTCACTACCCGACACGCTGCGTTCGTTGTGGTGAGGGTCATCACAAGGGCGATTGTCCTCGTGAACGTACCGCCACCGCTACGTGCGCAAACTGTCGTGAACCACACCCGGCAAGCTCTCGCCAGTGTAAAAACTATCAAGACGCCCTAAAGCGCATCACCAAGGCCCAAAAGCCTATCCCACCTGCCCCCAGAAAACCCTCAGCCCCTGCATCTGCCGCCCCGGCGGTCCCAGTTCCGGCTACCTCGTCTGCGCCTGCAGCCGCTGTAGTCCCCCCGTCCTGCCCAGGGCCTGCCGGAGCGCTCAGTTACGCGGCAGCCGCCGCATCCGATGCATCTTTCCCTCCTTTGGCCTCGTCGCGAAAGCAACAGCGCCAAAGAAGAAAAAGTCATCGACCACCATCCTCACGCAGCACAAGCCCGCTGCAACCAGGTCAGCATCTGCCCCAGCTCCCAAAGAGCCTCGGCAGCCTACACCTAAACCTCGGCCCGATAATGGCATCATGTATCGTGTGCCCCCGCCCACGCCGCAGGCGCCATCGACGGAGGAAGGGTCCTCGGACCTGACCTTTGCCGATCGTTTGCGTGTCTGGGTTGAGACCCTCATCCCTCAAATCTTGGCTGCCAAGGATCCAGTCTCTGCTAGTCACCATTCTTACCTCCCTCATGACCCTCTTGCCTCCCAATGTCTAGGCCTCTTCGGCTGGTGGCATGGAACGCACATGGCGTTCCGTCTCGCCGAGCCGAATTGACTAACTTTGCCACTGAGTATGACTTAGATGTCATACTATTCTCAGAAACTTTCCTTACCCCTGCTGTTTCCTTTCAGCTTCCGGCGTACACTACATATCGCACGGATAGGCCTCGGCTACCACCCCCCGCTCATCCCAACGGGGGTACTGCCATTCTCGTCCACAGGCGCATTGCCCATCGTCTCTTACCCCCTCCAGATACTAGGTATTTGGAGACGACGGCGGTGGCCCTCTGGATCGGGGATCGGGAGGTTCGCCTAATTTCGGCGTACCTCCCTCCCGGGCCCGGAAGGCCTCCGCCGCCTGAGAAGTGGGACGCCCTCCTCGACCACGAACTACCTACTATAGCTGCCGGAGACTTCAACTCCAAGCATCCCTCTTGGAACAGCCGTGTCACGAACCCGCGTGGCCGCTCGCTCTACAGCTACGTTCAGCGTCATCTGCAGGTCTCAGTTATTGGTCCTTATTCACCGACCCACGTGCCCACTAGGGGCCTTCCGGATGTCCTTGACATTGTCATTGTCAAGGACCTGGCCACTCCTATCACTGTAAGTGCAGTGTCGGAACTCTCGTCCGACCATGACCCGGTACTTATCACTGTTCGTCCCCCGTTGGACACACCTCTCCAACCCCCCTCTCGTCCACGGAGAGTCAACTGGCGCTCCTATCATGACGAACTCCAACGAACAGTGCCATCTAACCCCCCGGCCCCCATCGCCTCTACGGCTGATGCGGACCGTATGGCCGACTATCTTCAAGAAGTCGTTACGTTCGCTATGGACACACACACCTATCTTGTCCCAGAGACAAATCGCAGGTCTCAACTACCTGAAGAGGTGCTCCTCGCCATCCAAACTCGGCGCCAACTCCGCCGGAGATGGCAACAAACCCGGGATCCTGGTATCAAACGCAGGTTAAACGCCCAATCTGACCTTGTCAAGCAGCTTCTGCTTGATGCTACTGCACATCGTTGGGACTCGTATCTCGAGTCTCTTGAAGTCCGGCCCGAGTTTGTCTGGCAGGCTGCGAGCCGACTTAATGGCGACAAAAGGACCCGCCATCCCCTCAGATCACCGGACGGCATTGTGTACTCCGCGGCCGGCAAAGCACAAGTCTTTGCCGCTACAATGGAGGAGCAATTCACCGTCCACGGAGGCATCTGCGACACCGTCCACTCGGCCGAGGTCGCAGACTTCCTATCTGGATATTTTTCCCGCCTTCCAGCTGACATCCCTGACCCGTTCGACCGAGCCGATGTTGTGTCGACTATTGGTTGACTTCGCCCTAAGCGGGAGCACGGCGATAATCGTATCGGAGCGGCGGCGCTACAACACGCTCCCCCTAGCCTCATCAACTTGGTCCACGAGCTGTTCAATGGATGTCTCCGGCTCCATTACTTCCCCAGCCTGTGGAAGCGTGTGAAAATCATTATGATTCCCAAGCCTCGCAAGCTGCGTATTGACCCCTCAAACCATCGACCCATCTCACTGTTGCCAGTCATATCGAAGGTACTCGAGCGACTCCTGCACGGTCGTTACGCGCCTCTGCTGGATGGTTTCATTCGACAGGAGCAGTTCGGCTTCCGCAGAGAGCACCTGACCCTTCAACTCTTCCGGGTTGTTACCCATTTGACGGACGCCTACAACAAGCATCTGTCCTCCGTCGCTGTTTTGCTCGACGTGAGTAAGGCCTTCGATCGAGTCTGGCACGAAGGCCTTCTCTATAAACTGGCCCACTCCCCTCTCCCTGCCTCATTCGTTCATTTTCTCCGATCGTACTTGTGCGATCGCATCTTTAGGAAATGCGTCGATGGCTCGTACTCATCCGTCCGGCCAGTCGCCGCAGGCGTACCTCAAGGATCTGTCCTTGGCCCCGTTCTGTACCTCGTGTACACGAACGACCTGCCTGTTCAGCCTGGAGTCACTCTCTCGCTCTATACGGATGACGCTATGTACCATGCCAGCTCAGCGAGTCTTGATTTTGCAGCTGGCCTGGTGCAGCGTCAGCTCGCCGTACTTCCGGACTGGCTAAGGAAGTGGAGGATGGCGATCAATGCGGAGAAATCCGAGGCGATCGCCTTTTCTCATAAATTAACTTCCCGCTGCCTGTCCTCTCCCTTGAAGGAGCCCAATCGAATGGAAACGGACTGTAAAGTACTTGGGCGTCACTCTTGACCGACGCCTAAGCTTTGCATCTCACGTCTCTCTGAGTCTCCAGCGCGCCAGAGGCGTCAGAGCCAAACTATTTCCCTTTCTCTCTCATCGGGGTTCAGTGCCTGTGCGCACTAAACTCACCATCTACTTGCTCTTTCTTAGGGAAATCCTGACTTACGCAGCCCCCGCCTTTTGGGTACTACTCAGCCCATCCGTTGTCGCCCGTTTGGAAGCTTTCCAATCCCGAACCCTCCGCTACATCTCCAACTCTCCCTGGTTTGTCAGAAATGATAACATCAGGCGAGGGTTGAAGGTTCTCTCACTCACCGAATTCGTTCGGTCCCTTACCCTCAAACTATTCACCCGAGCCTATGTCTCGACCCATCCCCACATCCGTCGACTAAGCACAGATGTCGGCCCACCACCTAGACGACACAAACGCCCCCGAGCGTTGCTCGACGACCCCCCATAAGCAGTTACAGAACGTCTGCCCAATCCCCCGACCTTGAGTATTTTCACGCTCCTCCTCCTTCCTTCGTTCTCTTGTCCGTGCTGGCGCTCTAGGGGGGGGGTCTGCGCTTGCCCTAGGTGTGCTTAGTGCCACCTCTGGTGGACGCTGCCTCCTCCTACACTCTCTCCCGTGCGCCGACATTGCCGCTTGGCAGCCCTCGGCAACTTTTCCTGAGCGGCTAGGGGCGCCCTACCCGTTGTGGGAGGGTAATTCCTGCTGCTCAAGCGAAAAGTCTTTGAGGCCTCCCCCTTCTGCCGTCACGGGTCTCTTCAAGGTCCCAGGGTCCAAGAAAAATAATAACATCCTGTCCCTCCAAAATAAAATCGATGGAGGTTGCATTCCTTTGATAGCGCGAGATCGCTAGCCAAGGTAACAAGCAGGCAGCATGCAGTCATCGGGTATCACCCGGACACTCAGCGCGCGGAGTCTACCTAGAGCATTTGCCCAGGTAGGCTGTGTCGATTTTTGCTCTGCAAAATTTTGTGTAATTTAGCGGAAATCTTGAATATTCATCATTTATTTCATCATCATCATATTCTTCATCATCTACACTACAAGATTCACCAACAGTCCAGTGCTCAACAGTCTTATTTAATCTGTGCGGGAGTGTTTTTGTATCCGAGTGCTGTGCGGTCTGTGTCGAGTTCAATTGTGCCTGTGGATAGTTTTCAGTGTCTGGTGATCCCTCAATCCTAGACCTGCGTAGACGTTCATTTCGGCTTGTCCGAAATGGCGTCGAATACGCCCCCGAATCCTCTGCCGGCGCCGCTTGTTTCCTTAATGGAAACATGCTCAACCGGCTTCCGTTCCACTCCACTTCCTCACGACAGTGAAAGTGATAGTGAAAGTGATCAAAGTGCGGTCGATATGTGCAGTGTTGGGTCGGGGGACGGACAGTTCTCGCTTGTGGAGGGCAAGTCTGCCAAACGCAAGCGAAAACTGGCCCAAACTCCGCCGCCCGCCTCAGCTGCAGATCAGTCGTCTAGTCACGGTAACAGCGGCACTCAGCGCGAGCGTGAGTATTCAACTGGTACCCAAACTGTGTCTTCCCCACGCATTCCACCGATTGTAATTCCTGACAATAGGAATTACACTCAATTGCTTCGTTCCTTATCCCTAGCTCTCCCTTCGGTCAAGGTCGAGGCGAGGTGCCAAGGCGCCTCGCTAAAGCTGGCGACTGCTACGATCCCAGACTTCCGCTCTGTTCAGTCATTCCTGACAGAGCGTAAGATCTCATTTCATACTTTTGCCCTCCCGTCAGAGCGCGAAATCAAGGTCGTTCTGTCGGGAATTCCTTCTTTCACAGAAACTGATGCCATCAGGCAGGAACTTGTTGCGCTCGGCTATGCGCCGACCGCGGTAAGCGTCCTGCATGTTGGCAAAGGTGATGACCGCCGACCTGTTAACAGCTTTCTGGTCAAACTTCTGAAAGTAGGCCCATTCGAGGAGATTTATAGTCTCCAGAACCTTCTGCACCTACGGGTGCAAGTCCGAACATTTGACCCGCGGCCCGGCCCCTCGCAGTGTTTCAACTGCCAGAGGTTCGGCCACAGCAGTTTGTTCTGTCATCAGCCCCCGCGTTGCGTGCGTTGTGCTGAACCTCATCGTGGCTGTGATAAGCCTACGACGGGGTACACAGCTAAATGCTGTAACTGCAAAGGAGCCCATCCGGCTAATTACCGAGGCTGCCCTAACTTTATCGCCGCCATGAAACCGCAGCGACCTCCTGTGCGCCCTGGCGCGCAGGCAGGCCGTGTGGCTGGTCCTGGCCCTAACCGGAGAGCGGCTTTCCCGCCACTCACTGGTGCATCTGCCCAGGTACCGGCAGCAACTCCGGTTGCTTCCGGTGCCGCTGTCTCGCCTGCAGTCGTCGCTTCGGCGCCGCCTGCAGCGGCCTCAATCCCGGCGCCTACCGGAGCGCCCGCACCTTCCTACGCGGCCATGGCCGCTAAATCAGCCCCGCCTCCAGCCCGATCGGGCAAATCAAAGCGCACTCGTCGTCGCCGGAACTCCGCCGGCCGACCAACATCATCACAGGTTCCACCTGTACCCTCTCCGCGGGCTCGACCCGCCCCCAGCCATCGTCCTCAACCTTCCAGTGAGCAGTCTACTACTCAGACCACCAGCCCAGCGCCATCTGCTACCTCTGTCGAGGCCAGTCAGGCTTGTCCTCCTGAGGCCCGGGAATCTTCCCGGGCTTCGGCGGATCCCCTGACTGCCTGGGCAGACAATCTTGTTGCATCCATCAGGACTGCTCGCGACACTACCACTGTGCTTGCCCTGGTGTTCCAATCATTAGCTGCCCTCTTTCCTCTACTTCCCCTAAATGGCTAATAGCCTGAGGATCGTTGCGTGGAACGCCTTCGGGCTACTCCCCAGGCGATCTGAACTGATGACTTTCGTAACGGAGTATGATGTTGATATCATACTTCTTTCCGAGACTCATCTGGCTCATTACCACTCGTTTTCCCTTCCTGCCTATGCCTGTTATCGTCAGGATCGTCCCCTACGGCCTCGCTGTCCCCCCTCGGGGGGCACAGCTGTTTTAGTCCACAGGCGGATATCCCACAGGCTTTTGCCTCCTCTAGATACATCTATTATTGAAGGCTGCGCGGTGGCGGTGGACGCCGGCGGATCGGAGCTGCGCGTTGTTTCTGCGTACCTCCGGCCTGGCCGGCGAACTCCGCCACCGCCCGAGGAGTGGGACGCCCTCCTCGACCACCCCCTCTCAACCATTGTAGCCGGCGACTTAAACGCCAAACACCCTTCATGGAACAGCCGCGTTGTCAACGCCTATGGAAATTCTCTGTTCCGGTTCGTCTCTGGCGACCCGGCACTTAATGTCATCGGCCCTGAAGACCCTACCTACTTCCCCTTTTACGGCCATCGGCCGGACGTTCTTGACATAGTAGTTGTCAAGAACGTTGCCCGCAACATCGAGGTCTCGTCTGTGTCGGACCTCTCGTCCGATCACAATCCCCTTGTTATAACTGTTCGAGAGCTGTCGGCGTCACCCCGACTTCCCGCTCAGATTGTTAGGAGAGTCAACTGGCGATCCTATCATGACGAGCTCTCTCGAAGGTTACCATCTCTCCCGGCGGACCCAATCGTCACTCGTGACGATCTGGATCTCCGCGCCACAAATCTTCAGGAATTGGTCCAAGGTGTCATGGATCGACACACCTACGCACTCGAGGTGAATCATCGTAAATCGGCCTTACCTGCGGAAGTACTCCACGCCATCTGGCTACGGCGCCAGCTCCGCCGCAGATGGCAAAGAACCCGAGACCCAGTCGTTAAGCGACGATTTCAACAACAGTCCCTTTACGTTCAGCAGCTACTGCGGGACGTAAACTCTGATCGATGGGACTCATACCTTGAGTCTCTTGAAGTCGACCACGCCTCCGTCTGGAGAGCGGTGAGTAGACTGACCCGCGAGAAGAGAACTCGCAACCCGCTGGAAACCCCGAACGGGGTTGTGTCTTCATCAGAAGGCAAGGCCGAGGTCTTCGCCGACTGCATGGAGTCGCAATTTACCGTTCATCGAGGCGTTTCGGACCCTGCTCACTCGGCAGAAGTCCGGGACTTCCTATCTGGTTATTTTTCTCGCCCTCCCGATGGCCCAGACCTCCCGTTCGACAGAGACGAACTCGTTTCGTCTGTCTGTCGACTAAACCGCCGTCGCGCCCCCGGTCCTGACCGGATCGGGGCCGCTGCATTACAATATCTCCCGGCCTCAGGCGTTGACCTCGTTCTTGAGCTGTTCAACTCTTGTCTCCGGCTACAGTACTTCCCCCGCCTGTGGAAAAATGCCAACATCGTTATGGTTCCTAAACCCCGCAAGCCGCGCATGCTTCCTGAAAGCTATCGGCCAATATCTCTCTTGCCAGTTATCTCGAAGGTGTTCGAGCGGCTCCTGCTGGCCCGCATCTCGCCGTTGTTGGATAATTTTATCCGCAACGAACAGTTCGGGTTTCGCAGAGAGCACTCGACCACGCTTCAACTAGTCCGCGTGGTAACGCAACTCTCTGACGCCACCAACAGGCGAGCGGCTACGGCCGCCGCACTGCTGGACGTGAGCAAGGCCTTCGACAAAGTCTGGCACGAAGGTCTTCTCTTCAAACTTGCTAACTCCCCCTTACCATCGTCCATAGTGTTTTTCCTCCGGTCGTATCTCAGCGACCGAACCTTCAGGGTTAGCGTCGACGGAACCTGCTCTGCAGTTCGTCCTGTCGCCGCTGGCGTACCCCAGGGATCTGTCCTCGGCCCCGTTCTGTACCTCGCGTACACGAACGACCTGCCTGTTTTGCCCGGAGTCACGTTGTCTTTGTTCGCTGACGATGCAATGTATCATTACAGCTCTGTGTCCCCGCGTTTTGCGAGTACACAGTTGCAGCGTCAGTTGGACCAGCTTCCGGACTGGCTACGGAAATGGCGGGTGACGATCAACACGGAGAAATCCGAGGCGATCTGTTTCACTCGTAAGTCCATCTCCCGATGCCAGCCCCTCTCCCTTGAAGGGAGGCCTATCGCCTACAAAGAGTCGGTGAAGTATCTAGGCGTTCGGCTAGATCGTCGCCTATGCTTCAACGCCCACGTGACGGACACCCTTGCCAAGGCTCGCGGCGTCCGAGCCAAACTTTACCCATACCTCGCGTGCCGCAGCCCCCTGGCGCTGCGCACGAAAGTTACCCTCTATCTGTTGTTTCTCCGGTCTGTATTGACCTATGCGGCACCTGTATGGTGGTCACTTGCCTCCGCCACCAACAGGCGTAGGATGGAAAGTTTCCAATCCAGAACCCTCCGTTCCTTGTCGGGATCTCCTTGGTTTGTTAGAAACAGTGTAATTCGAGGAGGTCTACGAGTTCCTGCTCTCTCAGCCTTTGTCTGGTCATTAGCTGCGACTCTCTTTGCCGCAGCTGAGACCTCTTCCTTCCCTTACCTCAGAACCATCAGCACCACGCAACCACCTCCCCCTGTCCGGGTCAAACGCCCTCGGGCGATTCTCGATGACCCGCCATAAGTTTAAGTAAGCTGCTTAAACCTCACTTTGTATACTCACCATCTGCCCATGCCCCAGAATTTACCTGCAAAGCTGTTTCCTTCCTCCCTTCCTAGTATGCCGACCGCGCTGAATGCCGCTGCTACGCGCTATCACTGGCACGGAGGCTCTCTGCCTCGCGAGGAGCGACCGACGCCTCACGGCGTCTGCACGCGGGACTGGGAACGGGCGACATCTGTCACCTGAACCAGTCCTTGCGGCAGTGCCCACTGATTGCAGAAATTTTTGAAATAAATAAAAATTGCAAACCTTTCTCCCCCGCCTTCTCAGTTAACTGGTTGGCGGTTGTCCATTCCTGTTTTTAGGCACCAGTCGAATGAACCAGGACTAAGTGTATCCACAGGCAGCCATTGGGCTCGACCCAGATGCTGCAGTCATGCACCGGGTGCAAAGACGCCCCGCTACCACAGTGCTACATGCTACCCGGACACTGCGACCACCGTGGCACGACTAGCTGCTGCTCCATTCAACTCTGGACTCTGGACTCTGGACCCACGGAAACTTAGAGGCACCCTTGCTAGGACAAGAGGCTCGACCGCCCGAAGGCGGCGGCCGAACCGAAGGCACTCGTCACCGGGGCAGTCGGCTCTCGTAAGGAAGGCATTTGCACAACCTCGCGGGAGCCCATGTCCCGGATCAAAGCCCTGCCGAATCGGCAAAGCCGATGCTGGCAATAAATCAATCCAATCCAATCTGCCGCAGCATGATTGACTACAGTTTCGGCAGGCGCAGGTAGTGAATGATGGTGATCAGTTCAGTCTCCAGAAGGTTGGGAGGTTCGTTTCTGGGGGGTTCATGTGATGAACGTAGGGGGGTCGTCTAACAGCGTCCTAGGGCGCCTGACGCGGCGAGGGGCAGTGTATTCTACACGCTATTCAGCCTTTGGAGGTGCGGATAGGGGGACTCGCCTGCCTTGGCGAACAAATTCGTTGCCAAGGACCAGACGAAGACTTCTAAGGTGGGAACACGGAGGCCCCGGTGAATGGCAAAATTTCGCACAAACCACGGGGCCCCCGTGAGGGAGCGTAGGGTCCAGTTCTGGAATGTAGTCAGCCTATGTCTGTTGGTGGCCGACAGGAGAGGCCACCAAGCGGGCGCCGCATAAGTGAGTACTGTTCGGAGGAACAGTAGATACAATTTAAGTTTTGTACGGACAGCCAGGCAGCTGTTCCGCGAAAGCATAGGTGATATTTTGGCTCTGACGCCACGAGCCTTGTTGAGGGTTGCGGTCACGTGGGCGTTGAAGTTTAGGTGGCGATCAAGCCGAACACCTAGGTACTTCAACGTCTCAGTCCAGTTGATGGGTCTCCCCTCTAATGAGAGGGATTGGCATCGGGAAATGGGCTTATGAGTAAAGCAGATCGCCTCGGATTTTTCCGTATTGATCGCTACCCGCCACTTCCTTAGCCAGTCCGGAAGCATAGCCAACTGGCGTTGTAACATTACGCTCGTCCGCCAAGGCGAAAGCGAGCTAAAATGAAACAACACGTCGTCGGCAAATAGAGATAACGTGACCCCGGGATAAACAGGCAGATCGTTCGTGTACAGTACGTACAGAACGGGGCCGAGGACTGATCCTTGTAGGACGCCGGCGGCGACAGGGCGAACCCGAGAGAACTACGCTGATCCTGAAGGTGCGATCCGTCAGATAGGATCGGAGCAAGTGGACGAGATATACCGGGAGTGGCGAATGCGCCAGTTTGTAGAGCAGGCCTTCGAGCCAGACTTTATCGAAGGCTTTGCTCACATCTAACAGGACGGCGCCTGTTGCCTGATGATTGTTGGTGGCGTCTGCTAGACAGGTGACAACCCGTACTAGCTGAAGAGTAGGCGAGTGCCTCGGCCTAAACCCAAACTACTCCTCGCGGATGAAACCATCCAACAGGGGCCGAATACGGGCCAGGAGAAGGCGCTCGAATACCTTCGAGATTACTGGCAATAGTGATATCGGGCGGTCGCTTCCAGGTAGCGTGGGCGGCTTTTTGGGTTTCTGGATCATGTTGACATTAGCGGGTTTCCACAGGCGGGGGAAGTACCTCAGCCGGAGACAGGAGTTGAACAGCTCAAGAAGAACGTCAACTGCCGAAGGCGGGAGATTCTGCAACGCAGCGGCGCCGATGCGATCGGGGCCAGGGGAAATTCTCTTCTTCAGTCGGCTAAGGACAGACGCAAGGTTTTCCTCGTCGACCGAATTAGGATCATTAGGGGGGAGCAGAAAAGTATCCAGATAGGAAATCCCTGACGACGGCCGTATGAGCCGGGTCAGAGATGACTCTATGGACGGTGAA
This sequence comes from Magicicada septendecula, assembly GCA_034769895.1. Classification (NCBI taxonomy): domain Eukaryota; kingdom Metazoa; phylum Arthropoda; class Insecta; order Hemiptera; family Cicadidae; genus Magicicada; species Magicicada septendecula. The sequence continues at coordinate 703,790,533 of CM068367.1, read as the reverse complement.
CTGTTCCGCAATACAGTCGGCGAAGACTTCCGCCTTGCCTTCTACAGAGTATACAGTGCAGTCCGGGGTATTCAAGGGATGGCGAGTCCTCTTTTCGCCTTTTAGTCTACCAGCGGCTCTCCATACGGAGGCGTGGTCGACTTCCAAGGACTCCAAATAGGAGTCCCATCGATCCGCGTTACGTCAAGGAGAAGCTGCGAGACGTGTTCCGACTGGGCTCGAAAACGCCGACTAGCGGCAGGGTCACGGGTATGCTGCCATCTGCGGCGGAGCTGGCGCCGTAATCGGATGGCTTGGAGAACTTCCGGAGGAAGGTCGGAGCGTTTATTACTCACCGGAACAGTATAGGTGTGCTTGTCCATTGCAGACTGGACGAGGTCCTGGAGCTGATGTACCCGGAGATCCACGTCGTCACAAGAGACGAGTGGGTCCGGAGGGACAGATGGAAACTGCCTGGCCAGATCATCGTGATAGGATCGCCAATTGACTCTCCTAACAGGACGATCGGGAAGTCGGGGTGAGACCGACGGCAGCAAGACAGTTACAAGCAGGGGGTCGTGATCGGACGAGAGGTCCGACACCGCGCTGACTTGTAGATGGAAGGGGATGGCCTTGACAATTACAATATCAAGGACATCCGGCGGATAACCCTCACTGGAAAAGTATGTCGGTTCGGACGGGCCGATGATGAGGACACTGGGATCATCTTCGACAGCCCTACGGAGAGAATTGCCGTAGGGGTTTGACGTTCTGCTGTTCCAAGAGGGATGCTTGGCGTTAAGGTCTCCGGCTACGATGGTTGGGAGATCGCTGTCTAGGAGGGCGTCCCACTCCTCGTGCGGCGGAGCTCGATGGCCGGACGGGTGGTACGCAGAACAAAGCGCACCTCCAGGTCGGCAACATCGAGCGCCACAGCACATGCTTCGATGAGGGTCATTGCAGGGGCAGGGAGTTCTCTATGAGAGTTCCGCCTGTGGACTAAGATCGCCACTCCGCCAGATGCGATGTGGCGATCGGGACCATTTCTGTCTTTCCTGAAGCTAGCATGGGCTGGCAGGGAGAATCGACGATTAGGGGCAAGATGTGTTTCAGAGAGGAGTACGACATCTGCATCGTACTCCACAAGGAAAGCTGCCAGTTCGGCCCGACGCGCCGGAACACCATCGGCATTCCACGCGACGAACCGAAACTGTCTAGCCATGGTTAGATGTAGGGACAATCAGGGCGATCAGAGATGTTAGGCTCACCATGAGTATAGGCGGGACATCCCGAGCAGCAAGAATTTGCGGGACAATGCCGCTGACCCAGGCCATCAGCTGAGCCTCAGTGACCAGTGGTGAACCACTGGCCGCAAGGGCCTGATTAGCCGGCGCTGGGGCCGCGGAAGGTGCAGATGCCGCCTCCAGGGGAGGTTGGGGAATTGGAGCTGGCTGCTCGGGGGCTGGCGAGACTTCCATGGAAGTCGCAGGGGACTGGGCAACAGAAGTAGGCTCCTCGCCGGGTAGATGATGGGCAGCCGGAGGCGCGTTGTTAGCCTCCGGGTATAGTTGTTTTGCCACTAGTGGCTGTCTAGCCTTGCGCTTAGAGCGCCGTTTCTTAGGCGGCTGGGTCTGTGAGGGGGGTACTGCGGGCGTTGCCGCTAAAGGAGGTGGCACTCCGGCAGGTGCTAAGGTTCTGGGGGCCACAGGGGGCGCCGTAGCGACCGCTGTAGCGTAAGTTATGGTTCCTCCAGCGGCAGGTGCCGCAGGAAGAGCCGTAGATGCCGAGGCGGGTGGTTGGACTGCCGCCCGCTTCGAGGGTCTAGGAGCAGGGCGAGGAGGTTCAACCTGACGGTTTTGCTCCCGCTGCTGCTTCTTTAGGACCTTCTTAAAGTGATTGCAACCCATAAAGTTTGCCGGGTGACTGCCTCCGCAGTTCAGCACGTCGCGGGTTGAGGCTTCACAACGGGACAATTCTCGTTGTGGGCCTCCCCACAGCGTACACAACGCGGCGGCATCTTACAAAAGGCCGATGAGTGGCCGAATCGCAGGTATTGGAAGCACTGGGAAGGCCCAGGCTTACTATTAAAAGCCCTAACCTGTACCCGGAGGCACAGAATGGTATCAAGATGATAGACGTCGTCGAAGGAACCAACTTTCTGAATCCTGATGTAGAAGGAATTGATTTTCCTTTTCCGATCACCGGATAGGAGAGGGACGACGGAGGTAGGGAAGAAACCCTTCTCCGCCAAATCCTCCCAGATCCACAAGATCGGTGTGTCATGGGGAATCCCGGACACCACAATCTTGAGTTCCCTCTCCTCAGGGAGGGGGAAGGTATGAAAGGCGGGACCGGAGTCGGCCAGGAATTTCTGGCAAGCCCAAAAGTCCTGGATCGACTTCGGCAGCAGTCGAATTGACGAACCTTGGCTTTTGGCCTCGATTCGTCCAGACGGCACAATTTGTTTCAGCTCCCGAAGGAGGGTATGCCAGTCGCCGCATTGAGGCACGACGGATGGATGGATGAATGATGCGCGGGCGTCTTGCGCCCTAATTTGTGTGCGTTGTCCAGGCCTAGGCCTGATGAACGCCAGAAGCCAACAGGTCAGTGCGGTCGTTTGCTCTGCACAAGGAGTTATGGTGCAGTCCGCGGGTCCATGATAAGACATGGCCACCACGGAGGCAAGCTTGAGCTTTTGCTTCAGCCAATTGTCCCGCCGAGGCGCGACACCATGGTCCCCTCAGGCTAGCCTTTGGGAACGTAGTGACGCACTGGCGAGGACAAGAGGCTCGAGCGCCCTAGGGCGTCGACCGAAACGGTAAGGAATGACTCCGAGACAGCCAGCTTCCGCAAGAAAGGTACTTACACAACCTCGCGGAAGCCCGTGTCTCAGGTCATTACCCTGCCGAATCAGCAAAGCAGGTGCTGACGGGGATCTTGGTGGTAATGGCTTCAGCCAATCGCAACGCCTGGTCGCGGCTCCTTGGTCTTCGAGGACATAGCCCACAGAAACTTAGAGACGCGCTGGCAAGGACAAGAGGCTCGACCGCCCGAAGGCGGCGGCCGAGCCGAGGGGACTCGTCACCGGGGCAGTCGGCTCTCGCCAGGAAGGCATTTGCACAAACTCGCGGGAGCCCGTGTCCCTGATCACAGCCCTCCCGAGTCGGCAAAGCCGATGCTGGCAATAAATAAATCCAATCCAATCTGCCGCAGCATGATTGACTACAGTTTCGGCTGGCGCAGGTAGTGAATGATGGTGATCGTTTCAGTCTCCAGAAGGTTGGGGGGTTCGTTTCTGGGGGGTTCATGTGATGAACTTAGGGGGGGTCGTCTAACAGCGCTCTAGGGCGCCTGAGGCGGGGAGGGGGCGGTATATTCTCCATGCTGTTAAGCCTTAGGAGGTGCGGATAAGGGGACTCGCCGGCCTTGGCGAATAAATTCGTTGCCAAGGACCAGACGAAGGCCTCTAAGGTGGGAACACGGAGACCCCGGTGGATGGCGGAATTTCGCACATACCACGGGGACCCCGTGAGGGAGCGTAGGGTCCAGTTCTAGAATGTCGTCAGCCTATGCCTGTTGGTGGCCGACAGGAGAGGCCACCAAGCGGGCGCCGCATAAGTGATTACTGTCCGGAGGAACAGTAGATACAATGTAAGTTTCGTACGGACAACCAGGCGGCTGTTCCGCGAAAGCATAGGTGATAGTTTGGCTCTGACGCCACGAGCCTTGTTGAGGGTTGCGGTCACGTGAGCGTTGAAGTTTAGGTGGCGATCAAGCCGAACACCTAGGTACTTCACCGTCTCAGTCCAGTTGATGGGTCTCCCCTCTAAGGAGAGGGATTGGCATCGGGAAATGGGCTTATGAGTAAAGCAGATCGCCTCGGATTTCTCCGTATTGATCGCTACCCGCCATTTCCCTAGCCAGTCCGGAAGCATAGCCAACTGGCGTTGTAACATTACGCTCGTCCGCCAAGGCGAAAGCGAGCTAAAATGAAACATCGCGTCGTCGGCAAATAAAGATAATGTGACCCCGGGATAAACAGGCAGATCGTTCGTGTACAGTACGTACAGAACGGGGCCGAGGACAGATCCTTGTGGGACGCCGGCGGCGACAGGGCGAACCCGAGAGAACTACGCTGATCCTGAAGGTGCGATCCGTCAGATAGGATCGGAGCAAGTGGACGATAGATGCCGGGAGTGGCGAATGCGCCAGTTTGTAGAGCAGACCTTCGTGCCAGACTTTATCGAAGGTTTTGCTCACATCCAACAGGACGGCGCCTGTTGCCTGATGATTTTTGGCGGCGTCTGCTAGACAGGTGACAACCCGTACTAGCTGAAGAGTAGTCGAGTGCCTCGGCCTAAACCCAAACTGCTCCTCGCGGATGAAACCATCCACCAGGGGCCGAATACGGGCCAGGAGAAGGCGCTCGAATACCTTCGAGATTACTGGCAATAGTGATATCGGGCGGTAGCTTCCAGGTAGCGTGGGCGGCTTTTTGGATTTCTGGATCATGGTGACATTAGCGGTTTTCCACAGGCGGGGGAAGTACCTCAGCCGGAGACAGGAGTTGAACAGCTCAAGAAGAACGTCAACTGCCGAAGGCGGGAGATTCTGCAACGCAGCGGCGCCGATGCGATCGGGGCCAGGGGCCTTTCTCTTCTTAAGTCGGCTATGGACAGACGCAAGATCTTCCTCGTCGACCGAATTAGGAGGGTCATTGGTTGTGGCACCAGAGTCCAGAGTCCAGAATTGAATGGAGCAGCAGCTAGTCGTGCTCCGGTGGTCGCAGTGTCCGGGTAGCATGTAGCATGTAGCACTGTAGTAGCGGGGCGTCTTTGCACCCGGTGCATGACTGCAGCATCTGGGTCGATCCCAATGGCTGCCTGTGGATATACGTAGTTCTGGTCCATTCGACTGGTGCCTAAAAACAGGAATGGACAACCGCCAACCAGTTAACTGAGAAGGCGGGGGAGAAAGGTTTTTAAATTTTTATTTATTTTAAAATTTCAGCAATCAGTGGGCACTGCCGCATGAACGGAATCAGGTGACAGATGTCACCCGTTCCCAGTCCCTTCTGATGAAGACACAATCCCGTTCGGGGTTTCAAGTGGGTTGCGAGTTCTCTTCTCGCGGGTCAGTCTACTCGCCGCTCTCCAGACGGAGGCGTGGTCGACTTCAAAAGACTCAAGGTATGAGTCCCATCGATCAGAGTTTACGTCCCGCAGTAACTGCTGAACGTAAAGGGACTGTTGTTGAAATCGTCGCTTAACGACTGGGTCACGGGTCCTTTGCCATCTGCGGCGGAGCTGGCGCCGTAGCCAGATGGCGTGGAGTACTTCCGCAGGTAAGGCCGATTTACGATGATTCACCTCGAGTGCGTAGGTGTGTCGATCCATGACACCTTGGACTAATTCCTGAAGATTTGTGGCGCGGAGATCCAGATCGTCACGAGTGACGATAGGGTCCGCCGGGAGAGATGGTAACCTTCGAGAGAGCTCGTCATGATAGGATCGCCAGTTGACTCTCCTAACAATCTGAGCGGGAAGTCGGGGTGACGCCGACAGGTCTCGAACAGTTATAACAAGGGGATTGTGATCGGACGAAAGATCCGACACAGACGATACCTCGATGTTGCGGGCAACGTTTTTGACAACTACTATGTCAAGAACGTCCGGCCGATGGCCGTGAAAGGGGTAGTAGGTAGGGTCTTCAGGGCCGATGACATTAAGTGCCGGGTGGCCAGAGACGAACCGGAACAGAGAATTTCCATAGGCGTTGACAACGCGGCTGTTCCATGAAGGGTGTTTGGCGTTTAAGTCGCCGGCTACAATGGTTGAGAGGGGGTGGTCGAGGAGGGCGTCCCACTCCTCGGGCGGTGGCGGAGTTCGCCGGCCAGGCCGGTGGTACGCAGAAACAACGCGCAGCTCCGATCCGCCGGCGTCCACCACCACCGCGCAGCCTTCAATAATAGATGTATCTAGAGGAGGCAAAAGCCTGTGGAATATCCGCCTGTGGACTAAAACAGCTGAGCCCCCTGAAGGGGGACAGCGAGGCCGTAGCGGACGATCCTGACGATAACAGGCATAGGCAAGAAGGGAAAACGAGTGGTAATGAGCCAGATGAGTCTCGGAAAGAAGTATGATATCAACATCATACTCCGTCACGAAAGTCATCAGTTCAGATCGTCTGGGGAGTAGCCCGAAGGCGTTCCACGCAACGATCCTCAGGCTATTAGCCATTCAGGGGAAGTAGAGGAAAGAGGGTAGCTAATGATTGGAAGACCAGGGCAAGCACTGTGGTAGTGTCGCGAGCAGTCCTTATAGATGCAACAAGATTATCTGCCCAGGCAGTCAGGGGATCCGCCGAGGCCCGAGAAGATTCCCGGGACTCCGGAGGGCAAGCCTGACTGGCCTCGGCAGGGGTAGCTGATGGCGCTGGGCTGTCGGACTGAGTAGTGGACTGCTCACTGGGAGGTTTAGGTTGATGACTGGGGGCAGGTGAAGCCCACGGAGTCGGTACAGGTGGAACTTGTGATGATGTAGGTCGGCCGGCGGAGTTCCGGCGACGACGAGAGCGCTTGGACCTGCCCAAGGCAGTGGGGCAGATTTAGCGACCATGGCCGCGTAGGAAGGTGTGGGCGCTCCGGCAGGCGCCGGGGTGGAGGCTGCTGCAGGCGGCGCCGAAGCGACGACTGCAGGCGAGACAGCGGCACCGGAAGCAACCGGAGTTGCTGCCGGGACCTTGGCAGATGAACCAGTGAGAGGTGGGAATGCCTCTCGCCGGTTAGGGCCAGGACCAGCTACACGGCCTGCCTGCGCGCCAGGGCGCACAGGAGGTCGCTGCGGTTTCATGGCGGCGATAAAGTTAGGGCAGCCTCGGTAATTAGCCGGGTGGGCTCCGTCGCAGTTGCAGCATTTAGCTGTGAACCCCGTCAGTGGCTTATCACAGCCACGATGAGGTTCAGTACAACGCACGCAACGCGGGGGCTGATGACAAAAGATACTTCTGTGGCCGAACCTCTGGCAGTTAAAACACTGCGAGGGGCCGGGCCGCGGGTCAAATGCCCTGACTTGCACCCGTAGGTGCAGAAGATTCTGGAGACTATAAATCTCCTCGAAAGGGCCTACTTTTAGAAGTTTGACCAAAAAGCTGTTAACAGGTCGGCGGTCATCACCTTTGCCAACATGCTAGACGCTTACCGCAGTCGGCGCATAGCCAAGCGCAACAAGTTCCTGCCTGATGGCATCAGTTTCGGTAAAGGAGGGTATTCCCGACAGAACGACCTTGATTTCTCACTCTGACGGGAGGGCAAAAGTGTGAAATGAGATTTTGCGCTCTGTTAGGAATGCCTGAACAGAGCGGAAGTCGGGGATCGTAGCGGTCGACAGCTTTAGCGAGGCGCCTTGGCACCTCGCCTCGACCTTGACCGAAGGGAGAGCTAGGGATAGGGAACGAAGCAATTGTGGGTAATTCCTATTGTCAGGAATTACAATGGGTGGAATGCGTGGGGAAGACACAGTTTGGGTAGTAGTTGAATACTCACGCTCGCGCTGAGTGCCGCTGTTACCATGACTAGGCGGCTGATGTGCAGCTGAGGCGGGCGGCGGAGTTAGGGCCAGCTTTCGCTTGCGCTTGGCAGATTTGCCTTGCACAAGCGAGAACTGTCCGTCCCCCGACCCAACACTGCACATTTCCACTGCACTGTTATCACTTTCACAATCACTTTCACTGTCGTGAGGAAGTGGAGTTGAACGGAAGCCGGGTGAGCACGTTTCCATTAAGGAGACAAGCGGCGCCGGCAGAGGATTTGGGGGCGTATTCGACGCCATTTCGGACAAGCCGAAATGAAACGTCTACGCTAGGCTAGGATTGAGGGATTACCAGACACTGAACTATTCACAGGCAGCAATAGAGCACAACACAGACCGCACAGCACACGGAAACAAAAACACTCCCGCACAGATTAAATAAAACTGATTTGCACTGAACTGATGGTGATAATTGTAGTGTTGATGATGCTGAAGATGATGATGATAGTAAAAATGTTGAAAACTCAATATTTCCGCAGAAATTAAGAAAATTCTGCAGAGCAATAAAAGACACAGCCTACCCGGGCAAATGCTCTAGGTAGACTGCTCCTCTCGCAGTGTCCGGGTTGCCAAGTTGCCAAGTTGAAGTAGGGCACAGCACAGTGCGTGCCCCAGTGACGGCAGCGTCCGGGCGAGCCCGATGACTGCCTGGTGCTTCGGTAATGCTTGGAGCGAGACTTGTCGCAGCGAGGATAGGTACCCCCTTTTTTATTTTGGCGGAGGTGAAGGAGATGGGCTGTGATTGGCTGAACCGCTGACGCGATCCACCAATGGCCTGAGAGGGAAGCCTACGCGAACGCTTAGCACGGATTGGCGGGATCTGTTCGCCCACAACGGGTCGATACACTTCCGCCAGCCCGGTAAGAGTCCGGTAGACTGCCTTATGGCGATACCGAGGCAGGCGAGAGATTGGAGGGGCGAAGTTGCCGACTAAAGGTGGCGCTAGGCACACCTAAAGCCGGCACAACGCTCGACCAATCTGTCGGCCTGCAACGGACCGGATTTGACTGGAAGGATGGTGGTGAGATCCGATTGGTCGGCGCGTGGACAGATGGTGAGAGGGCAATTTATTTTAAAATTACGGTGGGTCGTCGAGCAAAGCTCGAGGGCGGCGGCGTTTGACTGGTGGTGGTCCATCATCGTTATCGAGATGTTGGAGGTGGGGAAAGTCTGAAATGGATGCTCGATGGAAGAGGTTGAACGTAAGAGTTCGCGCAAATCCATCGAGCGACGGAATCTTCAGCCCTCGCCTGATAGTATCATTTTTTACATACCAGGGAGAGCCGGAGATAAGGCGAAGGGTAAGGGCTTGGAAGGCTTCCATGCGTTTAACGACGTCGGGGGCGAGTTGGGTCCAAAATGCAGGCGCTGCGTACATAAGGACGGCTCGTAAAAAGAGCAGATAAATCGAGAGCTTCGTGCGCACAGGCAGTAGCCCTCGAGGCGATAGGAATGGGTAAAGTTTGGCTTTGACGCCTCGGGCGCGCTGGAGCACTGTGGATACGTGAGCTCTGAAGCTTAGGCGTCGATCAAGAGTGACGCCCAAGTACTTCACAGTACGTTGCCAAGCGATTGGACTCCCTTCAAGGGAGAGGGTCTGGCATCGGGAAGTGAGCTGACGGGAGAAGGCAATCGCCTCGGATTTCTCCGTATTGATCGCCACCCGCCATTTCCTTAGCCAGGCCGGAAGTAGTGCGAGCTGGCGCTGCACCACGTCAGTCGCAAAACGAAGGTTTGCAGAACTGGTGTGGTACATCGCATCGTCCGCATAGAGAGAGAGCGTGACTCCAGGCAATACTGGCAGGTCGTTCGTGTACACTAGGTACAGAACGGGGCCGAGGACAGATCCTTGAGGAACGCCAGCGGCGACGGGGCGGACAGAAGAGTACGTCCCGTCGACGCAGATCCTAAATTTGCGGTCGCAGAGATACGACCGCATCAGATGTACAAATGAGGCAGGGAGAGGGGAGGTGGCTAGTTTATAGAGAAGGCCTTCGTGCCAGACTTTGTCGAAGGCCTTACTCACGTCCAGAAGGACGGCGACAGTTTGATGGTTCCTGTTGATGGCGTCAGTGAGTTGCGTGACAACTCGGACAAGTTGAAGAGTGGTCGAATGCTGCCTGCGGAAGCCGAACTGTTCCTGCCGGATGAAATTATCCAGCAGGGGAGTAATTCGGCGATGCAGGAGGCGCTCGAACACCTTCGATAGTACTGGCAAAAGAGAGATGGGTCGATGATTCTCCGGGAGAGTACGCAGCTTGCGAGCCTTCGGTAACATGATGACTTTGGCTCGTTTCCAAGGGCTGGGATAGTAATGGAGCCGGAGACATCCATTGAACAGCACGTGGATGAGGGAAACGAGACTTGCTGGGGCGTTGAGTAGGGCCGCTGCACCAATACGGTCCTCGCCGGGCGCCTTCTTGGGGCGCAGTCGACTAATGGCCGTTTCAACTTCAGCCTCGTCGAACGGGTCGATCGGGTCTGCGGGAGGGCGGGAAAAATATCCAGATAGGAAGTCTGCGACCGCTGCCGAGTGGCCAGAGTCACAGACGCCTCGATGAACGGTAAATTGTTCCTCCATGGTATCGGCAAAGACTTCTGCTTTGTCGGCCGCGGAGTACACAATCCCGTTCGGTGATCGTAGGGGGTAGCGGGTCCTTTTCTCGCCAGTGAGTCGGCGCGCAGCCCGGAAAACGGACTGTGGCGTGACTTCCAGAGACTCAAGATATGAGTCCCATCGATGAGCAGTGGCATCAAGCAGAAGCTGCTTGACATGGTCAGATTGGGCGTTTAGCCTGCGTTTGACGGCAGGGTCCCGGGTTTGTTGCCATCTCCGGCGGAGCTGGCGCCGGTTGCGGATGGCCAGAATCACCTCTTCAGGTAACTGCGACCGTCTGTTGGGCACAGGGACTTCATAGGTGTGTTTGTCCATAGCGGACGTGACGACTTCTTGAAGATAGTCGGCCAAGCGGTCTACATCCTCCGAGCTGGAGATGTCGACCTGGGGGTCAGATGGTACTGTTCGACCCAGTTCATCGTGGAACGATCGCCAGTTGACTCTCGTTAAACGATGGGGAGGCTGGAGAGGTGTGTCCAGCGTGGGCCGAACAGTGAGTAATACCGGGTCGTGATCAGACGAGAGGTCTGACACGGCTTCTATTGCGATAGGGTAGGCCAAGTCTTTGACAACAGCAATGTCAAGGACGTCTGGAGGTCCCCGGTGATTGGGGATATAGGTCGGTGATCTAGGACCAAGAGCGTTCACATGAGGATGACGTTGAACGTATTGGTACAGAGAGCGGCCATAAGGGTTAGAGACACGGCTGTTCCAGAGGAGATGCTTACTATTAAAGTCTCCGGCTGCGATGGTAGGTAAAGGGTCTTCTAAGAGAGCGTCCCATTCATTCTCGTCGGGCGGTGGTCCACCTCGAGGGGGGAGGTAGACTGAAACCAGTCGAACCTCCCGATCCCCGATGCAGAGAGCAACCGCCGTCGCCTCCAAGCGACGAGTCGCCGGAGGCGGCAGGGGGCGGTGGGCGATGCGCCTGTGAACCAGAATGGCAGTGCCGCCAGATGCGACACGCCGGTTCTGGCCAGGCCGGTCTGTGCGGTACGTCGTGTACGCCGGAAGCTGGAAAGAGTGAGCGGGAGTTAAGTGGGTTTCACTAAGGAGTATGACGTCTATGTCATATTCGGTGACGAAGGCGGCCAATTCGGCACGGCGAGATAGAACGCCACATGCGTTCCAAGCCACCAGCCGAAAGGGCCTAGCCATCGAGAGGGATAAGCGAGGTCACGGAGGTGAGAATGATAACGATTAAGGACTGGACATCCTTGGCAGCGAGAATTTGCGGGATCAAGGCGTTGATCCAAGCATGCACGCGGGCGGCGAAAGTCACGTCCGAGGACGCGGCAGACGCCGGTGCCGCCTGAGGCTTGGGCGCCGGGTGCAGGAACATGATGCCATTCTGGGCAGGGGCCTTTTGTTTCGGCTGCCTAGGATCTCGGACATCTGGAGTAGATGCTGGCTGTGGTGCAGCGGGCGTGTGCTGCGAGGAAGCTGGGGGAGATGGTTTTGTTCTTTTCTTGGACGGCGCAGCAGGTTTAGGTTGCTGGGCCGCGGGCTGTGCGGCAGGCTGTGAAGCAGCTGCAGCCGCATAGCTGGGCGCCCCGGTAGACGCCGGACGAGCTGGGGCAGGCAGAAGTGCCGGTGCCGCAGCGGGAGTAGGTGCCGCCGAGGCGGCAGGCCTTGATGTTTGGGGCCTAGCGGGACGCGCAGTAGCGCGCTGCTGCGAGGACTTTGAAAGTTTCTTCAAAGCCGCAGCATAGAATCGACAGGACTTCGATGATGCCGGGTGAGGTTCCCCGCAGTTGGCGCAAGTGGCGGCAGCACGAGCGAGAGGACAAGTGTCCTTCCGATGGCTATCGCCACAGCGCAAACAGCGGGTGGGGTGGTGGCAAAATGCCGATGAATGTCCGTACCTCTGGCAGTTGTAACACTGCTTCGGTCCGGCTTGGGCGTCGAATGCTTCTACCCTAACTTTCAAGTAGAATAGCATGTTGATGTCGTATACGGCCTGGTAATCACCCACCTTTCGGATTTTCACCAGGAATGCGTTTCGCGCGAGTTTCCTGCCGGGGGAGAAGAGAGGCGTTACATTGTGAACCCTAAAGCCCAAACTTGTGAGTTCATTGGAAATGAGCTCGGGCGAGGTACCTGCTGGGATACCTATGACTTGTACCTTGAGTTCCTTCTCCTCCGGCAAGGCAAAGGTGTGGTACGGGATCCCCGCGTCCGTGAGGAACTTCTGCGCTACACGAAAGCTCTCCACGGTCGTGGGGTTGAGGCGGATGGAGTTGTCACCTTGAGCCGAAGCAGTCAAGGTGCCAGAGGGAGTGCAACGGTGTAAACGCCGCATGAAATTCGCCCAATCCGAAGGCCGGGCGAAAATCAGAGGCGGGATACGCCGGTGCTGGTCAGGTTGTTGTTGGGAGGCCATGGTGGATTGCCCCGCGGTTGAGCCTCGACGCGAAGCCCGACCGGATTCTGCGGAGGTGGCACTGACACGCCGTTTCCGGCTGACAGCCTGCCATGCACCATCAGTATCCATGGCCGAGTCCACGCCTTGAGTGTCCCCCGAGGAGGTAGGTGTAGGGTGGTCCTGAGAAGGGCCATCCGGGAGTGGTTGCGCCAGAGCGCGAGCAGGAATTGAGAGGTCCTGAGAAGGACCGACGGAAGCAGGTTGGCCCTGAGAAGGGCCGACGGAAGACGGGTTGAGGGCAGCCATCGGCGAGGCGAAGCCTACGCCTTAGGCGGAACGGAACTAAGGACTAGACCAAGCACTACGGTAAGCAAAAAACAAAAGTCGCTCACTTACCAACAAGCTCCAGGCAGCAGCGGAACACACACGAAACACTGCACGGCACAAGAACACAACACTGCACTGAACACTACACTGCACTATTATATTCTTGAGTAGTTGTTGAAAAACTTGCACAAACACTGGTAATTGAACTGGACGCACTGTTTAAGTCACGGTATAACCGGAGACTGAGAACGCACAGAATGTAAGGAATTTCCCATCAAGAGAGAGCTCAAGAGAGATGTTGCTCCTTCCAATCGCAGGGCACACAACACAACTGGGGGTTGCGCGGCCCGCGCGAAGCGCGGGTCGCGAGTAGTGCAGTGTCCCGAGTCTCAGAAAGGACTCCTGCCACTGGGTCTGGTAGAGTTCATTTTATACTTTTTATCTACTTATGGGGGGGGGTCTGAAGCGACCTGCGATTGGTGGATTATACCACCGGGACTAGCAAACGAGGTCGCTTCCAGGACTCACCTGGTCGCGGGGTGTATTTACCAAGTCCGGCAATGAGGGAATTGTGGGTCACTCTGTCGGAACGAACATAGAATCGTCGCGCCAGGCGTCTCACGGTGTCATCAAGAGAGCGGACACCGAGTCCTCTCCTCAAAAGACGAGAAGAGTACCTCCGGGGGACTTTGCACGCGAGCTTCAGTCCCCGGTCGAGTACGCGCTGGAGCGTGATTCTATGACCACGAGCCAGGTATCCCCAAACAGGACAGGCGTAGGTAATCACCGGCAACATGTACGTGTTGACTATGAGCTTACCTAGCCGGGGGGTCATTGCCGGATTAGATAGCACGGGCCAGAGTCTACTGAGTTGCGCCGAAGCGCGTTGTCGGATGTAATTTGCATGGGTTCGCCAGGTGAGTCGGGAATCCACGAGGAGCCCGAGGTACTTGACGCTGTTGGTCCAGGGCACCTCGACGGGGCCTACTTTAAGCGGCCGAGGCCGCTTGCGTTTTCGCGAGAAAATTACCGCGGCGCTCTTGGAAGCGTTAACGGCAACTCTCCAGTCATCGGTCCACCCGACATACGCGTCGAGTTGGCGCTGGAGCTTAACTGCCGCATAACTCGCGTTCGGCCTGAGGCAAAAGCCGCAGTGTCGTCCGCGAACAGCGACAGTTTCACTCCAGGAACTCGGGGCGTGTCGTTGACAAACAACGAGAACAGGAGAGGCCCAAGGACACTTCCCTGAGGGACGCCGGCGGTAATACGCCTCTCCGAAGAGAGAGCGTGGTCTACTCTCACTCGGAAGCTACGGTCTCGCAGAAAGCTGCCGATCAAGTGAACGTAGCAGTCTGGGAGAAGGACTTCCGTTAGTTTGTAAAGGACACCCTCGTGCCACACGCGGTCAAAGGCTTTCTCTACGTCTAGGAAGATCGCAGCCGTCTGTTTGCCCTGGCAGCCAGCCTCGGTTATGCATTCCACGAGTCTCATCAGCTGATGAGTCGAGGAGTGCAGCTCACGAAAGCCGAACTGTTCGGGGATCAGCACGTCTAGTCTTTCTAGATGGTCGCGGATCCTACGCTGGATCAGACGCTCAAAAACCTTGGACGTCGCGGACAAGAGGCTGATGGGCCTGAGGTTCTCCACTCGAGAAGAATTCTTTCCCGGCTTGGGTATCACGATGACGGTAGCCGTTTTCCATTTCACCGGAAAATAGGCCAGTCTGAGGCATGAATTGAACAGGTCAGTGAGGAACTGGGTTCCTCGCTCCGGAAGGCGATGGAGGGCGGAATTCATGACTCCGTCCGGGCCAGGCGCCTTCCGGGGCTTGAGCTGAACAATCCTCTCAGAGACCTCCTCCGGGGAGATGGGCTCCGGCTGGACTGTGATATCGGCCGTAAGAAAGCGCTCTACCTCGCGGCAGATTTGCTCAGTGAAGGCCGGGTTCTTGGATGGGTTGGGAGCGAACTGACGCTCTAAACTATCAGCCAAGAACTCTGCCTTTTCGAGGGGGCGACCAAGGGGTTGACCGCCGGGTCCGGCCAGTGCGGGGAGAGGCGCGCGTTTGCGCTTCCCCGTTAGGGCACTGGGAATCCGCCAGACATTACGGTCCTCGGCGGAGCCATCCATCTGTGTTACAGCTAGCTCCCAGTTGCGTCTACGGAACGCCAGCATGTCGCGACGCAACTTGCCGGACGCTCTGTTGAACGCAGCCTTGTCGGCCGGGTCACGAGTCCTCTGCCAGCGTCTCCGGAGGCGATTCCTCTCGCTAGCGAGCTGAGACACCTCTTCGGGGATCCGCTGATAGTCGGGCGTGAGCCCCGGCTTCATCCGGGAGGACACGTCAACCGCCGAGACGACGGCTGTGTCGAATACAGCAACTGCCTC
Organism: Magicicada septendecula; assembly: GCA_034769895.1. NCBI lineage: Eukaryota > Metazoa > Arthropoda > Insecta > Hemiptera > Cicadidae > Magicicada > Magicicada septendecula. The sequence goes on along the minus strand of CM068367.1, from coordinate 703,775,268 downwards.
ATCGACATGCTGGGTAGTGTCGAGCGGGATATGCTCTGGTAGGCGGCGACTGAACGCCGGGCCAAAGCGGTCCCACTCGATTACCCGCCGCTCGTCGCGGACGGTGGCGTGCTGGGTAGCTATATGCACACTGATAGGGCAGTGGTCCGAGGACAGTTCCGAAATGACGGAGACGTGGACCGGGCAATAAACGCCCCTGACCGCGGCAATGTCCAGTACATCAGGGCGGGAGTTAGCCCGAGAGGGATAGTACGTAGGCCCGGTAGGACCCATGACTGTGACCCGAGCCGCATCAGCATACCTGCGTAAGCGGGTCCCGTTTGGGTTCGCCAAGCGGCTCCCCCAATCGGGGTGCTTACAGTTCAGGTCGCCCGCCAGGACTACCCTCCTGTGTGCTCCAAAGACGGCATCCAGATCGTTCGACAGGAGCTCCGTGTGTGGAGGCTTGTAGGCGGAAACCACGAGTAGACCGCCGAGAGCACCATGGAGCTCGACCGCGGTGCACTCGAGGTTCCGCCGCTGAGGCAGGACAACGCGGTGATGGCGAAGACTCGCCTTCACCGCGATGGCTGTGCCCCCTCCTGCGCGACCCGACCGGTCGTCCCGGTGGCACACGTAGTTGGGTAGTCGGAAACGACGATGCGGGGTCAGGTGCGTCTCGCCAAGAAGAAGCACGTCGGGCTTGTGACGGGCAACGAACTCTAAGAGCTCAGAATGCCGGGAAGCGAGGCCGTTGGCGTTCCACGCCACGAGCTCGAGGTCTCGCTTGAGGGATTGCCGTGGTTGTCCGTTCATAACAGACCTGTAACACGGCATGCTTCCACCAAGAGGAGGAACTTATCTTGGGGCGAGGCTGTTGCCAAGCGTTCCTTGATTTTAAGGAAAGTCTGGGCTACTTTCTGCAAGTCGTAGCTTGCCAGAAAGTCTGATACTACGGCGAGATCATCGGAAGATGAGGCCGGGGGAGAACGCTTGGCGGCAGCTGCATAGCTGCGGCGGGGCGAGACGGTGGAAGCCTTGGGGGCTGGTACTGGAGCGGGTGGCCGCTCTGGCTTTTGGAGGACGGGCTTGGGTCCAATGGCAGGTGGTTTAGGCTGGCCCGTGTTCTTGGCCGGGTTCCTAACTTTCTTGCCCGATCTGGGGAATCTAGGCTTGGGTGGCGGCGGCAATGGAGGATCAATTTCCTCGTTGTCCGGCAGCGGGACTTGGGTATAATGGGGGACTTCGCGTTCCGGTTCCGGGGGCGCGATGGTTGGTTTGGCCTGTGGAGCTTTGCTCGGGCTCACTGCACTGCTGGGTTTCGGAACCGGAGCAGACCTAGGGGCTGGTTTCCGGACCACAGGTTCAGCGGCTTTGGCCGTTTTTACAGGTTGTCTAGCATCATGTCGAGGCTTAGGCTGGACTGGTTTCTTGAGTTTGTCCAGCTGCTCGCTATATACTGGGCAGCGCCTGTTATTTGCAGCATGGGCGCCGCCACAGTTTATACAATATCGGTGGTTGGCCGGGACAGCGCAGGCCTGCGTCAAGTGGTCATTTCCACAGCGGACGCAGGTCGACGCGTTCCGACAACCGAAGCTGCTATGGCCGAACCGCTGGCACCTGTGGCACTGGGAGAGTCGCCCGGTCTGACGGCAGGGCTCGACGCTTACGCAGAGCCCGAAAAGCCGTTTTAAATCTAATAAGGCCTGGGAGGATTCGCCCTTCTCTGCCAGGAGTCTTATCAGCGGGAGTGGTCGACGCGAGCCATAAGTGGTGTACAGCCGTGAGGCTCCCACAACCTTATACCCCGCGTCGCACAGTTCATCAGCGACGACCTGCGGATCCGCCTGCATGTCCAGGCCCCGAAGGACGAGGGCTACAGGCTTGGTTCGGTTCATAGTGTAAGTGTGGAACTGGAACGATTCACGTTCCAGCCACTGGACCACTCCGAAGTGCTCCGATGCGCTGCGGCAGGTAACGCGCACAGTCTCGCTCGCAAGGAGCTTGACAGATGCGTTATCTGCCAGCGCAACGGTCTTACGGAGTCGGCGAACGAAGCCGATAACGTCCCTGACGTTCGTAACGAACACCGGCGGGACCCTTCTTCGGAGGTGCGACTAGGCGCAACCTCAGCGGAGGCTTGGAGTGCCGCCGAGTCCGTGGCCGAACTCAAGGAGGTCAGGGAAGGAGACTTTCGCGGCTTGCCACCGCGCCCTACTGCCACCCAATCGGTGGAAGCCGAGGTCTCCATATCTGGGGAGTCAGACTCCGGCAGAGGATTTGGGCTGCTTGGCCTACTAGCGGCCGTGCAGCCGGAAGGTCCGGCCTTAGCGGGCTTGGTCGGCCCTAATAAGGACCGATTTTGCTCACGTACTTGCGCGGGTTCAGCAGGGCTTCCCGCGCAAGTCGTAGGGTTCCCGGCTGACCCAAGTGGCCGGCCGGGAGGCTCGATGCTGCCGCACAGTGCTTTAGGGACACTAACAGCGGGGCTACTGCCGACTAACTCGGCTCTTTGTCCAGCGGGTACCCGGGGGCCGAACTGTGACACCGTCACAGTGGCGGCGCAACCCGCATCTCTATTTGTCAGTCCTACTCTCGGACTCCCCGGGTTTCGCTGGACAGCGCTACCTACAACACTTACCGGCACTGCGCGGCAGGTCCCAGTTGTGTTGCGTTGGTCTTCGTCCTGGCAAGACGGCTGATCTATCTCCATCGCTGCTTGATGTTGGCGCTGGCGAGGTGGTTTATGATGCTCCGGTGGCTTCTTCTTGGCGGCCTCCGTCGGTTGATGGCCGAGCCTCTTCATTGCAGTCGTTGAGGTCGAGGCTGTCCTCTGCTGCGTTCTTCTGTAGTAGTTTACAACAACCTTCTTCTTCGAGTGAGAGCAGTCGAATGTCACCGTCACGTCCGTCACGAATAAAATCGCAGGGCGATTATGAGTGTCCGGGTATGTAGCACTGTAGTAGCGGGGCGTCTTTGCACCCGGTGCATGACTGCAGCATCTGGGACGAGCCCAATGGCTGCCTGTGGATAGACATAGTTCTGGTTCATTCGACAGGTAACCTAGAATAAAATAGGAATGGACAACCGCCAACCAGTTAACTGAGAAGGCGGGGGAGAAAGGTTTTCAATTTTTATTTATTTTAAATATTACAGCAATCAGTGGGCACTGCCGCAAGGACGGGTTCAGGCGACAGATGTCGCGCGTTCCCAGTCCTGCGTGCAGACGCCGTGAGGCGTCGGTCGCTCCCCGCGAGGCAGAGAGCCTCCGTGCCAGTGATAGCGCGTAGCAGCGGCATTCAGCGCGGTCGGCATACTAGGAAGGGAGGAAGGAAACAGCTTTGCAGGTAAATTCTGGGGCATGGGCAGATGGTGAGTATACAAAGTGAGGTTTAAGCAGCTTACTTAAACTTATGGCGGGTCATCGAGAATCGCCCGAGGGCGTTTGACCCGGACAGGGGGAGGTGGTTGCGTGGTGCTGATGGTTCTGAGGTAAGGGAAGGAAGAGGTCTCAGCTGCGGCAAAGAGAGTCGCAGCTAATGACCAGACAAAGGCTGAGAGAGCAGGAACTCGTAGACCTCCTCGAATTACACTGTTTCTAACAAACCAAGGAGATCCCGACAAGGAACGGAGGGTTCTGGATTGGAAACTTTCCATCCTACGCCTGTTGGTGGCGGAGGCAAGTGACCACCATACAGGTGCCGCATAGGTCAATACAGACCGGAGAAACAACAGATAGAGGGTAACTTTCGTGCGCAGCGCCAGGGGGCTGCGGCACGCGAGGTATGGGTAAAGTTTGGCTCGGACGCCGCGAGCCTTGGCAAGGGTGTCCGTCACGTGGGCGTTGAAGCATAGGCGACGATCTAGCCGAACGCCTAGATACTTCACCGACTCTTTGTAGGCGATAGGCCTCCCTTCAAGGGAGAGGGGCTGGCATCGGGAGATGGACTTACGAGTGAAACAGATCGCCTCGGATTTCTCCGTGTTGATCGTCACCCGCCATTTCCGTAGCCAGTCCGGAAGCTGGTCCAACTGACGCTGCAACTGTGTACTCGCAAAACGCGGGGACACAGAGCTGTAATGATACATTGCATCGTCAGCGAACAAAGACAACGTGACTCCGGGCAAAACAGGCAGGTCGTTCGTGTACGCGAGGTACAGAACGGGGCCGAGGACAGATCCCTGGGGTACGCCAGCGGCGACAGGACGAACTGCAGAGCAGGTTCCGTCGACGCTAACCCTGAAGGTTCGGTCGCTGAGATACGACCGGAGGAAAAACACTATGGACGATGGTAAGGGGGAGTTAGCAAGTTTGAAGAGAAGACCTTCGTGCCAGACTTTGTCGAAGGCCTTGCTCACGTCCAGCAGTGCGGCGGCCGTAGCCGCTCGCCTGTTGGTGGCGTCAGAGAGTTGCGTTACCACGCGGACTAGTTGAAGCGTGGTCGAGTGCTCTCTGCGAAACCCGAACTGTTCGTTGCGGATAAAATTATCCAACAACGGCGAGATGCGGGCCAGCAGGAGCCGCTCGAACACCTTCGAGATAACTGGCAAGAGAGATATTGGCCGATAGCTTTCAGGAAGCATGCGCGGCTTGCGGGGTTTAGGAACCATAACGATGTTGGCATTTTTCCACAGGCGGGGGAAGTACTGTAGCCGGAGACAAGAGTTGAACAGCTCAAGAACGAGGTCAACGCCTGAGGCCGGGAGATATTGTAATGCAGCGGCCCCGATCCGGTCAGGACCGGGGGCGCGACGGCGGTTTAGTCGACAGACAGACGAAACGAGTTCGTCTCTGTCGAACGGGAGGTCTGGGCCATCGGGAGGGCGAGAAAAATAACCAGATAGGAAGTCCCGGACTTCTGCCGAGTGAGCAGGGTCCGAAACGCCTCGATGAACGGTAAATTGCGACTCCATGCAGTCGGCGAAGACCTCGGCCTTGCCTTCTGATGAAGACACAACCCCGTTCGGGGTTTCCAGCGGGTTGCGAGTTCTCTTCTCGCGGGTCAGTCTACTCACCGCTCTCCAGACGGAGGCGTGGTCGACTTCAAGAGACTCAAGGTATGAGTCCCATCGATCAGAGTTTACGTCCCGCAGTAGCTGCTGAACGTAAAGGGACTGTTGTTGAAATCGTCGCTTAACGACTGGGTCTCGGGTTCTTTGCCATCTGCGGCGGAGCTGGCGCCGTAGCCAGATGGCGTGGAGTACTTCCGCAGGTAAGGCCGATTTACGATGATTCACCTCGAGTGCGTAGGTGTGTCGATCCATGACACCTTGGACCAATTCCTGAAGATTTGTGGCGCGGAGATCCAGATCGTCACGAGTGACGATTGGGTCCGCCGGGAGAGATGGTAACCTTCGAGAGAGCTCGTCATGATAGGATCGCCAGTTGACTCTCCTAACAATCTGAGCGGGAAGTCGGGGTGACGCCGACAGCTCTCGAACAGTTATAACAAGGGGATTGTGATCGGACGAGAGGTCCGACACAGACGAGACCTCGATGTTGCGGGCAACGTTCTTGACAACTACTATGTCAAGAACGTCCGGCCGATGGCCGTAAAAGGGGAAGTAGGTAGGGTCTTCAGGGCCGATGACATTAAGTGCCGGGTCGCCAGAGACGAACCGGAACAGAGAATTTCCATAGGCGTTGACAACGCGGCTGTTCCATGAAGGGTGTTTGGCGTTTAAGTCGCCGGCTACAATGGTTGAGAGGGGGTGGTCGAGGAGGGCGTCCCACTCCTCGGGCGGTGGCGGAGTTCGCCGGCCAGGCCGGAGGTACGCAGAAACAACGCGCAGCTCCGATCCGCCGGCGTCCACCGCCACCGCGCAGCCTTCAATAATAGATGTATCTAGAGGAGGCAAAAGCCTGTGGGATATCCGCCTGTGGACTAAAACAGCTGTGCCCCCCGAGGGGGGACAGCGAGGCCGTAGGGGACGATCCTGACGATAACAGGCATAGGCAGGAAGGGAAAACGAGTGGTAATGAGCCAGATGAGTCTCGGAAAGAAGTATGATATCAACATCATACTCCGTTACGAAAGTCATCAGTTCAGATCGCCTGGGGAGTAGCCCGAAGGCGTTCCACGCAACGATCCTCAGGCTATTAGCCATTTAGGGGAAGTAGAGGAAAGAGGGCAGCTAATGATTGGAACACCAGGGCAAGCACAGTGGTAGTGTCGCGAGCAGTCCTGATGGATGCAACAAGATTGTCTGCCCAGGCAGTCAGGGGATCCGCCGAAGCCCGGGAAGATTCCCGGGCCTCAGGAGGACAAGCCTGACTGGCCTCGACAGAGGTAGCAGATGGCGCTGGGCTGGTGGTCTGAGTAGTAGACTGCTCACTGGAAGGTTGAGGACGATGGCTGGGGGCGGGTCGAGCCCGCGGAGAGGGTACAGGTGGAACCTGTGATGATGTTGGTCGGCCGGCGGAGTTCCGGCGACGACGAGTGCGCTTTGATTTGCCCGATCGGGCTGGAGGCGGGGCTGATTTAGCGGCCATGGCCGCGTAGGAAGGTGCGGGCGCTCCGGTAGGCGCCGGGATTGAGGCCGCTGCAGGCGGCGCCGAAGCGACGACTGCAGGCGAGACAGCGGCACCGGAAGCAACCGGAGTTGCTGCCGGTACCTGGGCAGATGCACCAGTGAGTGGCGGGAAAGCCGCTCTCCGGTTAGGGCCAGGACCAGCCACACGGCCTGCCTGCGCGCCAGGGCGCACAGGAGGTCGCTGCGGTTTCATGGCGGCGATAAAGTTAGGGCAGCCTCGGTAATTAGCCGGATGGGCTCCTTTGCAGTTACAGCATTTAGCTGTGTACCCCGTCGTAGGCTTATCACAGCCACGATGAGGTTCAGCACAACGCACGCAACGCGGGGGCTGATGACAGAACAAACTGCTGTGGCCGAACCTCTGGCAGTTGAAACACTGCGAGGGGCCGGGCCGCGGGTCAAATGTTCGGACTTGCACCCGTAGGTGCAGAAGGTTCTGGAGACTATAAATCTCCTCGAATGGGCCTACTTTCAGAAGTTTGACCAGAAAGCTGTTAACAGGTCGGCGGTCATCACCTTTGCCAACATGCAGGACGCTTACCGCGGTCGGCGCATAGCCGAGCGCAACAAGTTCCTGCCTGATGGCATCAGTTTCTGTGAAAGAAGGAATTCCCGACAGAACGACCTTGATTTCGCGCTCTGACGGGAGGGCAAAAGTATGAAATGAGATCTTACGCTCAGTCAGGAATGACTGAACAGAGCGGAAGTCTGGGATCGTAGCAGTCGCCAGCTTTAGCGAGGCGCCTTGGCACCTCGCCTCGACCTTGACCGAAGGGAGAGCTAGGGATAAGGAACGAAGCAATTGAGTGTAATTCCTATTGTCAGGAATTACAATCGGTGGAATGCGTGGGGAAGACACAGTTTGGGTACCAGTTGAATACTCACGCTCGCGCTGAGTGCCGCTGTTACCGTGACTAGACGACTGATCTGCAGCTGAGGCGGGCGGCGGAGTTTGGGCCAGTTTTCGCTTGCGTTTGGCAGACTTGCCCTCCACAAGCGAGAACTGTCCGTCCCCCGACCCAACACTGCACATATCGACCGCACTTTGATCACTTTCACTATCACTTTCACTGTCGTGAGGAAGTGGAGTGGAACGGAAGCCGGTTGAGCATGTTTCCATTAAGGAAACAAGCGGCGCCGGCAGAGGATTCGGGGGCGTATTCGACGCCATTTCGGACAAGCCGAAATGAACGTCTACGCAGGTCTAGGATTGAGGGATCACCAGACACTGAAAACTATCCACAGGCACAATTGAACTCGACACAGACCGCACAGCACTCGGATACAAAAACACTCCCGCACAGATTAAATAAGACTGTTGAGCACTGGACTGTTGGTGAATCTTGTAGTGTAGATGATGAAGAATATGATGATGATGAAATAAATGATGAATATTCAAGATTTCCGCTAAATTACACAAAATTTTGCAGAGCAAAAATCGACACAGCCTACCTGGGCAAATGCTCTAGGTAGACTCCGCGCGCTGAGTGTCCGGGTGATACCCGATGACTGCATGCTGCCTGCTTGTTACCTTGGCTAGCGATCTCGCGCTATCAAAGGAATGCAACCTCCATCGATTTTATTTTGGAGGGACAGGATGTTATTATTTTTCTTGGACCCTGGGACCTTGAAGAGACCCGTGACGGCAGAAGGGGGAGGCCTCAAAGACTTTTCGCTTGAGCAGCAGGAATTACCCTCCCACAACGGGTAGGGCGCCCCTAGCCGCTCAGGAAAAGTTGCCGAGGGCTGCCAAGCGGCAATGTCGGCGCACGGGAGAGAGTGTAGGAGGAGGCAGCGTCCACCAGAGGTGGCACTAAGCACACCTAGGGCAAGCGCAGACCCCCCCCCTAGAGCGCCAGCACGGACAAGAGAACGAAGGAAGGAGGAGGAGCGTGAAAATACTCAAGGTCGGGGGATTGGGCAGACGTTCTGTAACTGCTTATGGGGGGTCGTCGAGCAACGCTCGGGGGCGTTTGTGTCGTCTAGGTGGTGGGCCGACATCTGTGCTTAGTCGACGGATGTGGGGATGGGTCGAGACATAGGCTCGGGTGAATAGTTTGAGGGTAAGGGACCGAACGAATTCGGTGAGTGAGAGAACCTTCAACCCTCGCCTGATGTTATCATTTCTGACAAACCAGGGAGAGTTGGAGATGTAGCGGAGGGTTCGGGATTGGAAAGCTTCCAAACGGGCGACAACGGATGGGCTGAGTAGTACCCAAAAGGCGGGGGCTGCGTAAGTCAGGATTTCCCTAAGAAAGAGCAAGTAGATGGTGAGTTTAGTGCGCACAGGCACTGAACCCCGATGAGAGAGAAAGGGAAATAGTTTGGCTCTGACGCCTCTGGCGCGCTGGAGACTCAGAGAGACGTGAGATGCAAAGCTTAGGCGTCGGTCAAGAGTGACGCCCAAGTACTTTACAGTCCGTTTCCATTCGATTGGGCTCCTTCAAGGGAGAGGACAGGCAGCGGGAAGTTAATTTATGAGAAAAGGCGATCGCCTCGGATTTCTCCGCATTGATCGCCATCCTCCACTTCCTTAGCCAGTCCGGAAGTACGGCGAGCTGACGCTGCACCAGGCCAGCTGCAAAATCAAGACTCGCTGAGCTGGCATGGTACATAGCGTCATCCGTATAGAGCGAGAGAGTGACTCCAGGCTGAACAGGCAGGTCGTTCGTGTACACGAGGTACAGAACGGGGCCAAGGACAGATCCTTGAGGTACGCCTGCGGCGACTGGCCGGACGGATGAGTACGAGCCATCGACGCATTTCCTAAAGATGCGATCGCACAAGTACGATCGGAGAAAATGAACGAATGAGGCAGGGAGAGGGGAGTGGGCCAGTTTATAGAGAAGGCCTTCGTGCCAGACTCGATCGAAGGCCTTACTCACGTCGAGCAAAACAGCGACGGAGGACAGATGCTTGTTGTAGGCGTCCGTCAAATGGGTAACAACCCGGAAGAGTTGAAGGGTCAGGTGCTCTCTGCGGAAGCCGAACTGCTCCTGTCGAATGAAACCATCCAGCAGAGGCGCGTAACGACCGTGCAGGAGTCGCTCGAGTACCTTCGATATGACTGGCAACAGTGAGATGGGTCGATGGTTTGAGGGGTCAATACGCAGCTTGCGAGGCTTGGGAATCATAATGATTTTCACACGCTTCCACAGGCTGGGGAAGTAATGGAGCCGGAGACATCCATTGAACAGCTCGTGGACCAAGTTGATGAGGCTAGGGGGAGCGTGTTGTAGCGCCGCCGCTCCGATACGATTATCGCCGTGCTCCCGCTTAGGGCGAAGTCAACCAATAGTCGACACAACATCGGCTCGGTCGAACGGGTCAGGGATGTCAGCTGGAAGGCGGGAAAAATATCCAGATAGGAAGTCTGCGACCTCGGCCGAGTGGACGGTGTCGCAGATGCCTCCGTGGACGGTGAATTGCTCCTCCATTGTAGCGGCAAAGACTTGTGCTTTGCCGGCCGCGGAGTACACAATGCCGTCCGGTGATCTGAGGGGATGGCGGGTCCTTTTGTCGCCATTAAGTCGGCTCGCAGCCTGCCAGACAGACTCGGGCCGGACTTCAAGAGACTCGAGATACGAGTCCCAACGATGTGCAGTAGCATCAAGCAGAAGCTGCTTGACAAGGTCAGATTGGGCGTTTAACCTGCGTTTGATACCAGGATCCCGGGTTTGTTGCCATCTCCGGCGGAGTTGGCGCCGAGTTTGGATGGCGAGGAGCACCTCTTCAGGTAGTTGAGACCTGCGATTTGTCTCTGGGACAAGATAGGTGTGTGTGTCCATAGCGAACGTAACGACTTCTTGAAGATAGTCGGCCATACGGTCCGCATCAGCCGTAGAGGCGATGGGGGCCGGGGGGTCAGATGGCACTGTTCGTTGGAGTTCGTCATGATAAGAGCGCCAGTTGACTCTCCGTGGACGAGAGGAGGGTTGGAGAGGTGTGTCCAACGGGGGACGAACAGTGATAAGTACCGGGTCATGGTCGGACGAGAGGTCCGACACTGCACTTACAGTGATAGGAATGGCCAGGTCCTTGACAATGACAATGTCAAGGACATCCGGAAGGCCCCTAGTGGGCACGTGGGTCGGTGAATAAGGACCAATAACTGAGACCTGCAGATGACGCTGAACGTAGCTGTAGAGCGAGCGGCCACGCGGGTTCGTGACACGGCTGTTCCAAGAGGGATGCTTGGTGTGTTGTGGCACGACGATTGGCGGAATCTTTGGCTGTTTAGGTGTTGGTTCTGGTACTGTGATTTCAGGGGAAGGTGATATGCGGCCTGCCGACTCTGCGGCCACGGCCCACCCCGACCTCCCGCTCAGACTGTTAGGAGAGTCAGCTGGCGCTCCTACCATGATGAGCTCTCACGGCGGTTTCCATCACTCCCCGCGGACCCGATCGTCGCTTGTCACGATTTGGATCTCCGAGCCACTCATCTTCAGGAGTTGGTCCAAGGTGTCATGGATCGACACACATATGCTCTCGAGGTGAATCATCGCAAATCGGCCTTACCTGCGGATGTACTCCACGCCATATGGCTACGGCGCAATCTCCGCCGCAGATGGTAAAGAACCCGTGATCCCGGCGTCAAAAGGCGCTTTCAGGCCCAATCTCTTTACGTCCAGCAGCTACTGCGGGACATAAACTCTGATCGATGGGACTCATATCTTGAGTCTCTTGATGTCGACCACGCCTCCGTCTGGAGAGCGGCGAGTAGACTGACCCGCGAGAAGAGAACTCGCAACCCACTTGAAACTCCGAACGGAGTTGTATCTTCGTCAGAAGGCAAGGCCGACGTCTTCGCCGACTGCATGGAGGTGCAATTTACTGTTCACCAAGGCGTCTCGGACCCTGCCTACTCGGCAGAGGTCCGTGACTTCCTATCTGGACATTTTTCACGCCCTCCCGATGTCCCAGCCCTCCCGTTCGACAGGGATGAACTAGTTTCATCTATCTGCCGACTAAATCGCCGTCGCGCCCCCGGTTCTGACCGGATCGGGGCCGCTGCTCTACAAAATCTACCGGCCTCAGGCGTTGACCTTGTTCTTGAGCTGTTTAACTCCTCTCTCCGGCTACAGTACTTTCCTCGCCTGTGGAAAACAGCCAACATCGTAATGATTCCGAAGCCTCACAAGCCGCGCATGCTTCCTGAAAGCTATTGACCAATCTCTCTCTTGCCAGTCATCTCGAAGGTGTTCGAGCGTCTCCTGCTGGCTCGCATCTCGCCGCTGCTAGATGGTTTCATCCGCAGCGAACAGTTCGGGTTTCGCAGAGAGCACTCGACCACGCTTCAATTGGTCCGCGTTGTTACGCACTTGTCAGACGCCACCAACAGGCGAGCGGCTACGGCCGCCGTACTGTTGGACGTGAGCAAGGCCTTCGATAAAGTCTGGCACGAAGGTCTTCTCTTCAAACTTGCCACTTCCCCCCTACCATCGCCCATAGTGTTTTTGCTCCTGTCGTATCTCAGCGACCGAACCTTCAGGGTGAGCGTCGACGGGTCCTGTTCTACAGTTCGACCCGTCGCCGCCGCCGTACCACAGGGATCTGTCCTCGGCCCCGTTCTGTACCTTGTGTACACGAACGACCTGCCTGTCTTGCCCGGAGTCACGTTGTCTTTGTTCGCTGACGATGCTATGTATCACTGCAGCTCCCTGTCCCCGCGATTTGCGAGTACAAAGCTGCAGCGTCAGTTGAACCAGCTTCCGGACTGGCTAAGGAAATGGCGGGTGACGATCAACACGGAGAAATCCGAGGCGATCTGCTTCACCCGTAAGTCCATCTCCCGATGCCAGCCCCTCTCCCTAGAAGGGAGGCCCATCGCCTACAAAGAATCGGTGAAGTATTTAGGCGTTCGGCTAGATCGTCGCCTTTGCTTCAACGTCCACGTGACGGAAACCCTTGCCAAGGCTCGCGGCGTCCGAGCCAAATTATCTCCTTTGCTCTCGTATCGCAGCCGCCTGGCCATGCGCACGAAATTTACAATCTATCTGCTTTTTCTCAGGTCTGTACTGTACCTTCCCATACCTACGAACCATCAGTGCATCAGAACCACCACCGCCCATTCGGATCAAGCGCCCTCGGGCGCTTCTTGACGACCCGCCATAACGCCATCCTCTTTAAATTTTACAAAAACAAAATAATCATCAGTCCTAGACCAGAGTTTTTTCACCTAAACTGTCCTTCTCTCCTTCCTGCCCACCTCCTAGCACGCTGAGCCGGCAGCTGTTACTGTACGCCCTCAGGGCGTCTGCTGACTGGACTTGAAACGAGCAACATCTGTTGCTCAAATCGGTACCAGCGGCAGTGCACCAAACAAATAAAGTTATACTCCCCCGCCTTCACAGTTAACTGGTTGGCGGTTTTTTTTGCATTTTGCATTGAATAGTGGGGCGTCTTTGCACCCGTGGCTTATTGCAGCTTCCGGGACGTGCCCGATGGCTGCCAGAAGAAAACAGTGCTGGACTTTCAAAAGAAGGTGGCCTAAAATATTCGGGAGGGACACGCCAACCAGTTAACTGAGAAGGCGGCGGAAACACAACTGGGGGTTGCGCGGCCCGCGCGAAGCGCGGGTCGCGAGTAGTACAGTGTCCCGAGTCTCAGAAAGGACTCCTGCCACTGGGTCTGTTGGAGTTCAATATATACTTTTATCTACTTATGGGGGGGGTCTGAAACGACCTGCGATTGGTGGATTATACCACCGGGACTAGCAAACGAGGTCGCTTCCAGGACTCACCTGGTCGCGGGGTGTATTTACCAAGTCCGGCAATGAGGGAATTGTGGGTCACTCTGTCGGAACGAACATAGAATCGTCGCGCCAGGCGTCTCACGGTGTCATCAAGAGAGCGGACACCGAGTCCTCTCCTCAAAAGACGAGAAGAGTACCTCCGGGGAACTTTGCACGCGAGCTTCAGTCCCCGGTCGAGTACGCGCTGGAGCGTGATTCTATGACCACGAGCCAGGTATCCCCAAACAGGACAGGCGTAGGTAATCACTGGCAACACGTACGTGTTGACTATGAGCTTACCTAGCCGGGGGGTCATTGCCGGATTAGATAGCACGGGCCAGAGTCTACTGAGTTGCGCCGAAGCGCGTTGTCGGATGTAATTTGCATGGGTTCGCCAGGTGAGTCGGGAATCCACGTGGAGCCCGAGGTACTTGACGCTGTTGGTCCAGGGCACCTCGACGGGGCCTACTTTAAGCGGCCGAGGCCGCTTGCGTTTTCGCGAGAATATTACCGCGGCGCTCTTGGAAGCGTTAACGGCAACTCTCCAGTCATCGGTCCACCCGACATACGCGTCGAGTTGGCGCTGGAGCTTAACGGCCGCATAACTCGCGTTCGGCTCTGAGGCAAAAGCCGCAGTGTCGTCCGCGAACAGCGACAGTTTCACTCCAGGAACTCGGGGCGTGTCGTTGACAAACAACGAGAACAGGAGAGGCCCAAGGACACTTCCCTGAGGGACGCCAGCGGTAATACGCCTCTCCGAAGAGAGAGCGTGGTCTACTCTCACTCGGAAGCTACGGTCTCGCAGAAAGCTGCCGATCAAATGAACGTAGCAGTCTGGGAGAAGGACCTCCGTGAGTTTGTAGAGGACACCCTCGTGCCACACGCGGTCAAAGGCTTTCTCTACGTCTAGGAAGATCGCAGCCGTCTGTTTGCCCTGGCAGCCAGCCTCGGTTATGCATTCCACGAGTCTCATCAGCTGATGAGTCGAGGAGTGCAGCTCACGAAAGCCGAACTGTTCGGGGATCAGCACGTCTAGTCTTTCTAGATGGTCGCGGATCCTACGCTGGATCAGACGCTCAAAAACCTTGGACGTCGCGGACAAGAGGCTGATGGGCCTGAGGTTCTCCACTCGAGAAGAATTCTTTCCCGGCTTCGGTATCACAATGACGGTAGCCGTTTTCCATTTCACCGGAAAATAGGCCAGTCTGAGGCATGAATTGAACAGGTCAGTGAGGAACTGGGTTCCTCGCTCCGGAAGGCGATGGAGGGCGGAATTCATGACTCCGTCCGGGCCAGGCGCCTTCCGGGGCTTGAGCTGAACAATCCTCTCAGAGACCTCCTCCGGGGAGATGGGCTCCGGTTGGACTGTGATACCGGCCGATAGAAAGCGCTCTACCTCGCGGCAGATGTGCTCAGTGAAGGCCGGGTTCTTGGATGGGTTGGGAGCGAACTGACGCTCTAAACTGTCAGCCAAGAACTCGGCCTTTTCGAGGGGGCGGCCAAGGGGTTGACCGCCAGGTCCGGCCAGTGCGGGGAGAGGCGCGCGTTTGCGCTTTCCCGTTAGGGCACTGGGAATCCGCCAGACATTACGGTCCTCAGCAGGGCCATCCATCTGTGTTACAGCTAGCTCCCAGTTGCGTCTACGGAACGCCAGCATGTCACGACGCAACTTGCCGGACGCTCTGTTGAACGCAGCCTTGTCCGCCGGGTCACGAGTCCTCTGCCAGCGTCTCCGGAGGCGATTCCTCTCGCAAGCGAGCTGAGACACCTCTTCGGGGATCCGCTGATAGTCGGGCGTGAGCCCCGGCTTCATCCGGGAGGACACGTCAACCGCCGAGACTACGGCTGTGTCGAATAAGCCAACTGCCTCTTCGACATGCTGGGTAGTGTCGAGCGGGATATGCTCTGGTAGGCGGCGACTGAACGCCGGGCCAAAGCGGTCCCACTCGATTACCCGCCGCTCGTCGCGGACGGTGGCGTGCTGGGTAGCTATATGCACACTGATAGGGCAATGGTCCGAGGACAGTTCCGAAATGACGGAGACGTGGACCGGGCAATAAACGCCCCTGACCGCGGCAATGTCCAATACGTCAGGGCGGGAGTTAGCCCTCGAGGGATAGTATGTAGGCCCGGTAGGACCCATGACTGTGACCCGAGCCGCATCAGCATACCTGCGTAAGCGGGTCCCGTTTGGGTTCGCCAAGCGGCTCCCCCAATCGGGGTGCTTACAGTTCAGGTCGCCCGCCAGGACTACCCTCCTGTGTGCTCCAAAGACGGCCTCCAGATCGTTCGACAGGAGCTCCGTGTGTGGAGGCTTGTAGGCGGAAACCACGAGTAGACCGCCGAGAGCACCATGGAGCTCGACCGCGGTGCACTCGAGGTTCCGCCGCTGAGGCAGGACAACGCGGTGATGGCGAAGACTCGCCTTCACCGCGATGGCTGTGCCCCCTCCTGCGCGACCCGACCGGTCATCCCGGTGGCACACGTAGTTGGGTAGTCGGAAACGACGATGCGGGGTCAGGTGCGTCTCGCCAAGAAGAAGCACATCGGGCTTGTGACGGGCAACGAACTCTAAGAGCTCAGAATGCCGGGAAGCGAGGCCGTTGGCGTTCCACGCCACGAGCTCGAGGTCTCGCTTGAGGGATTGCCGTGGTTGTCCGTTCATAACAGACCTGTAACACGGCATGCTTCCACCAAGAGGAGGAACTTATCTTGGGGCGAGGCTGTTGCCAAGCGTTCCTTGATTTTAAGGAAAGTCTGGGCTACTTTCTGCAAGTCGTAGCTTGCCAGAAAGTCTGATACTACGGCGAGATCATCGGAAGATGAGGCCGGGGGAGAACGCTTGGCGGCAGCTGCATAGCTGCGGCGGGGCGAGACGGTGGAAGCCTTGGGGGCTGGTACTGGAGCGGGTGGCCGCTCTGGCTTTTGGAGGACGGGCTTGGGTCCAGTGGCAGGCGGTTTAGGCTGGCCCGTGTTCTTGGCCTGGTTCCTAACTTTCTTGCCCGATCTGGGGAATCTAGGCTTGGGTGGCGGCGGCAATGGAGGATCAATTTCCTCGTTGTCCGGCAGCGGGACTTGTGTGTAGTGGGGTATTTCGCGTTCCGGTTCCGGGGGCGCGATGGTGGGTTTGACCTTTGGAGCTTCGCTCGGGCTCACTGTACTGCTGGGTTTCGGAACCGGAGCAGACCTAGGGGCTGGTTTCCGGACCACAGGTTCAGCGGCTTTGGCCGGTTTTACAGGTTGTCGAACATCATGTCGAGGCTTAGGCTGGACTGGTTTCTTGAGTTTGTCCAGCTGCTCGCTATATACTGGGCAGCGCCTGTTATTTGCAGCATGGGCGCCGCCACAGTTTATACAATATCGGTGGTTGGCCGGGACAGCGCAGGCCTGCGTCAAGTGGTCATTTCCACAGCGGACGCAGGTCGGCGCGTTCCGACAACCGAAGCTGCTATGGCCGAACCGCTGGCACCTGTGGCACTGGGAAAGTCGCCCGGTCTGACGGCAGGGCTCGACGCTTACGCAGAGCCCGAAAAGCCGTTTTAAATCTAATAAGGCCTGGGAGGATTCGCCCTTTTCTGCCAGGAGTCTTATCAGCGGGAGTGGTCGACGCGAGCCATAAGTGGTGTACAGCCGTGAGGCTCCCACAACCTTATACCCCGCGTCGCACAGTTCGTCAGCGACGACCTGCGGATCCGCCTGTATGTCCAGGCCCCGAAGGACGAGGGCTACAGGCTTGGTGCGGTTTAATGTGTAAGTGTGGAACTGGAACGATTCACGTTCCAGCCACTGGACCACTCCGAAGTGCTCCGATGCGCTGCGGCAGGTAACGCGCACAGTCTCGCTCGCAAGGAGCTTGACAGATGCGTTATCTGCCAGCGCAACGGTCTTACGGAGTCGGCGAACGAAGCCGATAACGTCCCTGACGTTCGTAACGAACACCGGCGGGACCCTTCCTTCGGAGGTGCGACTAGGCGCAACCTCAGCGGAGGCTTGGAGTGCCGCCGAGTCCGTGGCCGAACTCAAGGAGGTCAGGGAAGGAGACTTTCGCGGCTTGCCACCGCGCCCTACTGCCACCCAGTCGGTGGAAGCCGAGGTCTCCATATCTGGGGAGTCAGACTCCGGCAGAGGATTTGGGCTGCTTGGCCTACTAGCGGCCGTGCAGCCGGAAGGTCCGGCCTTAGCGGGCTTGGTCGGCCCTAATAAGGACCGATTTTGCTCACGTACTTGCGCGGGTTCAGCAGGGCTTCCCGCGCAAGTCGTAGGGTTCCCGGCTGGCCCAAGTGGCCGGCCGGGGGGCTCGATGCTGCCGCACAGTGCTTTGGGGACACTATCAGCGGGGCTACTGCCGACTAACTCGGCTCTTTGTCCAGCGGGTACCCGGGGGCCGAACTGTGACACCGTCACAGTGGCGGCGCAACCCGCATCTCTATTTGTCAGCCCTACTCTCGGACTCCCCGGGTTTCGCTGGACAGCGCTACCTAACGCACTTACCGGCACTGCACGGCAGGTCCCAGTTGTGTGCTGCTGCTTCTTGTCTTCGTCTTGCTGGCAAGACGGCTGGTCCACTTCCATCGCATGGTGTTGTCGCTGGCGATGTGGCGAGTGTTTCTCCTTCCCCGGCGGCTTCTTCTTAGCCGCCTCCGTTGGCTGCTGCGAGAGCCTCTTCATTGCAGTAGTGTAGAGGACGAGGCGGCTCCTCTTCTGCGTTGTTCTGATGTAGTTGTTACCTCTTCGAAAGCAAGCAGTCGAATGTATCTCGTCAGTCACGATTCTGTCTGAAGGCGGCGGAAAATTTTTTCAATTTTGTTATATATAGGTTCCGGGTCATGGTAACACTGCCACCGGGCGCGGGAAGAACGGCAGATGCCGAACGCGCCCGGCCCGGCATGCAGGCGCCTTGTAGCGCCGGACGTTCCCCGCGAGGCAGGGATCCGCCGTGTCTTTGGCATAGGTAACAACGCCAAGCAGTCTGAAAATCAACTTACTTGGGGAAGGTATCTGACTGGGTAGGATGGTAACAAGGAGATAGGATTGCTCGGGAACCTAAATTAGAGCAAACAGAATTACGGGGGGTCGTCTAAGATTGCCCGAGGGCGTTTAACACGTATAGCGGGAGGTGGTTCAGACGTGCTGATAGATCGGAGATAAGGAAAGGACGAGGTCGCTGCAGAAGCAAAGAGAGTTTCAGCAAGCGACCGGACAAAATCAGCAAGGGTAGGAACTCGAAGGCCTCCACGAATGACATCATTTCTCACAAACCATGGAGACCCCGACAAGGAACGGAGGGTACGGGCCTGGAAAGCTTCCAGCCTACACTTGTTAGTGGTCGACACAAGCGACCACCATGCGGGAGCAGCATAGGTTAATATTGACCGGAGAAACAAAAGATAGATGGTAACTTTAGTGCTCAAAGCCAGGCGGTTGCGGCACGAGAGCATAGGAAATATTTTGGCTCGGACGCCTCGAGCTTTGTTGAGGGTAGCAGTCACGTGGCCGTTGAAGCTAAAGCGCTGGTCTAGCCGAACGCCCAAATACTTCACCGACTTTTGCCAGGCGATAGGCCTCCCTTCGAGGGAGAGGGCCTGGCATCGGGAAGTGGACTTGCTGGTGAAACAGATCGCCTCGGATTTCTCCGCGTTGATCAGCACCCGCCACTTCCTTAGCCAGGCCGGAAGCAGATTCAACTGACGCTGCAGCTTTGAACACGCAATTCGCGGGGACAGGGAGCTGCAGTAATACATTGCGTCGTCAGCGAATAGAGATAACGTGACTCCAGGAATAACAGGCAGGTCGTTCGTGTACACTAGGTACAGAACGGGGCCGAGGACAGATCCCTGCGGAACGCCAGCGGCGACGGGTCGAACTGATGAACAGGACCCTTCGACGCTAACCCTGAAGGTACGATCACTGAGGTATGACCGCAAGAAATGCACAATGGACGGTGGGATGGGGGAGTGAGCGAGTTTGTAGAGAAGACCTTCGTGCCAGACTTTGTCGAAGGCCTTACTCACGTCCAACAAGACAGCGCCCGTAGACTCTCTCTTGTTGGCGGCGTCGGACAATGCTGTGACAACTCGGACGAGTTGTAAAGTTGTCGAGTGCTCTCTACGGAACCCGAACTGTTCGCTCCGAATAAAATTATCCAGCAGCGGCCAGATGCGGGCGAGTAGGAGACGCTCAAACACCTTTGAGATTACTGGCAACAACGATATGGGACGATAGCTGCCTGCAAGCATTCGAGGCTTGCCGGGCTTGGGTATCATGCAGATGTTGGCATTTTTCCACAGGCGGGGGAAGTATTGCAGCCGGAGACTGGAGTTGAACAGATCCAGGACCAATTCAACGCCCGAGGCCGGGAGATGTTGCAAGGCGGCGGCCCCGATCCGATCAGGACCAGGGGCGCGACGTCGGTTCAGTCGACAGATAGACGAAACTAGTTCGTCCCTGTCGAAGAGAGCGGGAGGGTCAGGTGGAGGGCGGGAAAAATATCCAGATAGGAAGTCTCGAACCACTACCGAGAAGGCAGGGTCCGAGACGCCTCCATGAACGGTGAATTGAGTCTCCATGCAGTCGGCGAAGACCTCTGCCTTGCCTTCCGGTGAAGAAACAATGCCGTTCGGGGTATTCAGCGGGTTGCGAGTACGCTTCTCGCGAGTAAGGCGACTCGTCGCTCTCCAGACGGAGGCTGGGTCGACTTCAAGGGACTCAAGGTATGAGTCCCACTGATCAGAGTTTACGTCCCGCAAAAGTTGCTGGACGTAAAGAGACTGGGCCTGAAACCGTCGTTTGACGGCGGGATCTCGGGTTCGTTGCCATCTGCGGCGGAGCTTGCGCCGAAGCCAGATGGCGTGGATAACTTCCGGTTGAAGGGCCGATTTACGATTCACCTCTACGTTGTATGTGTGTCGATCCATGACACCTTGGACCAACTCCTGAAGATGAGTGGCACGGAGATCCAGATCGTCACGAGTGGCGATCGGGTCCGCTGGGACAGATGGTAACCTTCGAGATAGCTCGTCGTGATAGGAGCGCCAGTTGACCCTCCTAGCAGGACCAGCGGGAAGTCGGGGTGAAGCCGACACATCTCGAACAGTTATTAGTAGGGGATTGTGATCAGACGAGAGGTCTGACACTGACGAGACCTGGAGTTGGCGGTTTCCTTTTCCAGTTTTAGGTAACCAGTCGACATTGTTACCAGCACTAAGTTTACTTCTGGCAGCCATTGGACACGTTCCAGATGCTGCAATCAAGCCACGGGTGCAAAGACACCCCGCATCCATAATGCAATGCAATGCAATGCAGCCACGGCTCGTGTCGCCGGGACAGTCCGTTTTGGGGACGTCGGCATGCTTCCACCGCTAGCTCGCCGTTTCCGGCTAGGCACGGGCTGGAAGCCGTCCTCCGTCTCCATCTCGGAGTCCGACGACAACGTAGCGCCGAGGGCTGCGGCATAAGCGATTGATAGAGGGTCCTGAGAAGGACCAGCAGAAGGCTGGTCCCTCACTGGAGGGTCAGATGTTTAGTAGTCCTTAGCAGGACCAGCAGAAGGCTGGACCTGCAAAAGAGCAGACGATTGGTGGCCCTGAGAAGGACCAGCAGAAGGCTGGTCCCCCACGGGAGGGTCAGATGCATGGTGGCTCTCAGCAGGACCGGCTTTTTTTTTTTTTTTTTTTTTTTGAGAGGGCCACTGGTCCTCTCGGGCTGTTTTGGAGCAAGCTCCCTTCAGCCATGTGGATATGGAAATGTGGGTAGGTAGCGTACGCCAGCAATGACCGGGCGATGAGAAGGTGTTGTTACCAGCGAAAAGGGAGGCTGTTGGTGTACAGGTGTTTGTAGCCTCAAGGAGAGATGGTGGTGGGGTAATCAGTGCCAACCTTACGGACTGTAATACCAGTGTCGTTTGCAGCAATTGACGCTAAAGTTTGAGAGAAGCGTCGAAGTGATGTCAAGGGCATGGGCGGGTTAAGGAACAGGTTGTTGGGTTTTAATTGGGCTACCAATTTTTTTTTTTTTTTTTTCGCTCTGGGCTTTGCGGTTGTGCGTCGCAGAGACGAACCGCACGGGAACTGAGTTCCGAGCTACCTTCTGGAGCTCCTGCCTCGTGGCCCTGCCCAAGTAGGGCGCGTGCTCTATAGCAGGCCGATTCTCGGCTGTTGTGCTAGCCTACGCTAGCGCAGTATGCACCGAGGGCGTTTCCACGAATCACCTGGGCGTATACGGTACCTTCCCAGCCCAGTCACTAGAGGATTGCCTGGGAACCTCGCCGCACGTGCATAAAATTTGCGTGCAAGCCGCCTGAAAGTGTCGTCTAAGGAGCGGACGCCAAGTCCTCTCCTTAGAAGGCGAGATGAGAAGCGACGGGGGACTTTGGCCGCTAGCCGAAGCCCCCTGTCGAGGACGCTCTGCAACTTCTTTTTATGCATTGCGGCGAGGTAACCCCAGACCGGGCAGGCGTAGGTAATGACCGGCAGCAGATACGCGCCGACGATCATCCTACCCAATTTCCTGGTCATGGCTGAGCTGATCAGGAGTGGAAACAGTGCGCACAGGCGAGTGGATGCTCGCTTTAGAACTGTCTGTGCGTGGGTACGCCAGGTGAGCCGACGGTCGAGGTGTAAGCCGAGGTACTTGACCTCGTTGGACCAGCGCAAGTACGTTCTGCCGATACGTAGTTGCCTAACGGGGTTCTTCCGTCGCTTGGAGAATTCGACGGCTACGCTCTTGGTGGCGTTGAGTTGCACTCTCCAATTCTCAGTCCAGTCCACGAGCGTGTCGAGCTGGCGCTGCAGTCGTAGGACGGCCCTTTCCTCATGACGATCGGCCGTAAATACGGCCGTGTCGTCAGCGAAGAGGGCCATCTGGACTCCAGGCTGTCTCGGCACGTCGTTGACGTAGATCGAGAACAGAAGGGGGCCTAGAACACTACCTTGAGGGACGCCGGCTGTGATTCGTCTCTCGGAAGAGACAGAATCGCCAACTCTCACGCAGAAGGTCCTCTCCGTCAGAAAGCTAGCAACCAGATGGAGGTAGCAGTCCGGGAGCTGGACTTCCCTAAGTTTGAATAAAAGGCCATCATGCCATACGCTGTCGAAGGCTTTCTCAACATCTAAGAAACAGCCAACGGTCCGTTCTCTCCGACACCCGGCTTCCGTGATGCTTTCCACCAGTCTCATCAGTTGATGAGTGGTCGAATGCCCCACACGAAAGCCGAACTGTTCGGGGACCAGCACGTCAAAGTTGGTTAGATGCTCTCGTACACGACGCTGCACGAGGCGCTCAAAAACCTTGGACGTAGCGGAAAGTAGGCTGATAGGCCGGAGGTTTTCCGAGCGGGTGGTATCCTTTCCCTGCTTCGGGATCACGATAACCGTCGCCTTTCTCCATTTCTTGGGAAAGTAGGCCAGTCTAAGACACGCGTTGAACAAATCAGTCAAGAATTGAACTCCAGGCTCGGGAAGAAGTCGTAGAGCGGTGTTGGTAACACCGTCCGGGCCTGGAGCCTTTCTTGGCTGAAGTTCAGCGAGCCGATCTGAGACCTCTTCCAAAGAGATGGGTTCGGGCTCCGCCGTGATCGGAAGAGACAGAAAGTCTTCCACAGCCATCTCGACTTGTTCGTCGAAGTCCCAGTCCATGGGCGGGTTGGGAGCGAACTGACGCTCGAAACACAAGCCCAAGTACTCGGCCTTCTCCTCCGGGCGACCCAGGAGTCGACCGAACGGTCCAACAATGGCGGGAAGTGGAGGTCGGCGCCTCCGTCCCGTCAATGCGGTAGGTATTCTGTACGGGTGAGATTGCGGGTCCGCATCCCCCGTTCGGGCCACGTCGAGTTCCCAACAGCTACGTCGGAACGCCTTCAGACTGCCACGCAGTCGTCCGGTGAGCCGATTGTATGCTGCCTTATCGGCCGGATCACGGGTCCTCTGCCAACGTTTCCGGAAGTAATTCCTCTCGCGAGCGAGAAGAGAGACTTCCTCAGGGATGCGTTGGTAGTCAGGCGTGAAGCCAGCTCGCGTACGTGAAGACACGCCTATAGCCGAGATGATTGCCTCTTCGATTCCCGCAACTGCTTCGTCTAGGAGGCGAACGGAATCGAGTGGGGCCGCTGGCGGCAATCTACGGCACAAGGCCGGGCCGTAGCGATCCCAATCGATGACCTTCTGCTTGTCAGAACGTGCATAGGCGTGCTGGGTAGCGACGTGGACCAAGATAGGGTTGTGGTCGGATGTCAGCTCCGTAAGTGAGAATACCTCGACCGGACAGACAATTCCTTGGGTCACCGCGATGTCCAGAACATCGGGAGCCGCGTTAGGCAGTGACGGAAAGAACGTGGGTTGCGCTGGACCAAACACCATCGCCCGGCGCGATTCAACAAAACTGAGCAAGCGCCTCCCGTTCGGAGTAGTCAGGCGACTATTCCAAACGCGATGCTTGCAATTCAGATCGCCGGCCAAAATTACCCTTCGATGGGAATCGAAGATGACGTCCAGGTCGCTGACAAGGAGTTCAGCTTGTGGGGGCTTGTAAGCTGAGACCACGAGGACGCCGCCAAGAGCTCCGTGGACCTCAATGGCGGTGGCCTCTAGGTTGGTAAGCTGCGGCAAAGCGACACGATGATGACCTATGGAGGTCCTCACCGCGATCGCCGTGCCGCCTCCTCGTCGGCCAACTCGGTCATCCCGATAAACCACGTAATTTGGTAATCGAAACCGGTTCGCCGGGGTCAGGTGGGTTTCCCCGAGGAGAAGTACGTCGGGTTTGAACCGAGCCAGGAATTCAAGAAGGTCGGAATGCTTGGTACCGATGTTGTTAGCATTCCAGGCTACGAGCGAGAGATCTCGTCTAAGGGCTCGGTTCATAGAAGACCTATGACTTCGCAGGCTTCCACCAAGAGCATGAATCTCTCAGTTGGGTCAGCAGTTTCCAGGCGGGCTCGGATGGACCTGAAGAGAGATGCGACTTTCGGGAGGTCGTAGCTAGACAGAAAGCCGCGGACGAACTGTGCGTCATTGGAACTGACGGACTGGGTGGTTTGCCTGGAAACTGAGGCCGCATAAGAGCGACCAGGTGTTACGGCAGATCGGGTCATGGTGGAAGCCATAGGACCAGGGCCAGACGGTTTTGGATCAGCGGCAGGAAAAGTACGCTGTTGCGCTTCGTCGGACTTATACCGGGAAGCAGGACTTTTCTTGGGCTGTGGGCAGGCAGGAGCTCGGGGCCGAGCATCCGGTGTGGGTATCCCTTTGTTCCTGGGTTTGATGCCTGCTCGCGGAAATCGCGGAGGTGGCAGGGGCGGCGAGGCTACCTCTGGTTCAGAGGCGGGAGTAGGAGGTTCCGCGGAGGTGGAGGGTTCATTCTCCGGCTCCAAAACCGAGATAACAGCTACTGGGCGTGTCTCTGCTGTGGAAGGAGACGCGGTACGTTTAGTTGCCTTTGTAGGGGCTGGAGGTGGAGCCGGAGAGGGCGCGCGCCGTGCCGGTTGTGCCTGAGGTTTAGGCCTAGCCTGCATTTTAGGCTGTCTAGGTTGGGGCTGCATAACTGGCTGCCGTGGCTTCGGGAGGGGCCCCTGCGGCTTTTGCTTCCGCAGGAGCTCCGCCTTATAGACCGGGCAGTTTACGTTAGACGCTGCGTGGCCTTGACCACAATTTATGCAGCGAAATTTGGTTTTGTCTGCCACAGTGCAGGCCTGTGTTGAATGTCCCAGAGAACATCGGAGACAGGCCGGGGCATTGCGGCAGACGTCGGTGTGGTGGCCGAACCTCTGGCACCGGTGGCACTGCGCAAGCTTGCCCTGGGGTCGACTGGTTTCCACCCGGACGCGGAAGCCAAACAGCCGCGTCAGGTGGAAAATTTTATCAGCAGCCTCGCCCTTCTCGAGCTGGAGACGGACGAGCGGGAGAGGTACTCGGGTTTCTGAGTGAGTGTACAGGCGGAAAATTGCCTGCACCGGGTACCCGAGGTCTCGGAGTTCCAAGAGGATCTCCTGAGGATCAGTGTGCGCGTCAAGCCCTCGCAAAATGACAGACAAGGGCTTGACTCGCTTAGGAGTGAAGGTATGATATTGGAGGTTATGTGCTTGGAGGAAGGCCTCGACCAAGCGATGGTCCTCGAGCTGGCGGACGACAATCCTGACCGTATCACCGCCAAGCAGCTTCAGGTCAAGCTTGTCGGCCGACAGGCCGTGGGCCGCGATCAGCCGTCTGTATAAGGCGGCGACATTGGATACGCTATGGACGTACAGGGGCGGCGCACGACCAACAGCGGCAGCAGCCGGAGCTGCTGTCGAAGTAGTCGGAACCGCGACCTGTGGGCCCTGAGAAGGTCCAATGTCCATGGCCGAGGTCTGTGAGGAAGTGGATCCAGGTGCGTGGGTCCTCTTGGGCTTCTTAGCCGGGCGATTACGCCGACCAACGGTCGCGAACTCGCCCGACTCGTCTGCCGGCAGAGGGGGAAGCGGGTGAGGGAGAGGATCGTCCGTCTCCATCGCCCGAGGCGATTCTGGCGAGTCGCCCAGATGGGGCAGCAAGGCAGGGCCGAGCGACTCGGCACTTGAGCCGTTGCCTGTGGAAGGCATGCTGGCCAGGTGCGACGGCTGCCGGGCAGAGACTGCTAGGCAGTCACTGCCAGACGCCAGGGATCTCGGGTCCGGCCGAAGCCGGATTACCCGCGCGTCTTCCTTGTTCACGACGATGCGGGAGGAGCTGGGCTAACGACCAGCTTCGTTGAATACCAGTCCTTACCAAGACTGGTGTCCACTGGCCCCTTTACCCCGGCGATATCCTAGCTCGCTTACCACTGGTGGGGGCTTGCAAGGATCGTCCGGGGCAGCGCTACCTAACAGTCGTGAACAAGTTAGGAATTACACACTGGAAATGCGGCACTCACTAGGTGAGCCCAGAGCAATCCACTTCTTTCCTGTCCGGCAAGATGTTGTTCCGGCGCAGGTGGTCCTTACAAGGGCAAACTTCGGCCAGCTGCTTCTTCTACCAGCTACTAAGTTCACCGGCAGCAGCTGGCTTGGTTCCCACGAAGAGAAGAGTTATTCCTCGTCGGAAGGCGAGGTGGCCGAAGGCAGCAAAGCCGTAGAGATGGTCCAGCGAGAGAGCTGAGAGAGCAGTCTAAGAAGAGCAGTCCTGATCAGTCCAAGGCTGGAGCAGAAGTGCGTGTCTCTCTCTCTGTCTGATCAATTTAAGTGGTCAGAGCTGTTGGGTTGTGCGTCGTGAGACGACCCAATGGTATCCTAGTACCGAGCCTCCTATGAGGGGCTCCTGCCTAGTGGTCCTGTCCAGACGGAATATTGATTAATTAAATTTTTTTTTTGGTCGTTACAACGACATGCTCGTACTAGGTCGACTAGTACAGTATTTGTCGAGGCCGTTTCCAAGATTCACCTGGACGTATTCGGTACCTGCCAAGGCCAGCTATGAGTGGGTTTGTCTGGGTCCTCGCAGCTCGGACGTAAAATTTACGTGCAAGTCGCCTTGCGGTGTCATCCAAGGAGCGGACACCGAGTCCTCTTCTCAGGAGACGAGAAGAAAACCGATAGGGGACTTTGGCCGCTAGCCGAAGCCCTCTATCGAGAACGCTTTGCAACCTTCTTTTATGAACGGTTGCGAGGTAACCCCAGACGGGAAGAGCGTAGGTAATGATCGGCAACAGATACGCGTTGACAATCAACTTACCCAGCTTGCGGGTCATAGCCTTGTTGGCAAGTATCGGAAACAGTTGACCGAGACGAGCGGACGCTTTCTTTCGCATCGTCTCAGCGTGGGTACGCCAGGTGAGCCGACGATCAAGGTGGACACCGAGGTACTTAACTTCCCTCGACCAGGGCAGGTACGTTCTACCGAGTCTCACTCGGCCTCGTGGTTCTTTCCGGCGCTTTGTGAATAGCACCGCGGAGCTCTTGGTTTCGTTGACGGCAACTTTCCAGCTTTCCGTCCACGTCGAATACGCATCGAGTGCGCGCTGAAGTCGTGGGATAGCAAAGTCTGCGTTCCGATCGGCGGTATAGACCGCCGTGTCGTCGGCAAACAAAGCCATCTGGACTCCAGGCTCTCTGGGTGCGTCGTTGACATACACGGAGAACAGGAGAGGCCCTAGCACGCTACCTTGAGGTACCCCGGCTGTGATACGTCTCTCGGAAGAGACGTGGTCGTCTATTCGCACGCAGAAAGTCCTCTCCGTCAGAAAGCTAGCAATCAAGCGAAGGTAGCAATCTGGGAGCTGGATTTCCCGGAGCTTGAACAAGAGCCCGTCGTGCCAGACACTATCAAAGGCCTTTTCCACATCTAGGAAACAGGCGACAGTCTGCTCTTTCCGACACCCGGCGTCCGTGATGTATTCCACCAGTCTCATCAGTTGATGAGTGGTGGAATGCCCCACACGGAAGCCGAACTGTTCGGGGACCAGTACATCGAAATTTCGTAGATGATCTAGTACTCTCCGTTGTACGAGACGTTCGAGGACCTTTGACGTGGCTGACAGTAGGCTAATGGGCCGGAGGTTGCCGGGACGGGAAGCATCCTTTCCCTGCTTCGGGATCACTATGACCGTCGCCTTACGCCATTTCTGGGGAAAATAGGCCAGTCTTAGACACGCGTTGAACAGCGCAACCAAGAAAATTACTCCTTGCTTCGGGAGTCGAGTAAGAGCGGCGTTCGAGACCGTCCGGGCCAGGAGCTTTTCTCGGTGCGAGTTCAACGAGCCGATCTGTGACCTCTTCACTAGTAATGGGTTCGGGCTCCGCAGTGATCGGAAGAGACAGAAAGTCTTCCACTTCATTCTCGACTTCTTCATCGAAGTCCCAGTCCATGGGCGGGTTAGGAGTGAACTGTCGCTCGAAACACGCGCCTAAGTACTCGGCCTTCGCCTCCGGGCGAGCCAGGATTTAACCGAAAGGTCCAGCAATGGCTGGGATACGAGGTCAGCGCCTCTTCCCTACCAACGCCGAAGGTATCCGGTAAGGGCTACTTTTGTCCGATCCGTCCCCTGCTTGGGTCACGGCGAGTTCCCAACAGCGTCTCCGGTAGGCCAATGAAAACGGTAAAGGAGGATAAGATAATGAAGGTGCGTTAACTTACCTGAACTGAATCGACGGAAGTTGTGACGATAAGATTTGTCTCTTTTTTTTAATTAAGTTAGAAATATTTGTGAAAATTATAAAACCAAATGAACCAGATACAATTTAAATGAATTAGACCTACAATTTTATTTACCTATTTTTGTTTATTTTTACTTCAATATGCGCATTATTAATGTATTATTTTTGTTATTAATGTTATTTTAACTGATACCATTCTGATAGAACGGATAAAAAAGTGTACAAGTTCAGAAATCCAGTAGTCTATGTAGAGTGTACAAGTAGACCTATATCGTATAATACGATATAGGTCTACTTGTACACTCTACATAGACTACTGGATTTCTGAACGTGTAGACTACTTGTTCCCACCAGCTCACTCCATACGCTTATCCTTATACAAAGCCACGATTTAATTAGTAACATGATTCTGTCCCTCCAGGATTAAAGTGTGTTACATCGTTGTTGAAAATAAAAATCAATCGCGACATAAAGGTGCTTGTATATGTAAAAATATTACCCTATATCGAAACATTCTTTTATAGTCTTATGGCGTTACAAATAATATTGTAATAATTACAAGACGTGTAATAACACGATTTATATTTCTGGTCCGTCGTCGAATTCCGAAAAGGACTCATTTAAACAACTCTCGTGGTCTCTCCTTCGCGGCTGTGACCGACTAATTAGTTGCCTTACGGTTGTTGTGTCTTACGGTTGTTTTATATTTTCGTTTTGCATCATTAGAAAGTACGAAGTTTGAGATACTGTAGGCTATATAATTTATGTATTATGAGGTACTTCATAAAGAACTTATGACAAAAAATATAACATATACTACTGAAGAAATCTGTTTTCATTGTATTATAATGTCTCACAAATCAAAGAAACATTGCAATTTACCATAGGGAGGCTTATTTACAGACACGCGTACGCGCGTTTATACCAAGCCAATGACGCCGCCTGGATATTTTGACGCAGTGACAACATGAAATCGTTCGTTATGGTTTTCGCAGTCACATTTCAATTCGGTTTTATGTAATTATAGCTCAATAAGATGTTTTAAAAATGCTGCTAGTGCTGCTATTCTACTATAAAACCGGCAACAACAACTATACTTGATTAATGCATGACGTCTCATACATAGCAAAATATCGGTATGGAGAACCATACATGACTTCCATGTTCTAAGATTTATATTTAAAATCATTTTCGAAATGAAATATTTCCATACAAACTACTTCTTTCTACTTCTTGCTTCAGCCTTAACCACACTACTGTGGTCACTAACGTATACCACGTTACGTTAGCACACTCGATTTTCACTGATGATGGCAGTCGATAACACTTCCGAAACGTCTGGTTTTGCAGAAAACCTTGGACCACGTCTAAACAGCCCACGCAGGAATTTTAACAACAAACTACTTCTTTGTTGCCGATAACGTAGTACACGTATAACAAATTCTCCCTTCCCTCTTCAACTATAATTTTCATTAATAGAAAATTACCCCCACCCCGTTCACCTAACCTCTTAATTTATAGATATTCCATCTACGTTTCTACAGTGGATTATTATGAGCTTCTTATCAGGATACTTTATTTATCAAAATTAAGTACTTCACTCTTGTTAAAACATAAAACGTTGCAGGTAAACTACCCCTTTCTCTTAACCGATCTTCACCAAAATCAATAGGCCTTCAGTCCTCTACAATTCAGGGACGCATGCAAAAAAATATTTGATTCTGTTCGAATATGCGGCAGTTATCGTTCGTCATAGAAACAATTACTCTTGTTAAAACATGAAAAGTGGCAGGTAAACTACCCCTTTCCCTTAACCGATCTTCACCAAAATCAACAGGCCTTCACTTATTTACAATTATGGACAGCATGCAAAAAAGTATTTGATTCTCTTTGAATTTACGGCAGTTATAGTTCGTCATAAAAAAAATTACCCTTGTTAAAACATAAAACGTTGCTGGTAAACTACCCCTTTCACCTAACAGATCTTCAACAAAATCAACAGACCTTGAATACTCTATAATTTAAAAAGGTATGCAAAAAAGTAGTTGATTCTGTTTGAATTTACGGCAGTTATCGTTCGTCATAGAAAAAATTACCCTTGTTAAAATATAAAATGTTGCAGGTAAACTACCCCTTTCCCTTAACCGATCTTCACCAACACCAACAGGTCTTGATAACTCTACAATTCAGGGCTTATAACGATAAAATGTCTAAATAAAATTTTTTTGTAAGTGGACGGTGTAACGAGGGTTGCTGACAGATATACGATGGCTCGGTAACATGTTGTTCAAGACAAGGGAAGGCAGGGTTTAGGCGAGCAATCCCTAAAGTCGCAGCAGTTGTACGGTGAAGCGAATTGCGGGTGACGCGCAACGGCCCAAGATAGACAAAGGCGAAATATATCGCTAAGAAGAAACAATAGATCGTTGACAAGGCGACATAGCGACGCTATCCCAAAGACAATTAGCCACATGTGTCGAGCTGCACACCAACTGCAGTGTTACATCGCAACAATAGAAAGGAAACAAGGCCAGACTTGAGTAGACAATACGCTTGCACTATGAACGAACGACGGGACGTCCAGCTTTACCAGAAGGGTACGCGACGAAGAAAGGCTTGGAAAGCAAGATATAGCAGCTGTCTGGAATACTCAGAATTGACCACACTCGTCGTGGGAACGACTAGGAGAAACTAGTTGACAATACGAGCAATTGGTCACGGGTAAGAAGCAGGACACATGGTGAACAAAAAGAGCAGGTGAAAGGGGCCACATAACAATTAAAAGCACTTTATCTATAAAGGACAAGTACGCCAAAATACGAGGGTGATAGACAGCCGTGAAATTGGTCATCCGACTCAAACGATGGGGTGGAGCCAACCATGAACTTGTAAGAGTAGGGAATAACAAATCCTATCAGAGTCGAGAGTTGAGGAGAATGTCTCTACAAGAAGTGGTTACCAAGGAAACGAACTGGAGGAACGAATAAGAAACGAAGGGAGATGAGAATCTAGAGTGTTAAGGAGGAGTTTCCACCAGAAAACAAGCAAAAACGAATAGAAGCGCAGAGGTTGAGAAATTAAGTGGGAATTAGAGAAAATAGTGGGATTTTGAGGTATAAACTAGAGTGTTGACCGCGAACGGAGGTCTTATGTCTTATGTCTTAGGTCTTAAGTCGGGAGTTTTATTCTGATACGGAGAGTATGAACGACGGAGTTGTGTATCGGGAGCCTTATATATAATATCTAATAGCCGGAGTCGTATAAGTTAGATATCGGAACTGACGGGAGTGCGGATGTTGTAACGGAAAAAGTCTTGTATCGGTTGAAGAATCGGTGTGAGTACGAACAGTCGAGAATCGGGAGCCGGTAATGGAACTTAGAGTTTGTTAAAAGACATGACGAAATATAATTAAAATCGACTAAGTTGGTCGCCTTGAGTAATATTATTATCAAGGACGTTAAACGGAACAGAAGTGCGGTAAAATGAGTAAGAGATAGACAACAATTTTAAACACCATTAAATATAAACAAATGTCGGGTTAATAAAGTAAATCGCGCACATAGTGACGCGCAAAAGACAGAAGAACTTGGACCCAGAAAGGCCAACGAACACAACTTTCCCAAGCAACACAAGCAATGGGGCGATGAACAAAGGCGAGGGTGGCAAAAAGATTATGTAACGAAGCCGAAGGCTGAGAGCGGGCAGCCAGTCATAAATTCGTTAGTTGTTGACAACCAGGCATCAGGTATCAGCAAAAGTAATGGGGGAGGAAACACGAAAATGCACAGTAATTGACAACTAAGCACGTGGTAAATTACCAACAAACCGAGTGGTCTAACGGAATCGACACCAAAGTAAATATTTTGTTTCCAGACTTACGTCACGAACTCTTGGAAGAACTGGAACAGAACATTAACATATCGTTTGTAAAAACTCCCGAGTTAAGTATTCGCATTAACAAAATAAATTTAATCGCCTTAATTGATACGGGCAGTGCCATTAATGCCTTATCGGAAGAATGGTACAACAATAATAAAGATAAAATCGGCCAACACGAAGTACTTAGCGTGAATAACACAACGATAATTAGCGCCATGGGAAAACGATCTAAGCACGTTAGAAAACAGATATTTTGTGAAATTCACGTAAATAATAATGTTAATTGTGATTGTGTGTTTTTAATCGTCCCAGGACTTGCACGAGAGTGTATCCTCGGAATGCAATTCTTGAAACAAACGCATAGTAAAATAGATATCGAAAGAAATAACATACAAATGAAGACCGATGTAAATACTTTCGCTATTGAAGAATCTTACGAATTACCGTTGATGGAAATCAAGGAAGAGGTTGACAACATTGACGGGAAAATTAATAAAAAAATCAAGGAAATGGAGGACGCAGACGCCACAATGGGACGGCAGCTGGAACAATTGTTATACAGGTACCAAGATGTACTTGATGAGAGGCCAGGACGCATCCGTGGATATGAACACCACTTCACAGTATCCGATAAAACACCGTATCTGCAGAAAGGCTGGCCCGTGCCAATAAAATATCACCAAGCCGTTCAAACAGAGATTAAAAGAATGATAAATTACGGGATTATTGAACGTACACAAAGCGCTTATATTAACCCCCTAGTGACTGTCATTAAGCGAGATGGAAGGGTTCGGTTATGTTTGGATGCGCGGAAGATAAACAGCGTGACTACGCCTGACTACGAGGGACCACCCCCAATCAACGAGATCTTGGCCAGGTGTAGCAACATCCGCGTAATGTCGACCATCGACCTGACCAGCAGCTTTTGGCAGATACCATTGGCAGAGTCATGTCGAGACTACACCGGATTCCTGCATGAAGGCAAGTGTTATATGTTTTGTGTGACACCGTTTGGACTCAGCACAAGTCTCGCCAGTTTAGCACGTGGGTTAGATCACGTCCTAAGGGAAGATATGAAGAAAAATATCATTGTTTACGTGGATGATATTTTATGCTTCTCCGAAAATGAACATGACCACATTAAACACTTAACGGATCTGTTAGAGAACTTGAAACAGGCAAATATGACAATAAACCTAGAGAAATCACAGTTCTTTAGGAAACAAATTCAATACCTGGGATACTGCCTCACCACTAGTGGAATAAAAACTACACCGGAGAAGGTTGCAGCTATACAAAACTTTCCGTTGCCAAAAAATACGAAACAACTTAAAGGTTTTTTAGGCCTCACAAACTTTTATAATAAATTTACCTCCAAGTATGCAGTGTACACCCAACCGCTGTTGAAACTACTTCAAAAGGGTCAAAAATTCAAATGGGACTCAATTATGGAAGAGCACTTTAAAAGGGTGAAAACCTTATTTATAGATACCGTTATGTTGAAGTTTCCCATAACAGGAAGACGTTTTTACTTGCAGTGTGACGCCAGCAACTATGCGTATGGTGGTCAATTATACCAGATCGACAACAACGGAGAGGTTGCTGTAGTGGCATTTACAAGTAAGACATTCAAAAATGCAGAAAGGAATTATTTTGCCACTGAACGGGAACTCCTCGCAATAGTCCAGTGTTTACAAAAATTCAGGATTTACATTCTAGGGCATCCGTTAACCATCATAACAGACAACAAAGCTTTAACATTCTTACAGAAGTGCCACCTAAACAATACACGAATCACAAGATGGATCTTGAGTATCCAAGAATATAACTTCGAAATACGACATTGTAAGGGCAAGGAGAACGTGGTTGCTGATACCCTCAGTAGATACCCAGAGGACCATAAAGGGGATGACGCACTGGAGGAAAGGTATGAATATTATATTAACAGTATTGAAGTTAAATTAACTAAAGTTGTTGTAGAAAAATTACGTAACATAGGGCGAATCCAAAGTATGAATGAAAAGGTGGTGACATTAATAAATAAGCTCCATGAAGGAACCGATGACCACACAAATAAGTACTACAAAATCATTAATAATAAACTGTACCGTAAAGTTAAGGAAAATTGGAAACTGTATATTCCCAAGGAAGTCCGAACTGAATTAATTAAAGAAATCCATCAAATTTATGTACACACGGGCACAAAGAAAACGATGCAACTACTGAAGGAGTGTTTTACTATGGACGCGATGTGTAAAACCGTTAGTCAGATAATAAAATCCTGTGACGTCTGTCAAAAATGTAAAGACGGCGGAAATAGGACCATAACAGGGGAGACGCGACCAATTGTACCAAAACACAGGAGAGATTTGGTCAGCCTTGATTATTATGGGCCATTCCCTACGTCCAGTGGTGGTGTTAAATACCTGTTAGTCATAGTTGACAACTTTACTAAATTTGTGGAGTTGTACGCACTACGGCGAGCCACGACAAATGTCACCTTAAAAAGGATCCAACAATATATTAAGGATCACGGCAAGCCAATCAACATTCTGACGGATAACGGAACCCAGTTCACTTAAAAAAATGGACACGTGGTTTAGAAGAATTGGGAATAAAGCCAAGATTCACTGCGATTCGAAACCCGTGTACGAATATTGAGGAGCGGTGGAACCGGCAGCTGGGGAATCTGTTCAGAGTGTTTGTGCGAGAGAAACACACTAAATGGGCATCTTGTATTAAAATCATAAAAGCCTGCCTGAATGAGACATACCAGGAAACAATAAGGATGACACCATATGAAGCCCGGTTCGGAAAGAAGCCGACCAGAGATTGGGAGAAATATGTGGATGCATCTGTGCTTCCGAACGAAAAGGTAGATCTCAGCAGGATCCAACTACGTATTAAAATGAAAGGAAGTACGCAGGCTGACAGGATTAATAAATCCAAAAGTATAACGAAGTTCAAAGTCGGAGATCAAGTGCTGATACGCACATATAAACCCTCCGACGCGACACAGAATATAATTGGAAAATTCTGTGCTCTCTACGAAGGACCATATAGGATAGTGAAAGAAATTGGAGGTGCCACATACGTGTTGCAAGAGGACGGAAAGAAGGTAGCCCGAGGAGTATAATACAAGACAATTGAAACTTTATCATTCAGATTGCTTAGGGGAATGCTCAATTGCCTTGTATACAAAAAGAAATGTTATAAGAAGATTTATGTAAATGTCTATAGTCATCTACTAAATTATGAACTATCAGTATAATTGAATCTATGTTATGTCATAATAAATTAGTAAGATAGTAGTTGGTGGTAATAAGGAAATTATGTGTGCTATTATAAAGTAATTAGCAATAAATTGCTAACTTATTGTATATTGATATGAAAGTATAACAACTTGAATGATTATTATTATTAATTTTGTAATTGTGTCTATTTTATTGCTCAATATTAACAAAAGTATATGTACATTAAGCAAATTTAACTCAAAGATATAATATGAAAACAGAACTAATTTAAGTAGAAAATTGTTGTGAAGCAAATTCGATATTCATGTATAGCATTAAGAATGTATAAAAACCTTGTAAAGTGGACAAATAAGTAAAATATGTGTATAGTAAATAACACTGAGTTAAGATTCATAATATAACTTATGTTATTATCTTTGGACAAATAGCCAGAGACACATAAGTTAATCGTGATTCTAATTTGTGAGTATTGTTATATTTGTAATGAGCATATAATTTAGTTTTTTCGTATTTGTGTGAAATATTGGTTAAATTTAAATAATGTGTAGCAGCAATAAATTCATAGATAAGATAGCAATTAAATGTAAATTAATTAAGCTCATAAATGTTCAATTAGGTAAAGATTTATGTAAACATGGATTCATAAAGGGGGGATATCGGAAATAAATTCATAGATAAGATAGCAA
This sequence comes from Magicicada septendecula, assembly GCA_034769895.1. Taxonomy (NCBI): domain Eukaryota; kingdom Metazoa; phylum Arthropoda; class Insecta; order Hemiptera; family Cicadidae; genus Magicicada; species Magicicada septendecula. The sequence goes on along the minus strand of CM068367.1, from coordinate 703,739,102 downwards.
TTAAATGTAAATTAATTAAGCTCATAAATGTTCAATTAGGTAAAGATTTATGTAAACATGGATTCATAAAGGGGGGATATCGGAAATAAATTCAATATAGGGACCAAAAAAGAAAAAACCACCAACAGTAAGGTACCACCAGACAGTAGGTCAACCCAGAAGATGACACTTCTGATACACTATATTCATGGAAAGATGAGCACTGAAGAATACCAGAGAGATCGGGCGTGAATTTGGCTCCATTTGATCCGGAAGAATGATCAATCGAATCAAATTGGGGACAATTATAACGATAAAATGTCTAAATAAAATTTTTTTGTAAGTGGACGGTGTAACGAGGGTTGCTGACAGATATACGATGGCTCGGTAACATGTTGTTCAAGACAAGGGAAGGCAGGGTTTAGGCGAACAATGCCTAAAGTCGCAGCAGTTGTACGGTGAAGCGAATTGCGGGTGACGCGCAACGACCCAAGATAGACAAAGGCGAAATATATCGCTAAGAAGAAACAATAGATCGTTGACAAGGCGACATAGCGACGCTATCCCAAAGACAATTAGCCACATGTGTCGAGCTGCACACCAAATGCAGTGTTACATTGCAACAATAGAAAGGAAAAGCCTGACTTGAGTAGACAATACGCTTGCACTATGAACGAACGACGGGACGTCCAGCTTTACCAGAAGGGTACGCGACGAAGAAAGGCTTGGAGAGCAAGATGTAGCAGCTGTCTGGAATACTCAGAATTGACCACACTCGTCGTGGGAACGACTAGGAGAAACTAGTTGACAATACGAGCAATTGGTCACGGGTAAGAAGCAGGACACATTGTGAACAAAAAGAGCAGATGAAAGGGGCCACACAACAATTAAAAGCACTTTATCTATAAAGGACAAGTACGCCAAAATACGAGGGTGATAGACAGCCGTGAAATTGGTCATCCGACTCAAACGATGGGGTGGAGCCAACCATGAACTTGTAAGAGTAGGGAATAACAAATCCTATCAGAGTCGAGAGTTGAGGAGAATGTCTCTACAAGAAGTGGTTACCAAGGAAACGAACTGGAGGAACGAATAAGAAACGAAGGGAGATGAGAATCTAGAGTGTTAAGGCGGAGTTTCCACCAGAAAACAAGCAAAAACGAATAGAAGCGCAGAGTTGAGAAATTAAGTGGGAATTAGAGAAAATAGTGGGATTTTGGGGTATAAACTAGAGTGTTGACCGCGAACGGAGGTCTTATGTCCTATGTCTTAGGTCTTAAGTCGGGAGTTTTATTCTGATATGGAGAGTATGAACGACGGAGTTGTGTATCGGGAGCCTTATATATAATGTCTAATAGCCGGAGTCGTATAAGTTAGATATCGGAACTGACGGGAGTGCGGATGTTGTAACGGAAAAAGTCTTGTATCGGTTGAAGAATCGGTGTGAGTACCAACAGTCGAGAATCGGGAGCCGGTAATGGAACTTAGAGTTTGTTAAAAGACATGATGAAATATAATTAAAATCGACTAAGTTGGTCGCCTTGAGTAATATTATTATCAAGGACGTTAAACGGAACAGAAGTGCGGTAAAATGAGTAAGAGATAGACAACAATTTTAAACACCATTAAATATAAACAAATGTCGGGTTAATAAAGTAAATCCACGAAAAACAGTGTGAATCAAATCACAAAACATACAGCACGTAGTAATAACACTTGAGTAGAACATTTCAATAAAAGTTAGAATTATTAAATATCATGTACGAAATTCGAAGGTCAAATCACCAGAACTAAACTAAAAATTACATACACTTGTGTCGGAGTGCATGCTACGAGGATATAATGCCAGCCGCAAGGATTCCCAGAACCTGGAGAGACAAGGAACAGGATGACAGCGCAGGGGACTTTTCGCCATAGAATGGATTAACGTACACCAAGTAAATTTTATATTCATGCACTAATTAAGTATAACAATGTCTGTTCATCTGAAAGTACCCATACGTAATAATATTTAGAGAAAGTAATAACAAGTAGCTAGTCAGCCAAATTCATAAGATAATTATGACAGATGATGGTAATCGATATCAAATTTTATGAATCCATTGGTTAATATAGAATAAAATGTGTAATAATGATGATTAAAATCTAATAGAATAAAATGTGTAATAATGATGATTAAAAATCTAATAAGCCTCTAGATGAAGAGTATAAGAAAGTTAGCAAAGGTTAACAAAATAATAATTGGTAGATTGATGTAGTCAGTAAGGATTCAAGATATATGTTGTATTTCTTTTCAGGGGAATAAGTAAGTCATGTCAATGCTATTAATTGTCATAATTTAAGGAAGTGACGTCAATGTTGTTAAGTATAATAAATTAAGTTAACCTTGCAAAGCCTTGTGTATGTTGTCAATCATTTGATACACCTAAAGATAAAATTTAGTATGTAACATCAAAAACTTTAATAATTATATTTGACGCCGACACAATTGGCGCGCACACTATAATTGGTCAATTTGGCACCACTACAAGGTGAGAATTAATTAAACAGAGTCATTAATTAATCAATTAATTAAATCAAAAGAACAATAAACACTATTTTAGTTACAATTTGGCGTCCCACCACGCGGGACATAGATAAATTGACAGTAAACAAAATTTACTTATAAACAGTAATCGTAACTAATCAAAATTTAGTTATAGGCTGTATGCAAAACATTGTATGATTCTGTCTGAATTTGCGGCTTTTATCGTTTGCCATAGAAAAAACTTACCCTTGATAAAAAAAAAGTTGCAGGTAAACTACCCCTTTCCCTTAACCGATTTTCACCAAACACAACAGGTAAGGTCTTGAGTACTCTACAATTCAGGGCTGCATGCAAAAAAGTATTTGATTCTCTTTGAATTTACGGCAGTTATCGTTCGACATAGAAAAAATTACCCTTGTTAAAACATAAAATGTTGCAGGTAAACTACCCCTTTCCATTAACCAGACTTCACCAACACCAACAGGTCTTGGAACTCTACAATTCAGGGCTGTATGCAAAACATTATATGATTCTGTTTGAATTTGCGGCCGTTATCGTTTGCCATAGAAAAAACTTACCCTTGATAAAAAAAAGTTGCAGGTAAACTACCCCTTTCCCTTAACCGATCTTCACCAAACACAACAGGTCTTGAGTACTCTACAATTCAGGGCTGCATGCAAAAAAGTATTTGATTCTCTTTGAATTTACGGCAGTTATCGTTCGACATAGAAAAAATTACCCTTGTTAAAACATAAAATGTTGCAGGTAAACTACCCCTTTCCATTAACCAGACTTCACCAAAATCAACAGGCCTTGAGTTCTCTACAATTGAGGCAAGCGTGCAAAACATTATTTGATTCTCTTTGAATGTGCGGCAGTTAATCGTGTTTATATTAAGGGTGTTCATTTATTTTGTAACACTAAACCCTTCTTTCAACATGACAGCGATCATAAAATAAAGGTTCTGCTGAATTTGCAATTGTAGCTCATTATCTTCCCTCGTTATCAGGGGCGGATTAGAAGCGCATGGTGCCCTATGCTGCCATCAGACAGGTGGTTCCCCCCATTCAAAATGCAGCCTTTTATCCATTATTTACACTGATAATTATTGACATACACTATTTGAAAAGTTAACAATTTCTTTTATTAAACTCTCAAATCACAACAAATATTTAGCTAAATAGACATTAAAATGAGCATAGTAGTAGCCTACTTAAGCTTAGAAAATACTAATCGATCAATTTTTTCCTTGATTTTGCCTTAACGAAATCTTGTATAATCTTCTAAATCGAGCGAATCAAGTCTCTCGCTTTCAATATTCAACCTTGCTAACGAATAGATTCTCCCATGACATTTTATTAGTAAAAAATATTATTTATTATTAATAATTATAATAATAAGAATAATTGTGAGCAAATATGAATTAAGGTATTGTACAGATAAAAATATTATATAATTGTCACTGTGAAATACAAATTTTAAATATTACTTTTCCTTATAACATTAATTAACTAGATTCTGTAGTGTCAATCTATCATAAGCATACAACATCAGTGTTGGAATGAATACAGAATGATTTGCGGCCGTTTAGTTTTAATACAGTTCAGACAAACAGTGTTACTTGCTTTATATTAAACAAGTTAATTATTAGTTGGAAATTACCTCAAATAGGCCTTATTGTAATGCATAGCCTATTATTTACATGTCGTACGCGTACAATAACGTGTTAGTTCTTGTTTACTTAGCGTTTCACTACTCGCTTTATAAGTTATTAGACACAACCAGATAGCTCGTTATAAGCAAGTGTGTGTTAACCGTTTTTTTTTTCTGTAACCGATTTAATAAACACGATTTCCTTAGAATCAACTTAGTATAGTCTATAAAATGTTTTTTATATTAAAAAGTTACAATAAATTACAGACTGCTGAGTTTGTGTCCGAGTCATTTTAAAATAATAAAGAATATTAAATTTATGCGTAAAAATTGAGAACGTTTGTATTATGTACAAATTATAAAGATTTATCTTGTTAAATATACATATACATATAAATAGTATCTAGGCTGAATGAAAGTGCGACTCCTCCTATTCTGCAGCATGAAATACCAGATATATCAATTAATCAGCATACTATGTTTCTAACACCAACAAATGAGTCAGAAGTTTACCAAACTATTCGTGAACTCAAAAATAAACCTGGTGGGTGTGATGAAATTCATGCCTATACAGTTAAGCTAGCTGCTCCGTTCATAACTCCTGCTTTGACTCACATTATTAATACTGCTATGATACAAGGTACATGTCCATATCAATTTAAGAAAGCTGTAATTTGTCCTATATATAAGGAAGGTGTAAAAAGTTTGGTTAACAATTATCGACCGATCGCACTGATATCAAATCTAGCTAAGATTTTTGAAAAAATTATTTTTACCAGATTATTTAAATTTGTAAAGAACCATAACCTGTTAAGTGCTAAACAATTTGGCTTTCTCAAGAAGAAAGGTACAGATGATGCTATAGCCCTACTTAGCAAATTTATTTATGAAAATCTAAGTATTAGCATACCAACTGTTGTAACTTTTTTGGACTACTCCAAAGCTTTTGACACTGTCGATCATGGCATACTTATATCCAAATTACAGAATATGGGAATAAGAGGTGTAAGCTTATCCCTGATAGCCAGTTATTTACATGACAGGACACAAGTTGTAAAGGTGAATGGGACTAGAAGTCAGCCTATTAAAACAAATGTTGGAGTGCCCCAGGGCTCTATATTAGGACCTTTATTGTTTATTTTATATATCAATGACTTACTAGTGTTACAAGATGTATTAATAGCATATGCTGATGATACAGCAGTACCAATGAAAGCAAAGACATGGCCTGAACTTGCTACACATATGTCAACTAAATTAGATATTATATACTCTTGGCTCTATCACAATAATCTAGTACTCAACATAAGCAAGTCTGTTTTTATCACCTTTGGAAATTATAGAGACTCTGTTCCGCATGACTTTGAAATTAAGATAAATGGTCAAAAATTGAAAAGAGTTAAATCTAGTAAATATCTAGGAATAACATATGACTTTAACATGAAGTGGGATGTACATGTGGCTAACATTGTAAAAAAAACCAAATACTTAGTCTACGTTTTTTACAGACTTAAACAAATTTTATCAAAAAAGCAACTAATACAAATATACTATGGACTATTCCATAGTGTGGCAGGGTATGCTATCATAGGCTGGGGGGGTCTATATAAATCATCTCTAGACGCTTTGGATCGGCTGCAAAAGTGTATTCTTAAAATTATAGGAGTCAATGAACAAGATTCGAATAAACCATTAAATATTAAACAGGTGTTTGTAGTGAATTCTATAGTTTATCAATACAATGATCTAAAAAGTGAGTTTTTACAAAATCGAATCAACACACGGTATAAAAATATTATATTGCCGCGACACCTATTAAGTATTGGGCAAAGAAGCTATGTGTATTATGCCATAAAATATTTTAATGAATTACCTAATGAACTGAAAAATCTAAGTGTAAATATAAAAGTGCTTAAAAAAAAAATCAAAGAAAAAGTTAGGAACATTGTTATTGAATAATCAAAAAAACAGTCTATTATGATATGGACCTTTTTTCTCTTTTTTTTTTCATTTATTTATTGAATTGTGTTATAGTACAAACTAAAATTTTGTTAAAATTGAAAAATAATTTATTTTTAATATTTACTATGATCGGTGAGGTAAAACTCACAATTAGTATTAAGTATATAAATATTAATTCTAAGGACCAACCTATGTACGGGCATTTATGCCCCCTATAGGTCCTTTATTGTATAATTTTTATTATATGTAAAGGAAAATTGGTAATAAATATTATTATTATTATTATATTAAATCACAACTATTTTAAAACAACCAGAGCAACCTACAAGAAGCTGACATACACATACTACTTCTCGAATTTACAACAGTAACTGTTGAAGAAAACTTGTTCAAAATGTATAAGAACATGTTATTCAAACACATGTAAGCTATACACTCTGTATACGTTCTAATCAATGTATACTACATTTCACTCTACCAGCAAGCGACAGCTGTGACATTCGTGCACGGTAAATAACGTCTGCAGCTACCAAACCTCGTGTGTAATAAGTAGGCTTTTGCACATGTATGAGAAGTCACTATTTGTAGAAAACATATCCCCAAGGGTTAGTCAGACGACGATAACAACGTCTTTATTCATTTAAAAGTGCATTGTTTTCATATAAAGATATATTTTCATATCTCTTTGTAGTACATCTTATGTTATACAGGATTTTCATTGTTCTTGTGAGAAATCAAATTTTTATGTCTTAGGAAAGTGCAATTTAAAAAATGTATACAATTTGTAATGTTTGGAAAGCGGTTAGGTTAATATGTCTTACGAAAGTGCAATTTAAAAAATGTATACAAGTTGTAATGTTTGGAAAGCGGTTAGGTTAATGTATAATTAGCACAAAGAGTTGAACGTGCGTAGAGCGTAGAGACCTGAAAACTGCTGTCATCAGTGTTATCATCATACTCACTTGCTTACAACGTTCAGTGCTGATATTCTGTTTGTAAGTATCTAACCTCTAAATTATATAATCTCTATAATAATGTAATAAATATTGTACGTGTTACTTTGGTTTAAGGTGGTTTTCACGGAGACGCCGTCCATGCTGCGTGATAGCGAATCACGACTCGCTGCCGTACACAAACACAACAGTACTATTTCTTTCCACTAGTAACTGACTGCCACATCTAGTAAATCAGAACTTTGCATTGTCATTTAATTGTAAATTACATTGTTCCATAGTTCCGGCTAGAAACATCACACTGTTGTATAACACCAAAAGCATTCAACTTTTAATTATCGACTAAAGTCTTTCCTTTTTCGACTTTTCTCCACTTTCCGTTTTGTGGAGTGACAGGAACGGGCTGTATCAACATGACCACCGAACCAATTTACTTGTTTCAAAGCAGTAAAAGTTTTATAGTAGACGATGATACTGGACGAACCCTTCTCGATTGAGACAGCTTTAGTGTCAAACAATGTTGTCGTTAAACAACATCGATCTACCCCCAACTCGCTCTTAAAGGGGCTGATATTTTTAGAAGAAAAAAAAATCCACAGCGCGATGTAGTGTGTCTACTCGACGTTGTATATTTTTCTTTAATCCTCCCGAATCATCGCTCATTTACAATAAAGTTTCACTTTTGCCATTGAATTTTATTTGCGGAAAATCAAATATTAGTCATACCTTTTCATAAACACAGAGTCGTAATATAATTTGCGTAATAGGGTAAAATTGTTTTTAAGTGAAGATGCTGTTCCCTTAGTTGTACGTTATAAGAGACAAACGTTTGGTCCTGTAGCTTATTATGTTTTATAGATTGTACGCACATAAAAGGAAGTCCGTACGTAAAATGAAATATGCTTTATATTTTTATTTGAATTTTTGTTCTGTATTTTTATCTTTCCGTGTGCATATTTTGGCAATTGGTGTTTAATATTGTATTTTTTAATGTTAAAAGTATTTGTGCGATTGAGAGCTTCATTAATTTTATCTAAGTTGTTTGCAAGTTTTCTGCAGCCTTATAAGTTACAAAGAAGATGCACAAAGGTAATCAAGGTTATCAAGCTTTCTTAAGGAAAATGTCCACTGTTTTTTCTGAAAATAAAGTAAACATAGTATTTTTAAACACAGGCGATAAACATAACAGAAAATATAAATAAACAGACATTGTTGTTTAGGTTTGTGTAAATCTACAAAAAAAAGAGAAATAAAACAAAAAAAGAACAATACAAATAATTGACTCCAGTAGCATCTCGTACACAAAAGAATCACACGCAAGTATATCAGAAAATTAGATTTTGTATGTCGTCCAGAAGTGTTCCTTAGCAAGTTTCAAATAACAAGACTGGATATGTCAGGACAGTAGGAAGATCAAGGAAAAAAGCATGAAGAGTAGTTACAGCAATTAAGAATAAGGGCCTTGAGGGAGAAGACGAAAGATATAAGAATTTGGAAACTATTCTGAAAACACACGCGCCCGCCCGCGCACACACTCCTTTACATTTTACTTTCATATTTACGCTGGCACAGTGATGTACCTGAGGAACTACTGTTAGGGGAATGAGGCTGCACCCCATTTTCCTCAGGACAAATGAAGAATTCAGGACTATTGTCATATAATTTTATAAATTAATTACATCTCATTAGTTTCTGAGTGAACCGACATGAAGTATGTAAAGATTGAAAACATTAGAATAAGCGCTGATTTCGTAATTCATTGTTATTCAAATTAAACGTAATAAATCTCATGTCACTAGGAGTCGCTTTAATACTAAATTAGTATTCTTAATAAGTCTTGTGAAAATGAGAAGTAAATCTTGTGAAGACATTTTTGAAAACCAGATTTTAATACATCTTCGCACTCTAAGGACGATGTCCCAAGAGTGTTTTAATCAAACTATAGTTCGTGTTAAAGTACGTTATTTCTTATGAAAAAACCCCAGCAATAAAATTCAAATCAAGAACTGCTAGTTTACTTCTGCAAAGGCGATGGTCTAGACCGTAGAGAAGTCATGACGCAGACAAGCTTGTAGATTAATATCCTCTGCCTCACACGTGCATATTTATTATTTAAGGCTGAGCGATTGTCATTATTAAGAAAACCCTTTTTACTTCCATGTTCCTTAAGGAAACTCAAAACATGAAAAAAAGTCGTTTTTCGAAAAGTGTCTGTGTGTGTGTATGTGTGTCTGTCTGTAGATTTTTTCCTATGGCAAACGATAACAGCCGCAAATTCAAACAGAATCAAATAATTTTTTGCATACAGCCCTGATTTGTAGAGTACTCACGACCGATTGTCTTTGGTGAAGATCGGTTGAGGGAAAGGAGTAGTTTACCTGCAACGGTTTTTTTTATCAAGGGTAATTTTTACTTCCATGTTCCTTAAGGAAATGGAAGTATGGTGATGGCAAAAAAAATCGTGTTCGAGATTATTGCAGATTCTGATTGTACTACACTCAAAACATGAAAAAAAGTCGTTTTTCGAAAAGTGTCTGTGTGTCTATCTGTCTGTAGATTTTTTTTCTATGGCAAACGATAACAGCCGCAAATTCAAACAGAATCAAATAATTTTTTGCATACAGCCCTCATTTGTAGAGTACTCAAGACCTATTGTCTTTGGTGAAGATCGGTTAAGGGAAAAGAGTAGTTTACCGGCAACGTTTTTTTTTTAATCAAGGGTAATTTGTTTCTATGGCAAACAATAACAGCCGCAAATTCAAACACAATCAAATAATATTTTGCATACAGCCCTGAATTGTAGAGTTCTCAAGATCTATTGATCTTGGTAAAGATCGGTTAAGGGAAAGGGATAGTTTACCTGCAACATTTTATGTTTTAACAAGGGTATTTTATATGGCAAACGATAAGAGCCGCAAATTCAAACAGAATCAAATAATCTTTTGCATACAGCCCAGATTTGTAGAGTTCTCAAGACTTATTGGTTTTGGTAAAGATCGGTTAAGGGAATAGGATAGTTTACCTGCAACATTTTATGTTCTAACAAAGGTATTTTCTATGGCAAACGATAACAGCCGCAAATTCAAACAGAATCAAATGATTATTTGCATACAGCCCTGTATTGTAGAGTTCTCAATACCTATTGGTGTTGGTGAAGATTGGTTAAGGGAAAGGGGTAGTTTACCTGCAACATTTTATGTTTTAACAAGGGTTATTTTTTATATGACGAACGATAACTGCCGTAAATTCAAACAGAATCAGCCACGTTTTTGCATACCTATTTGAACTAAAGAGAACTCAAGGTCTGTTGATTTTGTTGAAGATCGGTTAAGGGAAAGGGGTAGTTTATCACCAAAGTTTTATGTTTTAAAAAGGGTAATTTTTTTATGACGAACGATAACTGCCGAAAATTCAAAGAGAATCAAATAATTTTTTGCACACTTGCCTGAATTGTTGATAACTCAAGGTCTGTTGATTTTAGTGAAGATCGGTTAAGGAAAAGGGGTAGTTTACATGCAACATTTTAAGTTATAACAAGAGAAATGTTTCCATGACGAACGATAACTGCCGCACATTCAAACAGAATCAAATATTTTTTTGCATGCATCCCTGAATTGTAGAGGACTGAAGGTCTATTGATTTTGGAGAAGATCGGTTAAGAGAAAGGGGTAGTTTACCTGAAACATTTTATGATTTAACAAGAGTAAAGTATCCTGATAAGAAGCTCATAATAATCCACTGTAGAAACGTAGATGAAATATCTATAAATGAAGAGGTTAGGTGAACGGGGTGGGGTAATTTTCTATTATTAAAAATTATAGTTGAAGGTGGAGGGGAGAATTTTTTATATGTGTACTACGTTATCGGCAACAAAGAAGTAGTTTTTTGTTAAAACTGCTTCCCGGGCTGTTTAGTCGTAGTCCAATGTCTTCTGTAAAACCAGACTTTTCGGCAGTGCCATCGACTGCCATCATCAGTGAAAATCGAGTGCGAAAACGTGAGGTGGTATACGTTAGTGACCACAGTACTGTGGTGAATGATGAAGCAATAAGTAGAAAGACGTAGTTTCTATGGAAATATTTCATTTCGAATATGATTTTAAATATAAATCTTAGAACATGGAAGTCTTGGATGGCTCTCCATACCGATATTTACTTCCATGTTCTTAAGGAAATGGTAGAGCATGGAAGTCTTGGATGGTTCTCCATACCGATATTTACTTCCATGTTCTTAAGGAAATGGAAGTATGGTGATGGCAAAAAAATCGTGTTCCAGATTATTGCAGATTCTGATTGTACTACACTCAAAACATGAAAAAAAGTCAATTTGCGAAAAGTGTCTGTGTGTGTGTCTGTCTGTGTGCTGTCTGTGTGTGTCTGTAGATTTTTTTCTATGGCAAACGATAACAGCCGCAAATTCAAACAGAATCAAATAATTTTTTGCATGCAGCCCTGATTTGTAGAGTACTCAAGGCCTATTGTTTTCGGAGAAGATCGGTTAAGGGAAAGGGGTAGTTTACCTGCAGCGTTTTTTTATCAAGGGTATTTTTTTTTTGGCAAACGATATCAGCCGAAAATTCAAACAGAATAAAATTATGTTTTGCATACAGCCCTGAATTGTAGAGTTCTCAAGACCTTTTGGTTTTGGTGAAGATCGGGTAAGGGAATAAGGTAGTTTACCTGCAACATTTTATGTTTTAACAAGGGTAATTTTTTCTATGACGAACGGTAACTGCCGCATATTCAAGCAGAATGAAATAATTTTTTGCATACATCCCTGAATTATAGTGATCTCAAGGTCTTTTGATTTTGGTGAAGATCGGTTAAGGTGAAGGGGTAGTTTACCTGCAACCTTTTACGTTTCAACAACAGTAAAGTACTTGAAAATTCATTTAAACTTTTTCAAACAATGGTAATTGTTAAAAATAAAATAATTTTGTTGCCAGGCAATAAAATTATAATTTTTTCATTTTAATGTAAATCATGTATGAGAGAAAATATATCGTTCGTGGCAGGCAAGCATATCTCAATTATGTAATGTTTACGTTTCCATTTTATTATTATGATTACTGCAATAAAAAGGCAGGGAACACACACACACACACACAAAATTCGCGTTATTTCTGGCCTCATTCATGTTTATTTTCTTACATTTGCGCGCTTTTTAAATGGAAAGTGCCGAAACCCACACCAACATAACGCGCGCAAGCCGAAAAATTGTCCAGCGTGGATAGCGATTTGCTTCCTGTGGATCGCTGGGCAGTGTAACGGCACGTGTTTACAGAGGAACGATTCATAGACAGAATTTTCGTCTTTAGGGAATGAACCCTCTGCAAGATGCTGAGGGTCCATGAGTGATTTCGGAGCGCTCCTTCTTTTCCGCGTGTTTGTTCTGTGAAACGTACACTGTAGATTCGCAGCTTTACTCTAAGCAACGCTCAATAGGAAATGTTGAAAATTTTTGTCCACGGTGTACCCTCATACACACTAAACCTGCTCTGATGTTTTAATTACGGACATCATAATATTAAAACTTTGGAAACTTGAGCACTACTTAATGGAGATCAAACATTAACTTATACAAGCCATTAATTTTATGCATATTTTTTATATATATGTGTACAACGTTATCTGTAACAAAGAAGTAGTTTTTGTTAAAATTCCTTCCCGGGATGTTTGGCCGTAGTCCAATGGTTTCTACAAAACCAGACGTTTCGGCAATGCCATCGACTTTCATCATCAGTGAAAATCGAGTGCGATAACGTGAGGTGGTATACGTTAGTGACCACAGTACTGTGGTTAAGGCTGAAGCAGTAAGTAGAAAGAAGTAGTTTCTATGGTAATATTTCATTTCGAAAATGATTTTAAATATAAATCTTAGAACATGGAAGTAATGTATGGTTCTCCATACCGATATTTTTATTTTATTAATTTACAAACATTGCAATTATTTTATTTCTACAATTTTAACACTTTTAATTCATATTTTAACACAAGCAACTGGCTTAGATTAGACCTATACTCCTTACGTTATCGGAAGGCGCCTAAGCTAAAGCTAACACGTAGAATAGTGTTTGGCGTCTTTTTAAAGCTCATAAATGTCGTAATTATTTCGTGTTTGGACCCATTTTTAAGGAAATTGAATATAGAATCCAAAAAATATATCATAACTAATGTAAAATCTAGAATACAAATTTTCATAGTTTTGTCGTTCAATGCCTAGTAGGTGACTCATCGAAGCGCCAATAGAGGCAGGTCAAACTGGTCGCGCGCGTGTGTGTGAGTGCGCGTTGGTGGGCAAGGGTCTCCCAATCTCTTAGGTGCCTTCCGAAAACGTAAGGAGTATATATTAGGTGATTATGGAAGTCACTGAAATTTTCAATAACTCTGGTGGGGGATCCCCCCCCGTAGACACACCACTGCCTGGGAAGAGCAAAACGAAAAAGTCTAGCTTTTATTGTCAAAGACACAATTCAACTAGTCTTTGGTTTTCGAGTCATCAGCAACTTATTTCACGCGCATATAAATATTGCATATGTACTGGTACATTTTTACTTTTGACTGAAAGATCTTGCAGTTAATGTTATTGTAAAAGGATGTGGGTTGTTTTCTATTTAAAGATCTGGTGAGCTCTCTTCGTTATTGATAATATAAATAATTCTGAAAATAAAAGGTTATGTTATTGGGTAGGCGTTCAACTGCTATTTGCGTCACTTTTGGGTTTCGAATGTTCGAGCTAATAATTTAATTATCTGTCTGTTTTCTTGCTGTTACCATGGAAACGCCTTGAAAAATGAGACGCTGCAAACATAACTTATCAGCGTATAGCCTATCTGTCTTATTTAAGCAAAATGACTGTAAATATAATTACTTAAACCATTTGTATGATTCAGTCATGTAAACGAATTACGCTTAACCTAATTCTGGGTCTAACATTGTTCACACGAATACTGTATTATTCTTTTACACAACCACGTTATTATTTTGTACTACGAGTAATGGAGTAATGGAAGTAATTTACGTAAACGCCGTACACACCACCCTACTTACTACTAGTACTACTAATACTACTACCACCATTACCAAAAAGATTCAACCATGTTAAAATCGAACACCTCCAATCGTTCAAGGACTCAGATAAATATACAAGACATACTCAATGCCCTTTGAGAATTGTGTGAGTGTGTGTGTTCTCGAACACGCGTGTGTGTGTTTTGCATGCGTGAAAGACAAGATTGTTTTTAGCATAAAAGACTTAGAATTAAGTATAAAATTAAGACAATTATGACATTCCAAGTGAGACTCAAATAACCTCCTATGCAGTGTAAATTCAGTGTGTATGATGCAAGCATTTTGCAGATAAATAAAGGTACAATATTTTAAAATCCGCAGTGAAAGACTAAATAATATTTTCATTAATAATAAATAATATATATTTCTAAACATGAACATTTTTAATAAACGTATTATCTAACAAACATGCGGTCAAATAGAATTTACTAGAAGTGGAAATAGGCTTTAACGAGAACGTGGCTTGGCTTGGAAAACCTTTCCAGAAGACGAAAGTAAATTATTTCTTAAATTAAAACAACCAATAGAATTGAGTAATTGAAACTGATATCGATACAAGATAAACGTGCGAGAATTGCATGGTGATAGAAGAGTCTCGTTTGGTCGCTGAGGGTGTGCAGACTTCAGTAACCAGCCTAAGCACTCGTAGACGAGTAAGGGAATTGGCAGTGGAGATAATGGTGTTTCCGACTGGGACCACGACCGAGGACATCGACACACTACATCGAACACAGAAAAGCATAAAACAATTTTTATTTGAGCTGTCATCAGAACAATTAATTTAATTCAGTGTAAAATAATAAATACATTTTATAGACCAGTAAATTTTTATATTTGTAAAGATCAGTTATTGTTCCATTAATTCATTTATATTTCCAACAAAGTGTTTTACTGACTTGTGATCAGTAAACCATGTCTTGTCTAATTTTACCGAATTGTAGGTTTGTTAAATTTTAAGTTCATTTAAAGGCATATTTTTAAAAATACCGAGTGAAATCTGCAAGGATTTCGGATTACAGATCTACACATTCTTCGACCACGGTGATGGTTTCTCATGGAACTGATCCCATACGAGGAAAAACTGTTGCAGATGGTACTGTTCTGGAGCAAGTAAGTAAGTTTGAATGTCAGGGCTGCAATGTATCTTACATTACAAACAATCAAGTGGTGAAGAAGCTGCACACGTTCAATCATATATGCAACCATCAGGAGAACTCTAAAATCAACCAGAAAAGAAACACGCCTGAAGTTCAACAAGGTGATGGCCCTCCCAACATCTCTCTATGTGCCCAGGATCGCGAAAGAAATATTGATGTACGGTAGGAGCTGAATATTATGAGTATATTTGCTAGACTCCTTCAGTATCGGCTAAAATGGTTGGAACATCTTAACCGAATGGATGACTGCCGCATTCCCAAACAACTGTGGAATTAAAAGCATAAAGAACGGAGAGGTGTGGGACGTCCGAAGAAGCATTGGAGTGACCGTGACTAGTCTGTCTGCTTGACACCGGAACAAACCATTTTTGGTTTAATTCTTGCTGAAGATGATGATGATATGATTTTTAAAATCAATTGGACAGACAGAACGATTATTTTCATGCACAGATGTGTAGAATCAATCAATGCATCAATCACTCACCCACCATATTGAATTATGCGTTGCAATTTGATCTATGAGAACAAAAGTGTCACACCTCAACGCTCGCACGCGCGCGCGCGCGCATACGCGTCTAATCGATTTCAGTAGGATTGAATAAAAATGGAAACATGCTATTGTGAAAGAAATTCTGATGGTACACGTAATGATGTGAATGATATACACGTAACTATAAGTATGCGTGTATGTTACAACTAAATATACAATAAAAATATCGGTATGGAGAACCATACATGACTTCCATGTTCTAAGATTTATATTTAAAATCATTTACGAAATGAAATGTTTCATAGAAACTACTTCTTTCCACTTATTGCTTCAGCCTTAACCACAGTACTGTGGTCACTAACGTATCCCACCACACCTTATCGCACTCGATTTTCACTGATGATGGCAGTCGACGATACTGCCGAAACGTCTGGTTTTGCAGAAAACATTAGACTACGACCAAACAGCCCGGGAAGGAATTTTAACAACAAACTACTACTTTGTTGCCGATAACGTAGTACATATAAAAATTATACCCTCCCCCTTCAACTATAATTTTCATTTATAGAAAATTACCCCCACCCCGTTCAACTAGCCTCTTCATTTATATTGATATTTCATCAACGTTTCTACACTGGATTATTAACATCTTGTTATCAGGATACTTTATTTATCAAAATTAAGTACTTTATTCTTGTTACAACAAAAAATGTTTCAGGTAAACTACCCTTTCCCCGTAACCGATCTTCACCAAAATCAATAGGCCTTCAGTCTTCTACAACTCAGGCACATATGTAAAAAATTATTTGATTCTGTTTGAATTTACGGCAGTTATCGTTCGTCATGAAAAAATTTCTCTTGTTACAACATAAAATGTTGCAGGTAAACTACCCCTTTCCCTTAACCGATCTTCGTCAAAATCAACAGGCCTTGAGTTCTCTACAATATAGGGATGTATGCAAAAGTTATTTGATTCTGTTTGAATGTGCGGCAGTTATCGTTCGTCATAGAAAAATATCGGTATGGAGAACCATACATGACTTCCATATTCTAAGACTTATAATCTGAAATATGCTTGCCTGCCAAGCACGATATATTTTCTAATATATATCTCGTACATAATTTACATTACAATGAAAAAATTATAATTTTATTGCCTGGCAACAAAATTATTTTATTTTTAACAATTACCATTGTTTGAAAAAGTTTAAATGAATTTTCAAGTACTTTACTCTTGTTAAAACGTAAAAGGTTGCAGGTAAACTACCCCTTCCCCTTAACCGATCTTCACCAAAATCTAATGGCCTTGAGTCCTCTACAATTCACTTATGTATGCAAAAAATTATTTGATTCTGTTTGAATTTGCGGCAGTTATCGTTTGCCATAGAAAATACGCTTTATAACAAACGTTGCAGGTAAACTACCCCTTCCCCTCAACTGATCTTCACCAAAAACAAAGGGTCTTGAGTACTCTACAAACCAGGGCTGTATGGAGAAAATTATTTGATTATGTTTGAATTTGCGGCTGTTATCGTTTGCCATAGAAAATAACCTTGTTAAAAAAACGTTGTAGGTAAACTACCCCTTTCCCTTAACCGATCTTCACCAAAAACAATAGGTCTTGAGAACTCTACAATTTAGGGCTGTATGCAAATAATCTTTTGATTCTGTTTGAATTTACGGCTGTTATCGTTTGCCATAGGAAATACCCTTGTTAAAACATAAAACGTTACAGGTAAACTACCCCTTTCCCTTAACCGATCTTCACCAAAATCAACAGATCTTGAGAACTCTACAATTCAGGGCTGTATGCGAAACATTATTTGATTCTGTTTGAATTTGCGGCTGTTATCGTTCGGCAAAAAAAAAAAAATTTCCCTTGATAAAAAAAAACCGTTGCAGGTAAACTACCCCTTTCCCTCAACCGATCTTCACCAAAAACAATAGGTCGTGAGTACTCTACAAATCAGGGCTGTATGCAAAAAGTTATTTGATTCTGTTTGAATTTGCGGCAGTTATCGTTTGCCATAGAAAAAAATACCCTTGTTAAAAAAACGTTGCAGGTAAACTACCCCTTTCCCTCAACCGATTTTCACCAAAAACAATAGGTATTGAGAACTCTACAATTTAGGGCTGTATGCAAATAATCTTTTGATTCTGTTTGAATTTGCGGCTGTTATCGTTTGCCATAGGAAATACCCTTGTTAAAACATAAAACGTTACAGGTAAACTACCCCTTTCCCTTAACCGATCTTCACCAAAATCAACAGATCTTGAGAACCCTACAATTGAGGGCTGTATGCGAAACATTATTTGATTCTGTTTGAATTTGCGGCTGTTATCGTTTGCCAAACAAACAAAATTACCCTTGCTAAAAAAAAACCGTTGCAGGTAAACTACCCCTTTCCCTCAACCGATCTTCACCAAAAACAATAGGTCGCGAGTACTCTGCAAATCAGGACTGTATGCAAAAAATGATTTGATTCTGTTTGAATTTGCGGCAGTTATCGTTTGCCATAGAAAAAAAATCTACAGACACACAGACACACAGACAGACACACACACAGACACACACACAGACACTTTTCGGAAAACGACTTTTTTTCATGTTTTGAGTGTAGTAGAATCAGAATCTGCAATAATCTCGAACACGATTTTTTTGCCATCACCATACTTCCATTCCTTAAGGAATATGGAAGTAAAATTAACCTTGGTATCACATAAAACGTTGCAGGTAAACTACCCCTTCTCTTAACTGATCTTCACCAAAATCAATAGGTCTTGAGTCCTCTACAATTCAGGGATGCATGCAAAACATTATTTGATTCTGTTTGAATGTGCGGCAGTTATCGTTCGTCATAGAAACAATTACTCTTGTTAAAAAATTAAAGGTGGCCGGTAAACTACTCATTTCCCTTAACCGATCTTCACCAAAATCAATAGACATTGAGGTCTCTATAGCTCAGGAAGCTGTGCAAAACATTATTTGATTCTGATTGAATTTACGGTAGTTATCATTCGTCATAGTAAAGATTACCCATGTTAAAACATAAAACGTTGCAGGTAAACTACCCCTTTCCCTAACCTGATCTTCAACAAAAACAATAGGTCTTGAGAACTCTATAATTCAGGGCTGTATGCAAAAACTTATTTGATTCTGTTTGAATTTGCGGCTCTTATCGTTTGCCATAGAAAATACCCTTTTAAAACATAAAACGTTGCAGGTAAACTACCCCTTTCCCTTAACCGATCTTTATCAAAATCAATAGGTCTTGAGAACTCTACAATTCAGGACTGTATTCAAAATATTATTTGATTGTGTTTGAATTTGCGGCTGTTATTGTTTGCCATAGAAACAAATTACCCTTGATTAAAAAAAAACGTTGCAGGTAAACTACCCCTTTCCCTTAACCGATCTTCACCAAAAACAGTAGGTCTTGAGTACTCTACAAATCAGTGCTGTATTCAAAAAATTATTTGATTCTGTTTGAATTTGCGGCTATTATCGTTTGCCATAGAAAAAATCTACAGATAGATAGACACACAGACACTTTTCAAAATATGACTTTTTTTTCATGTTTTGAGTGTCGTACAATCAAAATCTGCAATAATCTCGAACACGATTTTTTTTGCCATCACCATACTTCCATTTCCTTAAGGAACATGGAAGTAAAATGGAAATTTTCAGTTCATCATTTAAATTTCTAGCGTTTCGAAAGCATGGCATGAAAGTACACACTACATGAAACAATTTAACGCTATATACAGTATGCCAGTAAGTTTGAATAAAAAACTGATTCGTAAAGAAAAATAATTCTACTACTTATTTTTAATTTTTTAGGTACTCAATCAGAATGTCAAGGTTGGACGAAACACGGTTTACGAGCACATGGTGTTGTACAATCTGTGAGCCTAGATTAATTTTTTAAGATTTAGAATTGTCGAACAGTTCATCTTGTCACATTAGAAAACATTTGACTTCGTTCTCATAAAAGATTTACTAACACTCCATCATTTACGAGGAAGCAGAATGCCTCTACATTGTTAAATGCAAATCGACGATGACTAAACGTGTTTTAACCTCCAAACATCGTTCGTCTATTCAAGTAATATTCCACACTCTATGATGCTAGGGTTTTTGTACAGTTGTCTCAGTCCACGACTGAATCCGATACGTCATTCGTCATTCTCTCTAATTGGGCTAGAAAGTTTCATCAGTACTCAGGGCTCAAACATACCCAGCATCTCTTCGGGAGTGGTACAGTTAGAGCCATAAACTTATTAAAGCTGCCTCGGTTGAGCTGTCGTCCATGCTCGGGCTTCGGCCTCTGCGAAAGCCGTCGGTCACCCCACCGAAAGCGGCTGACGGCTCCACGGTGACTACGATCTATCACCTATGTCAGGACGTCTTAGTGCCGTGGAGCAGCTGCCATGGAAGCGTGGGAGCTAGGAAACGTCATATTCAGCCTTCCCACCGTCCACTTTAGTTCGCGCAACGAGGAACCTCATCCTGCAAACATATGACAGAACAATACAGAAGAAAGTGGCGTTCACCCGGGCAGTGCCCACAATCTCCAGACATCCGCTTCCCGCGATTTTTACGTTATATACCATTGTATACAGTTCTCTAAAGAAGCGGCAGCCGAGAGGGTTGAACCGCCTCTCTCCTTGCTCGTATATACACTGTAGCCATCGGATACTCCGACCGTTTCCACGTACTAATAAGACGGCCTTGGCTTCCTCATTTTCGTTCTAACAGACGCTGGGGGTCTGAGGATTAGGCGTAGAGCTCAAAGACTTTTCTCGGCGGGATACTGCCTGTAATGAACGTTCATCGGAATCGGTTTGTCGCTTAGTAAGAGCAGGATGTGCTCGCCTGCGCCCGTGACAGTGCCGTAGGTCGTTTTCAGCTTATCTAGCGATTGAGACTATTTCCGAATAGCCGTCAGTTGTTTGTAGGATAGTTGTTTTAGATCAGCTCGACGTCCGAAGAGGCCCTCTGATCGACGGAAGGTTCGAGGCCTAACGCGGTCGGCGAAACGTCCATGGAGGGTGTATGAACCATATTCCCCGGCTGCCCTAAAGCAACCGAAAAACAAAACAAGTCACGTCTAGCATGGGTCTATCTGCATGAAAGCAACCGCGCTATCTGAAAATAAGTAGTAAGTTGATTTGCGACTTGTCTTAAATCTTAATTTGTTGTAAGGTGCAACGTAATTTCACACAATGAAATTATAAAAAATAATAATTACTGTTCTGAGTAATATAGGTACGTTCTTCACGTGCAATGTGTAAGTAGCCATTGTTTGTATAATGCATTCCAAAATCAAGTGTGCATGGTGTATTTAAAATTTGAATATATAACTTTTTACACCGGAATTGCTGAGTTGGTACTAATTAGGTATTAATTGAGCCTTCACATTGAACTCCTCTATAAAGTTTTTTTGCAGGAATAAATAAGATGAACTTAGTTAATATTATTTTTAATTTGTTTTCAAATTTAAATTGCTTTCATAACATAAACAATATTTTATATTCATAATGCAGAAAATTATCGGGGTATATTATTGATAGAAATGTAATTAGGAAATACTGATGAGTACATTTATCTGCGAATTTTATCTTACACAAATGTTAAACACTTGTAACATATAGTAGGCTATCTAACGCAATAAAAAGTAAAACAAAATCTCATCAAAAAGCAGATCATCTGAATTTTCTTAGTAGTATACCTGCATTTAAAGAATACGGCTCTTAACTGTTCTTGAAATTATTGCTTTGAAGGTAGTTTTTCTGGCTTCATTTATGAATTGAATTTTGTGAAAACTGAATCTGGTATTAACATGGTGTGTTGTAATGAATGTGGAAATATTATTTATTACATATCTAATACTAATTTTTTAATACATCTAGAAAAACTAAAAAATATTTTAAGTGAAAAGAAAATGCTGAAATATTATTAAGAAGACCAAAAAGAATGCACAAACCACTTTAGTTGTTGTATGAGGTCTACACTGAATTAATCATTTGGCGAAATATAATTAAATAGGCAGATGGAAGCCTAACAAGAATTTGATAGGTCGGACAACGCAGAAATGTTAATGAACAATCCGTCGATCGTTACAACGTTAGACATAATTAACTTTTTAAATCTCTCTCTCTCTCTCTCTCTCTCTCTCTCTCTCTGTGAAACACACACACACACAAATTCAGGAACCACTTTTATAGATTTTCAGGGACGTAGATCAAGATCTTACATTATCTTGACAAACATTTTCATTCCTCAGTTAATATGAAAAGAAATAATATATAATCTTATAACAATATAGTCTTTATCAAAACTAGTAGAAAAAGTTTGTTTTCTGCGGCGCAGTGATAAATCTTATTATCAGATAGTCAGTGTGAAACGTATCTTCGGCTGCTGAGCTGGCGTTATGCAATTAACTAAAACACGTTGATTTTGATTCATTTACGTAGAGTACAGTCTACCCTAACTTTGTAACCATTTTCCACTGTCAGTACGTATTATGATGTTAGGGAAACGTCAGTTATTACAATAAATCCATACAAACTATTTCAAATGAGAAGAGAAACAAACGGCGCGCGTACACAAAACAACACACACACACACAAACAATAATGTATCAATTAATAATATTTAAATGCTTTTATTGAGATGATTGTTGTTGTTGTTGTTGTTATTATTATTATTATTATTATTATCTTTTATAATAAGAATATCTTATGTGTGATGACATATTTCAAGCACTGCACTGAATTATGATGAACATAGAGTAAAATGTTCGAAATCTTCTCATATAAGGTAATGTGTCTGGATAGTATTTTCACTATATACTGGGCAGTATAGTATGTATGTTTTAATAAATTAAAACCTTTAAGACATCGGTCTTAAAGCATTTAAAGCACAATCGTTTGATCTTTCAAAATACAAACAGTAAATATTGGTTTAGAATGCTGCAGGCAGCTTGGAAAATAATTTTCTATACCGTCTGCTAATTGCGAGAAAACCGAAATTCGTTTTACACAAAAGTCAAACTGAGCATTTTGTAAGAATAAGAGATATGTGAGGATACTTGCTGACTCTTTCCTAAATATTAAAGACGATTAATATAGGTCAAATCAATTTGCACGTGAAATAAATAAAATGAACTTGCTTTGCACGGAGGATTCGAATGGAAAACGGAGAAATAAAACAGATGATATATATATATATATATATATTTTTTTTTTTTTAATCTGATATTTGCACATTTAGTGAACAGCCGCAGTGGTGATGGGCAGAACCTGACAGCCAACAAGAAAATTACACAAAGAATTCTATGTCACACAGAAAATTCTATTCAAAGAAAATTCTATGTCTTAGGATTAATATGGATAGACCGTACCAATATAAAGTATTATCAAGGTAACACCAATTGAGTCTGTCGTCTGTGAATGAAACTAATTACACTGTGGGTGAAACGGTAACAAACAATGAAGATGCACTGCCATAAGATAACAGAAAGAAACAATAGAAGAAATGAAATGACGAAATAGAGTAATATGAGAAATGTGGTAAATGAATAGCAGAGATTAATTAAAAAATAACTACTTTTACATAGATGCGACGACGTACTGCAAGGTATCGTGATAGGGAGAAATACGGGAGAAATAAGGTCCAAGATGTAAAAAAACAGAAGAAACAGGACATCTCTGATGATTTAATGACACTGATATTACACAAGAGTATAAGATATGCCAGCGTTCAGGCAGGCTCTGGTGGAATGTTAAGTCAGATGATTACAATATATATTACTTGTTAGATAAAGTAGGTAATTATTTGTATAAATAAGTTATGTATACAAGAGACTTGAGGAGTTACAACACACACACACACACAACGCACACACAAAATGTGTTTCTCACAGTGTTCATTAACTAAGGCTAATAGAATGTAAGATGTTATTATTCATACTGTTCTTTTATTAGGTGTTTCATCAAAATTTTGGTTTTCACAGTTCCAGAGTAATTATATATTTAGCACACTGTCAATTGTATACAAAGCATTGTGTGAATAGTGCAAACAATCTAAAGATGTCACAACTAAAATCTAATAGAACCCACTTAACCGTGATGAATGAACATGAACATAATTTTTCCACGGTACAAAAGAGGTCTTGTGTTTTTAAGAAATAAATAAACAATAATAACAATTATTATAGTATAATACAGTGTATAATACCACTTACAAAGTCGCAAAACTACGGTAGTTGTGAATATCGATTTCTAACACGTATAGCAGCACATTTAAATTGGACTGAGGCTCGTGGGATCGGCTAATGAATTTTGCACATACTTAGTTAAGTAAATTCCGTTTATTGCATTTTTACTTATCGTTCGCAATATATTTTTCGAATTTTTATCATCTGCGATTTATAAATTGTGTGTGTCGATTTCTTTAACTTTCGTTATCAGTACGTTAAAGTGTAAAGAGTATAGTTTTTTATGTCTTTACAATGTAATTGACATAATTTTAGATTCAAGGTAACGTAATATATCCAATTCAATGGGTACAAAATTGTATGATTAAAATTTAATTATCAGCGAATCCATTACCTTATCTTCGCAAGGTTTTGGTGAACGTAGTCAACTGCTTTAGTTTTTCCAAATTCAAAAAACTGCTATAGTGTTGGGACTCAAGCCTTATCCGATGTATTAGCGTCATAGTAACTCCGATGACTGAAGGATGATTCTAACACTCTTTAGGGAGTTACGTTTGCACAAAGTGTTGGTTAGGTTAGGTTAGGTTAGGTTAGGTTAGGTACATATAGTTTTAAATAAAGTTCGGAGAATTTGGGCGAGTTTATGGCATGTGTGTCAGCTGTTAGGGTGAAGCACTCAGAGTGAAGCAAAGAATACCTCTTAGTTGTGCAACAGGCTATCTCCAGCTCGGCTCTAGTTGATCGCCGGTGCAAACCTGCTCCAGTTGCTGTCGTCGACGCAAACCCGCTCGTGTATCATGGAGCAATCGACTCTCGACAGGAGGCTCATTGTATAGACAAAGAACGGGGATGACACCTTCTGGGTGGTATCAGTAGGGATGACAACTTTTTATATAGTATCAGTGATAATAAATCCCTTAAGAAGGCGTATATACGGAAATATAATGGATTCCCCAGCAGAGCTCAGTGTCTTTTTACCAAAGTGTCAGGAGAGCTTCTTCCTTGAGCAGTTCTTGATATCCTTGTTATAGAGAAAGCAAGGCGAGTTGGTAATGATGCCATGGGGTGTTGGAATTGTTTCAGTTTTCGCTTTGCACCTGCCTAGAGAAGTGTTAACGAAGGGATTGCTGCATATGTCCCTACTGAACGGTGTAGCAGTAGATAGATTTTATGCCTATGATGAGGGGAAAGTAACGTTGGCAGTAAGGTGAATAGATACTTTGCTGATGATGTCAGAAATACTTTGGAATACATCACGTAAAAAACTAGATGTGAATCATTGCTGTCCTCGCAGCTCACAACCTTACTCTCTGAAATCTTCAAGCCTACCAAACTAATCATCACTCCTCTGTACACGCGAGAGTACTTCTGCTTGTTTTGTATAACCAAAGCGAGCATTTCTGTGTACGTATGTATTTTACTTGTGTTAGTGAGCTCTGGTTCAGACATGAATGAATGAGTAGGCCTATACGTATATTTAATGAAATTTACAACTTACGTAACCAAAATACGTATCGGAAATCTGACAATGCCATTGAAAGACGTACTCATAGACGCGTGTGTTGACGTAAAATTATTGCAATAGGTGGAAAAATGAAGTTATGTAAGCTGAAGTGAATTACGCCTGTTTTTAATGTCACCGCTGGTTTGAATATCAATTCTACCGTTACTAACAGTGATGAGTTGAAAAGGGACGGTTAGACCAAGTTGTGCAGGTTAGAGACGGAATTCGGTCAACTCAGCGACATAGACTTGTCAACATCAGCATTATGGTGAAGCTGTAACCAGCTCATATAACGATTGACGGAGTAGCACCAGGCCATCATCATCATCACGCAATAGTAACACAGACAACTAACAGTATACGTGTCAATCAGCACACCATCATCACCAACATCCAGGAGCCGCACACAGCACCAATAGCTTCTCAGCAGTAACGCACCCGATACACAGGTGAAAAATGAACAATTATTTTGAAGAAAGAACTTATAAACAACAGTAGACTACTATGGTCTAACAAAGCAAAACAATTACATAAATTAAATAGTGTAAATATTCAAAGTAAAATAAGTAATATGTAATTATAAGATTTTATTACAAATAATTTTTATATTTAATTTAAAATGTGTGCACTATTGTAACTAATAATACTTTTTACTTGAAGTAAATATTATTTTATTAAAATGTTAATAGTAAACTTTCAATTTTACTTAATAAATTTAATAATACTTTCGTAGATGATTTTATGTAGTTAAAAAACAAATAATTATTCAAAATTGATACTCATGTCAGACGCCCAAGCAATTTAAATAGCTTTAAAATTGCTTTTTTTAATATATGTGTTTTATGTTTTGATGTTTGTATTTATTCTTGTGTGAGACACGTAAGATGTATAATATGTTTCATTGTAGCTTTCCACAAAAGAAAATTCTAAATTCATATTTTTGAATTTTAAGTTTTAATTATTTTTTCCTAACCAATAAATCGATGGGTTTTTTTTATTATAATACAATCAAACGCAATAATCATACTTAGCGCAACGAATACACAAAATCCTACGACCTATCCTGTATGTATACGATACAGTTGCATTAGGTATTGCAACGTATTTATGTGTGTGAATTTTTATATGTACTTTAATTTGTATAGCCCCACGTTCTTTGGGAGCCAAATATGCAACAATACATATACATAAACACATATACATATACACAAATTTAGCGTGACCGGTCTCATGTTCAAGATTGACAAATTATGTAACAATATAACATTTAAATTCGGTTTCAGGTGTATCTGCAATAACACCTCTATGTAACTTGTAACGGTATTTCAAATTTATTTGATATTATTAAAAATTGTGCACATGGCACTGACTTCGATTTAAGACATTCGTTATTATTTGTTATTATGCCGTAAGGCTTATGCTATATACATTCTTACTGACTAAATATTCTATTCTACTAATTATTGTATTAAAGAAAAATCTCATTTTCATACTACTCAGTCAATTAATGTGTTTCAAAATATCAATATTTAAATCTCTTTTTTTATATATTGTAATGTACTCAAAATATTAATAGTTATTTAATTTATCTTTTGTTTCTCAGTACTGTTTTATCTCAAATACTAATTGTTTTCATTTAAATGCTTTATATTCATTTTATTTCATATTAATCTGAGCTCTTGATACGTTAATCGTATTTCTAAAACATCTATGTTTTTAATTCTACTTTACAAGAAACATTGGCTCTTACTTTAAAATAAAATAGAAATGTCTTTAATTGTCTTTGAGTTCATTGTACGATTAAGATATAAATAAGTTGTTTATCACCTTATTGTCGTCAATCATACTCGATCATTTTGATACATCTGTAGTCGTCCTCGTCTCGCACTCCAGCGTCGGCTGTCTCTCTTCTCCTCTTGTCCAGCGTCGAATCACTCCTTCTTGTCCAGCGTCGTATCACTCTCTGGAACTCTCCTCTTGTCCAGCGTCGTATCACTCTCTGGAACTCTCCTCTTGTTGTTTCTGACGTCAATGGATCTTCTTATGTAATTCTTCTTATGTACTGCTGTTATTATTTAAAATGATTGTATTTATAACTTAGTTACATAGTTGTATGTAACTGGAAAATTTAAATTATTTACAAAAAAATAAATACGCCGTGCGGACGGGCATAAGCTCCCGCTGCACCGTGGATGATTTAAGAAAGAGAACCACTGTAGCTTGCGTGTCCTATTTATACCCATGTCTTGGTCGACACCTGCAGTGGTACGAAATCGGCATGTCAGAAACTGTCTCTGGATTCAGTTCCCCCACTCTTTGTCAATTTCGCTATTTCTTATATTTCTGCGAATTGCAGAGTCCTGTAAGTATACTCTTATACTTATCTTATAACTATTTTTACAACACATGTTCACTGTAATTTTGGACATTGCAACTTAACCCTTTCGATTTGTACACAGTTATTTCACTATTACACTCGTACGGTGTGTCACTTTCGCGTGGTTTTCGTACACAGTATTTAGTAAATTTTATTACATTTTATTGTGGTTTTGGATTTTAATTCTTAATTATAGTTTATGAATAATTACGGAAAAACAGTAATTGTGCAATTATTCATCTTGGGGTGGCAAACTCGCCTGCATAGACCTGCGTTCACACACACTAGCAAAATACTGGTGTACACACTTTCAGTTACATTTGTGTGTGTGTGCACGTCGATTCAGGTCGAAACACCTGTTCATATTTTTGTCTGAGCCAAGCTTGCAATCCCTGACATGCTTATTTCTAATATATTATTAATTATTTACAGTTTATTAGGTATATTTAAATTTTTATATTCCATGCTCAGTACACCTCTTATTTGTACTGTCGCAGTATATTAACACAGGATGATTGAATTTATAATAATAATACTAATAATAATTTTAACGTTGGAAAGTGTGGGTGTGTGTAATGCGTGCCAACGTGCTCCTTCACAAATGAAAAACCATGAATTTGCTTAGTTCATCCTTGACAAAGAGATTATAATATTAATTACTGGCTTCTTCTTACAGTTTCTTTTGGCTTCCAGTTTTATTCTACAATTTGTCAACAACAGACGTTTCATCCACCTAATTACACTCAGTGACATTCTCATCAGATAAGTTTCAAGTAAAAAGTGTTTAGTTCCCTCCACAAAATTGTGAAAAAAAGTTAAACGCACAATTCTTTTTATTTTTTCCGAACGTAAAATAAAATACAATTCAGACACAAATGTCAGCTGTGCAATACAGAACACGGCAGCTAAAATACACAGCTGGTAATGATAGAGAGAACATCAACACGCAGTCAACACATTCCAAGTGATGGATTACAATTCGTCCGACATGTTGAAAATGGTGATGAAAATTAATTGTACAGAAACGATTAGAACGCGTCTGTTTTTATGATTAAATTTAAACCACACGATTCTTCAGGTTTGTTGCTCAGTAACTGGATATACAACCTGTTTGTGTGCTTACCACTTTTTGTTTGCTAATTGTTCAGCTCCTTAAATATAAATAACCCTAAAATATGTTGTGCCTTATCGCGCGCGCACACACACACTCACCATAACAAATAAACGTTCTGGAGAAACACGTAATACCACTGTTTTTCGCTGGAATTTAAAAAGCTAAGTTTCAGTTGTGAAAACTGCAGTGGGCCTGTAGTATACTATTTAATAGGCTATTATTAATTGAATAATGAAGTAATACTTATCTACTTCGTAGGCTTACACGGCCGGAGTCGATGTTGTTAAAATTCATTCCCGGGCTGTTTGGACGTGGTCCATTGTTTTCAACAAAAACAGACGTGCGGCAGTGCCATCGACTGCCATCATCAGTGTAAATTCGAGCTTCGCCAATGGACCAAGGTCAAACAGCTCGGGAATAAATTTTAACAACAATACTTAACTACTTTTAACATACTTTAGAACTAAATTATGCGTACAAAATCTTTGTTCAAATTGTATTCTTTCTTCGTTGAATCATATTCATTAAAATGTCTACGCAAAAAGAAATAGTACAAAAATGTATGATTATGTTGGTCTATTTCATTTCAAAAAGGCAGTTCGTTATTAATGGATAGTGTCATTTAAATCATTCAGGACAGAAGCCTCTCGAAGCCATTATTTCCTAAAGTCGAACAGAACACTGATAATATACGTCCTTGAATTAGGAATAAAAATATTAAACATATAAATAAATGGTTATTCAAACATATTCTTAAATATTTAATGAGACGGAATAACATAATTCATATAAAACTGAGTAATTTTTTGGGAGTGATTATTTTACATCAAACTCATATTGAGAGCTTTACGAGGGTCAGTTGAAAAGCTCGCGGAGCGACAGCTATAGCTCAGTGGTAGAACTAAAATCTTTCGTGTGGTGCAAGACGTATATGTCGCGTGAACACCTGTTAATTTCCAGATATATCTGTCAATTTATTTACTTTTTACCAGATGTTTGAAATTTTCCTGTCACGCGTGTTTTTAAAACGCACAAAATCAAATATCGAGTTGTGATGAATTCTCTGTTAAAAACGTTTTACCGCCAATGGAAAATCAAAACGAAATTGTAAATGTGTTAGGAGATGCTGCGCCTTCAGAAACAACGGTAAATGGGGCACACTCGAGTTTAAACGTGGTCGTACAAGCACTGAAGCGATACCAACAGTGTACGTCCAAAAAGTGCAACAAAAAATGGTATTATTGAAAAATTTTTATAGGGTGTGGAAGACCGCAGATTGAGGAGTTGATGACGTTGCTCAAATCATAGACATATGACATAGACATATATTCATATGAGCGTGTGCATCATACTTTAACTTAAGAACTTGGTGTGAAAAAGCGTAGTGCAAGATGGCTGCCGCATCTTGAGTTGTTGCATTCTTTGGGCGCCAGCGCGGGGGGGGGGTCTTCAATGCTCGTACGACCACGTTTAAACTCAAGTGCCTACTTACAAACCGCTAGTTTTAAAGTCGCAGGATCTCCTGACACATTTACAATTTCGTTCTGAATTTCCGTTGGCGCTAAACAATTTTTAACAAAGAATCACACCAAGATGTTTGATTTTGTCCGTTTTTCAAAATACGCATGACACGTCAGTTTTAGACAGCTTCTAAACAATGATAAATTCATTTGGAAATCAACAGGAGTTCACATAAAATACAAATCTTGCAAAACACGAAATATTTTAGTTTTACCGCTAAGCTACAGATGTCGCTCCGCGAACTTTTCAACTGACCCTCGTACATTATCTTGCCTTGAAGGTAACAAGCAACAGTACATTTTTGCATGGAGTTGGATGGAACACTTGCCCGGAGTGACACTTGCTAGGAATGTACGTGCGTTATCAACGAGATGATAAAAAGCGCGTGGGAACACACACACACGACACAGGTAGGCTTATACACCAAATAAATAAGTAAGTACTTTATCTACTCTATTCTTCCAGTCCTATGTAATTGATATATAGAGAAAGTCCGAATCGTACTGGCCGAACAAGGGGGATCCTGATTTTTCCACAATATGTGTATAATGCTAAATTCTGTTGTAGGTGTGCATGCTTCATTTTCTGCGACATTCTAGTATGAAGGCATGTATTATCGGTTTAAATTACAATAGTTTAAATTTTATTAATACGAAGGCTATACGAATAAGTAGTGGAGAAAGTTGTGTGCTAGATTTTTATTTTAATTATTTATTATTTTATTAATATTTTCAGAAGATATTTAGCTACAATACACCGTTTCCACAGAACACCGTGGAAAAGTAGTGTTTTATAGTTCCAGGACACCTTTTTTGCTTTGTTTTTAATTAATTTTTGATTTTTAAATAGATAAATCATATACAATGCAATGTTATTTATATTATATTTACAATTTGTTTTCTGTACAATAGCTACAAGTTATATGAATTTACAGAGATGGTTTTTCTTACTGAAATTTGTGGATGAAAGCGCTACCACTGGAAGTTTCACACAACATTAAAAATTTTTTGAAGTTTTAGAAATAAATTAATTATCTTTACAAGTGAGATTCTTCTCTTCTTTTCTTCAAGGTTAAGGGACATTCTATCAAATGTGTGGCCGTAGTACTCAGCGTCTTTTCTGAGGGCGTTGATCAGTAAGTAAAGTGAAAGAGAATTAAATGAAAAATATTGAAAGGCACATCAGTAGGCATCAATTTCACGATATCACAACATGAAAAGAATATTTTTTTGTAAATTAAATGGTATGACGACAGAAGCAGGCTAGAAGTTAACATATGGGTTAGGATTCTCTGAGTTTCCAGTTTTCAAATCGATTGGTAGTGCTTTACAGGGTTTTTTTTGGCTCTGAAAAGAAGCAAGTTCTAAAAAAACGCTGGTACACCTGAAAAGTACTTATGGGTGAAGCCTTCAATATCAAAGGCATCAAAATGAGACTAACATTATGTGTGTGTGTGTGTGTGTGTGTGTGTGTGTGCGCGCGTGCTCGTGCATGCGCAATATAGTTAATAATAACCAAATAATAGCAGCAATGAAATAATAATAGACTAATAATAGTAATTCTTAATAATGATGCGTTTAGTGTTAATAGTAGTAGTAATATTAAAATAATGCATATAATTAACTAAATTATATAATTACTAGTGGTCGCCCAGTGGTCGAAATTCGACCGTAATTCATTAAATTTTTAAGTTTGAATGTTATTGAGGTTCTTTTGTCAAAGAGTATACCTCTATAATCATTGCATATAATGTTTTTGAATTTTGTTCTATTACGTCAGCTGCGAGCGTGTACAAATACGTCATTAGCGTGTGTTGTTTGCCTTAATCCCTGCAATACCTATGAAATTTAAAATTTAATGTTAGTAACAGTTGAAAAAAAAACACAATTACAGCTTGTATTCGTATTTATTTTTTGATATAATTCATTGTCAGTTTTAATTTTTTCATGTTATTATTGAATCAAATAAACGCTAATAAAAATGAGACTTGACATTCATAGAAGTATAAGATACATTGTTTTCAACTCCAGTGGATTACATTTCATTTTTGGTAAGGTACAAAATTTGAAAACAGTTTGAAGGTTATCTGCTACAAAGCTTATATAATTTTTTAATTTTTTTTCTATGCATTAATTTTCGAGTTATTTGAAAAATATGAAAGATAGGAAAAATGAGGTTTAGCTTGGCTAAGCCATATTTAAAAAGCAATAACGCGTTTTTTGACATTTCCTTGGGTTTTTTTTATTGCCATACTGACCAGGTTTCGCCAAGGCTACACAGCTATTTTGCCTATCTTTTTCGAATTATATAAAATTTAAATAAAAAATTAATACAAAATAAAAAATGAAATAAAAAATACGTGCCTCGTATATTTTCATATATTTTTCATTAAATCAAAAAAACCGGGCGGTTAAAAAAATAAATGTTATCCATTGAACTTAAAATAGTTTGAAAGTGAATTTAATGATTCAGAACTTCTGTGTAAACGATGTTTTTTTGTAAAAACTCTTTCATCATTTGCTAAATGCCCTTGGCCATTATATTCGGAAATATAAAATCTCAAACCATCGAATGATCGAACTCTACTTGCTGCGACGTACAATTGACCATGTGTAAAAACTGGCTGCCTCAATAAAATTCCAATTTTTTCGAATGTTTGTCCTTGAGACTTATTTATTGTCATCGCAAATGCAGGTATAATTGGAAATTGAGTTATTTGAAAGTTAAATGGTAAAACAGTACCGGAATATGTTAAATTTATACGTGGAATCAAAATTCTCTTATTGCGTGCGGTTCCAGTTAAAACTTCGCAATCAATAGCATTACGATGCATACACTTGATGCGCATTCTTGTTCCATTGACTAATGCTTCCTTTGTATTTAAGTTTCTGATCAGTAAAACGATGCAATTAACTTTCATACTAACTTATGTGGTGGCAAACCACTAATAGTCAAAGAATTCAAAAACTCTACTGGATAGTTATTGATTTCATTGTCATCATCACAAATTATTTTATCGTAGCTATGATATGTTTTCTGTTCACCTGGTATTCGATTAAGCATATCAGTATTAATAAAAGTACAATCATCATTTTTAGGTGCTAAAATAACTGACTTCAATATGTTATCTGAGAGTATGTTTTCGGAAATATTTCCATACACCTCATTAATAATATTATTTTCATCTCCTATTAATTGCTGAGGTATTTCAGTAATATTTTCACCAAACTGAGGGAATTGTGGGGCTTCATCATTACCAATTTTTTTCAAGAATTCGAAATTCTATTTCACTTGGTAAGGCTCTCATATTTTGAGTAAACGTTACTTTATGAAAATAAACAAATTTATGCCAACTCGTGACACAATTTTCAATTAAAGTTGCACGTGATCCATGTGGGACAACTGGTAAGATTTGCCGAAAATCACCGCACAGAAGTATCGTTTTCACTCCAAATGGTTTATGTTTATCATTTTCTTCGCATAGATCCTGCAATAATCTATCTATGATTTTCAACACTTGCAGTGGGCACATAGAAATTTCATCAATAATTATCAATGATGATGAATTTATGTAACGTCCATAGCTACTATTTGCGGTAATATTCGCTACAGAATTTTCCAAAATGGGTATAGGCAATTTAAACACATTGTGTAAAGTTCTACCTCCAAGTAACAGAAGAGTTGAAGCTATGTCACTGAACGCTGTTGCAATGCAACTAAGATTAAGCGAATTTAATTTGTGAATGATTGCTGTTTGTGTGAATGTTTTTTCACAACCTGCATGAGCGGTTAAACAAAAAACATTAGATCCAGTATCATGGTGCAAAACTTCACGAATCACACGATCAATTAGATTACGCTGTTCAATATTTGCAGTTTCATAATGCTCACAAAACAGAAACTCTTGTTCTATTGGATCAATAGCATTTGCTTCGTCTGTTCTCTGCGAATACGTGGGAACTGGTAAACCAAGTTCTTGACATGACAAATTATGAACATTCAAAATATCTTCAATTTCTAATAGAGCTGTGTTAAAGGATACTTCTTCGTTGTAATCTCTCAAAAAATCTTCACTAAGATATACTTTAAATTCATTCCATAACGCCAATGCATTGGCTGGCACATTTAATGCACAAATGTAACCAAATAAATTTCGCATTTGTTTTGGTGAATGTAATTCTTTTGCTTCATTTAAACATTCGCGCCATTCATTATCATTTGAAGCAATGCCGCGAGCATGGCACGCTTCAACAAAAGAAGTGTGTATAATTCCATTGTATGTTCTAACATCCTCACATGATTTTGGACCACAGACATGTAATAAAAGAAATCGTAAATGGAAAAGTTCGATGTCTTTTGGTGATACTACATATATGCGTGTAATGATTTTATCACCTCCACGCCTTCTCTTCTTCCATTTTTTTCAGGAATCTTCCCACACATAATGCAAAGGAATTTCAATATACTTATATTCATGCGCTGATGGATCTGATTGATTCAATTCAAAAAATGCTAATAATTTTGTTTGTCTTGCATTTTCAATTGCTTGACGTTCTTGCCCTTCTCGAAAGTAAACATTCTGTCTACGCGGTAAATGAATATCAAGTCTAACGATGACATGTGATTGAAAATGCATTGGTAATTCATAGATGCACCATACAGCTTCAGTTGATCCGACATAACGGCCATTTAAAAAATTTTTAACTTCATCAATTTGTATTTCTTGACCTGGTTCATTTTTCTCTGAACCTAATTCAACAGATGCACTGTCATAGCCTTTATACACGTATTTATAAATGTATTTAACACTTTTAACTGTAGTGCATACTTCAACATTTATATGGCAATTAAATTTGGCAAGTAAATACGGATTGTATGGTACAACATAACGATTGTCGAGGCAACTACCGCGAACTTCAGCATTAATACCATTATCACGCCTTCTGTATAATGGATATCCATTTAATGATTCACATGTAAATTCATTAAATCGTTTTGGATAATCTTTTGTGCATTTTCCATCTCTCATACATACAGAATTTGGATTAAGTACACCGCATGGACCATGCATCATGTGTTTTACAACATATTCATGTAATGTAGGATGTGTTTGCATGTTAGGAATCTCCGCAGATTTAACTTTGTCAATATTGGTAGCGTTAAGAATTTTATCTTGCTCATTTAAAGAGAGTAAAATGTGAGCATGAGTGGCTCTCTTTCGAAACTCAATTGTATAAATGAGTGCTTCAACTTTACCGAAAATTTTTTTAGTGTAAGGCCCTCAATTAATGCTTTCAGTTTGGACTTGAATACACGCACAACAATATCAGGTCGAAAATTAGCTGACTCACCTACACCAATATTGCTAACTATTTCAGGCCAACTTGGATTGCAAGTCATTGTAATAAACAAAGAAGGCTTTCCGAAATGTTGTACAATTGACATTGGATCTAAATAATTCTGATACATATTTCTTGGAGATCCATTGAATGAAGATGGTAAAATTACTCTACGGCCAACATTATTGGCATTGGGGTTCAATACTAAATAATCTGTTAAATTGTTGTAAACTTCAGACCTAAGACTTGTTTGATTTTGTCGAATGAAATGTAACCTTGTGCCCTCTATTCTCACATACATATCAACTATCCACTGCAGAAATAATTTTTGTGAATGGTGCAACATGCTAAAATCTTCTCTAATTGCAAGTCGATAGGCTGCATACTGAAGCATGGTTAATTTATTTCTGGGCGCTCTTGAATTAGATGTAGTTGGTACATTATGAGAAATATTGATATGCCACCCAGTATCATCATTTGGAAAAAGTAATGGATACGCTAAAGGGTCCAATGATGAATCCAAAACAGAGATATTTTTAATGGTACCATTAACTTTTGAAAACGAAACCATAGTACTAAATATTACTGCTACATCAGTTTGAACTGCATCATTATAACGGCGAAGATCTAAATCACGATTTACTTTAATGAGCATACAAATTTCTTTATTTTGATTTTCAACTCTCTGACAATGATCTTTCATTGCAATGAATGACCGAACGAAAGGAGTAATGTGTTCCAATTCAAGAGAGATTTCGCGCATTATATTGTTATTGCATGTTTGATTATAGTGTTCACGTAATCTATAATTGACAGCAGTGTCAACGTCATAAAAATATAATTGCGCATAACATGGTGAGCGACCATATCCAGCAGTCATTGGACCTGATCTGTGATAAAAAACATCATGTATTTTAAAATGATACACTCCACGCGTAACTGTATCCGAAATTTTAGCTTCTGAGCTAACCATAGCAAATGATGAATTGTATTTACGAATGTTTTCAAAATAATTTTTTGACTGTCTTTTTATTGAGGGTTCATTTGAAGTAAGTCCATCATACAATGATTTAAAGTATTCATTTTGACTTAAGGCCGGTAATATTGCTTTACCCTTATGACAACATGAAGTGAATGCAGTCCTTTCACCTAAAGTGACCTCAGATTCGAAATGTTTTGCATTGTAAAACCTGCATTGTAAATGCATTAATCCACAATCAAAAGTATTAAAATTTCTTGGAATGACATTCAGTGCGCATTTAAATGTATCCCTCAAAATAATTTCATCATTTTGTATACTATTTACACTATTTAAATTTGCATTTGGTCTATTATCATTTTGACTTTCACGCGAATATATATTCCTTCTTCTTTGTCTCTCACTCCAACCCGTCAATGTTATACTATTTACACTATTTAAATTTGCATTTGGTCTATTATCATTTTGACTTTTACGCGAATATATATATTCCTTCTTCTTTGTCTCTCACTCCGACCCGTCAATGTTCTATGTCGAGGCATAATGGAAGTAGGTGCGAATATCTGAATGTAAAAAAAAAGTGTAATAAAATTACTGAAACTAAGATTAGACAGGGTTTAATTTAAAAATAATAAAATGTACTCACTTTTTTGAAACCACCAATAATAATTAGGCGAGAGCAAGTCAATTCAAATTGCTGCTACTAAATTTTCCTTTTGCAACAGGTGTATATTAAGCAAGCTGTATTTCACTTTCAACTGCACATTAATATATAAAACACAGATATCTAATATACAAAATATAAAATAAACGCTTTTTTGCCTTGACATACACTCCACAGACTATTTAAAAAGGAACATTTGAAATCACACAAAATTCACGCTCATTCAGTCAATCTGTCAGTAATTATTTGTTGGCAACATTTTAAAATTCTTTGGCGACAATCTCTACTCTGTGCGACTGTTTGACAACAGACTATTATGTGTTTGACATTGGCAGTATGAACGTAAACCAACGACAAACTATTATGTGTTTGACATTGGCAGTATGAACGTACACTACAATGAAAAAATTATAATTTTATTGCCTGGTAACAAAATTATTTTATTTTTAACAATTACCATTGTTTGAAAAAGTTTAAATGAATTTTCAAGTGCAAATGAATGTTTTATTTTATTTTATTTAATGTATTTGTAACACATATTATATATAAATTTTAGCTTTCTGCACTCCTTCTCCATATAAACTTTAACTATGCCAAATCTCACACTCCTCCGTGCGCGCAATATGCTTAAAAAGGGGTACAAAGTTTTCTCTTCACGTATTAATATATAGATAATGTATTATTTATTTAATATTTATAACTATTTTATCTCAAGATGAATTATTTTCTTATTTGGAACATGTTTCGGGAATCCTATTTTCCCACCCTCAGCCATTTTAATTTTGGATCTTGTTTAAGATGCCTGATAACAAAATTGATAACAAGATCCTAAAGATGGCTGAGGATGGGAAAAATAGGATTCCCGAAACATGTTCCAAATAAGGAAATAATACATCTTGAGGTACAACAGTTATAAATATTAAATAAGTAATAATACCTACGTCAAGAAATTGACTGTAGCAAAAGTGTTTGTTATTATAATGTAATATGATAAAATAATTATAATTAATATTATTAATATAAATAAAATTATTAAAATATCTGGGATTTAGGTGCTAACTAAGAGAACTGCAAATGTAAGTCGAATTCAAATGATGATTAGTTCAATGTCGTCAATATGAACGTATTTTTTTAATTAACTGTTAGATGCAATAAAGGACTTATTGTTGAGCTTATGTAGCCAGGTTGCCTACGTAACAATTGGCTTCTGACTGCTTGATACTATACTACACTTCCTGGAATCATTATGAATTTTCTAGAACCATTGTTTCTCCGAGCATATGTCACTCCGACCAAGTGTCACAACTTCTTTTTGAAGAGTCTATCCGAAAGACGGAAATTGAGTTCGGAACAATTACGAATAACTTCGTACAACACAAAATTTGCTTTCAATCCGTTCTGTATTTACATTACATATTAACGTATTTTTTGTGAAACAACTGACAAGGAAAGAGTATAACACCGATAATAAGATTAATTATACATTAAACATTTATTTCCATTTAAAACGTATAAAAATATTGTACCTATTTTTTGTGATAAATTTTATATGGTAAATACATGTACGCGTATATTAATTAGGCACTCTGGTTAACACTGCGAGCACCTTTTGCATTGCAGTTTGATTCTAAATGTCCAAGGTATGATTCCGGATTAATTGCTCTCTTCATTTTATTCGTTACTATGGAAACGCAGAGAAAGTAATTAAAGGCACTGTAATTTACTTTCGGCAGCTCTACGTGGTATGTGTTTACGGGGGGGGGGGGTGTAAAACCTAATTATTTAAATGACTTTAACCTAACTTCTAGTTTGTAAATTATTAAATACTGTTTTCCGAAGTAAGTGACACAAATTACATAGTTCAGTATAGTTACTTGGTACGTGATATATTTTAATGACGATAAGGCACATTACCACGTTACTGAAGTGCAGTCAGAACTGGTAACATCGGAGTGGTAATGCCGATCGTAATTGACACTGCGATTACGCTAAAATGTCGAGCACACACACGCGCGCACACATTTTTTTATCAGTTGCATTTCAAAAATTTCTAAATTTTTTAATAGGGTCGAGTCAACACCAATCAGTTTTCCACCTCAAGGCAATAACTTACATCTCAGCTTAGTCGATGACTGTGAATGTTTGTGGTAATGTCTGCAAAGAGGACAACGATAATCCAGCTCCCTTTCAAATGTTATAGACAACAAAAAATATCATTACATTTAATTTCTACAATATACAAACAAACATAAAGACAGAAAGCCACAGTTACAGCAACAACAAAACACACACACACACACACACAAAATCAAACGGAAAATAGTTTTTTCTTATTCCAGAGTTGTCATAGTTAGATCTGCCGGTAACCGATCAGGTGTCGTCCAGGTCTAAACAAACTGTGTGTGAACTGTTTTAAATTAAAAACAAACTGTAGATTTCCGAATAAGATTTTTTCATCCTTCCAGTGAAAGTGGAAATCGAAGAGTGGTTTTCTGCGCGCTCTCACTTGCGTGCGTTGTATGTGTGTAGGAAACCACTGATTGCTTATGACCGTAGTGATTTTGCAATTTTCCGTCTTGGTAGGCCTACATATAATACACTTCCTCAAGTCCGTTTGTCGCCTACTGAGTAACCGACGAATATCTCTCCAATTCGCCCACGATAACTGTTTGAAAAATAATCGATTGGATTGTTCTGTTTCTCATGCATCCAGTCTTGTTCGACATACAAGCAACTTCGAGTATTTTTTAAAATGTTCTAAGGAAACTTATAAAAGTTGCAAAAACTTATAAAAGGACCTTTAATTGCAAAAAAAAAAAATTACCAAATCGGTTTCCAATATTTTAATTATTTACTGAGTTTTGCATTAGGACTAAGTTATGATTTTTATGCATAAAAATGTTGCAAACAGCTCACAAATATGAAAATAATATATTATCATAATATTAGACGTCTAGCTGTCCGATGTTTAGGTAATTTATACTACACGCGAGAACGTATTTAATCAAGTAGTATTCCCTGCCATACTACGCGTAAACCCTTGTTTGTAACTTGTCTGCAAGCGTTACTCTTCCATCCACGACCCTGAACTAGAAATTTATTTTAAAAATCGAATGACTTTGAGGTGATTACCGATCGTTTTGTTAGTAAAGAATCAATGACTCATTTTTAGGGGTCTATATATGGAATCAACGATTCTATTAGGAACTATAGTGTTTTTAAACGTTTCTTAGTTTATTTACTTAAGAATATCATGTTAAAGAATAAGTATATTAATAAATAAATTTGCAAATTTATATGGAATAAAATTGTTAATTCATAAAATATTAGAAATTTAGGTTTATTCGAAGTGATGTGTAAAGGATACGAATTAAAGAGAGGTATATATACTGAACATTGAAGCCTTGTTTTTTATAAACGTCATGAATAGTCCGTATCAATTATTATAAAAATTAATTCGGCAGTTAACGACGCTAAGCAACACATTCAGAAATTATTAATAGCTCATAGTTTACGCGGGCACAAGCACACAGGCGCACATCTATGTGTACTTATGTACAATGTATTGCACTCACAGTTTCCTATGTACACATTAAAGGAAACGATACTCTTTGCGTTGAGCGACAACAGAAGTCATGAATTTTTGAACACGTAATGAAAACGAGGCTACACAATTCTTGGCGTACCTCATCTATACTTTAATTATTGAATGAAAGCACGTGTAAAAGTGTGGGAAAACAAAGTCGAACAAGGTAAATTCGTCGCCAAATGGCAGTACTGAGTATTATTGATTCTTCCAGTCATTCTGTTTGTTGTCGTCCCACTAGCTTCACTTTCCGACTCAGTGCTTCCTTTTCATACAATACACGACACTTCTAACTACAAACTACCTCATCGTCACTGCATACAATACTGACAGATGTATCTATCCATCCCATCCGCTGACACTACTAGATGTCACGTGTGGCAGTCACATGTATGTTCGTCCCTCAATGAACAACCAAATGTTATTACTTTGATTACAACA
Source organism: Magicicada septendecula (assembly GCA_034769895.1). Classification (NCBI taxonomy): domain Eukaryota; kingdom Metazoa; phylum Arthropoda; class Insecta; order Hemiptera; family Cicadidae; genus Magicicada; species Magicicada septendecula. Next base: position 703,697,564 of record CM068367.1, on the reverse strand, counting down.
CACCTACAAATGTTATGTCAGAGACTGTAAACTTAATTAATATAAATTCGAATAGGCAAACTCTTGTTTGTAAAAAGGACGAGTTCGTACTATGAACCGTTGTAAGTGAACAAATGTTGTAGGCCTACTGTTTACCAGTACCTTTGTTCTGTACCACAATGTACTGCATTATATGTTCATTTATCGACAGAATTTTTAAATAGTGAAATTTGGAGATCCGCTGTGTCTGTAAAGTAATGAAACGTTAAAACTATTACTAACATTACTACGTCTCACTCAGTGGCGTACGCAGAATTTGTTTGTATTTTAGAATGGATGAACATGAAAGGAAATAAGAGGAAAAGGAAGTACGTCAAGATGAACGACAGGATAGAAAGAACATCCAGAAGTATGAACAAAGCACGCGATATCAAATTGTGGTTAAAACTACTTCTTTCATTCAAAAACTAGAATAGTCGATGTTGATTTTACAAGTAGATCTACTTAAAAACCTAACAGATAAAAACTAAAAAGATTGAAAATAAAATTTAAAAAAAGGAAAATACAAAAACTTAACAAAAAAGAAAACGTTACATATCTGATTTTCAATACGCAAAATCAGTGTCCAGTGACTATCGTTTTGCCACCCCAAAGGCAGGAAAAGAGTGATGGCAATCAGTCTGTAAAAACGTAAAGGCGCTTCAGTGGTCAAGGGTAATGGATTTGGTATGGTCTAAACGAAAAACATTCACTGTCTTCTTTCCATCCACCCATGTACGCACTCTTAACGTATCAAATGTTTGTGACTTCCCAGTCTACCCTCCTTCAGAACATTGCTGTTGTCCGCAAACTTCGCTGTCCGGACTATTCGTATATCCATAGAGCAAGCATGCACTTACTCGATCGCTGTTTGATGGGGAGCTGATTTCGCTGGACACTCTTTCCTTTTTGGGGGATGAAAAATCTTAGCTCTTACAGAATCAGACTTCGATTCTTCTCTGGTTTCAATCTGGAACTTTCTCACTAACTTTTAGGGAGATATAAAAACATTTCGCGCAGCTTAAGTACTGCGCGGATACAAAGGTGCGGACAATCTACAGAGACTTTTTTACTTTAAATATCGGTGATAGAATGCCAACCATTCATAATAAAAATCGATATTATTAACAGCGAGTAGTGCTTACTTGTTCACAGTGTAGTAACCACACACTGATCACCGACGTAGTATAAAAATATACACACAAACAGTTGTGTGTTTGGCGTCAGCAACAATTGTCCTGATGATGACAATAAACATTGTCGAAACGTCGACACAAATAAGTTAAAATTTGTGTTATATTTTTGACCGATCCTCGCTAACCCTTCACTGAAAAATTCATTGATTGACGGTCACTACGAATTTAAGGATAAAAAATGTAAGTTACTCATTGTGTACTATAACCATAGACAATATTATTTATGAATTAAACTTACGAACTAAACTTACTTCGTTTCTCAGAATTAGCCTGCAAGTACGCAGTCAACCAATTGCAGTGCCACTCCCTTGCTGCTTTGTAACAGTCCCTCCTCTTCAGGTGACGAACTAACCTGGCTCCAAAACGTTTTACTTCTCCTTTCAGTGTAGACAGTAGTTCCGTAAGCTCTGCTATGTCTGCAATTAAATACCGTTCATTATATTGTGATTTTACAGACATTACAAACATCTTGATTTTATAGACGTTATAGTCATAATAACCAGGCTCGCTGGCTGATTAGTGTAGTAACCGCTAATATAACTTATTCTATAAAAAGCGTTCAAGAATATTAAAATGGCGGATACAATATCGTTGTTAGATGACGTGCGTAGCCAGAGTATCAGTCAGTAAGTTTCATTTAATTTAATCGCCATTTGTGGGATGCAGTTTGCGGGCATGGTTACTGCAGTACATAATATTTTCCATTGTTAGGTAGTTACAAACTACTGAAGTATGTAGTTGTACGTATTTATGGACTTACATATCGGATGCGTGGATGACTATACTTATATCCAATAGACGGGGAGAGAGACAGGTAGACAGACTGAGACAGAAACAGACAGACAGAACAGTTCTTCTTCACAAACGGCACAGTCTCTTACAATAATTAACCATTCGCTAAATTCATTCGCTCACTTTAATTTAATATAATGTCTCTTTGACACAACACATGGATTTTGCACACTGTCTGAGTCATGCGTCAATTGTGTCTTTATACTAATTCAAACGACTGGTTCACCTGCACTATACCTGAACATACAAAAATAGTTCAGGTGTTCACAAAACGCAAATTATAAATACACGACAAGAAAAAACTGCTTTCTCTCAAAGTAAAAAGGTGGCAGAAGGAAGCGTACATAAATAAGGAGTAACACTTGACACAAGTATTCTTTTTATCTGTGAATTATAGAAAGTTAAAATAACGAGTTTCAAGAATATCCGATCCCGATTATGCTTCCCCACTTCGCCCTAAATCATTTTTATATTTAATATGTGTGTGTCCGCTCGTATTTTGTGTTCAGTACAGTATTGAGTATTGAGTATGTGTGAGTACAGTATGGAGTAGACGAATTGGTTGCCAACTCAAAGATTCACTCCGAGTCTTGAGATATTTCTAGACACTCTTTCTGTTTAGTACTCTAATACCGCGGATGATCTGTAACCAGCAGAACCAAGTTTGTACACGACAAGGATGAGGACTCCAAGATACGCCTCTGCCAGTAGGATCAGATTAATAATAACACTTCTAACTCCTCTAATGTGCCCTCGTCAATTTAGAGTTATTGTATGAGGTGTCCAGTTGCTTGGAACGTACCGTATTCTTAAAAATAATCTGTTATCTTCATTCGAGAAACGGCATAATTCTTGCTAAAATTCAAGTTATTTGAGGAACCTGACAGATTGTGGAAGCTTAAGATAGCTCTCCTGTTTCGAGATCATAACAAGCATTCAAGCATTGGTGTTTAACAGCCAATTATTACTTTTCGATTTTCAGGTGAAGCAAACTGTAGCTGTTTTTGCCTGACTTTGCTAATGCTGTTGGTGACTTTGTTGCCAACGAATGTGAACTCTTCATTCTAACTGAAGCTGCCTCCGTCCCGTGACATTTATTTATGTTTTGGTATAATATTGCTTTGGTTATTTTGTTTATCAATGAATGTATTTTTAATCAAAGTAACGACGTTTTCCTCCTGCCTACTGAATCAGAAAGAAGTCTGATTTCAATCTTGCTGACACCTTTCTCTAACGTGTGTAAACTGAAATTAATATTGTAACGACGAGACTCAATTAAGACACAATTAATGTGCTCTGTAGATGTGTATTTCGTGTGTTCGCCTCACACGTTATAGTCGTTACTTTATGTTTACGCTGACGATGTCCGTAGCGATCTCTCGGATTACCAGTACTCGCGAGTGGGAACCTTACCTGTTCTTTAGTATGTGTTCGTAAATCCCGGGTGGCGCCAAATTGTTTAATCTGAAAACAATTAAAAAACAGGACTATCGAGCGTTCGTTCTATGACGGTATGCTGAATTCAAATTACTCCCGCCACGTGCGAATTGATTAATATAGCTGGTAGTTCGCAGAGTTTCCGATGCCTAGCGCTTACCGCCACTGTCGCTCGTCGCTAAAATACACAAATCATATAATGCAATTTCCTATGAAATAAAGAACAGTGGTTACAACTCTGTACTAGTTTATTAACTTGTGATTAGTTGTTATTTAATATTATACAAAATTATATCTGAATTTTAAACAAATTTGCTCCGGCAGTAAAAGACAATTATATCCCAAGGTAGCCGAAGTCGATTCTGAACGATTTATTTAGACATGGCGTCTACTGAATGTTTATTCTTAATTTCGTTCAATGAATCTGGATTCTTGTGGTTTACGAAAAAATATCAATTTGATTACAATAAAGTACACTACCTTACATTACTGCTACTTATATACTATAAGGTGTAATTACAATTTGTTCCTGAAGTGTTAAAAAGTGTGTGTTAATAGTTCGTAATTTTTATCCAGGTTATATTCTGGCTTCATACACATTTAGTGTTTTATTTTTTATTAATCCTTGAAAGAAATTAGATCATCAGTTTATAGTGAGAGTTAAAAGTGTTGTGAGAAAAATTTAAAAAGAATTTATTTCATAAATTCGGGTAACTCAGCAATACTTACCAAATCGGTTGAATTAAGGTGTAGAGTCATTCACTTCGAAATAGGTTGGGTCATCTTTAGTCATCAATCTTCCATCATTTGTGAATTTAATTACGCCTGGCGTCTTTTTCGGATAAGTTGATCGAAATTTATTAATTTGGAATTTAATAATCTGGTTTGTGGCCTCGGTGGAATGGATTAGTTCCTCATCAGACTGCTTGGTTCTTCATGTTAGTAATTTTGGTTACTTTTTATTGTTTTAAATTAAAATTTGAGTCATTTACGGCTTGGCGTCTATTCGTCTCGAACTTCAATAATGGACTAACTGTTTCTAACGGAATAATAATAAATAACGTTTGGTTGTTATGGCAACGGTTTGACTCTCATTGGCTATTCATAACTTAAGCCCATTGTTATAATATTTGAATTTTTATTCAAAATGACTAAATATCTTCTGATTGCTATTATTCTTCTGTCTTCTTATCAATGTCTGAGATATTATCACAACTGTTCGTATTTTATTTCAAAGATTATTTTGACATCCCTCAAAGCTAGGTTTGCTTGTGTATTAATGTTTTGACAATAACATTCATATTATGTAATTACATTTCTTTCTTATTTTATGTCCTTAATTTAACTTTTACATCTTAATATGATCCCGTAATTATCATTAACTAGTTACTTGCCCTGGATTTGCTAAAACTATAGTTAATTTCTCACAATTTGTTGATTTTGGTTTTATACAGTTAGGCATTTCATATGCCTAAGTGGCTATATTTTCTTATTTTATACAAATTAAATATTATTTTACCCTTATACATGTTTTGTTTTGTGTCATAAATGATTTGGTTACTTTTTGAATTGATTTGGGTCTGTTTTATAATAATTGTATGTTTCCATTATTTTACTTATCATGGTTTGTCTATTACTTTCTAACTGGCTTGTCCAGCATTATTAAGTCAGTAAGAATTTATCTCTTTACTTTATAACTTGTCTATTATTTACTATTATTTATAAAACAGAACATAACATTTAGGTTTATGGTCTCTATAACTCTTTCAGCCATATTCCTACTCATAAACTAAATCAAACCAATCTTTTAATAGTTATTATGCTAATCTTGTTTATATTTTGTTTATTCTTATTTATTTTTTGGTGACAAACATCCTCACACCATTTACTTTATCTACCTAATTATCCCTTTGAACATAGGATGTTTTACTTATTTTGCTTTTCTATTCTTTACTATAATTATATTTTTCTTTTCTAATCTTTACTATCTAACCATATATAACCACTATTACTTTGACTCTTCATTGGATTTTTTCCCTGAATACAATTAATCTTAATCCTAATAATAACAATATTCTTATTTTCTACCACTTTTCACCATTAAACAGTAGTGTTTATCACTGGTTTTTTAGGTGTCTATACCTATCAATAGGGTTCTCTATTTATTTTGTGGGTTTACACTGGCACTTTGCACTTTTTTATGGTATTTAAGTGTTACTAGTGGGTATTCCCTAACATTAAATTCTCTTTCTCACTTAATCATGTTCACTATCTATCTATCTCTCACTTCACAATGGTTAGTTATACTGTTAACAAGTTTCATATCATTATAGAGTTATTTATAACATTTAATCTCTATTTCTTTGGTTAGTGTACTTTGTTTGTCTTTACTTTATTGGATTTTAATAATTATCATTTACATTTATTATTTCTCATTTCCTTTCCTTTATGATTTGTTTGTGTCCTTCCATATCTTCTCATTAGTTTCATTTATATTTTGTTTGTTTCCTTTTCATTTACCTTCTCATTTGATTTCATTTTATTGAGTCAATCACTTGGGTTGGGTCATAGTCGTTTGTCGCGTCATAGTCGTTTTATTTTCCTTAGTTTAAACATTTAATATAGTTGATTCATAGTGTTTTCCCTGGTACTGGTGTGGCTTTTTGTATTGTAACAATATATATGTTGAACGCTAGAATGGTACTCATGTTAACGAAAAATCTCGAATAACTTGAAATACTTCAACTGAAGAAGTTTTGCTATACACACCTCTGGATAGCAAGTATAAAACATTAATAATAATATATTTTTCACAATATTTGTTCTATAAAATGTATAGTAGAAGCAAACAGAAAAGTTCTTTCGCTACATTTATTATAATTAATAGTAGCATTTACCATTCGTCCGAAAATAAAACTTTGTTTATTTTTTAAGGTATAGCGAAACCTCTCTAAACCGTGCTAATTACGTAGAGTCACCTCCTCTTGGTATTTCTCGGCTAGCGCTACGAATCACTCAGAGGACTTACAGTTTTAAAAATATATTTTATGTATTTGATTTTATCTAATAATAAGTGTATCTCGTTCAAAACAGTGAGCGAGTTGTGCAGCTCAGGAAGCAATCTGCTCTAGAGACAGACAATCAAACAAACGTATAAGACAATCACCTTGAACCAACTTAGCATTTAATTGTTTTCTTTCTGAAATATAATAATCGTCTTAGAGATTTCTAGTAAAAATAGGTTTTTAAGCTTAATCAGATTTGTAAACATTGTAACATAAAACGCTTCACTGTTAAAACAAAAGTAACGACAGTTCCAGGCAAAGAATGAATAGCTAGGAAATAGTAATTAATGATAAAACTACAGACCAAGTGATCAATTTTAACTATTTGGGGAGTGACATCGGCTATCATAAGTGTTATCTAAGACAGTTTTTACATTGATCGTATTTGTAAAAACAAAGTCCATCGATATAAAAAACTAAATTTTTACAAAGTTATCGCTGTCTGTGTATTGTCCAGTGGCAGCAAATTACAGATTTAAACTAAAAAAGAAGAAAGTAAAATATATTCTTATGAAATTACATTCTTAAGAGGAATTAAAAGATGTAAATAATTTGATGCATAAAGAATGAAGATACAATGGAGCTTAATATGTTAATGAGTTTTTATTAGAGTTAACGAGTGGGTTTTTAACTTGAATGACAAATTGAAGGGCGATGGAATGAACATTAGAAGAAATGTCAGACTGAATATTGGCAAAACGAGTACGAAAGTATAAGCCTATAAAACACAGATCTGTGGACACACCCACGAACAGATGGCTGAAGGACCTTTAAAAGCGGAAAAGCTCGTTGCTTATGCCATTATATGAGGAAAAAGAAGAGGAGAAGAAGAGGAATAAGGAAACCGAATTTTACAAACAACATTAGTGTTGATATTTCATATCTTTTCCTTATATGTCAACCAATATATATTTTAACATATTTAACAAATATGTTAAAATGCTTTTCAACAGGTGGTAAAACAATTCTGATGAGCAGAATTTAATCAAAATGATACTTGACTGAAAATTAATAAGACAATATTAAAAAGATTGTAAACATGGTAAACTTCACATTTCGTATTGACAACGTACAAAACACTGCTGAACAAGCAACTGAGATTTTTGTGCACGAGAGTTGCAGAAGAACGCAGTCAACGTATTTTTAAATCACAAATAAAACATAAACCGTAAGTGTGTGTCTCGATGGTAATGGCAATGTGGCTCAACGATAGTTCTAAGGTGTAAACAGATATTTCAAGAAGGCGAACTAGCGAGTTAGTTTTAACACGTACGCATACTAAAAATTGTACTAACATGTAGCAGAAATATTATGAAGACGTCATCACGGTACCGAACAGACTGTGTAGAAGCTAGACTTTACAACGCAGTTAACGTTATACGATATAATTAATGTAACATTTTTAAGTTGTTTACATTAGCCATTCAGGGAGTGCTTCCTTCTATTCAGGGTTCTTCCTCCTTTTATGCGAACCGTGTTGCTGCTGATTTAAAACTATGAGATATACGTACATTACGCTGATACGTATCGTTTGGAATCATTTACTACGGAAAAATAATGAATATAAATCGGCGTACTTCGTTAAACGCGCAACACTCAACACTGCAATAAATAGTGGTTAACCACCATTAAACCCGCTCACTTTGTTTTGCTTATTAAACACTGTTGCACATTGTATTTGTCTGCATAAAAAATTCGTTCAAAACTACCAATTCAGAATCCAACATAATGTTGTAAGAAAGGGCAATATATTACTTCCTGTTTGGTTAGTGGTGTTCTGTAGCCCGTATCTCTTGTATTTTGTTTACATAATATACTGGCCGATCTTATAGCCTATCTAAATGTCTCTGCTACATAGTAAAATCACATCTACGTGACGTAAAAGACACACGTAGAACCAACGGTTACAATTATTTACAATTGCAATACGCAATAAATGAATAATATGGAATGTTAGATGATGCAATATTTTATTGAAACTGACGCACCTTTTACTGTTTGTACCATAGTGTCCGTTACAAACTAACACGATATATATGTAGATTATATCGTTCTGATTGCCATGAATATGACAGCCCTTGTACTAGTAGGAATTTGTCAAACCCTGGAGAGGCAGGGATGGGCCTGAAAATAAATGAACAAAAAACTAAATCGGCTATATAAAAATGAGTGCATCAGAGGCAAGAAGAGTTATTCAGAATTTAAGATCGAGAATTAGGAAATGGTAGCAAGTTTTATATGTCTGGTAACGGATCTGAATAGTACAAACCATATACCGGTATAAGAAGAAATCAACAAAAGGGTGAACTACGCTGGACCACATCCAAAATTAAACGATCTACGAAAATGATATTCTACAGAGCTCTATAGATCAGTCCAGTGGTAAATCAGGAGGATGAGGAACAACTATGAGATAAATGCTATACTCGAAGGAAGACATACAGTAGAATTGGCTGGTTAGAGCAAGTGGAAAGAATGGGTCGAGACAGGCAAGCAAACAGAATCCTGTATGGTGAAGTGGGAGGAGAGTGGCGGGTAGGAAAACCGAGAAGGGGATGGCTGCAAGAGGTGGGAAGTATGGGAATCAGGAATTGGAGACACCCAAGGTCGCAGTGCTTTGAAAGAAGATAGTGCTCCCTTGTGTGTTTGTTAAAACTAAATTGTTATGTGTATTTGGTTTTTTATGTTTGCTGTTAACGTAGTATATTATGACTTAAAGTTTTCTATCGTCTAAGGATATACCGTTTCTGCTTTCGGCTACAACAAATAAAAACAGTAGTCTAACAATAATAGAAATCTGACGTATATGTGTTTTCCGGACAATCGTTTTAAGCAATATAAATAATACTCGAGTAGTTGAAACTGACTGACTACGAGTATAACTTACTTTATCAGTGTTTAGTAATCATTTTAATTTTTTAGATTTTCAGCCCAAATAACCCAGTTTCACACAACAATGACGTTGTCAAACAATACGATACCATACGCCATACGATTGGGATGAACGATGACATCGCGTGTTCATTGCGCCGCGCAGTTCGAAACGCCTACTTCTGCCCCCGTTGTGAGCGTGTGCATCCGTGTAACAAGTGGCTTCCGAACACTGGGAATTATGTTTTTCCCATTGAATACGAAGAAAAGTAATTTAAAAAAGTAGAATTAAAATTCTGCCAACATTATCTTAAAATCTCAAAAAAATTTTCTTGAGGACCTTGCGTAGTACGCCGTTGGCGTAGTCCGGGATAAAAAAAGAAAACAGTATATATATGTGAAATGTTACGTACTCAATCATTATATTAAGTGTTTACATAACCGGTCTATTTTAAGGTGATGTTGGCAAAACTTTTATTCTACATTTTTTATTTATTTTTCTTCATATTCAATAGAAAAACGAACATAATTCGTAACGTTCGGAAGCCACTTTGTTACATGGATGCACACGCTCACAACGGGGGCAGAAGTAGGCGTTTCGAACTGCGCGGCGCAATGAACACGCGACATCATCGTTCATCCCAATCGTATGGCGTATGGTATCGTATTGTTTGACAACGTCATCGTTGTGTGATAGGACTACTGGGATATTTGGGCTGAAAATCTAAAAAATTAAAATAATTACTAAACTCTGATAAAGTAAGTTGTAGATAATAAACCAGTCAGTTTCAACTACTCGAGTATTATTTATATTGCTTATCTGTTGCAGTCCTATATGCCGATGTCACATTGTGTTTATTGAAGTTTTTAGTTTATTTTTCACTTTAGGTAAATAATTGTAGGCGGTTTACGAATATTTTATTGCAAAGCAATTTCAATAAAACTGTAGTATACTTCAGTATATGACAACTACTACTGACAAATTGTTTATTAAAGGGTAAATGGTTCTTTTTGTTTGTCTTTTTTGTATGTAGTATCTTCTTTTTATAGATATTCTCTTTATGTGCGGTATAAGAAAATGTTACTACACGAGAATCTCTTATATGAATCTGTTTCACCGAAATGAGCATTTCTATCACCTTATTATGATCAAAACGCAGTAAAGTTTATCAAGACGGAAAAATTATTTCCATAAAAATTATTACACCGTTATCTAATAATACAATACAAGATCATCTTTATATTTATCATAAATCAATAAATCTGTAAGCTTGTTCACTTAGCCCAAACAAACTCATTAATTATGATCTGCTTTAGAGTTGGGTATCTTCTTCTTCGTCTCCTCAACCTAAAGACAGGTGAGAGTTTGCAATCTCTTCCTTTCCGAAGACGCTCTCTTAATTTCGTCACATTTCCTTCCTCCTTCGATTTTATCCACGTACTCCTGTCTGGTCCTTCCCCTCCCATTCCCCTCAATACCGAATTACCAATTAGATATTTATCGAATTTTGAAGAAGCTTCAGATTTTCTGAAATCTTTCTTTTCAGTGAAATACCTAAAATGATTGTCCTCTTTGTATGTTTGTACTTTGTACATTTGTACAGCAAATCGTTGTACTCCATTTACTAAAGTATGAATGCGTACTAATCAATGGCCATGATAGGGTTTGTCGGTTATATGTTCAGATTTAATTCGGTGTGTACTGTTAGTGCTGGTCAGTTTTCCTTATATCTAGTACTGTATTAGTTATGGTTTCTGTAGATGGTTAAATCTAAATTATTGATTTTCTCTCTTCTTTTTCTCTGTAAACTTTATGTTATCACCACAGCATAACATGGCAACTGTCTATCCACTATTCAACAGAAAATACAAAATACCCCTAAACAGAGAAATACGAAAAGACTGAACAGAGAAATTTAATTTTGCAACTTACAGAAGACCATGGATAAAACAGAAATAATATAACAAATTAAAAAGTAAAATACATAATAAGATGGCGCATTTAGGAACAGAAGTAAGATATTAGTAACACAAATACGTAATACCAACGTTAAAAATAGGTAACATTTACATTCCTAAACAACGGCATGAAAAAAAATGAACAAATTATTTAGCTACACAGACATTACAAAAAAGAGGATACAAAAAATTAGTAACTGATGCAATGGAAGTTGAAAATTTAATTAAAATATATAACGGATAGGAGACACTGCAGACGATTGGTGTCGGAAGCAATAGCTCACGTTGGGCTAAAGAAGCATAAGTTAAGTAAGTACATTTTTAATTGTAATTACCCTTCAGTACGAAGTAGGTTTATGTAAACATTGCTAGTTGTCGGTTAGGTGAGGGATGGTTAAAATTTTTATACTAGTTTTTGAGGTCATGTCCTCTTAGCGAGGATGAAAGAGGTTTATTCAGCCTCATAAAGGTTACCCCGTTTACGATATGTATAGTGCTGAAATTTATTCTGCAGCAGCTTTAAACATTTCTATTGTGAACAGTTTTTGCTTGCTATTCGAATGCTATAGAGATGTGCGAAAACAGGGGTTTTCGATCTCTATTTAATAACTTTTGCGTATTTTTTAATCTAGCGCTTAAATACCATTTCGAAAACAAATCAATAATTAAAATGTTAAAACAAAGTTTTAAAAAGTTCGAACAAAACATTTAACACTCCAGAAGATGGGAAAAAATTTGTTCCAGTTTTCAAGTGCCGCTTATTTATACTGCAATGTAAGATAAGATGCCATCCTTATTGTTTCACTTGGTTAAACTTTAGGTATCTATTAATAAAGCCCCTTATGTTTCCATACTTATCTTCTTAATTACTAGAAAATAATAAGCAAATGGCTTTTAATTTTTTAGTTTTATTCATAAAAATGTCAAACACCATCGGAAGCCTCCCCACTATCTTATACGTTTATATGTATGTACATGTACAATTGTATACATTTAAACGCTTATAATTTTGTATATATGAAAAACCTATATGTATAAAAACACAAACATAAACACAAAACAAGATAAAATCTAAACAAATTCTAATCACTGGTAAACATTTACACAGTTTTTAAATCACTAACCACTCCAAACATTTACAAAACAAAATTGTTCATCAAAACTAAAGACAACAATACAACCAACAGCAACGTTAAATCAAAACAATACTTCGCCAGACAGTACAGCAGCAATAGCATGTCAAATTATGGCAGCTTCAGCCATATCCAAGTAAGAAAAAATATGTTACAAATAGTACTTTTATGTAACTTAAATATATGTGTGTAACTTAAATAAATGGGCATTATGCATACTCATTTGATGGACATGTATTGTGATTCAGAAAGTTTATAGCAGTTGGAGTTGAATATATTGAAGACTGTCACACTAATTTCTATTCTTTAATTATTTTCTTGGTAAATTTATTATTCCACTCTATAATAACAAACAGATTAAATTTTTTCTTAATTTAAACAGTATTGTAAATTTTCTTAATTGAAAAGTGTTCGTAATTTTTTACACTAACCCCTTAAACTTATACTTTGAGACAATTCTGTATTAAGAATATGATCAGTTTACTTACTATCGTCGAGCTATAGTAAATTAACAAATTTACAAACAGTAACAGATTGACAAATTAAAAACAATTTAAATTAGCAAATTTAAAAACATTAAAAAAATAAAAACGCTTGTTACGTTCACAAAATTTATTGCTAAACCCTGACAATTGTTTCAGTCGTTAACGCTATTCTCAAAGAGCCTAAGCAGCTGTTTCTTATAACGTTTTGTTGTAAGATCAATTATAAATACAAAGAATGCGTTAGAGGGTGAACATGGGTTAAGGGTGTATATAGAAAATGGTGGAGGGGAGGAGGTAGCACAGGGAATTTTATTCAATAGAGCCCCATCAGACTAATAATAAACTTCATTTAAAAAGTTACACGCCGTTTACATCAGACAAAATTAAAAATCGATTAAAAAGCGTGGGCTTAACATGATGTCAGTTAATAAACGTAATATTTACTCATTACTAGTCGACGATAAAGAAAAAAACGGAATTTACCAAATATATTGTGCAGCATGTGATGCTATTTATATCGGACAATGTGGCCAGTTCTGAAACATCGCATTTCTGAACGTAACAAGCAATATGTATACAGTAAATACAGGTTTCACAGATCATTGTTAGAACACAATCACTTTTTAGATACAGAAGACATAGTATTCCTGCATAACATTAAAAAGTAAAAAAATGCATTTATTAGAAATTTTTGGAAATTAAGAAAGGAATAAAAATAGCAAAAACGTAACGAACGAACAGACAGAATTCTTTGCATTTCCTTTGGTTTATTTAAATCAGTCATTCAGTTAATTTTACAATTTGTGCTCTTATACATGGATTTTTCATTTACGTGACCTTCCCCCCCCCATATACAATATACACCCTTACCAGTGGCGTAACTAGGAGATGCTCCTGGGGGCCATGACACTAGCTCCCGGGGGAGAGATGAGGGTAGCTTGAAGACTGGACTCCACATTTTTCTCAGGACAAATGAGAAATTCAGGATTCTTCCTGTTTAATTTTATACATTCTTTGCGTCTCAAAGCTTTTGAGTGAAGTAAATGTACATACGTTATTTACCAAACGTTGAGTGATTGTCATTATTAAGAAAACTCTAACTTTATTTTATTAATTTACAAATATTGAAAATCCTTTTATTTCTACAATGACTTATAAGCCTTATTTTAACACACTCAACTGGCATAGACATAGGCTTACGTTAAGTGATTGTGGAATTTAGCTGAAATTTTTAATAGCCCTAGGGGGGGATTGATATCCTGACACCCCCCCCCCGTAGTTAGCCACTGCCCCTAACACATTCTTTGTCTTTAGTTGTTCTTACCAGCTCTTTGAGAATAACCTAGTCCCCTAAAACAATTGTCAGAGTTTAACAATAAATTTTGTGAAACTACCAAACGTGTTTGTTTATTTACGTCTGTTTAAGTAATATGTTTAAGTAATCAAGTTGCCAACGAGTCTTCGATTGATTAACAAATTAACAGCCATGTGAATTATACACATCTTACACAAAAACACACTCACATACGCAAAAATTAATTTCACGCTCACACAAATACGACGACAATAAGCTGAAAAGGACAGAAGGAAACAAATCAGCTTGAACAGCAGTTCCATTAATGGCGAAGCATAATTTAATCGAGCTGACGATGCGACTAGACCTCGAAAGCATGTGAAAAATGTCAATAAAATTATTAATAAGATGTTTTAGTAAATTTGTGTAATAATAATAATAATAATCTAATTATTAATAACGAAACAAGGATATTATTTAATCCTTATAGTTGTGGTGTATTCAAATCTTTGTCATGTTCGTAAATGCGTACACAATACAAATGCTCAAATGTACAAAGACGCACATGTTCGTACATACAATATAATTGTGACAATAATATGTACGTTTATATTATGAGAACGACATCAATGTTTACAAGCAGGGGCTAAAAGAAACTTATTTCAGCTTTATCACGCCTTTTTTCTAGACCAAGTCTTTCGGTACCTGTAACACATACCCGACCCCGATAATAGAGGGATTGTAAGATCTCCTCACTATCCACTGTTGGACGAGATGGTAAGAAAGTAGTCACATCTAATGAAGTCACGTCTGTTTTTTACTCAGTGAAATAAATTACCGATCAACGTTACGTATACACACATATAAGTTTATATGCATTTTATTATTTACTCGCAATGGAGAGGAAATTAAAGTGTTTAACATTTTCGTGCCTACATGAAGTATTATAGGATTTTATCATTTTGGCAATAGTTAACATCAGTATTGCAGTATTGCACTATATCAATAATTTGACCAGTAGAAACGTTTTTTACTTTCTTTACCAGTAAGACGTTTTTCTCAGTAAAAACTCTTTCCACTTGTCAAGTTATTGCAATAGTGATAATGATAAAAGTAGAATCAAGACTTGGCAACAACAGATAATTACGTCAATGTTTGGAACATACTAATTATGCAGACACGTTCAAGATACTTGGAAATGAACACATTTATAAAATTTTGAGTCTACAACCTCGAAAATAAGTGATAGTTAAACAAGAGCGTTGAACTAGTTAAATTAAACGTGAGCGTCGACAAATCTGCGTAAGCGCTTTCGTTCGGAGTAGTCAAGCGACTATTCCAGTCGTGATACTTACAGTTCAGTTTGCCTGCCACGACCCTTGATCCTCCCTTGCCGCCGCCACACATGCTTAGATTTCCCCGAAAAGGCAAACGTCACAGAAAGGTTCCTCAGGCTGACCTACTTTCCGGTGAAATGGAAAACAGCCACCGTGATCGTAATACCTAAGCCGGGAAAGAATTCTTCTCGCGCGGATAACCTCAGACCTGTTAGCCTCCTGTCCGCGACGTCGAATGTTTTCGAACGATTAATCCAGCGTCGGATCCACGATCACCTGGAAAGACGTCCAGTGCTGATTCCCGTACAGTTCGTCTTTCGTGAAATGAACTCCTCGACTCATCAAACGATGAGACTCGTGGAGAGCATAACCGAGGCCGGCTGCCAGGGCAAATAGACGACCGCGTTTTTTCTGGACGTAGAGAAAGCCTTCGACCGAGTGAGGCACGAGGGTGTCCTGTACAAGCCAACGGTAGCCCTTGTACTAGATTTCTACGTTCGACTGATAGACAGCTTTCTGCGAGACCGTAGCTTCCGAATGATAATAGACCACGCTCTCTCTTAGGAGAGGCGTATTACCGCTGGCGTCCCTCAGGGCAGCGTCCTTGGGCCTCCCCTGTTCTCGGTGTTCGTCAATGACACGCCCTGGGTGGCTGAAGTAAGGCTGTCTCTGTTTGCCAACTTTGCGGCCATCAAGCTACAGCGCCAACTCTAGGCGTATGTCGGATGGGCCGAGAACTGGAGAGTTCCCGTTAACGCTACTAAGAGCGCAGCGGTAATATTCTCGAGACACCGGAAGCGGCCTCGACAAGGAACAGTCGAGTTGCCCTGGACTAATAGCGTGAAGTACCTCGGGTTTCAACCTAGACTCTCGACTCACCTGGTGAATCCATGCTCAGAAGATCCGTCAGCGGGTTTCGGCGTAACTCAGTACACTTTGGCCCGTGTTTTCGAGTCCGGCGATGACCCCCGGCTCATAGTCAACACATGTGTGTTGTCGGTGATTACCTACGCTTGTCCCGGTTACCCCTTGTCCGCCGTCATAGAAAGTCGCTCCAGAGCGTTCTCGACCGAGGACTTAAGCTTGCTTACAAAGCCCCCGTTGGTTCTCTTCTCGATCTTTCAGAAGAGGACTAGGTGTCCGCTCTATTGATGATACCCTGAAACGTGTGGAGCCTAGATTCTATGGTCGGGGGGATCGAGTAGTAACCCTCAATCCCCTAATCTCCGGATTCGGCAAATACAATACAAGTCCAGGTGAGTCTTGGAAGCAACTCCGTTTGTTAGTCCCGGTGGTATAATCCATTAATCGAGGGTCGCCTCCCACAAGTAGACAAATAAAAAATCAAATCAAACCAGTGGCAGGAGCCCATTTGGAGACTCAGGACACTGCACGACTCTCCCAACTCCAGTTGGAATAGAAGTCTTTGTATTCGTTCGCGGATGTTTGTGATTTGTGTCCAGAGTTACTGAAGATGTCCATCATGGGTACGGTCGAAACGTCTGGAAGTGGACATAGACTATCCGGACCACGGCCTAAAAGCCCGGAAAATTGAGATAATTAAAAATTAGAATTACAAAATTTAACAATTACTGTAATCCTCTTAGCAATATATATATATAGGCCATGATCTCATGGGCATGATAAGGAATGAGGGAAATACTGCTTATGAAGAAGTCTGATTCACTGTCTTAATAGTAAATAAAGTAAAAACTGACCTTTTCTCTCCAGTGTTTTTCTTCGCCATTCTTCAGTAAGTGATTTTCCGTCATCGTGCTCAGTAAAGACGTCGGCGTCCTCTAGTGTGTAACTCGACTGGCGACTCGAAATTCCAAACTTTTTGCGAGGTCTGACAGATAAACCATATATTTCTGCCAACAGTTCGTCGACCATTTGAGAAACACGTCGTTTATCATTTGGATTCATTTTATTCCAAATTTCTTCACACCACTCGTCGCACGACGACGTTCTCGATACTGTTCGTAATCGTTTTGTGCAATTCTTAAGCGCGGCGTTCCGTTCTTGTAAATTTTGTATTTTATTTTTATCAAACGTTTCTTCGCTGAAAGATTTTCTAACAGGTTTTCTTGCGTCATCGTCTCTGTAATTTAAATCTATGTCTACGTAACAAAACGTTGGATCGTCCACGTCCAACGAGTTATTTCTGCAGATGGTTCTGTTAACAGCTGAAAAATCCGAGGCCCTTGAATTCTTTCTGCTTTCATTTTTTAGTTCTTGAATAATCTCGTCAAAATTTGGTTTATTTTTTATGTTGTCTTCATAGAGACGAAACTCTGAATGCTGTCCAACGGTATTTGTTGTTTTGTCACAAATAACTTCGTTGCTTGAAGAGGACGAGGAACTCCGGCTCGACGTGCTGATATTAAAAAATGCGTTTCTTTTAACAGTGGCGAATTTCCGTGACTGCTGTTGACTTTCCGGATATATAGCCGGCGATATGAATCCACACTTAAGAACATAGGTCTCCTGCGTTGTGACGCTGTTCTTATCTCTGTCGCCGACAGATTCGTCTTTCTTAAGAGTTTTCGGTGGTTTCCATTCTTGATCGGCCAAAGTGAAAAGTATCGTGTCGTCTTCGCTAAGAGACGGTTGGCGTGAGACGACTTCGTGCACTAATGGAGCACGTTCATTAGGCTGCACCAGGTGGATACGCGGAGACTCTATTGACCACGGCAGTTTCTCCTTTATTCTCATACTTTTGTTACATAAATTTCTATCTCTTCTGCAGAACCTGAAACAGTAAACAAAGTATGTCAGTTACAAAACCAAAACTGCCTAAATACTTCCAATGTAGCTGAAATAACTAAGACACAAGAAGTAGTAATACCAAACAGCGCTTACATAAATTAAATAATAACATATTACAGATAACATATAGACAGATAACAACATGATCATTTTACTTTCAGTAGGCCTACAATGAATTTATCGGAAAACAAATACCTTAATTCCATAATCACTTCCCTAAAAATTCTCAATAATAAAAGGCAGAAGCGTGACTGTGACTTCAGTGTATGATTAGTGAATCCTGTAGGTCTGATAAATTGATTCAGGTATAGTTTATACGCATTTTGTATAGACTTTATTTTATGTATTCTTCTATTTCTACTCTTGTTATTATGACAAATTACTTAAAGACAACCCAGGTAATCTCTACCACTATTAAATTTTAAGTTTAATATAAATACGTTTCAGTAGCTCAAACTTCATCTTCAGTCTGAGAGATGAATCGTAAGAGGTGAAAAACAAATAATGGTCAACACCCATCTCATGAAAGGAAACAGCTCTGTGTGTGAAGAGTATAATAATTAGAACAACTTGATTGAAAAAAATAGTTTTACATCAAATTAAATCATTTTCTAATCTGTTTTTGGGATAGATTATACTGTAATATATTTGAAGGAAATCTTAAGTTTATTACACTTGATTTTCCTTAATTAAAACTGGTACAAAAACTACTGAAATTATTACGAGTATATCTACTCTATGCTCCTACTACATACTCTGCCTGTTTTATCCAAGAAATGGTTAACACGAGATTAACAGCAGCTGTAACAAAAACTGAAAATTTTTACACTAGGTACTTAATTTTTCTTAATGTTGCTATTCAAACTTCTATTAACAGGAAGTTTAAAAAAAAACTAAATATAAGAGAAAGTTCCAATGCAGAATAGTCGTTAAATATTAAATAACTGATTATTTCCTTCCATTAGAATTTCATTTTTGCACATTCAAATCATCATTTTCCATATGTAACACAATAATGTTTTAATTGTAAAAGATTCTTGTGCATTAATATTTTGTAAATTTTATCACTCACATGTATAACAAGTTAATTGCATATACCTTTGTTTTTTTTTCTTACTCTTGATATTTCCTTTAAATAGTATTTCAAGAAAAACATATATTACGTTAAATTAAGTTTTGAAGACCTAAAGTTTATTGAATGTATTAATTTTAAATAGACTGGTCAAATTCAAGAAAACTATATGTACTAGTATCAAGAAATTCGAAAGTAAAACTATGCATTAAAGAAAAAACAATTTTATTTAAGAATTATGACACTTGTTTTTATTTAACTGACGTAGAAGAAACCATTTCTAAATTTACATCAAATATTTAAATTTTAAAAATATTTTACTTTCAGACTGTACATGGTTATTTATCTGGCACAATATCCCATCACCCTTATATTGTGTAAAATAGTCATGAAGTCATTTAACAGTTTTATTTAAATTTGCCACCTTTTACTAATGAAAATTTTGAAAATCCACTAAATGAAGCTACATAACTTTTGTTGAAACTGCAGAACAAAATAAACAATAAAATTTGTTAGCTATCAGTTGAATGTTATAAAGATACTCTTTTCTAATATGTAAACATAAAAATAAATTATTTATTTAAAACCTGTAGCTTGCTTATCCTATAAAGACAACACAACAGACATGCAACTGTGATACTATGTTGTAAGTAAAGACAAATAAAATTTCTGTTCAGTTTGCATTTCTCATATCTCCATATTAGAATATTTATTAATGTTTACATAAGAATTAGTTTGTTCTACTTTTCATTGCTTGTTTTCTTCAAGTGGTAAGAAACATAGTATACAATAGTGGGCCTAAACAAAAATTTATAGTTATGTATTAATTTTGTAGTAGAACAAATTGGAACACTATTTTTTTTTTTTTAGGTTTGACAGTTTCAAAATACAAAATATCGGTATGGAGAACCATACATGACTTCCATGTTCTAAGATTTATATTTAAAATCATATTCGAAATGAAATATTTCTATAGAAACTACTTCTTTCTACTTATTGCTTCAGCCTTAACCACAGTTCTGTGGTCACTAACGTATACCACCTCACGTTTTCGCACTCGATTTTCACTGATGATGGCAGTCGATGGCACTGCCGAAAAGTCTGGTTTTTCAGAAAACATTGGACTAAAGCTAAACAGCCCGGGAAGGAATTTTAACAAAGAACTACTGCTTTGTTCCCGATAACGTAGTACACATATACAAAATTCTCCCCTCTCCCTTCAACTATAATTTTCATTTATAGAAAATTACCCCCACCCCGTTCACCTAACCTCTTCATTTATAGATATTTCATCTTCGTTTCTACAGTGGATTATTATGAGCTTCTTATCAGGATAATTTATTTATAAAAATTAAGTACTTTACTCTTGTTAAATCATAAAACGTTTCAGGTAAACTACCCCTTTCTCTTATCCGATCTTCTCCAAAATCAATAGACCTTCAGTCCTCTACAATTCAGGGACGCATGCAAAAAATATTTGATTCTGTTTGAATGTGCGGCAGTTATCGTTCGTCATGGAAACATTTCTCTTGTTACAACATAAAATGTTGCAGGTAAACTACCCCTTTCCCTTAACCGATCTTCACCAAAATCAGTAGGCCTTGAGCTTTACAATTCAGGAAAGTATGCAAAAAATTATTTGATTCTTTTTGAATTTACGGCAGTTATCTTTCGTCAAAAAAAAATTACCCTTCTTAAAACATAAAATGTTGCTAGTAAACTATCCCTTTCCCTTAACCGATCTTCAACAAAATCAAAAAACCTTGAGATCTCTTTAATTCAAAAAGGTATGCAAAAATGTAGTTGATTCTGTTTGAATTTACGGCAGTTATAGTTCGCCATATAAAAAATTACCCTTGTTAAAACATAAAATGTTGATGGTAAACTACCCCTTTCCCTTAACCGATCTTCAACAAAATCAACAGAACTTCAGTTCTCTTTAATTCAAAAAGGTATGCAAAACATTATTTGATTCTGTTTGAATTTGCGGCTGTTATCGTTTGCCATAGAAACAAATTACCCTTGATAAAAAAACGTTGCAGGTAAACTACCCCTTTCCCTTAACCGATCTTCACCAAAACCAACAAGTCTTGAGAACTCTACTATTCCGGGCTGTATGCAAAACATTATTTGATTCTGTTTGAATTTGCGGCTGTTATCGTTTGCCATAGAAAAATATCGGTATGGAGAACCATACATGACTTCCATGTTCTAAGAATTATATTTAAAATCATATTCGAAATGAAATATTTCCATAGGAACTACGTCTTTCTACTTATTGCTTCAGCATTAATGTATTCAGCAATACTGTGGTCACTAACGTATACCACCTCACGTTTTCGCACTCGATTTTCACTGATGATGGCAGTCGATGCCACTGCCGAAAAGTCTGGTTTTGCAGAAAACTTTGGACTACGGCTAAACAGGCCGGGAAGCAATTTTAACAAAAAACTACTTCTTTGTTGCCGATAACGTAGTACACATATAAAAAATTCTCACCTCCACCATCAACTATAAATTTTAATAATAGAAAATTACCCCTACCCCGTTCACTTAACCTCTTCATTTATAGATATTTCATCTACGTTTCTACAGTGGATTATTATGAGCTTCTTATGAGGATACTTTATTTACAAAAATTAAGTACTTTACTCTTGTTAAATCATGAAACGTTTCAGGTAAACTACCCCTTTCTCTTATCCGATCTTCTCCAAAATCAACAGACCTTCAGTACTCTACAATTCAGGGAGGCATGCAAAAATATATTTGATTCTGTTTGAATTTACAGCAGTTATCGTTCGTCATATTAAAAATTACCCTTGTTAAAACATAAAATGTTGCAGGTAAACTACCCTTTTCCCTTAACCGATCTTCACCGACACCAATAGGCCTTGAGAAATCTACAATACAGGGCAGTATGCAAAACATCATTTGATTCTGTTTGAATTTGCGGCTGTTATCGTTTACCATAGAAAAAAATTACCCTTGATAAAAAACCGTTGCTTGTAAACTACCCCTTTCCCTTAACCGATCTTCACCAAAATCAAAACGTCGTGAGAACACTACAATTCAGGGCTGTATGCAAAACACTATTTGATTTTGTTTGAATTTGCGGCTATTATCGTTTGCCATATAAAACACCTTTGATAAAACATAAAACGTTGCTGGTAAACTACCCTATTCCATTAATCGATCTTCACCAAAAACAATAGGTCTTGAGAACTCTACAGTTCAGGGCTGTATGCAAAACATTATTTGATTCTCTTTGAATTTACGGCAGTTATCGTTCGTCATAGAAAAAATTACCCTTGTTAAAACATAAAACGTTGCAGGTAAACTACCCCTTTCCCTCAACCGATCTTCAACAAAATCAACAAACCTTGAGTTCTGTATAATTCAAAAAGGTATGCAGAAGAGTAGTTGATTCTGTTTTAAAGTACGGCAGTTATCGTTCGTCATATAAAAAATTACCCTTGTTAAAACATAAAACGTTGCAGGTAAACTACCCCTTTCCCTCAACCGATCTTCAACAAAATCAACAGACCTTGAGTTCTGTATAATTCAAAAAGGTATGCAGAAGAGTAGTTGATTCTGTTTTAAAGTACGGCAGTTATCGTTCGTCATATAAAAAATTACCCTTGTTAAAACATAAAATGTTGCAGGTAAACTACCCTATTCCTTTAACCGATCTTCACTAAAACCAACACGTCTTGAGAACTCTACAATTCAGGGCTGTATGCAAAGTATTATATGATTCTGTTTGAATTTGCGGCTGTTGTCGTTTGCCATAGAAAATACCTTTGATAAAACATAAAATGTTGCAGGTAAACTACCCCTTTCCCTTAACCGATCTTCACCAAAAACAAAAGGTCTTTAGTACTAAACAAATCAGGGCTGTATGCAAAAACTTATTTGATTCTGTTTGAATTTTCGGCCCTTATCGTTTGCCATATAAAATACCCTTTTAAAACATAAAACGTTGCCGGTAAACTACCCGTTTGCCTGAAACGATCTTCACCAAAAACAATAGATCTTGAGAACTCTGCAATCCAGAGCAGTATGCAAAAAATTATTTGAATATGTTTGAATTTGCGGCTGTTATCGTTTGCCATAGAAAATACCCTTGTTAAAACATAAAATGTTGCTGGTAAACTACCCCTTTCCCTTAACCGATCTTTACCAAAATCAACAGATCTTGAGAACTCTACAATTCAGGGCTGTATGCGAAACATTATTTGTTTCTGTTTGAATTTGCGACTGCTATCGTTTGCCAAACAAAAAAAATTACCCTTGATAAAAAAAACCGTTGCAGGTAAACTACCCCTTTCCCTCAACCGATCTTCACCAAAAACAAAACGTCGTGAGTACTCTACAAATCAGGACTGTATGCAAAAAAATTATTTGATTCTGTTTGAATTTGCGGCTGTTATCGTTTGCCATAGGAAAAAAATCTACAGACACACAGACAGACACACACACAGACACTTTTCGAAAAACGACTTTTTTCATGTTTTGAGTGTAGTACAATCAGAATCTACAATAATCTCGAACACGATTTTTTTTGCCATCACCATACTTCCATTTCCTTAAGGAACATGGAAGTAAATATCGGTATGGAGAACCATACATGACTTCCATATTCTAAGATTTATATTTAAATCTTAATAACGCCTGCCAAGCGCGATATATTTTCTCTTATACATGATTTACATTAAAATGAAAAAATTTTAATTTTATTGCCTGGCAACAAAATTATTTTATTTTTAACAATTACCATTGTTTGAAAAAGTTTAAATAAATTTTCAAGTACTTTACTCTTGTTAAAACGTAAAAGGTTGCAGGTAAACTACCCCTTCCCCTTAACCGATCTTCACCAAAATCGAAAGTCCTTGAGACCTCTACAAATCAGGGCTGTATGCAAAACATTATTTGATTCTGTTTGAATTTGCGGCTGTTATCGTTTGCCATAGAAAATACCCTTGTTAAAAAAACGTTGCAGGTAAACTACCCCTTCCCCTTAACCGATCTTCACCAAAAACAATAGGACGTGAGTACTCTACAAATCAGGGCTATATGCAAAACATTATTTGATTCTGTTTGAATTTGCGGCTGTTATCGTTTGCCATAGAAAATACCCTTGTTAAAAAAACGTTGCAGGTAAACTACCCCTTCCCCTTAACCGATCTTCACCAAAAACAACAGGACGTGAGTACTCTACAAATCAGGGCTATATGCAAAACATTATTTGATTCTGTTTGAATTTGCGGCTGTTATCGTTTGCCATAGAAAATACCCTTGTTAAAAAAACGTTGCAGGTAAACTACCCCTTCCCCTTAACCGATCTTCACCAAAAACGACAGGTCTTGAGTACTCTACAAATCAGGGCTGTATGCAAAACATTATTTGATTCTGTTTGCATTTGCGGCTGTTATCGTTTGCCATAGAAAATACCCTTGTTAAAAAAACGTTGCAGGTAAACTACCCCTTTCCCTCAACCGATCTTTACCAAAAATAATAGATCTTGAGACCTCTACAATTTAGTGCTGTATGCAAATAATCGTTTGATTCTGTTTGCATTTGCGGCTGTTATCGTTTGCCATAGGAAATACCCTTGTTAAGACATAAAACGTTACAGGTAAACTACCCCTATCCCTTAACCGATCTTCACCAAAAACAATAGGCCTTGAAAACTCTACAATTCAGGGCTGTATGCCAAACATCATTTGATTCTGTTTGAATTTGCGGCTGTTATCGTTTGCCAAACAAACAAAATTACCCTTGATAAAAAAAACCGTTGCTGGTAAACTACCCCTTTCCCTCATCCGATCTGCACCAAAAACAACAGGTCGTGAGTACTCTACAAATCAGAGCTGTATACAAAACATTATTTGATTCTGTTTGAATTTGCGGCAGTTATCGTTTGCCATAGAAAACAAATCTACAGACACAGACAGACAGATAGACAGACAGACAGACACACAGACACTTTTCGGAAAACGAATTTTTTTCATGTTTTGAGTGTAGTAGAATCAGAATCTGCAATAATCTCGAACACAATTTTTTTTGCCATCACCATACTTCCATTCCTTAAGGAATATGGAAGTAAATATCGGTATGGAGAACCATACATGACTTCCATATTCTAAGATTTATATTTAAATCTTAATATCGCCTGCCAAGCGCGATATATTTTCTCTTATACATGATTTACATTAAAATGAAAAAATTTTAATTTTATTGCCTGGCAACAAAATTATTTTATTTTTAACAATTACCATTGTTTGAAAAAGTTTAAATAAATTTTCAAGTACTTTACTCTTGTTAAAACATAAAAGGTTGCAGGTAAACTACCCCTTCCCCTTAACCGATCTTCACCAAAAACGAAAGTCCTTGAGACCTCTACAACTCAGGGACGTATGCAAAATATTATTTGATTCTGTTTGAATTTGCGGCTGTTATCGTTTGCCATAGAAAATACCCTTGTTAGAAAAACGTTGCAGGTAAACTACCCCTTCCCCTTAACCGATCTTCACCAAAAACAACAGGTCTTGAGTACTCTACAAATCAGGTCTGTATGCAAAACATTATTTGATTCTGTTTGAATTTGCGGCTGTTATCGTTTGCCATAGAAAATACACTTGTTAAAAAAACGTTGCAGGTAAACTACCCCTTTCCCTTAACCGATCTTCACCAAAAACAATATGTCTTGAGTACTTTACAAATCAGGGCTGTTTGCAAAACATTATTTGATTCTGCTTGAATTTGCGGCTGTTATCGTTTGCCATAGAAAATACCCTTGTTAAAAAAACGTTGCAGGTAAACTACCCCTTTCCCTCAACCGATCTTTACCAAAAATAATAGGTCTTGAGAACTCTACAATTTAGTGCTGTATGCAAATAATCGTTTGATTCTGTTTGAATTTGCGGCTGTTATCGTTTGCCATAGGAAATACCCGTGTTAAGACATAAAACGTTACAGGTAAACTACCCCTTTCCCTTAACCGATCTTCACCAAAAACAATAGGTCTTGAAAAATCTACAATTCAGGGTGGTATGCGAAACATTATTTGATTCTGTTTGAATTTGCGGCCGTTATCGTTTGCCAAACAAACAAAATTACCCTTGATAAAAAAAAACCGTTGCAGGTAAACTACCCCTTTCCCTCATCCGATCTGCACCAAAAAATTTAGGTTGTGAGTACTCTACAAATCAGGGCTGTATGCAAAAAATTATTTGATTCTGTTTGAATTTGCGGCAGTTATCGTTTGCCATAGGAAAAAAATCTACAGACAGACAGACAGATAGACACACAGACACTTTTCGGAAAACGACTTTTTTTCATGTTTTGAGTGTAGTAGAATCAGAATCTGCAATAATCTCGAACACGATTTTTTTTGCCATCACCATACTTCCATTCCATAAGGAATATGGAAGTAAATATCGGTATGGAGAACCATACATGACTTCCATATTCTAAGATTTATATTTAAAATCATTTTCAGCCAAACAGCCAGGCTGTGCCTTACCTGCCTTTTTATTGCTGTATTAAATGAAAAATATTATATTACATTAAAATGAAAAAATTATAATTTTATTGCCTGGCAACAAAATTATTTTATTTTTAACAATTACCATTGTTTCAAAAAGTTTAAATAAATTTTCAAGTACTTTACTCTTGTTAAAACGTATAAGGTTGCAGGTAAACTACCCCTTCCCCTTAACCGATCTTCACCAAAATCGAAAGTCATTGAGACCTCTACAATTCAGGGACGTATGCAAAAAATTATTTGATTCTGTTTGAATTTGCGGCTGTTATCGTTTGCCATAGAAAATACGCTTGATAAAAAAACGTTGCAGGTAAACTACCTCTTCCCCTTAACCGATCTTCACCAAAAACAATAAGTCTTGAGTACTCTACAAATCAGGACTGTATGCAAAACATTATTTGATTCTGTTTGAATTTGCGGCTGTTATCGTTTGCCATAGAAAATACCCTTGTTAAAAAAACGTTGCAGGTAAACTACCCCTTTCCCTCAACCGATCTTCACCAAAAACAATAGGTCTTGAGAAATCTACAATTCAGGGCTGTATGCGAAACATTATTTGATTCTGTTTGAATTTGCGGCTGTTATCGTTTGCCAAAAAAAAAAAATTTCCCTTGATAAAAAAAAGCGTTGCAGGTAAACTACCCCTTCCCCTCAACCGATCTTCACCAAAAACAATAGGTCGCGAGTACTCTACAAATCAGGGCTGTATGCAAAAAATTATTTGATTCTGTTTGAATTTGCGGCAGTTGTCGTTTGCCATAGAAAATACGCATGATAAAAAACGTTGCTGGTAAACTACCCCTTCCCCTCAACCGATCTTCACCAAAAACAATAGGTCTTGAGTACTCTACAAATCAGGGCTGTATGCAGAAAATTATTTGATTCTGTTTGAATTTGCGGCTGTTATCGTTTGCCATAGAAAATACCCTTGCTAAAAAAACGTTGTAGGTAAACTACCCCTTTCCCTTAACCGATCTTCACCAAAAACAAAAGGTATTGAGAACTCCACAATTTAGGGCTGTATGCAAATAATCTTTTCATTCTGTTTGAATTTGCGGCTGTTATCGTTTGCCATAGGAAATACCCTTGTTAAAACATAAAACGTTACAGGTAAACTACCCCTTTCCCTTAACCGATCTTCACCAAAAACAATAGGTCTTGAGAACTCTACAATTCAGGGCTGTATGCGAAACATTATTTGATTCTGTTTGAATTTGCGGCTGTTATCGTTTGCCAAACAAACAAAATTACCCTTGCTAAAAAAAAACCGTTGCAGGTAAACTACCCCTTTCCCTCAACCGATCTTCACCAAAAACAATAGGTCGCGAGAACTCTGCAAAACCGGGCTGTATGCAAAAAATTATTTGATTCTGTTTGAATTTGCGGCAGTTATCGTTTGCCAAAAAAAAAAAATCTACAGACAGACAGACAGACACACAGACAGACAGACACACAGACAGACACACAGACACTTTTCGGAAAACGACTTTTTTTCATGTTTTGAGTGTAGTAGAATCAGAATCTGCAATAATCTCGAACACGATTTTTTTTGCCATCACCATACTTCATTCCTTAAGGAATATGGAAGTAAAATACCCTTGATAAAAAACCGTTGCCGGTAAACTACCCCTTTCCCTTAACCGATCTTCACCAAAAACGATAGGTCTTGAGAACTCTACAATTCAGGGTTGTATGTAAAATATTATATGATTTTGTTTGAATTTGCGGCTGTTATCGTTTGCCATACAAAATAACCTTGATAAAACACAAAACGTGGCAGGTAAACTACCCCTTTCCCTCAAACGATCTTCACCAAAAACAATAGGTCTTTAGTACTCAAGAAATCAGGGCTGTATGCAAACAATTATTTGATTCTGTTTGAATTTGCGGCTCGTATCGTTTGCCATAGAAAATACCCTTTTAAAACATAAAACGTTGCAGGTAAACTACCCCTTTTCCTTAACCGATCTTCACTAAAACCAAAAGGTCTTGAGAACTCAATAATTCAGGGCAGTATGCAAAACACTATTTGATTATGTTTGAATTTGCGGCTGTTATCATTTGCCATAAGAAATACCCTTGTTAAAACATAAAACGTTGCAGGTAAACTACCCCTTTCCTTTAACCGATCTGTACCAAAATCAACAGATCTTGAGAACTCTACAATTCAGGGCTGTATACGAAACATTATTTGATTCTGTTTGAATTTGCGGCTGTTATCGTTTGCCAAACAAACAAAATTACCCTTGATAAAAAAAAACCGTTGCAGGTAAACTACCCCTTTCCCTTAACCGATATTCACCAAAAACAATAGGTCGCGAGTACTCTGCAAATCAGGGCTGTATGCAAAAAATTATTTGATTCTGTTTGAATTTGCGGCTGTTATCGTTTGCCATAGAAAAAAATCTACAGACACACAGACAGACAGACAGACATACAGATAGACAGACAGACACACACACAGACACTTTTCTGAAAACGACTTTTTTTCATGTTTTGAGTGTAGTAGAATCAGAATCTGCAATAATCTCGAACACGATTTTTTTGCCATCACCATACTTCCATTCCTTAAGGAATATGGAAGTAAAATTAGCCCTGATAAAAAAACGTTGCAGGTAAACTACTCCTTTCCCTTAACCGATCTTCACCAAAAAACAATAGGTCTTGAGTACTCTACAGTTTAGGGCTGTATGCAAAAATTATTTGATTCTGTTTGAATTTGCGGCTCTTATCGTTTGCCATAGAAAATACCCTAGTTAAAATATAAAACGTTGCAGGTAAACTACCCCATTCCCTTAACCGATCTTCAACAAAATCAACAGACCTTGAGTTCTGTATAATTTAAAAAGGTATGCAAAAGAGTAGTTGATTCTGTTTTAATTTACGGCAGTTATCGTTCGTCATAGAAAAATTACCCTTGAAAACATAAAATGTTGCAGGTAAACTACCCTATTCCCTTAACCGATCTTCACCAAAACCAAAAGGTCTTGAGAACTCTACAATTGTGGGCTGTATGCAAAACATTATTTGATTCTGTTTGAATTTGCGGCTGTTATCGTTTGCCACAGAAAATACCCTTGTTAAAACAAGAACGTTGCCGGTAAACTGCCCCTTTCCCTTAACCGATCTTTACCAAAAACAACAGGTCTTGAGCACTCTACAAATCAGGGCTGCATGCAAAAAATTATTTGATTTTGTTTTAATTTACGGCTGTTATCGTTCGCCATAGAAAATAATTATCCTTGATTAAAAAAAAAACGTTGCAGGTAAACTACCCCTTTCCCTTAACCGATCTTCACCAAAAACAACAGGTCTTGAGTACTCTACAAATCAGGGCTGCATGCAAAAAATTATTTGATTTTGTTTGAATTTGCGGCTGTTATCGTTTGCCATAGAAAAAAAAAATCTACAGACAGACAGACACATAGACACACACACACACAGACACTTTTCGAAAAATGACTTTTTTCATGTTTTGAGTGTAGTACAATCAGAATCTGCAATAATCTCGAACACGATTTTTTTTGCAATCACCATACTTCCATTTCCTTAAGGAACATGGAAGTAAAATGAACTTTATCTGATAAATGCAATGTGTTACATTTATAGCATTTATAGGATAATACACAATTTTGATAAATAGAATTTCATTTTTATTTAATGGATTGAAGCTTCTATGTTAAGAACTTGTTAAGTCAATGATGCTTACAGGGCCACAAACAAAAGAAAATATTTGTAGTAAGCTCAGATTTATTGAAGTCATATCATTATACATTATCATTATCATGGTGGCTGGTCATTCACAAATATTGGCTGTCCTAAAATGCCACTACTGTATCCTTCCCACAACCACATTACAATGGTCACTTTGTCTAATTAAATTCACTGATATCAAAAATTTTTATAATAAAGGATTCAACATTTTTTTGTTCATAAATATGTGCTATTGCTATAAATATATAACAGAATTTTGCATGATGTTTAAATAATTTCATTTTTTTAAAACCTGATGGATTCATTAAAAACCAATTGATTACAATTATTAAGAACTTAATAAATACAGTTATTTACACAAATGTAAACAATTTAAATTAAACATACAAACAATACAATTTGTAAACAAACACTAGATAGGCCTACTATCTATGCATGCTTAAAGAACAGCTACAGTATATTATAAAATATCGGTATGGAGAACCATACATGCCTTCCATATTCTAAGATTTATATTTAAAATCATTTTCAGCCAAACAGCCAGGCTGTGTCTTACCTGCCTTTTTATTGCTGTATTAAATGAAAAATATTATATTACATTAAAATGAAAAAATTATAATTTTATTGCCTGGCAACAAAATTATTTTATTTTTAACAATTACCATTGTTTCAAAAAGTTTAAATAAATTTTCAAGTACTTTACTCTTGTTAAAACGTAAAAGGTTGCAGGTAAACTACCCCTTCCCCTTAACCGATCTTCACCAAAATCGAAAGTCATTGAGACCTCTACAATTCAGGGACGTATGCAAAAAATTATTTGATTCTGTTTGAATTTGCGGCTGTTATCGTTTGCCATAGAAAATACGCTTGATAAAAAAACGTTGCAGGTAAACTACCCCTTCCCCTTAACCGATCTTCACCAAAAACAATAGGTCTTGAGTACTCTACAAATCAGGACTGCATGCAAAACATTATTTGATTCTGTTTGAATTTGCGGCTGTTATCGTTTGCCATATAAAATACCCTTGTTAAAAAAACGTTGCAGGTAAACTACCCCTTTCCCTCAACCGATCTTCACCAAAAACAATAGGTCTTGAGAAATCTACAATTCAGGGCTGTATGCGAAACATTATTTGATTCTGTTTGAATTTGCGGCTGTTATCGTTTGCCAAAAAAAAAAAAATTTCCCTTGATAAAAAAAACCGTTGCCGGTAAACTACCCCTTCCCCTCAACCGATCTTCACCAAAAACAATAGGTCGCGAGTACTCTACAAATCAGGGCTGTATGCAAAAAATTATTTGATTCTGTTTGAATTTGCGGCAGTTGTCGTTTGCCATAGAAAATACGCATGATAAAAAACGTTGCTGGTAAACTACCCCTTCCCCTCAACCGATCTTCACCAAAAACAATAGGTCTTGAGTACTCTACAAATCAGGGCTGTATGCAGAAAATTATTTGATTCTGTTTGAATTTGCGGCTGTTATCGTTTGCCATAGAAAATACCCTTGTTAAAAAAACGTTGTAGGTAAACTACCCCTTTCCCTTAACCGATCTTCACCAAAAACAAAAGGTATTGAGAACTCTACAATTTAGGGCTGTATGCAAATAATCTTTTCATTCTGTTTGAATTTGCGGCTGTTATCGTTTCCCATAGGAAATACCCTTGTTAAAACATAAAACGTTACAGGTAAACTACCCCTTTCCCTTAACCGATCTTCACCAAAAACAATAGGTCTTGAGAACTCTACAATTCAGGGCTGTATGCGAAACATTATTTGATTCTGTTTGAATTTGCGGCTGTTATCGTTTGCCAAACAAACAAAATTTCCCTTGCTAAAAAAAAACCGTTGCAGGTAAACTACCCCTTTCCCTCAACCGATCTTCACCAAAAACAATAGGTCGCGAGAACTCTGCAAAACCGGGCTGCATGCAAAAAATTATTTGATTCTGTTTGAATTTGCGGCAGTTATCGTTTGCCATAGAAAAAAAATCTACAGACAGACAGACAGACAGACAGACAGACACACAGACACACAGACAGACACACAGACACTTTTCGGAAAACGACTTTTTTTCATGTTTTGAGTGTAGTAGAATCAGAATCTGCAATAATCTCGAACACGATTTTTTTTGCCATCACCATACTTCCATTCCTTAAGGAATATGGAAGTAAAAAACATTTTGCAACAATACTACCCATAAACAATATCACTCCCCCACAAACACACACTCAATTCACAAGTATTTTTTGCTAATTTGTTGCAATAACAAAGAATTAAGGTTTTACAGGAATGCTAAAAAACAACATTCATAAACATTTGGTATTCACCATGTGATGTGCTGCAAAGGCAGTGTGATGAATAAGCCAGACATGCAGTTAGGGGGATAGAGAGTTTACTGTTTAACCAATCATGTGCATTAGTTTGAAAATGACTCTCTGGAAATCTTGGCTACTTCAGGTATATTAGCCAACCAAACAGTGTAAGACAACAGTGCTATCACCCAGTGCCATGTTTTTTATTTATTCAAGTAGGCCTACCATGTAGTGCATATAGTATGAATATTGTTACGACGGTCTACTCGATCGTCGTAGGTACAGTGGAAACAATATAATTACAAGACACCAATCAAGTCACTAATCACACCTTTAATTGTTATAGTAAAACAGTTCGTAATTAACAACACAGTGTCTACAACAAATCAAATGAAAATTGTTCATACGCAATAAAATGTCCACTAATATTAAAACTCAACTGTATTACAATTATACCGTCCGAATAATATAAAACGCAACACTTCACTAATAACTACTTGAACGTACACCGTAATAACTCGAACCGCTCTGTAAATATATCGCACTAATACTCTCGAACCGCACAGTCAAAAATCTCGCATTGAACTGAAAACTAAGGCCGCGACGCGATGTATTTATAGTTACGCTCACACACCAGAAGCTTCCAAACTGCGTCTTATCTCTCGCGAACTACGTAATTGCTACGGCCTTGACACAGTCCGAGCGCCCGAGCGAAGCCTGGCACAATCGAGAAAATTCTCGCAAAATGCGTCTAGTAGCACGTACACCACACGCTTACATCGAGATCTTTCTGGCGCATTCGATAAACGCGTAGATTGTTCTGTGCTGTCGTAGCACTGCCTCCTCCTTAAGCCTGTTCGTCCCGAACTGGCAAAGCGTCTCTAAATTTGTATTTAGCCAGGCGATCTAGGTGGACGACCTTGAACTTTCGCTGTCCTTCCTGTTGAATCCGATAAACAACATCGTTAATCCTTTTTTTTACAGTGTAGGGTCCTTCCCAGTTAGACTGAAGCTTAGGTGAGCTACCACGACGGCGCTTTGGATTGAACAACCAGACCTGATCTCCTTCTTGGAAACCCACACTATTGCTGCGAATGTCATACCGAGTTTTCATTTTATCACTGGCAATCTTGAGCCGTCCTCTTACCAAGCGATTCATTTCTCGCAGTTGGTTTTCTAATTGCGAGGAATAGTTCTTTGGCTCTTGGGACTGAGTCTCAGGTGATCCAAACATCAAGTCCCAAGGAAGACGAATCTCCCGCCCAAACACCAATTTTGCTGGAGTCATGCCGGTTGTGTCATGTACTGATGACCTATACGCCATAAGGAATAGTGGTATACGTTGGTCCCAGTCTGTTTGGTTCTCGTCAACAACTTTCGAAAGATGCTGCTCAAGTGTCCTGTTGAATCTCTCAACCATCCCGTCCGACTGAGGATGCAGAGGCGTTGTCCTGGTCTTTCGAATTCCAAGTAGACGGCATAATTCTTTAAACACTCCTGATTCGAAATTTCTCCCTTGATCCGTATGGATTTCCATAGGGGCTCCATAACGGCAACAGAAGTTGTGAACTAACTGCTTTGCCACAGTGGTAACCTCCTGATTTGGAATTGCGTAGGCTTCCACCCACTTAGTAAAGTAGTCACCTACAACCATGATGTACCGGTTTCCATCGTCAGTAACTGGGAATGGTCCAGCAATATCTATGGCAATTCTCTCGAAAGGTTGTCCAACGTTATACTGTCTCATTTTTCCCCTGCTTCTGGTTTGTGGGCCCTTGCTTGCAGCACATATTTCACACGTCCGAACCCATTCCTCTACGTCGTGGCGAAGATGAAGCCAATAGAATCGCTTCCGTATTTTGTCAAGGGTTTTGTTAACGCCAAGATGGCCTCCAGATGTTCCATCATGCATCTCCTTCAAAACAGACTGCACTTTACTTCGCGGAACTATCAACTGCATGACCACGTCTCGTCCATCTGCACTTTCCCAAGCCCTTTTCAGCAATCCGTTTTCTAAGGTGAGAGATTCCCATTGTGCCCAGTAGTCCTTCAGCACTTCGGAACCATGGCAGATATCTTGCCAATCCGGGCGGCGACCTTCGTCTTTTGCTGTCAAGATCGGTCCAATGTCTTCATCAGTCATCTGTTCTTGTCGACAGTCTTGTGTTGTCCAGCCATCAGCCAGGAAATCTACAGTGATGGCTTGAACATGTTCGCTTGGGTTTTGTTCTTCCTTTCTGTGGCAATGTCGGCAGTCTTCCGGGCATGGTCTTCGTGATAAGCCATCTGCATTACCGTGCAGGCGCCCCCGCCGATGTTGTACCTTGAAGTTGTACTCTTGCAGACGTTCGAGCCACCTTGCCAACTGTCCTTCCGGATTTTTAAATCTCAAGAGCCATGCAAGTGCAGCATGGTCGGTACGTAGTGAAAACTCTCTCCCATAGAGGTATTTATGGAAGTGCTCCAAAGCTCTGACAATTGCCAACAACTCTCTTCCTGTAACACAATAATTTCTCTCTGGTTTAGAAAGCGTCTTGCTGTTATACGCTATTACTCGTTCTTCACCGTTCTGCACTTGAGACAAAACTGCTCCTAGACCAGTATTGCTTGCGTCTGTGTCTACGATGTACTTCCCTTCGGAAGCTGGAAAAGCGAGAATTGGCTGCGAACATAATGCAATCTTCAACGTTCTAAATGCTTGTTCACACTCTCTCGACCATTGGAAGTTTCGTTTATTTTCCGTTAACTTATGTAGTGGTTTAGCAATAGTAGCGAAGCCTTTCACAAAACGTCGGTAATATGAGCATAACCCCAGGAAACTCCGAACTTCGTGTTTATTCTTCGGAACTGGCCAGTCTCTTACGGTGTCTACTTTATTAGGATCCATGCTAACGCCCGCTGCCGAAACCAGATGGCCCAAATACTGTACTTCCTTCTGGAATAGAGAACACTTCTTCGGGCTCAGCTTCAGTTGTGCACCGTGAATTCTAGTTAGAACTTCCTTAAGGTTTTCCAAATGATCTTCGAAAGTCTTCCCGATCACTATGACATCGTCTAAGTAAACAAGGCAAGTTTTCCACGTCAGGCCTCGGAGTATCAGGTCCATCAATCTCTCAAATGTTGCCGGTGCATTACAGAGTCCAAACGGCATGACGTTAAATTGGAATAAGCCACTTGGGGTCGAGAAAGCGGTCTTTTCCTTGTCTTCTTGATGAAGACCCACTTGCCAATATCCACTCTTCAGGTCCAATGTGGAAAACCACTGTGCTCCGGACAACGTGTCGAGTGTATCGTCAACGCGAGGTAATGGATAGCAGTCTTTCTTTGTAACGTCATTTAACCTCCGGTAGTCTACGCAGAAACGCAATCCACCATCCTTCTTCGCTACCAGCACTACAGGGGAAGACCAAGCACTTGACGAAGGTTCAATTACTCCCTCTGTCAACATGTCCTGTACTAACCGAGACATCTCCTCTTGTTTAGATAATGGAGGCCTTCGAGGAGGTTGGCGTATCGGTGTTGTGTCCCCGGTATTGATGCGATGTTGCACAAGAGAGGTTCTTCCCAGTGACTGTCCCCGAACTGCAAAACAATCTTTGAATTCGTGTAAAAACTGTCCGAGTTCTTTTACCTCACCACTTGAGAGGTCGTTAGAAGATCTGTTCAATAATTCTTGCAGTTCCTCTGGTAATTTAGAAGTATCCGAAGAACTGGGTCTTCGTTGCGTTATTCCGGCTACCCAGGCCACAGGAGTCAATTTGCCTAGGAGCGTATTGCTTTGTAAAGTGATAGCTTGATCCAAAATATTCGCCACCTAATAGGTACATTTCCGGTTTCGTCAGGTTTTACTAAACTTCTGGCAATTAGTATGCCCGGTGTGCTGACTACCTGGCGTTCGAATATAGAGCACTGATTGCCCCTAGTATCTACCGCAGTTCTAACCATGATGATCTTTTCGGAGTTTGGCGGAACAGTTACGGCCACTTGGTTTATGACGTCCATCGATTTTTCTGCTGTCGTCATTGTTGATAGCATTACCTCTTCGCCTCCGATTTTCAAGACATTGTTTTTGAAGTCGACTATAAATCCGTATGCGTTCATAACGTCCACACCAAGAATTGCTTCATCCACAATGTCTGCAACAAGTACTTGATGATTAAACTCAAGTCTACCGAGGCGTAGGTGTATCTCCACTTTTCCATACACTTTTACAGGCCGTCCAGTAGCTGTTCGCAAGCTGCAAGAGCACCAGATTGGCTTGAGATCTTTCACCACGTCGGGGCGCACAATAGAAACTGTTGCGCCTGTGTCAACTGTAATCGAGGTTGGCCTTTCTTGAACAAATCCGGTAACTACCAAGCTCCCGGTGTTTTTCTGAAGCGTAGAAATTGCGTATTCTCTAGGGGCTTCGTTCCTCCAGTTAGTCAGCACACGCCCCGTTGCACCGACTATTGCTCGTTTCCCTGCTGCTGAATTCTAACCCGACAATCTCGTTGTAGATGTCCAGGTTTCCCACATCGATAACACTTCGGTCTTCCATCCTTTCTTATTTTATTCTGTGGCGCCGACCGTCGAGTCTCTGTTCCTTGTTCTTCTTCCTCATCGTCTGTGCCGTCGCGATCTTTTAGCTCGCGCACTTTATGACTTGTCCAACCAGACGCTGATTTGGCGGCCTCAAATTGCAAAGCATGTACCAGGGCGTCCGCACTGTTCTGGTGTCTTGCCATTCGTAACACTTGCTGTAGTTCGTTATCTCGGACACCGGCAGTAAATGTCTGCATCGCAAAACGCGTTCGAAAATCTTCTGGCGCTTCAGGATAGGCCAGTCTAATTAGTCTGTCGATACTTGCTTCAAACTCTTGAAGACTTTCCCCGGAATGCTGTCGCCTTGCTCTCAACTGGGTGCAGTACACATCTCGCAAATGTTTATCACCATACCGTAATTCCAGAGCTTTTATCAACTCGGCATAGGTGTTCTGGCTGTCAGGTGGCACTTTCTGTAGTAGTTCTGCCGCGGGTCCTTTTAATGCAAGAACAAGTGAAACAGCCTTGTCTTTTTCTGTCCAATTATTTGCGCATGCAGCAGCTTCAAATTGGCGGAGGTACGTTGCCCAGTGAGTGCTTCCGTCAAAGGTTGGAGCTTTGACATGAACTGTCCCTACTGCAGGCAAAGTGACTTTCTCTGTTAACTTATTTTCTGTGTATTTTTCTGTCTTGATCACTGGTACAGTCTGTTCAGAAATTTGTTTTGGTTGAATCTTCATGCACTGTTCAACTTCAATTTTAATTTGTTCTCTTATGTTTGCCATTGAGTTTTCTACTGCAGATATTTTTGTTGACATAACTTCTTCCACAGTCAAGACAGATTTTTCTACTTTAGCTATTTTATTTGACATGGATTCTTCTACGTCAGATATTCTGGTAATCTGATTGTTGAGCCCACCTCGTAATTCACCTACGTCACCACGTAGGAGGCCCAATTCTGCGGTAGTATGTTCTTGCATCTGCTTTTGTTCATGAATTAATGCTTTGATGTCACCTGCTTCACGTTTACGTTCCTCTGCCTCCTGCTTATGTTTTTCATCCTGTCGTTTTTCTGCTTCTTCCGCCTCCTGACTGCGTTTCTCATCCTGTCGTTTCTCTGCTTCTTCCTGTGTCTGCCGCAGCAGTGTTTGTAAAGTTTCCATCATCTGACTGGGATCCATGTTTACTGATTAATTACGAATCACACTCGTCTTGTACAAATCGTCCACTGTTTCCACTGTTAACCGTTCTATCCCACTTCTGACACCACTGTTACGACGGTCTACTCGATCGTCGTAGGTACAGTGGAAACAATATAATTACAAGACACCAATCAAGTCACTAATCACACCTTTAATTGTTATAGTAAAACAGTTCGTAATTAACAACACAGTGTCTACAACAAATCAAATGAAAATTGTTCATACGCAATAAAATGTCCACTAATATTAAAACTCAACTGTATTACAATTATACCGTCCGAATAATATAAAACGCAACACTTCACTAATAACTACTTGAACGTACACCGTAATAACTCGAACCGCTCTGTAAATATATCGCACTAATACTCTCGAACCGCACAGTCAAAAATCTCGCATTGAACTGAAAACTAAGGCCGCGACGCGATGTATTTATAGTTACGCTCACACACCAGAAGCTTCCAAACTGCGTCTTATCTCTCGCGAACTACGTAATTGCTACGGCCTTGACACAGTCCGAGCGCC
Organism: Magicicada septendecula; assembly: GCA_034769895.1. NCBI lineage: Eukaryota > Metazoa > Arthropoda > Insecta > Hemiptera > Cicadidae > Magicicada > Magicicada septendecula. The sequence continues at coordinate 703,658,310 of CM068367.1, read as the reverse complement.
CGAGCGAAGCCTGGCACAGTCGAGAAAATTCTCGCAAAATGCGTCTAGTAGCACGTACACCACACGCTTACATCGAGATCTTTCTGGCGCATTCGATAAACATGTAGATTGTTCTGTGCTGTCGTAGCAATATGTAATACATAAACAAGTAGTTCAAACAAGAAATACTTATTTCTCGAGTTTTAGTTTAGAAATTACAATAATCCTGTATTCAGTTGATTAAGCTTTAAATGAAATAATTGGCTCTTCATAAATTATGTCATTCTGGTGCAAAGTGTGTGTGTGTGTGTGTGTGTGTGTGTGTGTGTGTGTGTGTGTGTGTGTGTGTGTGTGTGTGTGTGTGTGTGTGTGTGTGTGTGTGTGTGTGTGTGTGTGTGTGTGTGTGTGTGTGTGTGTGTGTGTGTGTGTGTGTGTGTGTGTGTGTGCCTACATAACTGACACTCTTCCTGTCGAGTCACGAGTCATTCATATGGTCTTTAAACATGCACATGTTCTAATGACCAATTGTAACAACTGAACAAATTTTTAACAAATCAGAAGCATCTATGTATGATGTACTGTACTATGAATATGGGAATACAGCAGGACTGAGCTGTTTTATTCTTGTCTAAAACTCGATGGTGAGACAACATAATTTCTCCAGCATGTTACATGAAGCCACAAAGAAATTACTACAAAAGGCACACAGACTAAAAAGTAAAATATAAAGTTATCATTTAAAGTTTAAATTTTAAGTTATATCATTTTAAGTTTAAGTTTATAATTTAAAGTTATATTTAAAATTTTCTCTTTTTGTCATCTATACTAATGATGATTTTGTAACAACCTCTTGAGCTTCATAATTTAATTTTATTATATCTAAATATCACTATAGTATTGACGACTCGGAACACTAAGGTTTTTATAAGTAAAAACGTAAAGTTTTACCTTACAGCCTAAACCGGCTTTCACCTATAGAAGGCTTCATCAGAGGCTGTCGTAGGTAGCGCTGTTCGTCTTGTTGTTGGCGACGGGATAGTTTTTCGAAAGATCGAAGCTGTGTGTGTGTGTGGTGAGATGTGTTCGAATAATGCGTGCGGTTTGAATTGTGTCTGTTCGTTTAGGATGTCGTTTTTATTTGTTTTTGTGTGTTTGTATATTTCTAATTGTTCTAGAGTGTCTAGTTTTCGGCCTTTTGTGTGTACATGTAGAATGTTCATGTTATTGTCGATGTTTTTATATGTGTGGTTTGCTTCAATGAGGTGGTTTGCAAAGGTAGATTCTGTAGTGGTGTGGAGTGCTTTTGTGTGTTCAGTGTATCTCTGTTTGAAGCTATGTCCTGTCTGGCCTATGTAGAATTTATTGCAATTTGAACAATTTAGCTTGTATACACCGGGTAGATCGAATTTGTTTTGTGCTTTGGGCATGCGTTTTGATAGTGTGTGTTCTGTTTTGTTAGTAGTTTTGTAAGCGATTCTGTATCCTGCTTTTTTGAATTTGTGGGCAATTTTTTCTGTTTGTTTGTTGATGTATGTTAGTGTTATGAATTTGTTGTTTTCTGTCTTTGTCTGTTGTTTGTTTTGTGTTTTGTGTAGGAGTTTACTGACTATTGTTCTGTCATAACCGTTAGATTCTGCTAGATATTTTATCGTGTTTAGTTCGTCTTTGTAGTCTATTTCATCTAAGGGGATGTTGTTAAGTCTATGTATCATGGTTCTGAAGGCAGCTAGTTTGTGTTGTATTGGGTGATTGGAGGTGTTGTGTATTAGTGTGTCAGTTGTAGTTGGTTTTCTGTATATACTGAATTTGTGCCTGTGTTCTAGTTTTGTGATGGAGAGGTCTAAGAAGTTTATGGTATTGTTGTGTTCGTAACACAACATTCTTAACAACATCCCCTTAGATGAAATAGACTACAAAGACGAACTAAACACGATAAAATATCTAGCAGAATCTAACGGTTATGACAGAACAATAGTCAGTAAACTCCTACACAAAACACAAAACAAACAACAGACAAAGACAGAAAACAACAAATTCATAACACTAACATACATCAACAAACAAACAGAAAAAATTGCCCACAAATTCAAAAAGGCAGGATACAGAATCGCTTACAAAACTACTAACAAAACAGAACACACACTATCAAAACGCATGCCCAAAACACAAAACAAATTCGATCTACCCGGTGTATACAAGCTAAATTGTTCAAATTGCAATAAATTCTACATAGGCCAGACAGGACGTAGCTTCAAACAGAGATACATTGAACACACAAAAGCACTCCACACCACTACAGAATCTACCTTTGCAAACCACCTCATTGAAGCAAACCACACATATAAAAACATCGACAATAACATGAACATTCTACATGTACACACAAAAGGCCGAAAACTAGACACTCTAGAAAAATTAGAAATATACAAACACACAAAAACAAATAAAAACGACATCCTAAACGAACAGACACATTCAAACCGCACGCATTATTCGAACACATCTCACCACACACACACAGCTTCGATCTTTCGAAAAACTATCCCGTCGCCAACAACAAGACGAACAGCGCTACCTACGACAGCCTCTGATGAAGCCTTCTATAGGTGAAAGCCGGTTTAGGCTGTAAGGTAAAACTTTACGTTTTTACTTATAAAAAACTTAGTGTTCCGAGTCGTCAATACTATAGTGATATTTAGTTAAGTAACAGACACGTCATGGACAACGAAATCCAAGAATTTATTATATCCATAATTTTATGACCTCTAAAGGAATGGGAGTGTGGGAGTTAAAAAAAATCCATTCATGCAATGTGTGTGTGTGTCCAAAACTTTATGCTAGATGACATATTATTGTCCTTCTGTTTCCTCAGAAGTTAATAATGCATTTTATTAAAACAATAATAATAAAGTCGTCCAAAGACATCCTGGACTGAAGAAAAGAAGGAACAACATATTTCAAGAAGAAGAAGTATAAGTTATTTCACAACCCCTATACCTAGCCAACACTGGAATAATAATAATAATATTACCAATAAAAGAAAATGCAGATGGCTTAGGAGAGGTAGGTAGATTGCCTAACTTGAGCTGTACAGTATGCAGGGAAGATACTGTTGCTATCACTAATTCCTCCGCCATCTATGACTACTGTAGGTGTTAACTAGGTACTCAATTCCAATGGATCAACTTGGGGCCTGAACAAATATCTTGAGTTTATGGTGCTAACAGGAAACTTGATCTGGGGTATCTTTGTTAGTAGCCAAGCATCATACTCACTACTCCACTACGCTCCCATTATAACGTGTCACCTACGTTATAACATCGGGAACCTGTGCATACTTACCTCTGATCAATTGCACGGGCTGCCATACTCGTAATCAAATTTTAGTTACTAGATAAACCAGCAGTAGTTATAACTAAAGGAACTTTTACATGGGGGTCTGATGATTTATTCACTCACTGTTTTAGTGTAAAGTAACGACATCTCTTTATTAACTCATTACTACAACAGCTCTACACAAATATTCCCATATAAGGTTTTCTGAATAAAAGATTACAATTTATAACAGATTTTGGTAAAGAACTGGGGCAAAACACATGGATTTATCAGTGCTAGCATTATCCACGGATCCGGGACCTTAAACTTGTTTATGAGTTAAGCTCGCTTATTTATATTCTATAATACTATTTGGGGGCCATTTGAAGAATGGACTTAATCTAAAAATTTGTATCAGTGAAGCTATACATATACATCAGCATTATTCGGTACTACAAATATTTTGAATTCTAAAACATACTACATCTTATAAAGTGGTTATCATTAAAGTCTTTCTATTTTTTTTTTTTTATTTCGACTGTCTTTAATAATTCATTGGTTACAATTTTAATTAATCACGGAGAACAAGTCTCCGTGTCACCTGCCATATCCATCAGTTTACTCGTAGTCAGGGTCCTTGATCCTTATGGTGTTCGTCAGCGGTTGATCTTAAGTGGAGTTAACTTTCCTGTTGAAGTTCCTGAAGTGGTTAGTTCATAATGAAGTAGCGTGGAGGTTCTCAGAAGTCTCGTAGTTAAACATCGTTAGTAGTATAAGTGCCGTAAATGTTCTTGTTTGTTGCAGAATCGCACGTCACATTATTGTTTATAAAAGTTCTCACTTTTGGTAGCTCGTACCATATTATTTAAAACAACATAGACATCTTACAAAATTAAACAAATGAGATGTCATCCCTTACACAGTTATTTATGCATTTCGGTTTTTAACATTTAGACTACTACCACATTAATTTTGCAATACTTTTGCTACACATTGTTGTAACTGTCTTCTAAATACAAATATTCTGTCTTTTTCTGAGACATGGTTCTAGCGCGTTTTCTACGCGAGCGCTTCATCTCGACTCTCTACTATGTAGGAAGGGTCAGTTAATCGCGCCGAGTTTACGCGTCGCAACAGAATAGTTCCACATTTATCCTCTATTTAAGGGGTTAAAGTTTGACCTTTAATTATCCAAAGATATTCTTAATTACAGACTTCATTATAGTACACTACTGTGGTCTTGTTTATTTATTTATTTAATATTAATTTTCAAGGATTATTAGTTTGTTTAGGGGTGGGTATTCAAGTTAATTCCGGTTAGCGCATGTCTATGCAGGGTTAATTAACAAGGGTTTCACTATCTGTACACTCGCATTCCTTTTATTTTATTATTAAAACTCTTTATTAAATATTATTATGATTTATGATAGCGATAAAATTTAGTTTAAATGTGCGATTTATTAAAATTTTAAATTTCTCAGCTTTTACATTACCTATTTATTAATTATTTTATTTTTAATTAATGAAATCGTCACACCATTATATTACAATTTTATTTATAGGCTTATACATGAAATTTAATGCACACATAAAATTAATATAATGCATATTCTGTAAATTTTATGGACTTTAATAAAAAAGGCTATTGACAGTGTCACTTAGAGTAAAGTAAAAAATTTTAATATTGATACGATGGTCTCACAGATTGTCTTATTGAACAGTGTAAACAAAATATAGACATCAATGAAATCACTAACTGCCAACTTACATTAGTCACAAATAAGCATGTGAAATCAACAAGATACTCACATACAATAATTCAAGTTTTTATCCACACTGAAAAATAATTATCAACTATTAAAGTTCTGTACTAATTATAACACAATAACCACTTCCACTAACCCGCAACAATCACTTGAACCGCACTCAACAATATCGCCAGGTATTGTTGAATATATAGACCCTTATATATACCCCGCAGAAGCTCCAGAATAATTTTCCATTCATTTGGCAGCCTGCCGGCATAATTTTCGTAGTTGCAAGTGCTCGAATAGTCTCGAAACTACGTGAATGCATGGACTTGACCGAGATGTTGCACTTGCTTGGCTAGCCGAGAAGCAAGTAGAATGACGCTCTCGAAAAGCAGAGAGCGTTACGTAATTGTCGGGGCACTGCCCCTCCTTAAGCCTGTTCGTCCGGAACTGGCAAACCGTCTCTGCAGTAATACCTGGCCAGGCGGTCTAGGTAGACGACTTTGAATTTCAGCTGTCCTTCCTGTTGAATCCGATAAACAACAGCATTGATTTTTTTTCACCGTGTAAGGCTCTTCCCAGTTAGTTTGAAGTTTAGGTGAGCGACCATAATGGCGCTTTGGCTGTATAACCAAACTTGATTTCCTTCTTCTAAATCCACATTATTAGGGTGAATGCCATACCGAGTTTTCATTTTATCACTGGCTATCTTCAGCCGTCCTCTTATCAAGCGATTCATTCCTCGCAGTTGCTTTTCTAACTGCAAGGAATAGTTCTGCGGCTCTTGGAACTGAGACTCAGGTGATCCGAACATCAAGTCCCCAGGAAGACGAATCTCCCGCCGAAACACCAATTTTGCTGGAGTCATACCGGTTGTGTCGTGTATTGATGACCTATACGCCATTAGGAATAGTCGTATACGTTGGTCCCAGTCTGTTTGGTTCTCGTCAACAACTTTCGAAAGATGCTGCTCAAGTGTCCTATTAAACCTCTCAACCATTCCGTCCGACTAAGGATGGAGAAGCGCTATCCTGGTCTTTCGAATTCCGAGTAGACGGCATAATTCTTTAAATATTCCTGACTCGAAATTCCTCCCTTGATTCGTATGGATTTTCATAGGAACTCCATAACTAACTCCTTTGCCACAGTGGTAACCTCTTGATTTGGAATTGCATAAGCTTCCACCCACTTAGTAAAATAGTCACCTATAACCATGACGGTTTCCATCGTCAGTAACTGGCAAAGGGTCCAGTAATGTCTATGGCAATTTTCTGGAATCGCAGTCCAACGTTATACTGTCTCATTGTCCCCCTGCTCTTGTTTGTGGGCCCTTGCTTGTTTTCGTAAGATGAAGCCAATAGAATCGTTTCCGTATTTTTTTATTAACGCCAAGATGACCTTCAGACGCTCCATAATGCACCTCCTTCAAAACAGACTGCACTTTTCTTCAGAGAACTGTCACCTGCATGACCGCGTCTCGTCTATCTGCACTTTCCCAAGACCTTTCCAGCAATCCTTTCTGGATTCCCATTGTTTCCATTTCCCATAGTTCCCATTCAGGACTTCGCAACTACGGCAGACATCGTCCAATTCCGAGCGGTGACCTTCATCTTTTGCCGTCAAGATCGGTCCAATGTCTTCATCGGTCATCTGTTCTTGTCGAAAATCTTGGGTCGTCTGGCCGTCTGCCAGGAAATCTACAGTGATGGTTTGAACTAGTTCATTTGCGTTCTGTTCCTCCTTTTTGCGGCAATGTCGGCAATCTTCGGGATAAGCCATCTGCATTACCATGCAGGCGTCGCCGCCGATGTTGTACTTTGAAGGTGTACTCATGCAGACGTTCGAACCACCTTGCCAACTGCCCTTCCGGATCTTTAAATCTCAAGATCCATGCAAGCTCGGCATGATCGGTGCGTAGTGAAAACTCTCTCCCATAGAGATATTTATGGAAGTTCTCCAATGCTCAGACAATAGCCAGCAACTCTCTCCTTGTAAAGCTATAGTTTCCTTCTGTTTTAGAAAGCCTCTTGCTGTAATAGGCTATTACTCGTTCTTCACCGTTTTGCACTTGAGACAAAGTGCTCCTAGAGCAGTATTGCTTGCATCTGTGTCTACGATGTACTTCCCTTCGAAAGCTGGGAAAGCAAGAATAGGCTGCGAAAATAATGCAGTTTTTAAAGTCCTGAATGCTTGATCACACTCTTTCGACCAGTGGAAGGTTCGTTTATTTTCCGTTAGCTCATGTAGTGGATTAGCAATAGTAGCGAAACCTTTCACAAAACTTCTGTAATGTGAACATAACCCCGAGAAACTGGGAACTTCGTTTTTACTCTTCGGAACTCTTACGATGTCTATTTTATTGGGATCCATACTAACACCAGCTGCCGAAACCAGATGGCCCAGATACTGTACTTCCTTCTGGAATAAAGAACACTTCTACGGGCTCACCTTCAGTTGGGCACCGTGAATTCTAGTTAGAACCTCCCTAAGGTTTTCCAAATGGTCTTTAAAAGTACTTCCGATAACTATGACGTCGTTTAAATAAACAAGGCAAGTTTTCCGTGTCAAGCCTCGGATGACCAGATCCATCAGTCTTTTAAATGTTGCTGGTGCATTACAGAGTCCAAATGGCATGACTTTAAGTTGGAAGAGGCCACTTGGGGTCGAGAAAGTTGACTTCTCCTTGTATCCTTGATAAAGACCCACACTTCAAGTCCAATGTGGAAACCCACTGAGATCCAGACAGCGTGTTGAGTGTATCGTCGACGCGAGGTAGTGGATAGCAATCTTTCTTTGACTCGTCGTTCAACCACCGGTAGTCTCCGCAGAAACGTAAACCACCGTCCTTCTTACGGTGAACCAGCACTACCAGAGAAGACAAGCACTTGACGAAGGCTCGATTATCCCCTCTGTCAACATGTACTGTACTAACCGAGACATTTCCTCCTGCTTAGGAGGTCTTCGAGGAGGTTGGCGTATCGGTGTTGTATCCTCGGTATTTATGCGATGTTGTACAAGAGATGTTCTTCCCAATTACTGGCCCCGAACTGCAAAAGTATTTTTAAATTCATGTAAAAACTGTCTGAGTTCTTCTACCTCACCACTTAAGACGTCATCAGAAGATCTGTTCAACAGTTCCTAAACTTCCTCTGGTAACTTTGAAGTCTCCGAAGCACTGGGTCTTCGTTGTTCAATCCTGCTATCTAGACCACAGGAGACATTTTACTTAGATGCGTATTGCTTTGTACAGTGACAGCCTGATCCAAAATATTCGCCACTCTAATAGGTATATTTCCGGTTTCGTTTGGTTTTACTAAACTTCTGGCAATTAGTATGCCCGGTGTGCTGACTATCTGTTGTTCGCACATAGAGCACTGGTTCCCTTTAGTATCTACCTCGGTTCTAAGCATGATGATTTTTTTGGAGTTTGTCTGACTATTTGTTGTGGAGAGCATTACCTCTTCTTTCCGGATTCTCAAGACAATGTTTTTGAAGTCGACTATAAAACTATACGCTATAGTGATCAAAATTTTAAAAATTTATAATTTCTTGATCAAGTGGCACGCTCACACACTCGAGTTGACAAACCCAGGCCCGAGTCGTAAATAAGAACGAATTAGGGACACGTCAGACCCGACGCCAGTGCGAAGACAATGATAAAAACGACTGCGTACACACCACAATAGAATCTAAGGAACGTCGTTGACAGCACGAAGTTAGCTACGATTTACTGCACCAAACAAACGAAGACAAAAGGCACAGTCCAGAAGCCTGGTTACGCAGAAGTGAAATGGAACACATGCTGTGGGGTTGAGTTGTAACGAGCACACGTATGAACGTTACACCCAGTAACAAAGGGTGCAGAGAAATCTCGACAAATATGTAGACAATAGAACGGACGTTCAGTGAATACTGGAGGTACGCACACCAGCATGAAAACAAACCCTGACATCCAGCCAGATTTACAACTAGAAAGCGTGGGATTCGTCCAGGGATGTCACCAACGAAGAGTTGATAATCGGCGGAACGAGCGAAGGGTAAATGAACAATTGACCAAGTCACTGCAGACTCTTAACAAAAGCTAAGTCAGAGTGCCTCGACGACGTGGAAACAAAGGTTGATAGACAGGCGAGAGAATTGCTTTAGTTTCTGAGAATCAGCACAACGTTCGTCGCTGGAATATTCCGGGGATATCGTCGACCAACCAGCGTTTGGCATCTTCCTAAAGAACTGGTGGAGAGAGTAATAACGACTCGAACGACGAATCGGGAAACCGATGACAAAATCTACAAGGTGGTAGGAATTTAGGGAACCTATCAACAACGGCTGGAGGCGTGGAAATGTGGAAATTGCCTTCTGGGATAGTATGTTTGATAAAAACTGTTTGCGAGGACGCGGAGCCAGTAGTTATTGTAGTAAGACGGAATATAGTAGTAGTAGTTGGAGCGGTAATAACAGTAGTAATTGAAATAGTTTACGCGACTTACTCAACTTTTAACTCAGTGAAATTGTAACCAAGTCGCGGTCTTAAGTGAACTTAGACATTCAATTCAATCGCAATTATACAAAACGTATGTTCGACAGTTTATATGAGTTACCGATAATCAACAGTGCGAATAGACATAACTATCGTTAAATACCAGTTTATACGTGACTCTAAACTACGACCGACACGCAACATAATAATACAAGTGAGTAACAATCCGAGAGTAAAACAGTGAGTGGTAGTTCAGACACTATTCCACCATAATGATTCTAAATTTTGAACATCTGAACTGAGTGAATCAACACGAACACTATTACGCACATTGCATACACTACGACCAAGGTAGATGAAATAGTAGCTACACGAACACGCACACAGCAAACTCCAAAAGCAAACCATTTTAATGACGATGATAGCATCTTAACACTTGAACCATAAAACACTTGACGCCAGCGGGGAGTCCGACACCACACTATACATAACGAGAGTGGGGAATTTCAGTGAAGTGAAGTGAAGTGTTCTTCGATCAACAGTGATTAGGATGTACGAGGAATCCACCAGCGGATGTCATCTTACACCGATGGAATTTGTGGATAAACCTTCTGCAAGATAAGCCTTTATATTTCTTAAATCCTAGTTGTTACATACTACTGCACTGTCTCATCTTTTCAAAGAGCTACTCCCGAGAGATTTCTGTAAATTTTTATAAATCATAAATCTTATAATATTAATATTAAAGTCATTCATCTGAGCATAATGAACGCATTTAGCTAGGGATAAAATATATTTGATTGCTTATTGTTTGTATATGTATATTATTGTGTTGTATTTGAATGTACCATATGTCTTGTTTTTCAGGAAACAACGAACGAATATTATTGTAATTTTGTTATTATGTGTTTTAATTATGTATTTGCAGGACATAATTTCATTTGTGGTTCAGTAATATACTTAATCAATAATATAATAAATAAGTAATTATTACCTATATACTTATATCTTGCGTTCATTATTGCAATTAACCTTGACAATTAATTTATCACGTTCCAAGTAATTTCATAAAGAGTCTCAGAGTTATGCTAATTATCAATGAACACAACCAAATCGACCATTGGAATGTCAGATTAACAGGCTCATGTAAATCATATTGATTTGATAACTATATTGAGTCAAATCCGACGAATATAATTTACTTTTCTATATGTGTGTTAATTATAAATAATTCCCAAGGAAAGTGGGACTTTATAAATGTCAATTACAACCATATTTGATTACATATAATTAGTATACGAATTTAATTAGACCCAATTTATTAATTTATAATTGGATGATTCAATAATTCATAATAATTAGCATAATTGCACTAAATATAAATGGCGCTCCAAGATCGTGGGGCACGGCAACACAATTAATTAATTAATTGCCAATTCCATTTATATACACTAAAACGCGTTCATAATGCCCACACCAAGAATTGCTCATCCACAATGTCTGCAACAAGTACTTGATGATCAAACTCAAGTCGACCGAGGCGTAGGTGTACCTCCACTTTTTCAGGCCTTCCAGTAGCTTTTCGCAAGCTGCAAGAAAACCAGATTGGCTTGAGATTTTTTATATCAGGCCAAAAAAATGTAAAAGGCGCACTTGTGTCAACTAAAATCGAGGTTGACCTTTCTTGGACGAATCCGGTAACTACTATGCCCCGCTACTGTTCTGAAATATAGAAATTGCGTATTGTCTAGGGGCTTCGTTACTCCAGTTAGTCAGCACACGTCCCGTTGTGCCGACTACTGCTCGTTTCCTTGCTGCTGAACTCTGGACCGACAATCTCGTTGTAGATGTCCAGGTTTTCCACGTCTGTAACACTTCGGTCTTCCAGCCTTTCTTACTTTATTCTTGGTGGCGATCGTTGGGTTTCTATTCGTTGTTCTTCCTCTTCATCGCGTATGCCATCGCGATCTTTTAGTGCACGCTCTTTATGATTTACTCAACCAAATGCTGACTTGGCGACCTCAAACTGTAAATCATGTACCAGGACGTCCGCACTATTCTGATGTCTTGGCATTCGTAACTCTTGTTGTAGTTCACTATTTCTGACACCATCAGTAAATGTTTGCATCGGAAACCTCATTCGAAAATCTTCTGTTACTTCAGGATAGGCCAGTCTAATCAGTCTGCTTACTTCAAACTTTTGAAGACTCTCCCCGGAATGTTGTCGCCTTGCTCTCAACTGAGTGCAGTACACAACTCGCAAATGTTTATCACCGTACCGTAATTCAAAAGCCTTTCTCAGTTGAGTCATCTAGTTTCAAAACCAGATACATCCACTTTTTTCACATTCACATTTGTTTGCATTTTCCTATATTTTATTACCTTCTACATGTCCCCATCTACTTAACAAGTTTCTAAAACAGATACATCCTTATTAAAATTGGAGTATACATTGGTCGTTAGTTGCAAAAAGGGTTTTGCAATAAGGTTTTTTAGCTCTCCTGAAAATTTTCATTTTTTGGATGTATCTGGTTTTGAAACTAAATGACTCAGTTCACCATAGGTGTTCTGGCTATCAGGTAGCACTTTCTGTAGTAGCTCTGCCGCAGGTCCTTTTAAAAGCGAGAACGAGTGAAACTACCTCGTCTTTCTCCGTCCAATTATTTGCGCAAGCAGCTGCTTCAAATTGCCGAAGATACGTGGCCCAGTGAGTGCTCCCTTCAAATGTTGGGGGACTTAACGTGAACTGGCCCAACTGCAGGCAAATTCACTTTCTCTGATACCTTATGTTTTCTACCTACGTTTCTGCCGTACAGTCTGTTCAGAAATTTGTTTTTAAAGGCTTGAGTGTATTTTCATTAACTGCTCAACTTCATTTTTAATTTGCTCTTTTATGTTTCCAATTGAGTCTACCACTGCAGATGTTTTTGTTGACATTGTTTGTTCTGTATTTGGTACAGACTTTTCTACTGTAGACAATCTTACCTCTTGGTCATTCAGATCACCGCGTAATTCACCCAAGTCACCACGTACGAGACCCAAGTCTGCGATAGTACGTTCTTGCAACTGTTTTTCCATAGCTTTAAAAAGAGCTCCAGTTTTATTTGCTTCCTGCTTACGTTCTTCTTTTTGTCATTCTTCCGTTTCCAGCATTAGTGCTTTGTGTCGTTAGTGCTCTGCTTCTTCTCATTCCCGTCGGCGTTCTTCTTTTTGTCGTCTTTCTGCTTCTTCCACCTCCTGTCTGGGCTCTATTTTTTGTTGTTCCTATGTTTGCAGTAGCAGCGCTTCCATCATCTGATTGGTACCCATGTTTGGAGATTGATCACAACGTACACTACTCTTCTGCAAAGTGTCCTCTGTTTCCTCTGATAGCGGTTCTATCCCACTTCTGACACCACTGTTACGACGGTCTTACAGATCGTCGTATTGTACAGTAGAAACAAAATACAGACACCATTGAAATCACTAATTACCAACTTTCATTAGTCACAAATGACAATTTGACATCAACAAGGTACTCTCATACAATAATTCAAGGTAAATTTGTACATACACAGTAATAATTGTCAAGTATAAGACCTCTTTCAAAGGTATAGCACATACGGGAATGAAACTCTTCACAGACTTATTGTAAGACTTTAAATGATATGATTTCCAAAGCCTGCCTGAGAGAAAGCATATAACACTTAATTAATTAAACTTAAGACTTACTGCATTTGTTTTTCACATGAAAAATATCAAAATAAATTCACTGCCTTAAGACTAAACAGTTGGGTACATAGGTTTTAGTTCAATAAGTCTGTGGTAATAATAAATTGTACTTGAGTGATAGGCTAAACAAATAATGCAGATTTTGTGTTTTACCTTTGTTTTATTGTCTTCAATTAATGTTCACTTTGGGATTACTGTAATTACAAATTCTAGTATAATATGAATAAATACTGTATTTACTGATTTACTATATTGTAAGGTTTGTAGTAATCACTGAAGTAGTAACTTCCAAACCATTTTAACTTTTTTGCTCAGGCGCAGACAGACATGAAGACAAAAAAATGGCCACATTCAAATGAAGTTGCCTGTTTAAAGACAAAGTGTCCATAATGTGGGAACACTCAATTTTTGACTTCCTAACGTAGTGTTACAGGCGCTCCATACAATTTCCGGTTAACTGATTTGTATGACAACTTCAACAAAATGTGTAGCCTTTGCGAACTTCACAGCGTGATTTTGAGGGACTGTAGTGGCCATTTTATGAAACTTTTTTATTCATATCTGTTCCAAAACGAGTAGACCGACCTGTTTCCATTTGCTGCAAATACTTATAGACACGTGATCACTAGGCGAAGTTTTTATAACCAGGCGAAATTTCACTAGGCAAAATTTCACTAGGTGAAGTTTTTCACTAGGCGAAATTCCTAAAATAGCCACATAACATAGTGTGATGTTTGTTTTAAAGAAAGTAAGTGCAGCATGTAGACTGTTCTACTTTAATAAATATGATACTAAAGATTTATGCATGTCATACATCTTGATAACAAAGTAAACAGTAAGTGATTACATCACGGGCTACGTTTCAGAAAAACAAGCATTGTGCACATGAAATGTAATAATTTGTACCTGTTAAAGTCTGGTACAAAAATGAGTGTTTAAATGTATTTATAAAGTAGACTATAAAAAACCTAGTGTAAAATTACAAAAAAATAAAATACTAGAAGCTGTGAAAACACAATTAATAAACTTGTAAGTGTATGGCATTTTTGCACATATTTTAGTCGAAAAATTCTAATCTTAAGATGGGTTAGAAAATTGACTGTAACTCAGTAAAAATGGTTGGATAAACGAATATTAAAATTGATATTGTGCTTAATGACGTAAATGAATGATAATCTGATTTAAGTAAATGAACTAAAACTATTTTTGAAAATATCATAAAGAAAATTAAAAATCATTCAAAACTGAACAAAATAAAAAACTGTTACCAGTGGTGCAGCCAGGGGTTCTGGGAAGTGTTTAGAATTTTGTGAATAAAACTACAAAAATTAAAAGAAAAAGAAGTTGTTGTTTACTATTTATGATGTAATCCAGAAGAAAGGTGGACTTAATTAACAAAATCATGAAACAATAAAGACGAACCTTAAATAAAATAAACGATACCAGATAACTGGCACAAGTTTCTCCCATTTTCTGCAGGTAATTTGTAATAAATGTTTTGTACGCTTAAATAAAAACTTCGCCTAGTGATCACGTGTCTATAAGTATTTGCAGCAAATGGAAACAGGTCGGTCTACTCGTTTTGGAACAGAAATCAATAAAATATTTTCATAAAATGGCCACTACAGTCCCTCAAAATCATGCTATGAAGTTCGCAAAGGCCACACATTTTGTTGAAGTTGTCATACAAATCATTTAACCGGAAATTGTATGGAGCGCCTGTAACTGGGCGGCGTGGTCGGTCTTCGGTATACGTGTGTACTGACGTATTTAAAATTTTAATTGTTCATTTGTTTTCGAAATGGTAATAAAGCACCCATTCAAAAAATATGCAAAAGTTATTAATTTAATATCAACACGATATACAATAGACAAGTATGTATAAGATTCAAATAGCAAGCAAAAAACTGTTTACATTTTTTAAGTTGGTACGGAATAAATTACTAAACTATAAATATCATAAACGGAGTTGGAAATATCGCAGACTGAATAAAGGGTCTTTTCTACACGCTAAGAGAACGTGACCTTAAAAACTAGGATACAAATTAGAACCATTCCTCAACCATCGGACAGTTAGCAATGTTTATACGTAGCGATTTTGTACTCGTGAAACAGGCTATAGTGTAATTAAAACAGTTTAAATAGTTATATTTTAATAGTTTCTATTCTTACACACGTAATTAAATAGCCTAATTATGTAGCTCTAATTATCTTGACTATATTTTTATCGCTACTTTTGGTATACACTTTTTTATTTTTGACATTTCCTTTTTTACTTTAGTTCTCCGAAGGGAGGTAACCCCAACCTCCTTCACTGCGTCACTGACCTTACACGAAAGTTACAACAGCTGGACGTACCAAAAATTAATCTACATAGTACACGAATTTATTTGTTTATTTCTTTATTTAAGAAAGCGTTCTGAGTGGATAATTAGACACTGCAAACGAATATGCATATTAAAATTGAGCGCGCGCCCCCTCACACACACACACACACACACACACACACACCGATTCAAATTGCCATACACGTTTTAAATACAAAACAACATCAAACTGCTTATTGTTTCAAAAATTAGAAACTCAAACATAGGTAATAAGTGGGAAGTAAAATACTAATGTTACCATATCACGTAAGTAATCCGCTTGTTATCATCTTTTCAACTAAATAATTATTATATCGTGACTTAAAAAGCGTTATTTTTACCCTGTCGCGTTTTAAATAATAAACATACCATTCTTATAGCATAAATATTCTTTAATTACAATATTCTTACTCCGAGGCAGTCGGTAATAGCCTATTCGTATTTACTGTATACACACTATAGTCACGTGTTATGTAAACATCACAATGACACACAATTCTCAATCCCTCTGTGCTTCCTAGAGACGCCCCATTACTCTTCATGCATCGGGAACTTTCTCGCAACCATTATTATGTTCAGTTTGGGAGTTCGTGCAGTTAAGTAGATGTTTTGCGATTCAGTGCGTCTTGTTAGGCAGAGGCATTTAGTATAAGTATTGAATACTGATTATTACAGTCGGACGTTTGCAATGGTGATTGTTTTGCTTTGCGGCGATACAGTGTATTGGAGTACTGCGTAAATAGAAAAGTTGTATTTAATAAAAATGTACATACATCATAACGGTTTCTCTGGTTCACAATAATTTATTCCATTTTAAAGACAACGTCGGTGGAACGTCATAACAGAGTTCTCAGAAGCAAGACATACGATTTTTAACGTAAAAGCAAGAGAACAGATATTTCGAAAGAGACATTAATGTAGCGATTAGTGATACTGATTTGAAATACTGGTTAGCAATCAGATGACCATGACGGAAGCTCTCCAAGTGTACTGCTAGGTACTGCTAGGTGAGCTATATATAGAAGTTACTAGAATATCTGACGTTAAAGATTCAATGTTAACAAAACAGCTGACATAGAACGACCGATCTCAACATAAATATCTGAAGTACAAGAACCTGTTGTGTCAATTATGAAAAAAACCTGTCTCACATATGGGAAAGAAATGTTGATTAAGGAAACATCGGTTGAAGTAGAAAAGTCAATTGAAAACTTGAAAGAATAACTCAAAACTGAAGTGGAATAGCGTCTTAGGACTAATAAAAGTACTTCAGCATGTACTTCAGCACAGAAAGTTGAGCAGACAGTATCAATAATTACAACAGAAAAAGACAGAAAATAAAATAATAGAGAAAGTGGCTTGCCTGTTGTTGGCTGAGCAGGTTCAAGTTTTTATAAGGGCCCAACATTTTGATGGAAGACCTACCTTCACCAATTTGAAGTTGCCGCGTACTCAACCCAATGGAAAGAAAAAGAGAAGCAATTTCATGCGTCCTCGCTCTAAAAAGTCCTACCGTAGAGCTGTTACAGAAGGTGCTACCTGGCAGCCCCAAAACCTACGATGAATTAATAAAGGCTAGATTATGGTACCGTAACCAACTCCTACAAGGTGTGTACTATGCTCAAACGAAAGCAAACGATATCGTTGAGGGGAAAGTCAACTATGAAGCAAATATCGACCACTGATTAGAATGGCCAATACTGAAGCACTGAAGGATTTGCGAATGAGATTTGCGGGGTAAACATTCTTTGATGGAGTAAGAGACTATGAATCATAGCAAATGTTACAAACGGCGTCATAGTCCTCCAGAGGACAAGAAGGGATTATGTTCTCCGCAGCAGATAAGTCAGAATCATCAACGGACGTGATAAATCAAGTTGTTAAACCCTGAAAAGATCGTCATGGTTAAAGTCGATATAGATACTACGAGGAGCAGTCACTGTTCCATATCTGAACTACAGGGAGTCAGCACACAACTCATACTAATTGCTTAGTGAGGCAAGACGCGACTGGAAATATTCTAAAAACTACAAGAAGAAAAGCTTGTGGAGCTCTTAAACAGATCTTTTGACACTATTTCAAAGGCTGAGATTGAAGATTTCAACATTTTTTACAACAATTTGAAGATCCTTTTGTGGTTCTGGGGTAGTCATTGGGAAGAACTACAATGATATAGAATGGAGTTTTCACTACAAACAGACCATTCCGTTCTAGATTTGAGATTAACAAACCCGAAGGGCAATTTAACAAAGTGGCTTGCATGCTTACAAGAGTACAATTTAAAGTTGCAACATTGGCGCACTTATATGGTGACGGTAATGCTTTATTTGAAGACTGTGCCCAGAGGATATTGGCATTGATGAAAAAGGGAGAATAAAATGCTAACGAACAGTTGAAGGCATTGTGAACTAACACTGAACGCTCCAAAGACTAAACACGACATTCCCGTTTCCAGAGGCTTTGTTCTTATATAGATGTTTTGAAAAAAATTGCGTAACTATTGCTAAATTATTACTTGCAATTCGGAAAATAAACAAGCATTCCAAAGATCTACAGAATGTGATCCTTCAGGATATTAAAAATTGTATTATGTTCGGAGCCAATTTCTATCTCTCCAGCTTCCGAAAGAATGTCACAGTACACACAGATGAAAGCACTGGTTTTGGAACAGTTTTATGCTGAGCGCAAAACGTAAAGAACATGTAACAACTTATTACAGCAAGAGACTTTCCAAAGCAGAAAAAAAATTCCTGAGAAGACGAGAGTTGCTGCCTACTGCCCGAGCTTTAGTGTACTTCCACAAATTCCTGTAATGGAATGGAGTTTTCACTACAAACAGACCGTTCCGTTCTAGATTTGAGATTAACAAACCCGAAGGGCAATTTAACAAAGTGGCTTGCATGCTTACAAGAGTACAATTTAAAGTTGCAACATCAGCGCACTTATATGGTGACGGTAATGCTTTATCTGAAGACTGTACCCAGAGGATATTGGCATTGATGTAAAAGGAAGAATAAAATGCTAACGAACAGTTGAAGGCATTGTGAACTAACACTGAACGCTTTGGCTATGAATGAATGGATGACACAAGATAGTCGACAAGAACAGGACCGATTCTAACAGCAAAAAAGGAGAGTCGTTGTCCTGACTGGGACAATCTTCTAAAGTTCTGAAGCGTTAAATAGTTAGCTTTGGAAACGCGTTTGGCAAAATACGGATGAACGAGACATTGTATTTTCTCAACACAATGCATCTGGTAATATAAAAAAATAACGTGATTTATGTTTTGAAGGAAATGAAAGATGGAGCATCCAGAGGTTATCTTAGCGCCAATAAAACAATTTACAAAATTCGAGAACGACTTTACCGGGTTTTAATTCGCTACGGCGTAGAGGAATGGTGAGGGCGTGTAAAGTATGTGCGGCAAGTGAAGGCCCACAAATCAGAAATAGGGGAAAGTAAAATTGTACTTCTGTTTGAGAGAATTACCACAGACGTTACTGATCCTTTCCCGGTTGAAGATGAGAGAATCATGGTTATAAGTGTCTACTTTACCAAGCGGGTGGAAGGTTATGCCATCCCAAATTAGGATGTCACCACGCTGGCAAAAGCATTAGTTAATAACTTCTGTTGCCGTTATGGCGTCCCTATAGAAATTTATACTGTTACGCCATTACAGAACGTCTGCATGTTTCTCGGCTATTCCAGCAGAGCCCAGCTGTCATGTTTGTGTGCGTACGTGTCACTTAACATGCGTCAACAAACAATGTTATTCCAGACCATACAGTGTAGGCGCACTGTGTTCAAGGCCGCAGTGAATTACGGTCTAGTGTTTTCGAGTAGTGTTGACGCGTATTGTGGATTATTCTGGAACACTTGTATCTATTTAAACAACGACAGCTGCCGCTTAGTTTCATTTTAAGTGGCGATTTATTCAAGTGAGGTTCGAAGTACTGTGGAGAAGTGTTATAATTGTGCGGGACTCTATTAGTTGACATTACTATTGCGTGTGGACAAATTTTGCTCGGATTATTGTACAAGTTGATTATAAACTGTATTTGTGATTAATTAAAGCTGATGATGAGTGACTTCATTGTTGACTTGTATTTTGTTTTCCACCAGTTAGACCGTCCTAACAATACTGATAAGGAAAGATTTGTATCGGGAGGATTTGGTATTAGAAAAACCCCCATAATGCCTCTCCACCCTCAATCTGACAGAATGGATGAGAGATTCAACAGTCCATTGAAGCAACATCTGTTGCATGTTGACGACGAGAACAAAAGACTGGGAGATCAGCGTACATCACTATTCTTATTGGATTACAGATCATAAGTACGTGAAAAACAAATTTTTATTCTCTCTCTAATGAAGATAAATGCAAAATTAAGGAACTCTATAGACCGCTTCCCGTTTTAAATGTCAAACAGAAACAGACTGTAAAAGAAAAGGGGTATTTAAATTCCTTCAAAACTAATATACACGTATGTGATAAGAATAACTGGATATGTGGGTGTAATATTAGTAACCGTGTTTATCGTTTCCCATGTTTACTGTTTGCTGGAGTTAACGACACTAGTTGACCACTGCAGGAGTCTCCGATTTAGGGCACCTGTTACAAAAAATAAAAAAACATGAATCCTCTCTTACCCATATAAACGCATGCCACGTCAGTAGGCCTACTTGCAGAAAACGAAATCCTGGAACAACTTAGCTTTTCAAAGAAATATAGATTGCCAAAATGATCAGGTCAGAAAAAATCGTTATGTACTTTCTAAAATAATAGACTGCATTAAATTTTGTGGTGAATTTGAACTGGAGCTAAAAGGTCACGATGAAATGCCTGAATAAAAAAATTCGGGTATATTAATTTGACTTCTGCCCTAGATAATATTTTATAAGAACATTTAAGTACACCTGAAGTTTTTAAGGGCACCTCTAAAGATATTCAGAATGTTTTACTTGACTGCATGTTACATGTGTGCCGCAAAGTTTTTTCAAGAGAAATTTCCTTTTTGGAGTATATTTCAATCATAGCTGACGAGACAACTGATGTGTCAAGAAAGTGCCAATTATGTTGTGTTATGTATTAAAAAACAGGAAACCTGTTGAACGTTTTTGGACACTTGTAAACCTAAGCAGTTATGATGCTGTATTAAAATGACTAAGTAACTGGCCAGAATAAGGAAAAAGTAATTTCACAAAGTTATGATGGAGCAAACGTTATGAGTGGCAGATAGTTTGGGGTACAGATGATAATCAAAGAGGAACATCCTTAATCCTTACGCTTACTTTGTGTATTTTTATGCCCACCAGCTTAACCTAATAACAGTACACGTAGCTAGCCAAAATAGAGAAGTTAGGAATTTTTTTGCCAATGTTTCAGAAATTACAACATTTTTCAATCATTCTTCTCAAAGAATTCTAATCTTAGATAAAATTGTTGTCAGAAGGTTACCTTCAGGCTCTACCACAAGATGGAATTTACATTCAAGATCAGTATTACCAGTTTTGAAAATAAAAATGAATTGATTCAGTGTTTTGAAGAGTTAGAAAACACAAGTAAACAAACAAACTATCAGCCAGTCTTTGGGAATAAGACTAAAAATGCAGCAAACTAGTTTTATTTTTAGTTTCATATTTGGCAAAAAGGAAGAATTACAGATAGAAGAAGAACGTGACATGGAAGAGAAGGAGATGTAATACACTTTTAAATATAGGCCTTATATCACTACTATTTTGTTACTACTTTGATACTACTTGGCCTACGAGCATGTATAAAGTAAGAGTTTATCAAATTAAATTATTCAATGACAAAAATTAATATTTATCGCATATCAAATTTTAATAATAAGATATCACACTTACTTTCGTGTACCGACTATTTAGAATTATCCCAGGGCGCCAGTAATAAATAAACACAATTTAGTTGTTATTAATTAAATTTTTTAATAACGGTTGCATTCAAACATTACAAATTTATAATTTAGTACTTTATTCATTTACTATCAAAGTTATTAGTGTTTATTTCTTAGCAATGGATTCTTAGACTGATTGAGTCACCAAAACAAGATTGACATATACTTGATATTAATAAGCAATATAAAATGATTGTTCATTGTTGTTATTTACGTGTCTGTTGAATTACTCTGCGATGCGATGTCCTCTGCGATGTGGTTTCCAGGCTGGTGATCAGAAGTTATCCGTTGAATAATTATCCTTGTCAGGTCGCACTAATTACACTGGTTTCACAAGTATTACACCATTCACTCAACTTGCTTAGTGATAATTACACAGGTGCTGTATACTAATACACTTGTAGAAAAACACAGTATTTCATTAACAAAGCTAAGTGCGTCTAACACCAGGTAATAACTGCTATTGATCGACCGTCCCGTACAATGACGTTTCACACATTTAAATCGCTAGGTAACTCTACTTTTAAACAGTTGATGTTGTATTAATTAAAACTTAGATATGTTACTTGGTTTTAAGTTGATCTTCTTTAGTTACGCTCGAGTTCTTCTTATGAACATTTATTAAGTGTTTACGATGCTAACTTCCGCACAGATTATATCGCGTTACCGTAACTGACTCACGTGGCGGTTGAAATATACTTAATAAAATTACTGAAAAATTATTATAACAACTAATACGATTCTTAGTGTTGTGGTTTTCCCGTAGCCTAAAATAAATATTACGAGTCTAATATCTGTAATCTCTCCGTTGACTGCCTTAATTTCTTACACTCCGTATTTTTTATACTTCGCTACAAACTGCCCTCACTCAATATTGACAAACTACACGCCTATTGATCTGACTTACCGCTAAATTCAAAACTACACAATCTGCTTAACGAAACAACCCGCGTAAAAAATGACGCTATCCGTTATTCGTCCACAAAATGCGCGTGAACACGTGGTAGAAAAACTTCGCGTCACCTTCCATCTCACTCTCTACGCTCTCTTTTTAAAATATAGCTCCTTTTGTTAGATGCACTTAACTTTTACAATCTTGGTAAATGTTTCTTACACCCTAGCAAACAATACAGTATTATGACGAGAAACCCCTACTTCATTTTGAGTAGTTAAAACAAAAGAATATTTCCTTTTGTAAAGAGGGGTTACAAGTTAATTAAAACTAGGCTAAGGCCTAGAGAAGCTAAAAATTGCGCTGGATCCAGTAAGACGGGACTTGCAATAAAAACTCAAGAATTAAATAATTAACAATGGTTTTATTATTCTATCTCATAATATTAATAACAAAAAACAACAGTGATTTAGAATTCCCCTATTAAATGGTTAACAAAAAAAGTATATCCTCTCAACAAGGCCACCTGAAAATATAAACTGAATCCAAGAAAATAATTGCTATGTCACCATCAATGAATTTAAAATTTAAAATAATCATTAACCTCAAAATGAAACTCCCATTAAACTATTTCTTAAAATATAAAATTTATATTTTATGTTTCTTTTAAAATGCAGTATATAAATTTATGAAGGTAAATAATTTCATTCACAGTTACTATTAATAATTCAAATAATTATTCTTCCAATTTAAATGAACTTTAATGGTGACACTTACTATACTTGTTAAATAAAACAATTAATTTAAAGAAATGATCAGCCACGATTATTGAGATAGAATACTCGTCTACTGGTGTATATACATTCTAATAATAAAATCCCTATATCCCACCAAAAGTACAGCAATGCATAATATTTATATATATATATATATATCCCCCAAAATGTACACAGAAATATACAGACATAACACGTTCCACAAGACAAATTACATATACAATAGTATACAAATACATAAAGGTCTCTTGCCACGCCCTTTTTTTTTTATATTAGCCTTCTGGTGTATATAAATTCTAAACTTCTGCTTTATAGGAATCCCAATTAGGATTAAAGATTTATTTCTATGAATGTACCCGCATGGTGTGGGTTAATTGCACGTCATGTGTATCATAAAGTATTGCATACAAATGTCCCCAGGACATTAAAAATTTAAAAGAAATGCCTAAGTGGCTAAGTGCTAAAATACTTAATTAAGGTGGGAAATAATATTATTTAAAATAATTAACGCCCCCCAGTTACCATGATTAATATAAAGAATTTATATAGACTAAAATAGGGCCAGTTAATGTAAAAAAAAAATTGCACCATATTAGCACCTTATATAAAAAAAAAATACATTTGTGTGTGTGTGTCAGAGACGGACATGTTTCTTCAATTTATAACCAGTCTCAACAAACTTGTTTCAACAACCTTGTTTCGACAAACAAGTTGAAAAGTGTTTCGACAGGCACAGCTTGGTTGAAACTAATTTAAAATAACACCTACCTCCCCAGTAATCTTTTTATACAAATGGCCTAACCTGATTTTAAAAATAAGAGAAAATATGTTTTTAATGCAGAGTAAATTAAACTTGAGAAAATAATAATAACAAAACTGACTTTAAATCTGTAGCGAAAGTACTATAAAGAAATGAGTGGAAAACTAAGTTGGATGCTGTGTGGTACACATGTCAGTCTCTGAACTGACAATTTACTATACAGGTATTGAAATTTACAATTAATACTTAGTGTTCACACTAAACTGTCCCATCAATTGGGGATCCAAATGAAGGTATACTGGTACCATGTTGATTCTACGTGTGAATATAAAATGGATATTTTTCACCTGCTTTGTGTGCCCAGAAGGATGATCTTATTTATAGCGTGGCGATCTCATGATTGGCATGTTGTTGCGGCCTGGTCTCTTCGGTGTCGAGTGTGGAGCTTTAAGATGGCATTTCGTTCATTGGCAGTAGGATTTGTCTCTGTTCAGTGAACCCGCAGTCATTAAGAAACCATCTCATATTGAAAAGAAGTCGACGCTAGATATTTACACTAAACCCTCCACCGAAGAGATCTTCACGATGTCGTGAGTTAGGCTTCCATATAGAGACAAACTATAACAAAAGTTTTCGTTCGTTGTCCGTTTGTGAGAAAATTCTCACCAGGCTGCAGCACTGTTGTTTAAAAACTCAGCCGAGCTGCTGGAAAAACTCGGTAGATGGAAACACCGGTCAAACGGTGAAAACTCGAGAACGGTAGCCTCTCCTATCCACGGGTAGAGAGCAACACTCCTAATTACTTTAAATTTCGTACTGTCTTTACCGTCAAAAAAAAAAAATGCCAATACATTTACTAAACTCGCGCTGAATCATTTGACTCAGCACACCCTCACCCCAAAAGGGCAACATAGTTGCCCCAACGTTAAAGGCCAGGAGGGTACCCTGCAGTGTACCTCTCCCCAAAAGATACCGGTGGACGTCGTGGTTGGGTTGGCTCAGCTGAGCTTGCTCTCAGGAGAACAGAAATCAAAAAGGAAAATGAAAGAGATGAAAGAAGATATGTATTATGTAAGTGTGCGGGTGCTGAATGCTGACCTGATCAGAGTCCGCATACAGCACAAGAGAGAGAGACAGGAAAAGACAAAGAAAGATTCCTACCATGGAGATATTCCGATCTCCTGAGGCTTGCCCACCAACTGAGGCCCAACTTGATACCTACTCAGGACAACAACTACCCCCCTCCCTTTTCTTAGTGGATTGGAAAACTCAACGCCAATGCAACCATCCTCATGCGACCCTCTCCGCCAGACCAACCCCACAGGACCGCCCCAATACGTCACACTCTCTGGTGACCACCACCTACTCCTCCTGCTGCCACTCACACACGCGTCCGAAGACCGAAACAAGGTAACTAATACCTTGGTATGTGAGCGCCCATAACTTTATTGTCCACATATGGACTGACCAGCCATATGCTAAAACAAGGCATCACATATCCTTGACATATCTAACTAGTCGTTAAAAAAAACATCCCTATACTAGGGCGGACGGCCCCTATTAGCCAGACAGAGAAAACCGCATCGAGGGCACGCGAACATCAATCCCTTCACTTGGTCTTTCAATACTGCAGAACTAACGAGGGGGGGTATACTACTTCAGTACTACCACGTCGAACAACCTACACTTAATCAAAAATAACTACAACGGAAAGCAACTAGTGAATGCGGCATGGCCAGGACTCTACAAAAAATCAACGACAAACTACAACAAAGAAAAATGAAAACGACAATATACTTACTACCCACGTAGTCACCACTCTTCCAACTAACTTCTCTGTAACTCCTCTCGGATATTTTTTTTCTTTTTCCTTTTCTAATTTTTTTTTTGCTTTTTCCTTTCTAATTTTTATTTGTTTTTTGGCTTTTACTTTGTTTTCTGAGGGCAGGGGTATGAAAATTGGGAAGATGAAAAGGGCAAGGATCATTGAAAGTTCAACAGCTAGGACTAAGGTAAAGGACATGGTTCCCTCCGGAAATAAGGATAGGTGGAGAAAACCAAGGCTCGCGGAGGCAGGGGCGCAACCCTGAAGTAGATGGACACCACTGGGATTGTGAGGAACATCTACCCGCTACCCGTCAACCGCTTTGTCTCACCCTTTTATGACGAACTTTAGGAACCCGTTCTTTATGACGAACTTTAGGACGCCGTTCCTTGTGGACATCACTCTCTGAGAAACTATCTTGTGTAGAGCAATACTGATTTATTTCATGTAAATTATAATCAAGGTAACTTATCTTTCTACGTTTACCCCGATTTGGATTATCCTCAACCTCTAACTCCTCTGCTTCTATCTTCTTCTCTTCTACAATTGCTTCTGGTTCTATTTCTTCCACCTCTTCCTTTTCTTCCTCTACATAATCCAAATCATCATCACGACACTGCACATCTTCATCTTCTAGTTGCTCACCTGGTCCCCCTGGAACTTCTTTCCACTCCTCGGAATCCTCAACAATACTTACAGAAAGCGTCTGCACATCTTCACACACTACATCATTCTCACCCCCAAACTCTACAACGCTGCCACCCAGTTTCTCCCCAACTTCTACCTCATCTGCTTCTACCACACTTGCAGACTGGACATCCCCTAGTCCATCCGCGACCTCAGAAACACTTGCAGCCTCCCTAACACTTACACTTATACTCCCCTACGTAGCATGTGCAGACCACTCTTCTGCCTCCTCCTTCGATTCCTCTTCTTCACCACTCTCAGCAGCTATAACTTCCTCAACAGTACTCAACCTGGAATCCAGCTGTCCAGGTCCATGTGCAATGTCTGAATTAACTTCTACTGACGATGGTAAAGCTCCCCCATCAAGTGACTTATCATCTTCCGGCGTAGGCGATGATGATGTTATCGGCTCTGGATCCACCTTGGGCAGAAATGGATTTACCGGAACAATTACTGCGACCTTTGGTCGGACCGTATTTGTAGCAACACAACACCGGGCCATCTCCGCGAAATTATTTGGACGATTCCCAAACCTTCCCAAACGGGAACTGTCTTGGGAATTCAGTCCTCCTATAATTATATCTAGGACTTCGGTGTCGGTCAACCCTAATCTTAATACCCGGGCAGCTTTTCGTATGTCCTGCACGTAGTCCCCCAACGGCTCTCCGTCGGCCTGATAACGATAGAACCAATCCAGCCTAAGCTTGGAACGTCGTGGAGGATACATGAAGTAATCCAACACTTCCGCATGAAAAGTGTCGACCGTGCCACCCTGACGCCAAGTGTTGGTAACCTTCTGTTGCAACGTACCCTGGCAATACGGGTATATAAGGCACAAGACCTCCCCATCGGATATACCCGGATAGGCGGCCAACTGCAGGACAAGGTCCAAGAAAACCAGCAGCTGGTCCTCCTTAAATCCATCTATCACCGAAAATTTCTGGAGAACTGGGGTGAGAGGGTGGGGCAATTTCTGTTCCTCCCGGTGGTCGGGGGAATACAATGGCTGAAAGCCTAGCGCCGCCAGAATTACACAATTCGCAAACACTATCAACAAAACACAACACCCTACAAGTACCTAACACCTACAAACATATTGACAATAATAAGATTGGAATAAGAAAAACTCACGTACTGTTCTTCCAAAGAGTAGACTGCGGGTCCACCTAACGATGCGAGAACTAGCCCACTACCTGAACAACTCCCACTCGATTACACCAGACAAAAGGAACGCGACACACACACAACACACACAACACGAAAAACAAAATACCGACCAACGAAAATTTATTTTAACCATTTCTTAGGTTACCTCCGGCTACCATTTATCGGCAGAAACCGACTGCCGATCGGGCCATACCGCCTAATTACAAAAAAAACAACACCTCCCCAAACATGGGTAAGGTAAACTCAAACTAACTAAGCGCCGACTGCGATAAGTCTTGCCCAGGGATTTCCCCTTCTAAAATTTCCTACCACGTGGCACTATTCACTATGCAAGGCGGGCAAGTACATATACATATGTTTCAAACCTTAAAACTAACAAAATATTTTCAACCTTGGGATATAGGGCCATGAAAATTTTTCTAAGTTCTATTTAAGAACTAAACATTGTGAAAATTTTAAAATATTTCCTAAGTTTGCAAGCCCCGTCACACCCACAGGACCCTTGTCGTAAGCGCGCTCTGCTACCAAATGTAACCGCGCTCTGCTACCAAATGAAACCCCTACTTCATTTTGAGTAGTTAAAACAAAAGAATATTTCCTTTTGTAAAGAGGGGTTACAAGTTAATTAAAACTAGGCTAAGGCCTAGAGAAGCTAAAAATTGCGCTGGATCCAGTAAGACAGGACTTGCAATAAAAACTCAAGAATTAAATAATTAACAATGGTTTTATTATTCTATCTCATAATATTAATAACAAAAAACAACAGTGATTTAGAATTCCCCTATTAAATGGTTAACAAAAAAAGTATATCCTCTCAACAAGGCCACCTGAAAATATAAACTGAATCCAAGAAAATAATTGCTATGTCACCATCAATGAATTTAAAATTTAAAATAATCATTAACCTCAAAATGAAACTCCCATTAAACTATTTCTTAAAATATAAAATTTATATTTTATGTTTCTTTTAAAATGCAGTATATAAATTTATGAAGGTAAATAATTTCATTCACAGTTACTATTAATAATTCAAATAATTATTCTTCCAATTTAAATGAACTTTAAAGGTGACACTTACTATACTTGTTAAATAAAACAATTAATTTAAAGAAATGATCAGCCACGATTATTGAGATAGAATACTCGTCTACTGGTGTATATACATTCTAATAATAAAATCCCTATATCCCACCAAAAGTACAGCAATGCATAATATTTATATATATATATATATATATCCCCCAAAATGTACACAGAAATATACAGACATAACACGTTCCACAAGACAAATTACATATACAATAGTATACAAATACATAAAGGTCTCTTGCCACGCCCTTTTTTTTTTATATTAGCCTTCTGGTGTATATAAATTCTAAACTTCTGCTTTATAGGAATCCCAATTAGGATTAAAGATTTATTTCTATGAATGTACCCGCATGGTGTGGGTTAATTGCACGTCATGTGTATCATAAAGTATTGCATACAAATGTCCCCAGGACATTAAAAATTTAAAAGAAATGCCTAAGTGGCTAAGTGCTAAAATACTTAATTAAGGTGGGAAATAATATTATTTAAAATAATTAACGCCCCCCAGTTACCATGATTAATATAAAGAATTTATATAGACTAAAATAGGGCCAGTTAATGTAAAAAAAAAATTGCACCATATTAGCACCTTATATAAAAAAAAAATACATTTGTGTGTGTGTGTCAGAGACGGACATGTTTCTTCAATTTATAACCAGTCTCAACAAACTTGTTTCAACAACCTTGTTTCGACAAACAAGTTGAAAAGTGTTTCGACAGGCACAGCTTGGTTGAAACTAATTTAAAATAACACCTACCTCCCCAGTAATCTTTTTATACAAATGGCCTAACCTGATTTTAAAAATAAGAGAAAATATGTTTTTAATGCAGAGTAAATTAAACTTGAGAAAATAATAATAACAAAACTGACTTTAAATCTGTAGCGAAAGTACTATAAAGAAATGAGTGGAAAACTAAGTTGGATGCTGTGTGGTACACATGTCAGTCTCTGAACTGACAATTTACTATACAGGTATTGAAATTTACAATTAATACTTAGTGTTCACACTAAACTGTCCCATCAATTGGGGATCCAAATGAAGGTATACTGGTACCATGTTGATTCTACGTGTGAATATAAAATGGATATTTTTCACCTGCTTTGTGTGCCCAGAAGGATGATCTTATTTATAGCGTGGCGATCTCATGATTGGCATGTTGTTGCGGCCTGGTCTCTTCGGTGTCGAGTGTGGAGCTTTAAGATGGCATTTCGTTCATTGGCAGTAGGATTTGTCTCTGTTCAGTGAACCCGCAGTCATTAAGAAACTATCTCATATTGAAAAGAAGTCGACGCTAGATATTTACACTAAACCCTCCACCGAAGAGATCTTCACGATGTCGTGAGTTAGGCTTCCATATAGAGACAAACTATAACAAAAGTTTTCGTTCGTTGTCCGTTTGTGAGAAAATTCTCACCAGGCTGCAGCACTGTTGTTTAAAAACTCAGCCGAGCTGCTGGAAAAACTCGGTAGATGGAAACACCGGTCAAACGGTGAAAACTCGAGAACGGTAGCCTCTCCTATCCACGGGTAGAGAGCAGCACTCCTAATTACTTTAAATTTCGTACTGTCTTTACCGTCAAAAAAAAAAAAAATGCCAATACATTTACTAAACTCGCGCTGAATCATTTGACTCAGCACAGACGGTCCGTCCCGCCCGTGACAATTTGTAATTTTTTAGCCGTCTTACTGGCGTCAACGCAAGGTCGTCTTATTGAATTTCTGCCGCACCTTACTACATATTTTAATGTTTTCTTACTTCTAAAGAAACCCACCGCTTTCTATAAATTTATATTTCTCCCTGGGTACCATATGACTTTGTCCCCGTAAAATTGTTGAGAATGCAATTTTCCGTGATATCGTCCCCCGATAGAATCATATCAAAAGTTTAATAGAATTTGGGATTGATTCTATTGATGCGTCCCTAATCCCCTGCTAAAATTTTATATTACTAACAATAATTTGTTTAACCTTTGCTATAATCTAGATTTGTTTATACATCGGATTATATTAATTACTTTTAATTTATTTAACACAACATGGTAATATTAGCTAGTTTACGATCTGTTGTTGTAGCCTAAGTGTCAACGGCATTTCAAGGTTTGTTTACAAACAGACTCTCCGTCCCACCCTTGACAAACTGGTCAAACGACTACTTTTAAAATATTCTGCTCTACTCTCCCTTTCATCTCAACACATGTTACAATGACATTTCGCCCTAACATCTGTTTACGTTCTACTTCCCTTAACTTACTCTTACAATGTAGTACATTCATAATAACTACGCTACTAGCTTCTGGAATTCTTATATAATTTAGTAATTAACAATGATTATCTTATTTATTACAACAGTATTCGAATCCTACAATTATTACATATGTAGACGTTGTGTGCTATTACAATCTGTTTAGTATCTATGCAGTATCAGTGTTCGTGTGTGTAGTAATGGGTCTTTGCTCATCCGCAATTCCTGAATGGCTCTAATTTTATTTGGTGCGGCGGTAATATCCTCTGTTGTTAAGCGATATCCACCTAATTAATCTCTTTCTTGTCCACTCGATTCCTCGATATCTTCGTCGGTATATGAGAGTTCCATTAGTATTATCTCTGCTCTGGTTTCTTCCTGGTTTTGCTCTCCCTGAATGATTAATCGTTTGTTGCTCAGGTCGATCACGCACTCATTTTCTTCCAATAACCCTATGCCTAAGATACAATCTTTTATTAATTCTGGGACAACTACGAAGACACTATCGACTCTTAAACTTTCGATTTGGACAGTTAATAGGATTTATTGTGTGACCCTTTTTGACTTATTGCCGGTTGCACCCTTAATTACGGTATTCGACATTCTTAACATTGCTAGATCACCCAATTCCTTTTTATTGTCTTTAAACCACTGTTCTGAGACAGCGTTCACTTGGCTCCCTGAGTCCACTAAGGCACATGTAGGCACTCCGTTCAATGTGACTCTGACTTCCGGACATTTCTTAACTTTATATATTATGTTGAAATTATCATTATCCCTTAAATCATCTTCTAACTCTATAAAAGTAGTGTTAATATATTTACTAATATTACTTAAGTCTACTTCATATTTACAAAACTTAGCTAGTTTTTTGGCATAACGGTATTAATTTTGTTATCGTTCGCACTGCTGGTCGATGGAATAGGTTCGTTCTCATTTTTAAACTTGTTTGTTCGTTTGGGGTAGTGTGAAGTAAATGGCCTACTTTCAGTTTCATTTGTGCGTCCGTGCTCAGCTAGTCGCTCTCTCTCCTCTTCACCCCTCGTCCATGATTTACGATCTCGCCGTCCGTCATAATACCCTCGGCTCGCCTCCCTGGTGTCACTTCTCAGACTCATAAATTCTAACAAGACCTGCTCGAATTCATTGATTATCACTACACCACGAGTAATTATCGCAACTCTTATTTCATGCGGATAATGTTTAGTAATTTTTCTAATTAAATACTTATCAGGTATTGGCGGAATTAATTGTCGGTTTTCTAACAGTTTACGCTCTAAGTATTGGATCATGTTCATTCCATTCTCTGCGTGATACCTTCCGAATTCCAGTTCATTGCGTACTCTCTCTTAAATGACGTCATTCCAATATTTACTTATAAATGCGTCAGTGAAATCCACAAAATTGTTAATGTTATCTTTTACTAACCTCCACCATACTGCTGCCTCTCCTTCAAGATGTCTTGCTATCCACTTGATGTTTCCGGCCTCTTGACAATGTTCTCTGAATATTTCATTCAATTCTTTAATAAATTCCATCGGGAAATCACCCGTGCCATTATATTTTATGTCCTTCACCTGTTCGTTTGTCATGCTCCGATTACATGGTGTGTTGCTTATTGACGCTAGTTTAGTTCGTACTTCCTGTTGTATTTGTTGTAATTTAAGGTGTGTCTCGTTAGACTTGCTGTCGATTTTAGTTTCCAACTCTTTCAGTTTTTCGACCTTTAATTCATTTATAGCTGCCGTGTTATCTGCACATCTTTGATTGTTTACACTTACTGTTTCAATAATTATTTCAAAATTATTATTGTATTTTTCGTCAAGTTCTTTAATTTGTTGTTTTGTATTGGCACTAATTTCGGTACTAAACTTATCTCAATTTTCTTCAATCTTATTATCAATATCTACTCTAAACTCCTGGAGAACTTTTTGGTTATTTGCTCTTTCTTGATTGAGTTGCGTGAATACTTCGTTTCTTAGTTCCATATTTTGTTTGTGTATCTGCTCTGATAATTGTTGCATTTGTTGTTTGTGTTGTGTCGCTTGTTGTGTTAGCTGTTGTGTTGTTTTTTCCGCCAGTTCTTTTATTTGTTCTTTTGTTTCTTTCGATTGTTGTAATAGTTGTTCTTTTGTTTCTTTCGATTGTTGTTCAATTCGTTGTGTTTGTTGTAATAGTTGTTCTTTTGTTTCTTTCGATTGTTGTTCAATTCGTTGTGTTTGTTGTACTAGTTGTTGGAGTATTGTACATATATCGGTGTCTTTGTTTTTCTCTGGTAATGTCTGATATACTGGTCTCTCTCTAACCTCTACTAGTGTTTCTTGTGTAATATGTTATGTTTCTGCATTTTTTCGTTCAGTCCCCGCGTCCCTGACTCTTCATTCCCCATTGAAATGTGTGCGATCGTCTGCGAATCTCCTAGCTGATTGTTTATATCGAAGTCCATTCCGTTACCGTGGGATGTTGTTTCTGTATTCATGTTATTGTTTTCTCCGTGCGTGTTGTTCTGTGTGTTTATGTTTTTCCTACTCTTACTCCGCGTAATCATACAACTATATCTTATATTATTGTTATTCTTAATTCTATTTTATTCTTATTTTACTATTCTATTAGTCACTCAATAGTCCCACGTTCCGGGCGACAGAATGTAATACACTTTTAAATATAGGCCTTATATCACTACTATTTTGTTACTACTTTGATACTACTTGGCCTACGAGCATGTATAAAGTAAGAGTTTATCAAATTAAATTATTCAATGACAAAATTAATATTTATCGCATATCAAATTTTAATAATAAGATATCACACTTACTTTCGTGTACCGACTCTTTAGAATTATCCCAGGGCGCCAGTAATAAATAAACACAATTTAGTTGTTATTAATTAAATTTTTTATTAACGGTTGCATTCAAACATTACAAATTTATAATTTAGTACTTTATTCATTTACTATCAAAGTTATTAGTGTTTATTTCTTAGCAATGGATTCTTAGACTGATTGAGTCACCAAAACAAGATTGACATATACTTGATATTAATAAGCAATATAAAATGATTGTTCATTGTTGTTATTTACGTGTCTGTTGAATTACTCTGCGATGCGATGTCCTCTGCGATGTGGTTTCCAGGCTGGTGATCAGAAGTTATCCGTTGAATAATTATCCTTGTCAGGTCGCACTAATTACACTGGTTTCACAAGTATTACACCATTCACTCAACTTGCTTAGTGATAATTACACAGGTGCTGTATACTAATACACTTGTAGAAAAACACAGTATTTCATTAACAAAGCTAAGTGCGTCTAACACCAGGTAATAACTGCTATTGATCGACCGTCCCGTACAATGACGTTTCACACATTTAAATCGCTAGGTAACTCGACTTTTAAACAGTTGATGTTGTATTAATTAAAACTTAGATATGTTACTTGGTTTTAAGTTGATCTTCTTTAGTTACGCTCGAGTTCTTCTTATGAACATTTATTAAGTGTTTACGATGCTAACTTCCGCACAGATTATATCGCGTTACCGTAACTGACTCACGTGGCGGTTGAAATATACTTAATAAAATTACTGAAAAATTATTATAACAACTAATACGATTCTTAGTGTTGTGGTTTTCCCGTAGCCTAAAATAAATATTACGAGTCTAATATCTGTAATCTCTCCGTTGACTGCCTTAACTTCTTACACTCCGTATTTTTTATACTTCGCTACAAACTGCCCTCACTTAATATTGACAAACTACACGCCTATTGGTCTGACTTACCGCTAAATTCAACACTACCCAATCTGCTTAACGAAACAACCCGCGTAAAAAATGACGCTATCCGTTATTCGTCCACAAAATGCGCGTGAACACGTGGTAGGAAAACTTCGCGTCACCTTCCATCTCACTCTCTACGCTCTCTTTTTAAAATATAGCTCCTTTTGTTAGATGCACTTAACTTTTACAATCTTGGTAAATGTTTCTTACACCCTAGCAAACAATACAGTTTTATTACGGTCCGTCCCGCCCGTGACAATTTGTAATTTTTTAGCCGACTTACTGGCGTCAACGCAAGGTCGTCTTATTGAATTTCTGCCGCACCTTACTACATATTTTAATGTTTTCTTACTTCTAAAGAAACCCACCGCTTTCTATAAATTTATATTTCTCCCTGGGTACCATATGACTTTGTCCCCGTAAAATTGTTGAGAATGCAATTTTCCGTGATAGAAAAGGTATTAAAGCTTTGCTACAGATGCAGAAGAAGAAGCAAGAGCATACTACGGTAAAGTTGTGTGTACTACGTATTAGGTGAGTTAAATATAGAAGTTACTGGAATACCCAATGGTAAAAAGTCAATGTTAACAAAACAGCTGACGTAGAATGATCAATGTCAACAAAAATATCTGAAGTAGAAGAATTCGTGTCAACTATGAAAAAAATCTGTCCAACATATGTAAAATAAATGTTGTTTCTCTGTAATAAAAATTTTTTGTTCATAGTAGTCTATGTATTAGACATCTGGTCACAACTGGAATTGTTACACATGTGGCTATTTTTGTTTGTCAAAAATGTTAGTAAATTGTAAGTAACAGTTTCTTTAGGGCAAAAATTAATTCCACTGTATAAAGATAGTGGTCCCTGTTCTGGATTCTCGTAACAATATAAGAATATTATCTGTATTACCACAGTACTGGCAAATTCCCTTCAGTTTAAAAAGCATTTGATACTTTACAAATGCCACTTTTAAGTGAATGTAATCCATACATATTAACCTTCATAACAACAATAATAAATTTTACTAATCACAATAATAATTTATTCATGTTTTGTGGAAGTGAGATTTTTCTATTCTACGAAATATTTTTGCACACTCTACATAGTAATTCAATCCAGAGTATCAGCTGTTTTGAATGATATTATTAAATTGCAACATGCTGTAACAATTTTGGACTAATCTAACCAACATGTAGCTGTCATTCCCCTGTGACACACAGTTTGTACAGCTGTGTACATGTATTGTTGACATTATATATAATAAACATAACTCATGCTGTATGCAAAATCAAACTATAGTTAACACTCAGGCCTGCACGTAAATTGCAACTAAAGTTTTAGTTGTACTGTATTGGCACCAGTGAGCATGTTCACATTCGCTAATATGGTTTTTCAGACTGTATAGCAAAAGATTTTGAAACAATTCAATTGAAAACTTGAACAAGAACAAGACTTATCATGTGACCACATTGACTCAATGCAATTTCCATCTTATGTATCTTGAAAAATTACTGACATTATTATGTTATACATTTAATAAGAAATAACTCTTAATAACTCTTAATATTAGCACTTCACGTTATTTTTAATAGTTTTCATATACCTAAAACTAACACATTCCAAATTTCAATTTAATGGATTACATTGGCCAGAAAGTTTAGTTATATATAGATCAATGTCCAAAGGCCAACAAATCCTGTTACTCAAAGAACACATATATTTCGTAAGAAATTACTATTTTTATAGAGTTTGGCTTCCTAGGCATCTAGGCATCCTCTTCCTGTCTGCATGCTAATATTTAGACTTATCTAATATTAGAAATTAAAATTTGTTTACATAAGCCAAGATACCTTACTGTTCTTTTAACTTACTGGTATGTTATTAGATTTTTCACTGGGTAAGTCTTACTCTCTAAAATTTGTCTTAACAAATTTTGTATACAAGCCTACACTCTGTTTACAAGTCAATTAGTATTAAATGTTGTTTTGTTATTTTATCATATGTTATTGACATTTACATTGGTTTATAGACGATATTTTTGTTACAGGTGTTTGTGAATAGTATGTTCAGAAGCAGGATTGTTGTTGGTTTGCCTAGTTCTTATATAAAAATAATCTGTCCATACTTCCCCTGAAGTGGACAGTCACATGAAGGAGCATCTAGATAAGTAGTAATTATATTATTGCCACATTACTACTAGCTGGGAAACAAACCCATAACTTCCACTCAATTATCAGCAAAGTTATTTGCCTTTTCTTTGTATCTTGCCTGACTACTGTCTAGTATTTTTAATTAGAGGGATTGAGGTAATAAGCTTTCTGAATTTTGTGTAGCTTCTCCTATATGGATATTTGGAGAAATATTCACTGGAAAAACCTATTTGCTTGCTATATTCATTTTTCCTTTGGAACCGTTATGTATCTGATAAAGCATGCACTTTTATTTTGGTTGAGATACGGAGTTATTCATATATTTTACATAGAACCTGCAGATAATTCCTTTCTTATTGTTTTATGCATTTAAAAATACACAAAGATTAAGACAATGATATATATAAATTGTATAAAAGGCAATTATAAGTATAACACTACTGACTTGGAACACAAAGTTTTTTATTGGTAAAAATGTAAAACTTTTACTTTATATCCTGAACCAGTTTTCGCTTATTAATAGTACTCCATAACTCCATAACGCATAACACGCGCACTCCACAAGAAACAGTGTCATGGTTTATTTACAATAAGCGAAAACTGGTTCAGACCACAAGGTAAAAATTTTACATTTTTACCAATAAAAAAACTTTGTGTTACAGAGTCGGTAGTGTTATACTTATAATTAGTTAATCAACGGACAAGTCATGGAAAACAAAATCCAAGAGTATAAAAGGTATAACATTATTTTTTAAATCATTGCTCTCTTTAAGTTTGCCCATAATCGTGTTTTAATATGGGAGGATTGTGGACGAATATATTAAAAAATGGGTCCTTGTGGATACACTGAAGTTGACTGAGAGCAGGCAAGGTAGACTGCTTGTGAGAGCCATTAGGAATAAAGGGCGACAGTGTGGCCAACATTATAATTTAGCTGTATGTTATTTACCAAGGGTTGTTGTAATTTCAAGTAATAATTCCTGAGGATGGCTCAATCCACGAGCTATAAACGCATTTAGAATTATGTTCAGCCTGGGAATCGAAGGTAATCTTTAGCCAAGCGCTTTATTAGGCCGTTTTGTAGATTAACAATAATAATAGCATAATTTCTGTATCAACGGAATAGTGGTGGAGAGGCAAGGTAGTCTTATCTTGCTTGAATCCTACGGTATAAAATAGGTTTGTATAGGATGATCCTAGCCATAGAAACAAGTTCCAAGCGGTTTTCAAATAAGATTGACAGTAAATCAACGTCGTTCGCAATATTAGTTCAAGCATCCCTCGTCGTACGTCGGTCGCTTTTCCTCCTGTTCACTGCAGAGCCCTCGGCCACGCTTCACCACATAACACGCGTACTCCACAAGAAACAGTGCCATGGTTTATTTACAAGCTCTTGCGCGTAACAACCAAAGGAAACCTATTGTTCATGCCCCGAGTGTTAACTACAGAGGGAGGTGACATAATGGAAATGATTTATGGGCCTAAACACAATTACCTGCCTCTAAAGTTTTGTTGAGACGACTTCGAAATTGGTTATAGTCGAAAATATTTCTCAGTTTTTCACGCGTTTTCTTACATTCTACAACTGACTATGTTCTTCCAGTGTTCTGAAGATTTAGTAACTTCGTAAGATACGTTCGTTTACATACATTCTAAAACCTAATCGAGAAAATTTGCTTATTGTGCGGAATTTACAAAGCGGCGTATAGCGTCAAAAGTAAACTTACAAAAGATCGTGTCATTCTATTAAGCGTCGCACAAAATTAAAAGTCCGTTTAGTTTACATAGTGCAACCGCACATAGTGTTACTTCCCGTTTTTTTACGATTATCCGCAAGATTCACTCACGCGGGCAGCGACAGTCGTATCTGGGAGGTCGCCTTCGCCGTCAGAGAAGGATTCTGTGTTGTGTAACTAGACGAATGCCTATACTACTATAACGCCGTACAGTTGAGTACTTACCACCAGCTAGTACTCATAATAGGTCTTAGACCACTGATCTCAACTCGTCAACTTGGTAGACGATAACGATGTTGACGTGGCGATTAGCTGATAACTGTAATTTCATATTATTTTTATACAGGTCACGTTTTAAGTAATTCTTATTATCATGGAATTGAAAACGTAACGGAATTTCAATGAAAGTAAAGAATTTCAGTAAAAGAGAGAGAAACTTGTCGTTGGCCTTGTCAAGAGAATAATAAAATTTTTTCTTCTTATTCATACCTCACGTTGGTTACATTTAGTAAAATAATAAGTAATTAATATTTTCTGTTTACCATATGAGTGTTCCGACAAAATAACAAACGTGCAAACTACACACTGTACTGTGCGTCAAACTACAATACCGTATTTTGTTATTGTATGCAGTTTTACTGTTGTAGGCTAAATCTATAGTTAAACAAAAACATTAAGCACGCAAAATTGAAAAGCAAGAATATCAAACGTTCTTCACATTCTTTATGGAAAGGACATTATATCTTTTGATGGAGGAGTTTGTTTTATTTTATTTCTTTGTTTGTTGGTCATATAAATTTTGTTTAACCATTTCGTTCAACATCATCAGAGTCTAGTATCATTTGGTTTTTGTTTTAGAATTTAAATTTTGTTTGTTCATTTATTGGATTAATAATTTAATGGCTCTGGCGTTGCTGAACAAAATGGTACGACAAGATGTACATTAGTGAAGAAAGCAGTAAAATAAAACAAATACTTAATCTAAAGTTTATATTGAAATAAAATAACAAATTTACGTGTGTGTGTGTGTGTGTGTGTGTGTGTGTGTGTGTGTGTGTGTGTGTGTGTGTGTGTGTGTGTGTGTGTGTGTGTGTGTGTGTGTGTGTGAGAGAGAGAGAGAGAGAGAGAGAGAGAGAGAGAGAGAGAGAGAGAGAGAGAGAGAGAGAGAGAGAGAGAGAGAGAGAGAGAGAGAGAGAGAGAATTAAGTTAAAACATATAATAAAAAGTAGATTAATATATTATAAGAAATCCCATGAATACTGTAAGATCGTGGATCTTTGAGTAAACAAGTACGATACAAAACACAACTGAGGGATGAAAATTGTTGCATTGTGCAAAAACGGAAACTTGATTTGTGCTATTAAGATGATGCATTCTAATGCCAAAATACATAGACACAAGACGAAGATAAAAGAAAAGAAGAAGAAGAAGAAGAAGAAGAAGAAGAAGAAGAAGAAGAAGAAGAAGAAGAAGAAGAAGAAGAAGAAGAAGAAGAAGAAGAAGAAGAAGAGAAGAATTTATGCCACTGGAGGAACTAGACGCAAGTTCTCGTCAACAGAAGCAGTTTTGTGGTAAATTTCGTGTACATTGCACGTGAAAGTATATAAAATTTGTAGTTAGCAACAACCTAGAGGTAACATAGATTTTCGGAACGGTTTCTAATAAGTGCCAACATATAAATGAGAAATAATGACTTTTATTCATACCTTTCTGGGTTTTTACTCTGACTTTTTGTTCACACAAACTGATAGCTGGGTTAGCCGTATCACAGGAAAGGATGAGACAGACGAACTCTAAGAGTGTTTAATCACCCAACTAACAAATTTCCTGTATGAGTTGTTTAAAAACGTGTTATAGAATTTAACGAGTTAATCATGCGCACTCTTTTTATTACAACATGAATAATGCATGTACGGCAAAATGAACGGTTAAATCTGTGATTTTAATAGGAACTAATTTTACTTATTCGCTCTTCGTATTTGATACGAAATTGTTTGAGGTGTAATAGAATGCTGTACAAACATAACATTACAATACTGTATATTAGAATATATTCATTCCTATACTAAAAGGTAATAAACAGGTTTCAGTAGTAATTGTAACTTAGAAATCTGAACTCTATTCAAAGTTTGAAGCCTGGGGACGAATAGTTAAGTCATAACTGTTTAATCTGTTATTCATCATCACTAGCTGTTAAACCGGAAGGGATTTACAAAATAAGCAGACTGTAAAAAATCCTCATATAAACACAGTCATAGACGAATACTTTTTAACCATAATAAAAAGAAATGTATTTACAACTACAAAAAGTAAATAGCCTAATAGATTCATTTTATGCCAATGAATTAAATTTACGATAGGCAACTAATAAACGCACCTCATATTATGGAATTGACGACAATCGATCTAATTGATAGATAAGTGACGTAGCCGACAACGTACGCTTTGGGGGGAGAAGGACAGGAAATAGGTAAAGTAGAAAATTTATCAAAAAATTTTTATTTGTGGAGAAAATTGTAAGATCTTACAAATCTTTCTTACATGTTGATTATACCATCAAATCTTAAATATCAATTAACAAAAAATAGTAATTTCATCCTGCAGCATCTACGGAATGAAGTCAGTAGGCCTACTAAGGAATGACAAAAACCAAATAGCCAGTCTGTTTACAGTTTAGTCTTTACACTGGGCAGCCGAAAACGTGCAGCAAATCTTAAAACAAATAAAAACTGACATTCGTATTCCATTACGAAAACTGACGGTTTCACTTTATTTTCAATAAATTCATCAAATCACATGTTTGATGGTTAATATGATAAAAGCTGACAACATAAATTAACTCGTATTCATTAAGAGACTATTGTTAGTGTGTGTGTATGTGGGGGGGGGGGCAAATAAGGAGCGTTGTATAATGCGTTAATATTTGACTTTTAGTATTCTGAGTACGGCGACAGTGGACAGGGTAGACAAATAGTTCATGTAGAGCTGTGGTATCCATTAAGAACTATGATGTTGTTACGACGACACTAGGCAACTAAAGCAGAAAGTAGTTGCTTACCAGGTGGATCGGCAAAACGCAAGGTGGAATCGGTACTATAGTGGTCGATACTGTCTTTACTCTAGGATCGAATTGACTTGTGACTTATATGAAGTCTGAATTAGACAATAATAATAAAAATGTGTTTTAAACTGAGGATACGTTTTATGAGAGAGAAATTCAAATACGCACATTCAAAATTATTTAACGAAATCGGTAGGGCAAGATAACTCAGAGAATAATGCGTGCGATTTGAATTGTGTCTGTTCGTTTAGGATGTCGTTTTTATTTGTTTTTGTGTGTTTGTAGATTTCTAATTGTTCTAGAGTGTCTAGTTTTCGGCCTTTTGTGTGTACGTGTAGAATGTTCATGTTATTGTCGATGTTTTTATATGCGTGGTTTGCTTCAATGAGGTGGTTTGCAAAGGTAGATTCTGTAGTGGAGTGGAGTGCCTTTGTGTGTTCAATGTATCTCTTCAAC
Organism: Magicicada septendecula; assembly: GCA_034769895.1. Classification (NCBI taxonomy): domain Eukaryota; kingdom Metazoa; phylum Arthropoda; class Insecta; order Hemiptera; family Cicadidae; genus Magicicada; species Magicicada septendecula. The sequence goes on along the minus strand of CM068367.1, from coordinate 703,616,181 downwards.
GTAGCTTCAAACAGAGATACATTGAACACACAAAGGCACTCCACTCCACTACAGAATCTACCTTTGCAAACCACCTCATTGAAGCAAACCACACATATAAAAACATCGACAATAACATGAACATTCTACACGTACACACAAAAGGCAGAAAACTAGACACTCTAGAACAATTAGAAATCTACAAACACACAAAAACAAATAAAAACGACATCCTAAACGAACAGACACAATTCAAATCACACGCATTATTCGAACACATCTCACCCAACACACACAGCATCGATCTTTCGAAAATCTATCCCGTCGCCAACAAGACGGACAGCGCTACCTACGGCAGCCTCTGAAGAAGCCTTTTAAAGGAGAAAACCGGTTTAGGCTTTAAGGTAAATCTTTATGATTTTACTTATAAAAAACTTAGTGTTCCGAGTCGTTAATACAATAGTGATATTTAGTTAAGTAACGGACACGTCATGGACAACGAAATCCAAGAATTTAACTCAGACAATGTACTATCACTAACAAAGTATTCTTCCATAAGACTTATGGAAATAGCGGAAGGGTTTATTTCAGAAATAATTCTGAGCTATTAAAAAGTGTGAATACTGTTTGAATATTTTTGCACTCACAGAGATATTATTTAACTACAGCATTATTTATAGCTGTAATCCAATTAATAACCAGCGCAACCACTGCCAAGCCAACTTATATTGTTACAAATGCTAAAGTTTGAATGAAGTTTCGTGTTCCTAAATTAGATCTAAATTTAATTCCATCAAGTTACTTCAAATGTTATAAAAGGATATAACAAAAGGTATGTTTTAAAAAACAGCAAAACGTTCTCGAGTAACATTCTGCAGTATCTAAGTACCTAAAGCGGTTCCCTTGTTTTATGTAGTTTCCCTTTTGATCAGGAATCTCGTTGAATATTTAACACCAGTACCGCAATTTTTTTGAATTGGCCTAAAATATTAATTTTAAACTAATAACTGTTTTAATAAATTCCCAGCAAACATTATCACATATTTTGAAAACATATCATCTTATCCACATGAAAAATAATAGAAGTCTAATGTAATAATAATAATAATAATAATAAAGAATCATAATAGAGAAGTATTTGAAACTAGGGATATGTTTTATGAGAGATAAATAAACGCAAATTCAAAATTATTTAACGAAATCGGTAGCGTAAGATAACTCAGAAAATAATGATAATTTCTTTTTAATTATGCTGTCTGTATCGAGAAGTGAAGAGAATAGAGTAAAAATATCAGAAAGCCAATATTGTTTAAAGTCCAATGACATGTCAGTAACAAATGAAATTAAACTTACAGATAAAACGCGTCACCTGCAGGCAAATGTTAACGAATCCAAACCACCTGCCACACACACGCGCAACTGTTACAATACAAGACTGCGACACAAACTTTCGCTGTTATCACTAGAACAAAACCAACTGATAACAGTACAGGAAGTGTCGCACTCTGGTAAAACCTCTTGTTTCGTTCATTACACGTATGACATTTTCAATGCACGGTTACGGTGAACTGTAATAAATAGAATCAAATGCATATCGAGCGAGATGTAACCGTGTCTGCTTATTGGCACACGCTCTCAGTTTCAAACTTACAGCAGGCATTTACCGGTTATGTATCGTAACCTTACAAGTTTAAGAAGAAATATTTTTACTAGAACCGACTTATGTATACAACTATTATTAATAATAAATAATATTTGTTTCTTTTATACAAGAATATATTTTTTTTATATAATTACAATGTTTCGACAGTATAACTGTCATCTTCAGTAGGCAGTTATGTATGTATGTATGAATATATATACTTGTATAAAAGAAACAAATATTAATTATTATTAATAATTACAACAAAAATAATTGTGAGAAAATGTACGCACATATATATACGCATACGAATCAAATAATTTGTATTTGATTATAGCATTTGTAATTTAATTTCATTAAATACAATTTCGTTAAATAATAAAGCGTGTTCATTTTAATTTGATTTAATTACATTTATTAAATGTTCTTATACGTTCTCTCACAATTATTTTGTTCAGGCATTAAAAATATGTATAAGAAATGTTAAAAAATGTGAATATTCATAAATTTTTTTCTTTTAATGTAATGAATAATTCTAACAAAACATGATAAATCTAATTGCCAATTATCTCTACGTAAAGGAATTGTGTATATACTATAGTGGATTTTGCTTTATTGATTTAAAAATTAATAATAATACACAGCAGTCAAAAAATCTGACTACATATAAATGTTACGCAAACATTTTTACAAACATTATTCGTTTTTATTAATTGTGTTTTCTATTTTTTTATTTTTCATAAAATAAACGAATTTTCTTCAAAGATACTACAGGCGTGTTTCGCTAAAAATCTCATGTATTGTTATGTTGCTGTTATATGGTATTAATTTTTTATAGTGGTAAATTGTACTGTATAAATTTTTGTACTGTCATTACGAACTGAATAATAGCCTATCCATCGAACACGCACCACATAATCCAAACGCGACAGTGATTATACGTTAATAGGATTTCAAAATTTTATTTTGATAGATTATGTGATAAGTCAGAACTTACTCTTGACTACCCGAGGAAATTGCCAAAAAAGGTGCAATTCACCCAAATAATATAATTGTGACCATTGGAAAATGAAAGTTTTAGCAAGCATTCATTAGTTTTACTGCCTTTGAAATATTTTGGTCTTCCTATATGTTTTTAATTTTTCGTTGCTCTTATGGGTGTAGGCATTATGGTTGTCTTTTAATTTCCTCAATACTCTTCCTGTGGTAGATGTCAGTGAACGTAAATAAATAAATTAGTCCACCACTTCATAATTTGCTGATAAGTATTGGTGAAATTAATGTTATAATGATCTATAACATTAATTTAATATAAATATAAATATAAATATAAATATAATGGACACAACTAAAATAACATGACAATAACTGATACAAAAGGTCGACTTTTACCATTCAAAAAGACATTGGTTCATTTTACATTATTATCTCTTATATTTTCAAAGTAGTTTCATTATTGTAATTGCCACAATGAAAATATTAGACAAGTGTGTGTGTGTGTGTGTGTGTGTGTGTGTGTGTGTGTGTGTGTGTGTGTGTGTGTGTGTGTGTGTGTGTGTGTGTGTGTGTGTGTGTGTGTGTGTGTGTGTGTGTGTGTGTGTGTGTGTGTGTGTGTGTAAATTGTAAACGTGTTAATACATTCACGTTTGTCTGCACCCAATAATAAATGTCACCTTATTACAGTTTTGCACTAATTAACACAATAGTCACTTTCCACAAAACAGCAACAATCACTCCGAACCGCACTTGTAACATCATCAGGTCTAACTATTCTGCTTAGCATGCCTTTGCCGCTTACCAAAAAACCATTTGGTACACGTTTTAATGTTCTCGACCAAAGCGAGTCATTGTTTAATACAGTGCTAAAACCATTCAAATTCATTGTTAACTCGCTCAGAAAAATCAGATATTCAACAGCACAATCTAGCTCACGTGGAACTTTCTCAAGCCTACAAATAACTTTTCAAAAAGTAGAGGATCATGATTTTAGGGGGTGCAAATGGTACTTTTCGAATTGCAAAGTGCTTCCTTCAAATCCTTTGGGATATTCGAGTCAATCTGGTGTGTGTGTGTGTGTGTGTGTGTGTGTGTGTGTGTGTGTGTGTGTGTGTGTGTGTGTGTGTGTGTGTGTGTGTGTGTGTGTGTGTGTGTGTGTGTGTGTGTGTGTGTGTGTGTGTGTGTGTGTGTGTGTGTGTGTGTGTGTGTGTGTGTGTGTGTGTGTGTGTGTGTGTGTGTGTGTGTGTGTGTGAAGAACGTTTAACGTTTATCATTAGCTAACACATCAAGAACAAAGCACGATCAGAATTAAGCTATTTGCTGTTGGAACACTGTTTGCTTGTGAGTGAAAAAATAAATATTCGCGAATTGGGAAGGAAATATTTTGACTGAATTTCTTATGCGATTTAATTTATAAATAAGTTGCTGTGTATTAATTACAAATATAACTGATTGGTCTATATCTTTTTGCTTCAAATATAAATTAATTTCTATTTACGATAGTAAACAATTGTCTAAGTTCGTGCGAGATGCTAACGATTTCTTCTGGGATCTTAGTGAAATTCTGAATAACATTCAGGTCAAAGTATCTGGTTAGCTTGATGAGTATTTTTTTATTTAGTGTTTATTATTATCGTCAATATTTATTAGTACTATTATTATTATTATTATTATTATTATTATTATTTAACCAGAAGCTACGTTGAAAGTGGGAGGAACTAAAGGGTGAGGCGAATAATGACCCCCTGGAGGCTGTGCTACAATCGCTCAGCCCCAACGTGGATGCACCCCAACATGGATACCTTCGTGGATGCACTCTTTCCAACCCACCCAGTAAAGGCTCATGACCTGCGTCCCGTTTTAGCAGATGAAGTGCCGCTATTTAGTGAGGAAGATCTGAAGAGGGCCGCAGGTTTGACAAAGGGTGGCAAATCCCCAGGACCGGAGAGTGTTCCTTCAAAAGTGGTGAAGGTGATTGCTCATTCCTGCCCACAGATACTCCTTAATGTGCAGCATCTTCCCCAAACCGTTGAAATTGCAGAGGCTGGTACTTATGAGCAAAGGAAACAAGGTAAGGGTGATCAATGCGCGCCATCAGCATACAATCATTTGTACATGCTGGATACAGCTGAAAAGTGTGTCGAAAGGTTGCTGAAGCCAGGTCTGTTAGAACCATTCAAAGGAGACCTGTGTGACTGACAATACGGGTTCCTGGAGGCTGATCAACTTTGGGGTAGTAGAAGAGGTAGGCAGAACTCTCCATGCGGCCTAACAGCAAAATCACTATTCAAGAAGAATAGTCCTTTTGACAACGCCTGGATAGTAAGAACGCTTTTAATTCTAGCTGTTAAAGCGACATGCTTAGAGCTCTAGAACACTTTTTCCGGATCCCACAGTATCTCATTCGGATGATAGAAGGGTACTGATATATGATACGTCAGACAGACCTCATAGGAAGGAGATTACCGCCGGTGGTCTCAATTTTGGGTCCTGACTCATGGAACGCATCCTACGATGGAATCTTACGGATGGAGATGCCACCAGGCACTTTCCTGGTAGGTTACGCAGATAATGTCGTGGCAGTGATTGTGGCATGGAACACTGAGAACACACAAAGAAGTTTAAATCAGGTAATGAGGCGAGCTAGCTCTTGGTTTGAAGAACACGGCCTGGATCTGGCCACCGAAAAGACAGAAACAGCTGCGCTCAACCGGCGACGATCTCCACAATCACGCAGATACAACTGAGACCTGAGGCTATCTGACAAGCCAAGAAGCCAATTAAATACTTAGAGGTAGGTGATTCGAAGCTGGGAGCAAATCAAATTTACAGCTGATAAGGCACACAACACAATACACCAGGAGGCTAATGACCAATGTAGGAAGTCCCACTGCAAGCAAGGGGCGATTATTGTTGCTTGTCACGGAATCCATCCTTCTATATGGTTGCGAAATCTGGATCGACGGACTAAAAATGGAGATATATAGAGAACGAATACGTCGGTGCCTTTACAGTAGTATCCTCTTATCGGACAGTGCTAGAGCCAGAAGTCCTGGTGATTGTGGGAGTGCTTTGCATAGACCTTTTGCCTCAAGAACGAAAGTATGTCTTCGAGAGAAGAGATGAAATTGAAAGAGATAAGGTAAAGCATGAAGCCAGGAAACTCACTCTCAGGCACTGGCAAGATCGTTGGAATAGGGTGCACAGAGGAAGATAGTCCACAAGGCTCATACCGTATTTGAGGGAATGGTTTGACCGCGAGAACGGCGAGATTAACTAGCATTTGAATAGTTCCAGTTCAGTGGATCTATATATACAACTGGATCTATATAGACTAATCAACTGTATTTAGAATTGATACGCAGCACCGCCTATTTAGAAATTCAATCGCATGAGAATATCAACGGTCAGGTTTTATGGGGGGGGGGGGGAGGGCGAATAAGTCCAAGTGGTCTGACTCATAATCAAATAGAATATCATCCATCAAAATGATCACACAAAAATTGTCAGTACTTAATTCCTTAATTTAGACAATACCGGGAGAGATAACCTTTAGTTAAAAGAAGGTGGTAGTTCAAAAGTAAAGGAAATACAACAAACTAAAGCCATAATTGATACGGGCGTATGAAAACAATATAGGCCTACATATAAAAAAACCACTAAAAGAGATAAGGATCAACAAATCAGTATAACGAGTTTTCAGAAGCAATGACCACGGCAAACAGTATCGCAAGTAGCAAGTAGGCCTAATAGCCAAACTGGATTTCAAACTATCTCCGGTAATACATGAAATAATAGAAGAGTTTAGACTTTAGACAAACAGAACACTACTCACACAGGTGAGTAAGAAAGAACAAAAGAAAAATGGCATGGAAGGCTTAAAAATCTATTATGAAAAACAGATAAACAAGTGGTGGGAAGCATAAAGTGTCTGAGACGAAAGATGAAAAAGAGATAAACAATAATAGTCTAAAGCCAATGAGGTAGGTATCTGACGTAGTAGCGGGTGACGTTGGAGAGATATTAGGTGGGCGTCGGCGTCGGCGTCGTAACGTATAACGTTCTCGATGTCATCGGCTTATTCCATTCAACACAATGGAACTTAGGTTGTAGGGTATCACATGTTTCTGCTATCTATAAACGGGGAAAACGGCTCCCCGCGATCAGTTTGAGACTGCGATTTGGTGCGAGTTATTGTGTGCGGACGTTTGTAATCGTCGACTTTGCATATTGAGTGTTGGACAATTGTAATCTGGAACTTTCTGTGTACAAGTCTTTCTGTTTATAAAGACTGGTATTAAAGTTGTAACGAATTCTCAAAAATGATGTTTAACAATTTTATTCCACTGTTTGAAGTAGGTGATCTATCGTCGTAAAAATAACATTAAACGATCAAACCGGTCAAAGAACAGGAGAAAAGAAGAAATATTAAAAATCGCAGAGAAATTCTAAACACAGATTGTACAACGAGAGAGTTTAAGTTCTAAATCTGATGATGAAGCAAGAACAGTCATACCCGCAGAAACGTATATTACTCTAATTTTTAACTTTCCTCTTATGTTTGTAATCATTTGTACTATTATTTCTTATATATACTCCATGTTTACAAATTCATTTTCTATAACCTTATTGTAAATCCTACTCCTGTCTTTAGTTCACGTTGAGTCTCTTTGTAATGCAGCAGTGAGTTCCTACTAGTTAGTTACGGGCAACCATCAACTTTCCTTTGGAGATCTGATAGTCTCATCAAATGCCATATCTATTCTATATGATAGTCGCATCATATTCTATTCTTTCTCCAACTCATGCAGCTGATCCTATGTTTCAAGACTCTCTTGTAGCGAGAGATATTGTAAGGCCTAGAACGGTGGCAACTGAGTTCAAATGATTCAGAGGTTCTGTCTCTTCCGATCACTGCCTTTGTTGCCGTAACAGAGGTTTCTGATTCGTAATGACAGTCAATATTTTAGAATTTCATGTAGTAATTAGTGACGAGACGGGAAGTGACTTTTTTCTGTACACATCGCTCGTTTCACCGAAACTGCTCAAAATACATTCCTTCCCCCACCATCAAGCGTAAATTTTATAAACTCCCGCCCGCATGGAAAGATAGTTTAGCATACTACATAAAACGAGAAATAAATGTTGTATTTTACAGAAGAGATTACCGTTGAAATCATAATATGTAATGTTCAACTGAGTCTGACTCGATTTATTTGAATTTCAGACGGTTTTAAAAATTATTTCTGTAACTTTTGAAGTTAGACTTTTCAAAGATGGGCAAAGCCGTCAATTTTTTAAATAAGTAAACGATTTTCTGAAAAGCGACAGAACCAATAGGCTTACCTTTCAAATTCAGGACAACATCTAGGTCGACAATAACTTGAAACACATGTTACTTAAATTAAAACAATAAATTGCTTCGTAAAACGCAATGCACAATATACATAATCTGTACATGCACCGCCACAGGACATGTGCTGCTAACACGAATGAGAGCGACCGAACTCCCCCGAAAGATTCGTTGAATCGAGCGGTGGCTGAACTTGTATATTTCGTCGATGTGCCAGTGAAGTGGATGGTTACGGAGATGTGAAGGGCAATCGTATGGAAGCGCTGATTTTAATGAATGGCTTGCTGTTTTGTTTGTTTAATGCACTGACTTCACTTAATTCATGAAGATTTTTCAATTTGTTTAGTCTCAAAAGATAGATACACTGATATTTATCCTTTCCTTCTTTTGCTTTGAGAGTCATCGCCGACTCTCCCGATGACCGGACCCTTCTCCAATGATTAATATATTCATATTAGTACGTTATAATATGTTATATTATTTTAGTATTAACATTACATTGGTGTTTATATTATATTAATGTTAATGAGTTATGGTGATTAGTTATAACTGGAGTTACAGCCAAGAGTCCTAGGTAGCGGATAACTGGTTTGTGTTGGGTAACCTCTTTAACTAAATGATGAGTGACCACCTAAGTAGTTCATACGCAGACTGTTTTGCCTAAACAGCTGGAAAGTAACACCGACATAACGACTACTTTCTGTATCCCCCATCAACGGTTTGTTAATGACCTGGAATCCCAGTCAGAGCCCAGGATTGCTTTTTATCTATTTGTTCAAGAGAAGACAACAAGGGCACACGGCGTGGAGTTAAGACGGTGAAGATACGTGTTTATTCTGTAATAAATCATTTACTACGCTATACGTCGCCAACGTGTGTAAGCAATAGAATTTATTGCGCTACAAAAATATTAACATCTTCGAACCACCTCCTTGCGTTAATTGCATCTTCCAAAAGTGATTTGACGCCGTTGCTCCATGACTACCGTGCTCCCCACTGGGTCCCCAGGTATAACGTAAACAGAGATTACAAAGTTATATTTACCCAATACAAACTGTCATATAAAATCAACGTCAGTAAATAGACGGCGTTGAAATAATTTTGCTCATGTTCACTAGACGTGTTTAAAGTACACAGCTGTTATATGCAAGTCTTCATGCTTACTTTATGAATATAATATAAATTTATATTAATCAAAGTACACGATTAATACGCCCTTGACTCACTTATGTAATGTAAGATGTCATCTTTATTGTTTCATAACGAGTTCTGTTTTTTTTTTAGTTTTTATAGTTTCGTATACAAAAAAAAAATCCTCAGAACCCGCCAGAATCCATTTCAGAAGGAAATCGTGGCAACGCTCCGTGGGTCTGATTAAAGTTGATTGATATATATTGTAACCTAAAAGATTACGTTGTATTTGTAATATGTTATTGCAGATGAGATCTCTTGCCAATCAATGTTAATTTATAAAAATAATTATTTATTATATAGTTGATATTATTCGTTTGTCGAACATAGACCTGTGTTAAGTGGTTATTAAGTGTTTTGCCAGAGAAAAAGCGCTATATTACAGTTATTACGGTGAATAATTTAGTAATTTTCTCCAACCCTAGTCAGTCTGTATTATTTAAATTGGACAAAGAGTGGCGCAGAGAATAAGTTAGTTCTCTCTTCTTCCGTATTCACCAGCTGTCTGCAACGAGCGCTGTGGTGGGCGATTAATACGTTATTCTAGGTTAAGTCGTTCCACTTGAGGTTTTTTATCGCTTTCTTTCTCTGTAAATTACACCCTATTGAAATACAATAATTATTCTACAATAACACAAACTCGTTAAATACAATAAGGGTTCTTTATTTTATCTAAGTTTCCAATTCCAACAGTTTCCTTCTCCAGTGATTAATACATCATGTCGATCGCACAATACAGGATCGATTCGTTATTGAACTCGTGGTTTATGTTACAATTTGATAATAATTATATTTTATTCTTTTTTATCTCTTATCTCAGGGTACAGGTAATTCTTTTAAAGATTAGTAAGGCCAGGTAATGCAAAATTAAGGTTACTAAGTATTACAATTAAATTTGTAACTCTTAATATATAAAATTAAATATAAGCAGGTTTGTTACCAAACTGGGTACGATACTTAAGGTGGCCGTGTCTGTTTACAACGGAGTGAGAACGGAATGATTATGCTACTCTTGACCAAAAACAGCGTCCAGCTTCTCAATAAAGGTTTAGATGTGATGTCCCGGAGTGTAATAGAAGTTCAGTTCTGGTCTTCGTTCTTCTTCACGATCCTAATAGTTGCCGGTCCCAATGGAATTGGTGTAGTATTACGACTTCGTTTGTTTATTGAAAGTGAGGTTTAGTACTTCAATACAAAAGTTCTTCGTGTATTTATTAATTTATATTTCAATTAATTTTGACTTCTTCTGCTATGGATCATCTTTGTTTAATGGTAAATCATTTTCATCATCATTCTTTTACTGGAAATATGTTGACTGAGTATTTATTAATTCAGTGAACTTTAAGGGTATGTAAAATTATATTTACTGAGATATCGTTTCAGGAATTATTACTCAGTTCTTTTTAAATGAATTCCTTTAAGACATTTAATTTGTTTAAATTTGATTCATTTTATTTGGTTCTCTTTTGTTTAATTTGTCTGCTGAACTTTACCCATTAGCATATAACAATCGAATGTTGAAATCAACAAAATTTCTTGCATTTCTGTTACCCTAACAACCATTACTTCTTCTGTAATTGGATAATATTTGATATCCTAGAGCCAGAATTAGGAAATATTACTACTCTTTTTTAATAAAATACTCCCTGCTTGGAATTACACTAAATCACATAAAACTTTCACTTAATCTGCCTTATTAAACCGTATACATTTTACTACATTTTCATCTGAATGGATTTATTAAAAAAGGTATTAATTTCCTTTTACAAATACTAAATTTAGGCCTATTGGTTTTATTACATATGTTATAATCTTTTTTTGTTTTTAATTTAATTTTTCTTACCTGACCTACTGTACAAAGAGTCACTGTCTTATGGCCACTTATATCAATTTTAAATTCCTGATTTCATTTTATTATTATTATTGAGTTTATCATAGAACCCTTCATCGATTTTTAACATCATTATAATGACTACTTGCCAACTTATTAACACTTATTGTCTTCCTGGCCAAGTTTACAAATATTATTTTAAACATCTTCATTAATTATTTAAAGTAAATACATTTAACATAATACCATACATAATAAATGAACTTGTATTTAATTATTTAAATACAAGTTTAACATGAATGAAATGAGTACCCATTACTTAGTACTTCCTTAAAGCAACGGCTCCACACTTACTACATACAAAATACAAAATAAATATCATGAAAACTCAATATCATGATAAAGCACAACAACAGGTACATCTTTATAAAACATTAAATATTAATTAAACAGTTTATTATATTCGAACTCATCCACAGTAAACTCATCTCGCTAGACACAGCGTTTATAGTTTACATCTTACTCTAATCACTCCATATTTTATAATTGGCTACATTTTACTAATTTATTACTTAGTAACCTTACTTAGGTATCGTCAATATATTTTTTTGTTTGGGTGAGATTGGCCCTCTTGACCTTAATTATGGCATGCCTTGGACATTGTTTTTCGCTATGTTGACAAAGTTTTTATGTAACGTCGGGAACCTCAACTCTGTTACGTTACAATATATATGATGGCAAAACGCGGTATGTTTTCCGTCACTGTACTTTCTAGCCATTCTAGCAGTTAAGATTTTTAACTAGAAGATCAATTGTGCAATATTGATTTTGAGGTTTTAGTACAGTAGTTTCCGTTAATCGCTTGTTTTGTGCTTTCTACTAAATATAGTTTTTAATACAGACTCTGAATTATTGTTATTAAATCGCATCTTTCTTATTAAAATGTCAAGTTTCAACCCTATTGCTTCATGAAGACTACGAAGGGACAGTGCTGCGCATGTTCGTTGTGTTAAGCAGGAACTGAACTGCTTACGCTTAGTGATGGTACTATTTTTTCGGATAGAAGGAAATCATAGTAATGGTGAAATGTCGGACGAGAAATAATAAACAGGAAGTATCAAATGCTACTGTCAAGAGAAAAGCAACAGCGCACCTTGACGAAAGACTAACGAAATTATTTACAAGGAAGTAGATCAGCAACAGCGTGCAGCAGACACGTTGACTAGAGACAACGTGATGTATGTAAGTATATAAGAAATAATGTAATTTATAATAGGTTAAAAAACTGCGTAAATTAAAAAAAAATCATCACGTGAAGTTTTTTCGGGACTAGGTTAAATTAGAAATAAAGACATTGAAAATGAAACGTTTTGCTGAAAAACGACAAAGAAAATAGATTTGTGATATCTTCTTGTGTTTGTATGAGATAATTTTAATGAATACCACATTTTAGTGAACAGAAAACTATTTCCTGCAGCTGTTTACCATTAATCGACATTCCGATAATTCTTACACTAGTCTCTAGCTCTAGTCTTCCCCAGCAAGAAGGTTGTGGGAGAATGGCGGATTAGTTTTTAACAGTAGATTTCATCAACGCAGCGCTGGTAAGTAAGATAAACTTGATTTTGTTTGTGACATTTTTGTGCTTTTGTCCGCATATTTACTATGTTGGAGAGTATAGATTTAATACTTAATAGCTTGAACACGTAATATAGTAAAAAAAAGTACCGGTAAATCGAGGGTCAATTTTTTTCAGATTTGTGTCGACTTATTTTGGAGACTTATCGCAGCCATTAAAACAGCATATTGAAATATAATAGTACATCTAATGAGTAGTGTATTAAGCTATGGAGCGTACGCTGTCCATAAATATGTATTTCCAACAGCTAGATGTTCGGAATTTATCTGCTAAGCTGACTAATACCATTACCTCTGCATTTAGAACAGCAGTTTCCTTAAATCTTCGTTCGAATGGATTATTTATTATTATTTAATTCGTGTATTAGTTTATAGTTAGCCTGAAGAGCGCTGCCGATTGTTTCAGTGGACGAAACGTAACTCCTTATAATTTTTCTGTAATGGCAAAATTCCGACGTATAGATTCTAATGTCTACAGTCCACACCATTTACAGAAAACTAATTATTACATGACATCAACATTCGAAACATTTATTATTATTATTATTATTAATGCATTGCCATTGGTATTTTCTTTTTATTAAGTAGATTAATAGAAAAACGCATACCATAAAACACACACACAAATATTAATCAAATCAAATTTTGATGCTTCTGATACTGAAGGCTTCAAACATGAGTCAACTGCACAATTTTTGTTTTAGAATTTCTTTTATTTCAAAAACATAGTTATAAAATTCTACGCAGTCCAACTTGAAGGTTCCAAACTTCTAATCTAATCATGTCGTCAGACTATTTAATTTTCATATAAGAGAATATTCTTCCTGTGTTGGCGTCGGCCGACGGTATCGCCTAGTGTTAGACGTTCAGTGAATTTTTAATTTTCGCGACTATTTTGTCTTCCAATTCTTCTTTTTTTATTCTCGCCATCAAATAAAACTCATACTTTACAATATTTATAAATTCGGAAGAAGCCAACGCCTCTCAGGAACAAAGTCAGTCCATTCTCAGGGCATTGGGACAAGCGTTTACAATCTGCCACGAACCCCTGGTGTCCGGAAAATTAGGTCACTCTATTTAACAAATTACCTTAATTTGAAATGTTAGCCCCCGCCCCGGGGTAAGTCACTGTATAACCTACAGAATAGAATTTCAGTACAAATTATTGACAAGTAACGATGATGATGATGATAACTAATAACTAATAATTATCTTTAGTTCATCACAGGAATTACACTATTACAAAAGACATTAGTTAAGACATAAATGCTTTTAGGCCTAAAATAAAATCGGGGACCCTTAGAAAATATCTGCATTGGGGCTTTCCTTATATATTTGAAGACAAAGATAAAAACACAAATAATAACAATAAAAAAATAATAATAAGCTTCACAGATAATAATAAAATAAACAAATTGTTAACACAGAAACAACAACAAAAATTTCAGTATTAAAAAACAGATTAATAAACTCTGTTGAAAGACAGATAGAAAAATAGTGTTCTGTTTTTCAGGAACTTTTGAAAATTTGTTACTGTTTGAAAGCATCCATGTTAAAGATTTCAAAAATCCCGCTAAATTTGCCCAAGTTAATGTAGTAATACCTGCGTGTAGCACGATTAGTTGTAACACCGTCCCGCCCAACTGAAGGGTATGACATTTCTGAAGATCATAATTTTCATCTCTAAATTTATATTTATTACCACTATCAAGTATAAAAGGGCCGACGAATTTTAAAAACATATAAAAGAATTCTGAGTTTTTGACAAAAGCAGTCAAAAATGTTACAGAGTTTACCTTTCCTCGAAATAATTCTAATCACTGAGTTTTGTGATATTGCTGTTTGCTTTACTGTTGCAATAGGCCCACACGTAATTAATTTTTTATCGTACCGTTATATCGTTACATATTTCATTTTGTAAATAAGATTCATTGTACACAAAAGGCATTTAAGATAGGGTAAAGTTATGCACTGAAAAAAATCTAAAATAAAAACGTTTAATGTGAAAATTAACATAACTTGTACTTTGTTTTTACTGTGTGTGTGTGTGTGTGTGTGTGTGTGTGTGTGTGTGTGTGTGTGTGTGTGTGTGTGTGTGTGTGTGTGTGTGTGTGTGTGTGTGTGTGTGTGTGTGTGTGTGTGTGTGTGTGTGTGTGTGTGTGTGTGTGTGTGTGTGTGTGTGTGTGTGTGTGATATTTTTATAATCTTCATTCTAAGAAAATTTGCAAACTCTGTAAAGTTATCACAATCGGTTTCTTAAATGACAAACAAGACACGGTTGTTACTCCAAAATGGGGTACAAAGAATTACATTACTAAGAATTTACAGAAAACAGTATTATAATATTATAGTCTATTCGTAAAGGCACTAGTGTTTATACCTACTGACAATAAACTGACAGGAGGTTTCGCGCGAAAAAAAACGGCTGTTGTTTTCTGCGTTGACAAGATTCAAGGCGGTAAGTAATAAATTAAAAGCTGTTACACATTTGCCGTCTTCAGTAATCTGCTAAATAATTGAATTTGGTGCGAGCACATTGCTAACCGCATCGTCACCGCACAGACACGCCGGTTTCGTGTTGCGTAATTTGTGGATAATTAATTATTGTTGCCAGTGAGCTGTAACAGTTGTTTACCGCGTGTCGTCACATGTAAAGCACATCTCATTCTGTATCCAAAGGTTTGTTGCATAAATGAGAACAAAATATAAACACAAGAAGTCAAAAGTGTATTAACATAAATTAAATTCATCGAGACGAATAAACAATACATGTGCACAACTGCGATTTCACACATTACATACCATATCACAACCAAACAATACATTACACCCAAATATTTCAAATAAAATTTAACTGAAGTTAGGACGGTACAGGTCAGAATGTTTTCAGTGTTGAGACATTATGTGAGAGTTTAAGAGGCGTGCCACTTAATTTTTATACATAGTTCGTAGTTACATCGAATTTCACGCTTTTCATTATATTGTTTTTTTTTCAAATTGTACGTATGGTCAAAACATTTCAAAACATTTTTGCAAAATCCACATTAGCGTAGGAAATTAAGACGATAATCAAGCACAATGAGTACAAAAATGTTAATTTCCGACTACCGACAATTCAAACAATAAATTTAGGTTTATAGAACTACGCCTTAAGGTCCGGCTGTCAGTAAGCCAAATTTCTATTTACACGTACGTACATGTAACACGTAGTACACGAGATATTTTGCTCCACTGACAAGTGTACAATAGGTAGATTATGGTACGTGAATTGTTCTACTACTACTGGCGACATATTCATGTTACGTGTGATGGGTGAGCAGTTACATTGGTTTCGTCAAGTGTCAGTTGATAACAAGATGAACTTTTTTTTTCTACAAGTAGGAATCGTTACATTAAAGCAGTGCTTGCTCACACCATTATCACACGGAGGTATTTTTGCTTCTGATTTCGGTTCAGTATTTAAGCATAGAAAGTTGGTAAGGTTGTGTCCATTTATTTTAATTTTTATTTTTCAAGAAACGTGTTGGTAACCTACAAAATGTAATTATTTTGATTTTCGATAGGGATTACAAAAGTATTCCAAACTGCATCCAACACTAATTTTGTGGCTGTATGAAGTAAGTACCGGTAACATTTAACCTATAGTAACTGAAGGGTAACTAATACCCTGGAGCCCTTGTGTCTAGTTTAATCAGTCAGTAGGATATTTTGCCATCTGTAAATTTACATATTTTCATGTGCCAATTCGATTACAGCTGTAAACCTGTTATAAAAGTTAATTTAAGAAAGGTTGAGGTATTCTGTTGAGATAAAACAGACTACAAAAACGGTACTAGCAACTTGAAAAGACATTGGACCCCCTATGCCTAACAACATTCCACCTCAAATATTCCTCTTGTATTTTGGCGAATGTGATTATAAACGTGTTTTGCATGGAAATCATATCGATTCCAACAAATTTTCCGGATTTTTTAATTAAAATATCGGTATGGAGAACCATACATTACTTCCATGTTCTAAGATTTATATTTAAAATCATTTTCGAAATGAAATATTACCATAGAAACTACTTCTTTCTACTTACTGCTTCAGCCTTAACCACAGTACTGTGGTCACTAACGTATACCACCTCACGTTATCGCACTCGATTTTCACTGATGATGGAAGTCGATGGCATTGCCGAAACGTCTGGTTTTGTAGAAAACATTGGACTACGGCCAAATATCCCGGGAAGGAATTTTAACAAAAACTACTTCTTTGTTGCCGATAACGTTGTAGGGCCTACACATATATATAAAAAATATGCATAAAATTAATGGCTTGTATAAGTTAATGTTTGATCTCCATTAAGTAGTGCTCAAGTTTCCAAAGTTTTAATATTATGATGTCCGTAATTAAAACATCAGAGCAGGTTTAGTGTGTATGAGGGTACACCGTGAACAAAAATTTTCAACATTTCCTATTGAGCGTTGCTTAGAGTAAAGCTGCGAATCTACTACAGTGTACGTTTCACAGAACAAACACGCGGAAAAGAAGGAGCGCTCCGAAGTCACTCATGGACCCTCAGCATCTTGCAGAGGGTTCATTACCTAAAGACTAAAATTCTGTCTATGAATCGTTCCTCTGTAAACACGTGCAGTTACACTGCCCAGCGATCCACAGGAAGCAAATCACTATCCACGCTGGACAATTTTTCGGCTTGCACGCCTTATGTTGGTGTGGGTTTCGGCACTTTCCATTTACAAAGCGTGGAAATGTAAGAAAATAAACATGAGTGAGGCCAGAAATAACGCGAATTTTGTGCGGTGTGTGTGTGTGTGTGTGTTCCATGCCTTTTTATTGCAGTAATCATAATAATAAAATGGAAACGTAAACATTACATAATTGAGACATGCTTGCCTGCCACGAACGATATATTTTATCTCATACATGATTTACATTAAAATGAAAAAATTATAATTTTATTGCCTGGCAACAAAATTATTTTATTTTTAACAATTACCATTGTTTGAAAAAGTTTAAATGAATTTTCAAGTACTTTACTGTTGTTAAAACGTAAAAGGTTGCAGGTAAACTACCCCTTCCCCTTAACCGATCTTCACCAAAATCAAAAGGCCTTGACATCACTACAATTCAGGGATGTATGCACAAATTATTTGATTCTGTTTGAATATGCGGCAGTTACCGTTCGTCATAGAAAAAATTACCCTTGTTAAAACATAAAATGTTGCAGGTAAACTACCCTATTCCCTTAACCGATCTTCACCAAAACCAAAAAGGTCTTGAGAACTCTACAATTCAGGGCTGTATGCAAAACATTAATTGATTCTGTTTAAATTTTCGGCTGTTATCGTTTGCGAAAAAAAAATTACCCTTGATAAAAAAACGCTGCAGGTAAACTACCCCTTTCCCTTAACCGATCTTCTCCGAAAACAATAGGTCTTGAGTACTCTACAATTCAGGGCTGTATGCGAAACAGTATTTGATTCTGTTTGAATTTGCGTCTGTTATCGTTTGCCAAAAAAAAATTACCCTTGATAAAAAAAAAACCGTTGCAGGTAACCTACCCCTTTCCCTCAACCGATCTTCACCAAAAACAATAGGTCGTGAGTACTCTACAAATCAGGGCTCTATGCAAAAAATTATTTGATTTTGTTTGAATTTGCGGCTGTTATCGTTTGCCATAGAAAAAAATCTACAGACAGACACACAGACAGACAACAGACACACAGACACAGACACACAGACACTTTTCGAAATACGACTTTTTTTCATGTTTTGAGTGTAGTACAATCAGAATCTGCAATAATCTCGAACACGATTTTTTTTGCCATCACCATTTCCTTAAGGAACATGGAAGTAAAATCATTAGAAAGTAGGGTAAGTCCGGGATAGTTGGACCATGTTTTTTTTAAGTCATTTTTTCCAAAACTTTGCAATGTCTAGGATTTGGTATAGAATACATGAAGGAGAAGGTGCGCAAAATAGAGGAATTATCAGAACAGAAGAAAACAAAAAACCTGTATAATGAGGTAAGAAGTATAAACAGAAGTTACCAACCAAAGCTAAATATCTGCAAAGACAAAGATGGAAAACTAATAGCAGAAGACAGGCTGATCCTCAACAGATGGGCTGAATATTTTGAAGAAATATTAAATAAGCCTGACACAATGGAGACTGTAGAAGAGAATGTAAGAATAGGTCCAGAACCATATGTAGAAACTCCCTCAGTTGAGGAAGTGAGAAGAGCAATTAATCGACTAAAGAATGGGAAAGCGCCTGGCGAAGATCAGCTTAGCCCTGAACTGATCAAAAAAGGCGGTGGAGCACTAACTGCACAAATTCATGATATAGTATGTAGTGTATGGGAGGAAGAGACAATGCCAAATGACTGGAAGACTGGAGTGATATGCCCAGTTTTTAAAAAAGGAGATAAAACTGTATGCAGCAATTATAGGGGCATAACACTGCTAAGCTGTGTCTATAAGATATTGTCCATGATTCTCCTTGATAGGCTAAATGTATATGCAGAGGAAATCCTAAGTGAACATCAAAGTGGATTTAGAGCCGACCGGAGCACAGTCGATCAAATTTTCGTCATGAGGCAGTCACTCGAAAGATGTTTTGAGTATGGTATTGACATCCATATACTGTTTATAGATTTCAGGCAAGCCTTCGATAGTGTAAATCGAATAATGTTGCGAATAGCACTGGAAGAATTAGGAGTACCTCAAAAGATTGTGAGACTGGTACTGCTCAGTCTGAACGATTTCAGGGGTAAAGTAGTTCTGGGAAGAAACAAAAGCCGAGATTTTACGGTTGGTACTGGAGTAAAGCAGGGTGATGCATTATCTGCGACCCTCTTTACCTTGGCACTACACTATGCTATAAACAAGATAGACTTCAGAGGACACATCTTCAAAAGGACGAGGCAACTAGGAGCATATGCGGATGATATTGTGCTGATAGCCAGGAACAAAAATATATTAAAAGACACCTTTATTGAAATAGAGAGGGAAGTGAGCAGGATTGGTTTGGAAGTCAATGAGGCTAAAACAAAATACATGAAAGTGTCTGCGAAGGAAAATAGAGAACTGCTAGACCTTCACACAGGCCATTACTGTTTCCAAGGAGTTACAGAATTCAAGTACCTAGGTGTGATTCTGAATAATGAAAACCGAGTGAGCAGTGAAATAGTAAATAGAATCATAACCGGCAATAGAGCCTACTATGCAAACCAATCATTACTGAAATCAAAGCTTCTAACTCCAAGAACCAAATTGATGTTATACAAAACACTGATCAGACCTGTTGTTACTTATGCATCCGAGACATGGACTCTCGTAAATAAGGATATAAGTGCACTAAGAATTTTTGAAAGAAGAATTTTGAGACAGATATTTGGACCGGTGAAGGAAGGGAATATGTATAGGATCCGAAATAACGGTGAAATAAATGAGTTGATCGGTGGACAAGACCTGGTGAGACACATAAAATCAGCTAGAATTAGATGGCTGGGACACGTATTCCGTATGAATGTTACGAGGATGCCCAAAACTATATTAAGTGGAACGATACTGGGCAAAAGAAGAAGAGGAAGGGCTCGAAGGAGATGGCAGCAGGATGTGGAAGAAGATCTAAGAAAGATGGGCATTAGGAACTGGAGACTGAAGGCAGTGGACAGAGATGAGTGGAGACGGGTCGTAGCGGAGGCCAAGGCTCACCATGGGCTGTAGTGCTGGAGAGTAGTAGTAGTAGGATTTGGTATATATTTTTATAATATGTATATATGACCTTGAACAATTGTATGCACCTCTTCAGCTGTTACACTGATCACACTTGAAGTTATGATTTTTTCTTTTTTTTACTCGGTGGTCCATCTATCCTGGTGGTACTCGGGTTAGATGGACCACCTCCTAGGGATTGATGGACCTCTGGTATACGTTACTAAATCAGGGTGTAACACAAGAAATACAGGTTATCAAAGGTATAAACATTGTTTATTTTCAAGTATAAAGTTATAAACTGCTTGAACAGTGATAAGTATAGAGTTATAAACTATTTGAAAAAGGATAAGTAAATTTGATAGTCAATATACTTAGAAAATATAGTTAGTCTAATTTATTTTCACATGGTTCAGAACATTTAATCATTCTGCAGTCATCTTCTTTCGAGAATCTCGCTTCCCACAGTAATCGCATTTATTTTCGAATCTTGTGCAGCCTTCATGTGTCCAGCGAGAGCATGACACACACTTAATCCAATCTTCATCTCGTTTTGTTTCACTGTAGTTCTCTTTACACCATACACAATAATCTTCATCCCAGTCACTTTCATAAAGATTATCGTTGCGAATTGTATTAATATCAATATCTTCAGATTCTGAGGATGACGTAAGTTCTTTCTTCTTTTGCGTTCTCTTCCTTTTATTAATCGTTGTTTGCTTCTTATTCTCACTTTCTCCCTCTAACTTCTTTTTTTTCTCCCTCCCTTTTTTCTTTTCCTCTCTGTCTTTCTTCTTTTCCTCACTGTCTTTCTTCTTTTCTTCCCTTTCTTTCTTCTTTTTATCTTAATCTTTAACTCTTTTTCATCTTTTTTCTTTTTAAGGGCAATTATGTTTTCCGGAGAGCTTAAAACTGTTGATATAGTTTGAACCTTTCTTTTCAGAGTCTGAACTTTATTGACACAAGGCACTGGATGTATTTTGTCCAATAACTTCGAGGGGGTTACATTTTCAGATATATCCTCGTATTGTTCAGAGGATCCAGGCACAGGAACATCTTCATAGCTTCTTGAAGTACCAGCATTACTATCGTTTCTTGAGCTACTAGGACCAGCAACAGCGACATCATTTCTTGAACTATTAGGACCAGCAACAGTGACATCATTTCTTGAACTACTAGAACCAGCAACAGCGACACCGGTCATATCATTTTGGGAAACAAGAGATGTGTCTAGAGGCCTGAAGTCTGTGGATTCTGACAGAAAAGCATAGTCTGGTATCGCATCGGGTTCAAAAGGAATGATTCCACAGGTTCTAAAACCACTAATTCCATTATCTACGTTTGCTGACTTCCCCCAAGCTAAGCTAAGAAGCGTACCAAACTGCAGCCGGGTAATCTTCCTTGAGGGATTATTGGTCATGTAGTTGGACCAAGCAGAATAGTAGTTCATTTTTAAAAACTTAAAGAAAGCACGATCTAATGGCTGAAGCCAATGGCTGGTGTGGGGAGGAATACCCATCAAAATTATTTCATTATTTTCTGCGAACTCCAACATTTCAACGCAGCTAGTATTGCGATGTGTGTCCATCTAGAAGGAGGAGTACCTTTCCTGCTGGTTTTCTTGGAGTAAAATGGGTTTTCATCGAATCAAAAAATAAATCAGTATTTACATAGCCAGACTTTGGAGACATTTTTACTTCAGCACCAGGTGGCAAACCTCACAAAACTCCTGCTTTAGATTCTTCCCTTTCATTATGCAAAAAGGTGGCAAGAATGTACCCTCTCCATTTACACATGTCAATACTGAGATAGTTTCACCCTTTTCTCCCGAAGTAACAGAAGTCACATTCTTAGAACCTTTTAAGGCAACTACTTTTCCAGGTTTGTTGTTCAGTTGTAAACCTGTTTCATCCATGTTGAAAATGTTTCCAGGTTTATCTATAAGACCATTTTCTTCCAAAACATTTTTTAAGAGGTCAAAATACTCTTTGACAGCTATTTTATTCAGGCCCTTCGCTCTTGCAATAGATACCCCTTCAGATTGCCGGATGGAAAGTTCAGGATTGCTTACAAGAAAAGAAGAAAGCCAGTCGTAGCCTGCTTGTTTGGTTTCATGATTAAAATTATGTTTTAATTGCAGGCTTTCTGCTAAATAATAAGCCATGGAACGTACTGAATCTCTAGTTGGAGTAAACCCCCTTGATTGTAATTTTTTAATATGTCCAACGATTTTTTTTTTCGTTTTCAATTCCTAACAATGAGTTTTTCCCCATGGAACCTTTATTAAAACTCTGTGACTTAAGGCGCCTTTTTAAAGTGGTTTTCGGTATGTCAAACGCTTTTGCTGCAGCATTAACTCCCATTTCCTTATTCTCAACAGCTTTGACTGCATTTTTCAAACTGTCTTCAGACCATTCTCCTCTCCCAGACGTGCCTTTTCTTTTATAAAAAGTAGGCATTTTTCTGTAACAGAAAAAAAACCCAACTTATCAGGATACGCCTTTATATTTAAAATAATTTTTTTATAAGTATTATTTCATTTATATAGAAAGCAAAGCCCTAATAGGAAATATGGTCCGACTATCCCAGGTTTTTTTAAGTGGGCCAACTATCCCAAATTTCACTGGTCCATCTATCCCGATTGTCGGGGATAGATGGACCAGCTCCCCGTTCAGACAAACAACGCTACCGGCACACCATTTTAGGTTAAGATTGTACCCAAGTATACACTTAAGTTATAGCATTGATCTTACGTCGAAATCATTTAAACTAACTTAACCACATAACAAAGAAATCTAGTATAAAATATTTTTCAACTCACCAAAAGAAATAAACGAAGTTTTCTTCTAAAATACACATGTGTTGAATAAACATTAAGTATCAGTTAAAAGTGATGTTTATGAAATATAAAGAATGAT
The DNA here is from genome assembly GCA_034769895.1 of Magicicada septendecula. Taxonomy (NCBI): domain Eukaryota; kingdom Metazoa; phylum Arthropoda; class Insecta; order Hemiptera; family Cicadidae; genus Magicicada; species Magicicada septendecula. The sequence continues at coordinate 703,592,909 of CM068367.1, read as the reverse complement.
TCGAATATTATATACTTTGTGATTATAAAAATGAAGTTATATGTTCACTAGTGCCAACTTGAAAAACGTAAGATGTAACTAGGTCATTGTAGTTGTTAGTGCGTGTGTATTGTGTGAGCACAGCTGATGCGTTGGTAATTTCTAATAAAACCCTTTTATATTTGATCTATCGCTCAGTTAATTGTCCACCACTTATATCCTTTTAACAGGTTATGGGCCCAGGTGCGCGCAAAGGGCAATATTTATGTGAAATTGAGCAGTGATAGTCCAAAACGTGTTTACGAGCAAATAGGTTATTCCGACCGCGTGGTAAAGTGAAAATTAACCTCAACGCCATAAACATGGAAAGTGAATCAATTCAGTGATAGTTTAAAACGTGTTTACGTGCAAATATAAGTGTTTACGTGCAAATAAAAAGGTTATTCCGACCGCGTGTGTAAAAGTGAAAATTAACCTCTACACATAAACATGGAAAGTGAATTACTACGTATTAACAAGTTACAAGGTAGCGAGAACTGGTATGTATGGAAATTTCAGATTATAGTTATATTGAAATCCTACAGCTTATGGAATGTAGTCAAAGGTGTACAAGTTATGCCCACTACGTTAGATAATAATGCATCTATAGCCGAGAAAAAAGAATATGAAAAGAAGAAATCTGATTTCGAAAAGGCAGACGGGACAGCTCAGAGAGTAATTGTGACAACTCTGACTGAAAAAACCATGATTCATCTTGTGCATCTAGAAAATGCCAAAGAAATGTGGGAAAAACTTGTGTCTGTGTATGAGCAAAAATGCGAAGCATCTCTGCACATTCTTCAGCAGCAGTGGCACTCATTTGTTAAGGATTTAGCTGATGATATGGCCACACACATTTCAAAGATTGAAGATTTAGCCTATCAACTTAAAAGCATGGGTGAAACTGTTGATGACAAGATGATAGTGTCAAAAATTCTGCTTACATTGCCAAAGAGTTTTAGTCATTTTCTGTGTGCATGGGAGTCAACAGCTGAGGCTGATCGTACAAAAACGAACCTCATTAATAGATTAAGAGTTGAAGAAATGCGAGTGAATGATACTGAAAAGACTGAAAGCAAAGCTTTTGCATCAAAATCTCAATATAAAAGCAAAGGTGCAAAACAGAGTATGTATAAAAACAATTCTAATAATGTGTTTAAACCAAAAGGGGATTGTTTTGTTTGTGGCAAGCCAGGCCATTGGGCTCGAAATTGTAGATTCAGAAAATACAATAATAAAAGTGATAAAAATGACACAAGCAAAAAACGTGATACAACACAGGGAACTGCACTTATAAGTGAGGCCTTAGCATCTATTTTACAAGGCTCTAAAAAGGTTGACATGTGGTATAAAGATTCAGGTGCAACTGACCACATGACTCATCATCGAGATTGGTTTGTAGATTATAAACCATTAAATCAAGAAATCTTGGTGCGTATTGGAAATGGTGATTTTCTAAAAGCCTGTGGAAAAGGCAATATAAACGTGAATACATTTGATGGCGAAAAATGGAATAAAAATCATTTAGCAGATGTATTATACGTTCCAGATCTTAGTTACAATCTTTTCTCGAGTTGTGTTGCTTTAGACAAAGGTCTAAAACAAATTGGAGATAATAAAGTGTGCAAATTTTTTAAAAATGGTCAAGTCATAGCTATGGGGTTACGCAAAAGACATAGTTTATTCGAGGTGCAATTTGAAATTGAGCCACCGAGCAAAAAACATGAAGAATTGAACACTAACTGTGCTAATATTGCAGATACTTTGGAAACATGGCATCAAAAACTAGTGCATCAAAACTATCCTAGAGTTAAAAAGGTACTTGAACATTTTGGTGTTAAAGTTAAAAACAACGACATATGTTTTTGTAATGCATGTGCAATTGGAAAAGCTCATCGCCTACCCTTTCCAATGAGTACTTCCGAAACCAGTGCTATTGGTGAGATTATTCATGCAGATTTGTGTGGTCCAATGTCACAAAATTCTTTAGGTGGATCAAGATACTTTCTCCTCCTAAAAGATGATTTTTCTCATTATACACATGTGTATTTTATTAATGCAAAATCTGAAGCTCTTGCTTGCATGACTGACTTTGTTAAAAAAACAGAAAAACACTGTTCTAATGGGATAAAAATCATGAGAACTGACAACGGATTGGAATTTGACTGTGAAAATGTTTCCAAGTTGCTCAGTAACCATGGAATCACGCACCAGCGTTCAGTGGCATATACACCAGAACAAAATGGATCAGCCGAGAGGGAGAACAGAACAGTAGTTGAAGCAGCACGTACTATTCTGCACGCAAAAAAGTTCAAACAGACTTTTTGGGCTGAAGCAGTCAATACAGTGGTGTATGTATTAAATCGCACAAGTACAAGTTCAGTAAAGGATTTCACTCCTTATGAACTTTGGCATGGTCGTAAACCAAATTTAAAAGATCTACATATATTTGGAGAAATAGTGTACTCACACATTCCCAAGATCAAAAGGAAGAAGTGGGACGCTAAATCTGAAAAATGATATTTTATTGGATATGAAGACCACATTAAAGGATTTCGAGTTTGGTTTCCTCACAAAAAACAAGTAAATGTAGTACGTGACGTCATTTTCACAAATACATTTGAAAATGAAGAAGAAAATGATGAAAACAGGGAAGAATACACATCATTATTCTTACCCGATGAAAAGAAAGGTAAAGTTCCTGAAGTTGATCAAAACAACTGTTTTGTTGAAGATCATGATATCGTTCAAAATGATATAACTTCTGAGGATCAAGTGCAATCTGAAGAATCTGAAATAGCTGGTACTGAGAATGACCAGACTACAAACTACAGAAGCAGACTGCGCCAATCATCGACAATCAAACCTCCAGCGAGATATGCTGATTATGTTAACATTGATGACTGTTTTATTGCAGAAGGTACTGAACCTCTCAATTACCAAGAAGCTGTAAACAGTGATGATGCTGAAAACTGTAGTATTGCTATGAATGAAGAAATCGAATCTCTTTTTAAAAATCACGTATGGGATCTAGTTGAACCACCACCTGGGGCCAATGTCATGGGAAATCGCTGGGTCTTCAAGATTAAAAAGAATCCAAATTGAAATATTCAAAGGTACAAGGCAAGACTAGTTGCCAAAGGCTTTGATCAAAAGGCTGGAATTGATTTCAAGGAAACTTTCAGTCCCGTAGTAAGATTTGATTCAATTCGAATGATTTTATCTATTGCAGCAAAAGAAAAACTCAAACTGAAGCAGTTCGATATCAAAACTGCTTTTCTAAATGGTGAGATTGAAGAGAATGTATATATGAAGCAACCAGAAGGTTTTTCAAATGGAACAAATCAAGTCTGCAAGCTGCTTCGGAGCATATACGGACTCAAACAATCCTCCAGATGTTGGAACCAGAGGTTTACCAAATTTCTAAAGAAGTACGGACTTGAATCTATCAAGGCAGATCCATGTATCTTCACTAGCACGAATAAAGATCGAAGGCTGATTTTGGCCGTCTATATTGATGATGGACTAATTGCGGCTAAAAACCAAGATGATATCAACAATCTAATCCATGGACTAAAAAAGGAATTTGAGGTTACTGATGACCAGGCAAATATATTCCTTGGGTTGCAAATTGAAAGACACCAGGATGGATCAATATTCCTCCATCAAACTGCGTATGCAGAAAAGGTAATCAAAAGGTTTAGGATGCAGAATGCAAATCCAGTGACAATCCCTGCAGATCCTCATGAAGAGACATGCACTGATGCTTATAAAAATCTGAACACTGGAATAGTCAATGCACCTTATGCAGAAGCTGTTGGAAGCTTGCTTTACCTATCAAATGGTACCAGGCCAGATTTGTCTTTTGCTGTTAATAAGGCAAGTCGCTATCTTCAAAACCCTACCAAGCTTCATTGGAATGCTGTGAAACGAATTCTCAAATACCTAAAGGGAACTCTGGACTATGGTCTAAAGTTCGAAGCAGATATTAATACTCATTTGCAAGTCTATAGTGATGCAGACTTTGCTAGAGAAATTGAAACTCGCAAGTCTACTTCTGGATATTTAATCAAACTAGGATCGAGTGTACTTACCTGGAGTTCTCAACGACAAGCCACAACAGCATTGTCTACAACCGATGCTGAATATATGGCAGCGTGCCAAGCTGTTAAAGACATAATGTGGCTAAGGAAACTTATGAACGACTTATGCATCTTGAAAAGCACAAAAACAACTCTGTACATGGACAATAAAAGTGCAATTCAACTGATCAAGAATCCAGTCTTTCACAAGAGGACTAAGCACATTGACGTCCAATACCACTATATAAGAGAAAAGTTTCAAGAGAAGGTCTTCAATCTAGAGTATGTCAACACCAAGGATCAGACAGCAGATATCCTCACCAAGCCACTTCCACGTCCAGTTTTTGAGTTACATCTGTCAATCATTTGTAAAAGTTTTAAATAATTTTTATGCAGACTTTTTATATATATTACATAAACAAGGGAAGTGTTGAATAAACATTAAGTATCAGTTAAAAGTGATGTTTATGAAATATAAAGAATGATTCGAATATTATATACTTTGTGATTATAAAAATGAAGTTATATGTTCACTAGTGCCAACTTGAAAAACGTAAGATGTAACTAGGTCATTGTAGTTGTTAGTGCGTGTGTATTGTGTGAGCACAGCTGATGCGTTGGTAATTTCTAATAAAACCCTTTTATATTTGATCTATCGCTCAGTTAATTGTCCACCACTTATATCCTTTTAACAACATGAAACTCACGAGCAAAACTAAGCGTGGGTCCGTCTACTCAAGAAGAACAACTCCAGACACCGACTGCAGTGCTGCTGTGGCAGACCAGCCAAATATTCGACTGGTCCGTCTATACCGGTGGTCCATCTATCCCGGACTTACCCTAACACATAACTGTTATGATAAAATGATAAAACGTAACACTTTCCTGTTGTAAACAATATTTTAAATTGCGTCGATTGAATAGTCGAAATTTAGTTTGTTCCTTTTCGCAAAGGTATTGATTTCGCAAATAAACATACTTGATTATGGTTGCTTGAAATATGATAATACGGACATTGTCAAGTGTACTTCAGTACAAGTATGATACCTTTAATTGATTTTACTTCCATATTCCTTAAGGAAATGGAAGTATGGTGATGGCAAAACAAATCGTGTTCGAGATTATTGCAGATTCTGATTGTACTACACTCAAAACTAGAAAAAAAGTCGTTTTTCGAAAAGTGTCTGTGTGTGTGTCTGTCTGTCTATATATTTTTTTTCTATGGCAAACGATAACAGTCGCAAATTCAAACAGAATTAAATAATGTTTTGCATACAGCCCTGACTTGTAGAGTACTCACGACCTATTGTTTTTGGTGAAGATCGGTTGAGGGAAAGGGGTAGTTTACCTGCAACGTTTTATGTTTTAACAAGGGTATTTTCTATGGCAAACGATAACAGCCGCAAATTCAAACAGAATCAAATAATTTTTTGCATGCAACTGTGAATTGTAGAGTCTTCAAGACCTATTGTTTTTGGTGAAGATCGGTTAAGGGAAAGGGGTAGTTTACCAGCAACGTTTTACGTTTTAACAAGGGCAATTGTTTCTATGACGAACGATAACTGCCGCATATTCAAACAGAATCAAATAATTTTTTGCATACATCACTGAATTGTAGAGAACTCAAGGCCTTTTGATTTTTGTGAAGATCGGTTAAGGGGAAGGGGTAATTTACCTGCAACCTTTTACGTTTTAACAAGAGTAAAGTACTTGAAAATTCATTTAAACTTTTTCAAACAATGGTAATTATTAAAAATAAAATAATTTTGTTACCAGGCAATAAAATTATAATTTTTTCATTTTAATGTAAATCATGTATGAGAGAAAATATATCGTTCGTGGCAGGCAAGCATGTCTCAGTTATGTAATGTTTACGTTACCATTCTATTATTATGACTACCGCAATAAAAAGGCAGGGAACACACACACACACAAAATTCGCGTTATTACTGGCCTCATTCATGTTAATTTTCTTATATTTGCACGCTTTTTAAATGGAAAGTGCCGAAACCCATACCAAAATAACGCGTGCAAGCCGAAAAAGTGTCCAGTGTGGATAGCGATTTGCTTCCTGTGGATCGCTGGGCAGTGTAACTGCACGTGTTTACAGAGGAACGATTCATAGACAGAATTTTAGTCTTTAGGTAATGAACCCTCTGCAAGATGCTGAGGGTCCATGAGTGACTTCGGAGCGCTCCTTCTTTTCCGCGTGTTTGTTCTGTGAAACGTACACTGTAGATTCGCAGCTTTACTCTAAGCAACGCTCAATAGGAAATGTTGAAAATTTTTGTCCACGGTGTACCCTCATACACACTAAACCTGCTCTGATGTTTTAATTACGGACATCATAATATTAAAACTTTGGAAACTTGAGCACTACTTAATGGAGATCAAACATTAACTTATACAAGCCATTAATTTTATGCATATTTTTTATATATATGTGTAGGCCCTACAACGTTATCGGCAACAAAGAAGTAGTTTTTGTTAAAATTCCTTCCCGGGATATTTGGCCGTAGTCCAATGTTTTCTACAAAACCAGACGTTTCGGCAATGCCATCGACTTCCATCATCAGTGAAAATCGAGTGCGATAACGTGAGGTGGTATACGTTAGTGACCACAGTACTGTGGTTAAGGCTGAAGCAGTAAGTAGAAAGAAGTAGTTTCTATGGTAATATTTCATTTCGAAAATGATTTTAAATATAAATCTTAGAACATGGAAGTAATGTATGGTTCTCCATACCGATATTTTATGTAAAAGTTTGTTATTTGAAAATAAATATAAAATAAATATACTTTAAAATGTTGCTTTTAATAGAACGCGTCTTCATTCGCGCTAGTAGGACTGACTAGGTGTATGGGAGGCCACTGTGAGAAATTGATACTTTTGAAAACATGTAAACTTGTATCGCTCATGCATTTCGCAACACTGTATCCATTTAGGCCTAATTATTTGTAGCACAAACCACAATCACACTGTGAAGTAAGTGTTGCTGAAGCTGAATAACGAAAGGGATTCATGCATTTGTAAATACAAACGCGCGCTTGCGCGTGATTTAGCGTAAGCGTGTTTAACGTGTAGGTTATCCGTTGCAAACAGGTGTCTTATCACCTGTGATCAAAATTAAATAACACCTCAATCATTTTAAAATAAATATTAAATCAAAGTTGTGTAATATTGTATTTCTATTGTAACACGATTTGCTTTTAATTTTAATAGTATGACAGACAGTTCTCCCTTCACATCTGCAAAGAACGTTAATTTGATAGCGTTTAAGATGTTACTGCTATATTCATGAATAAATCCAATATTAATGATGAACGTTTCCTTACTTGTTTGCCGAAACTGCTATATGCTAATGATAAAAAAACTCATTTTGGATATGTCAACTTATCAGGTAGTCAAGAACTTTATTGTTAAAACTGGAATTTATCAACCACACACGATCCAATTACTCAAGTTAAGAAGAAAATAGGATTATCTATTACCTGTTACAAATCAGTGTCAACAGCAGGTCTTCACAAGTCAGTTAACTAAATTACTCAAACATTTATAAATGTGCAAGGATTTTGGATTACAGATCTGCGCATTGAAGATCAAGATTATGACTTTCCACGGACTTATCCCATACGGCCAAAAATTGTTGTAGATGGTACTGTTCTGAAGCTGATCAGTAATTTTGAACATCTAGTCTATAATGTGTCTTACATTACAAACAATAACATGGTGATTAAACTGAATAAGTTCAATCATATGTGCGGGATCATCAAGAGAACTCTAAAATCAATTAGTAAAGGAACACGCCAGAAGTTCTACAAGGTGATGCCCTCCCCTACGCTTCTCTATGGGTCTACGTTTCGTTAGAGTTTAACGAAACCCCAAGCCAGTCGTTTTTAAGCGAAATGCATTTCTCAGGCACGTGAAGAAATGTTCACATACTGAACTGAGCTGAATATTATGATTTTACTCGATAAGATTGCCCAGTATCGGCTAAAATGTTTGGAACATCTGCCGCATCCTCAAACAACTACTGAATTAAAAACTGAAAGGACGGAGAGGTGTGGGAGCGTTGGAGTGACCAGCTCTAGTCTGTCTGCTTGGGACCGGAACAAACCCTTTTTTTAATTCTTGTTGATGACGATGACGATGAATTATAAGTGTTGTGGTGATAATAAAATGAATGGTCCACGGTATCAGAGACTAACAAGGTTTGTCGAAGAAAATCAATTTACGCCACAAATCACAATGGCACATATAGTCTGTTAGTCTTCAATATCAATGCGATAAAAAGTCGACGATTCTTTTCAAAAAGTATGCAAAAGATATTTGGACATCTCTACCATTGGGTTTACAACTCGTATTTCCAAACTCAATACGAACAGTTTTTAAATTGGCAGCTTTCGTTTTCGAGATTGAGTATGGTACCATCGTTTCAAGTTATCCTGAGGTATTAAAAATGTTTTTGGTTTTATTTTTTGTATATTTGCTCGAGCTTTTTCCCTGACTTTACAGTATCGGCCGTATCTGTTGAAAAGTCACTGAGGCTGATCGAAAACTATTTAAAAAGTATGACTGTGACAAGAGAGTGCCAATAATTTGGGAATGTTAGCCTTCGACACGTGGAAGCCTTAGGTTTGATAAAATGGTACTGATAAAAAAATTGCAGAGATTAAATCAGGGACGAAGGATTTCTTTTATTTCTTGATAGCCATTCTATTTTTTATGATGTGGTTATATAACGTCTTACCTACGTTTAACGTCGGGAACCAGTGCGTAACAAGAGAGTTGAACAGTTAATCGCGTTCGACAGACTATTAGTATAAAGTAATATCACGCGAAGTCAACATGTAAAACAGACTTTACAATTAATTAACTTCACCGTAATTTAAACAAAGTGTCGGAGAATACGGATACACAGTACAATACTAAGTGAAGACAAATTCAATTAACAGACATTCTACAATTACAAATAATTCACAAGAAACTATAAACATTACAGCAGCTTTTATATAATACAGAGCACATCAACAGAGAGACTCAGTGCATATTCTACAACAGAGACATTAGACATAAAATCAGCAATCTAAACAACTACTTTAAAAAACATTATACATGAACTTTACCAACATCAATTAAGGACACTCATATTCAACACAATACGAGTGCCGTGAAAAGTGAACAGTTCGAGAATTCTTCAATAATTAAACAGTGATCGTGAGGTGCAGTGACCGCGAAGGGATACGTAATCTACAACGACTACGGAGACCAGCAACTACTAAACACAGAGGACCACATGATGTCACCGAGAGTATGAACTACGAATAATCAACGCTCTCAGACTAATGGTACTTTAGAGTTAAGTCAATAAACTCAATTCATTCAAGTCAAAGAACTCACACTAATAATTAATTAACCTTGAGAACTGCCTCTCAGTGTTCTGCATTCGACTGAAGCGAAATAAAACGTCAATTAGTAAATTCTTTAAAAAATCATATCTAAACAGTAATCTAAATTTGCCAAATACAATTGTAGATTATAATTTACAATTATAAGTGTTAGAAAATTATTAAATGTTAATTAATCGCGATTTCAGAGATACTCATTGTTAAGATAAGAGAAGTGATTCTACTTAAGGAAATATCCATACAGAGTGTTATATTTGTAATTTGCTACAACTTAATTAATTAAATAAGCATTAGACATAATATTGTTGTTGTGTGTTTGGCAAATGAATCCGTTATATCCACATCCTTGTAGATATGAGGTGGCGCCCGGGAAATTGAAACATTTTGGCAGTAAGTGATTTTTTAATTATTAATTTATTACTTGTTTAACCACCCCAAGTAAGAATTCTTTATATTTGTCGCCCAACTCGCGTGGCAAAATCTAAATTTAGATTTGTCAAAAAGGCGGATGAATGAATTGAGTTAAATAAGTTAACTAAACTGAGAATTAGAAACAAAATAAAAGTATTAATAAGTAGAGTAGACATTAAGAACATAGGGCTAGTAATTGTAACTACAGTTGCTTAGTCACGGTTCGAATATATACGGTATATGTTGACGCGAAGTAAGGCACGCAAAATGGAAAAAGAAACACCTTATACGACAATGGCCAGTGAAGAAGAAACACAAGCACCAAGGAGAGCTGAAGAGAGCGAAGAGATGGAGATATATAACCAAATGGGAGATCCTCAAGTCATAGCAATGATGGAGGAAGAAATCAGAACGGATATTGAAAATATAAGGGCAGAAGGACCATGCGCAGAAGTTGAACAAGTAAGTGCGACAGTACCACAGACGGAGAAGGAACAAATAAGGGCAGAAGGACCACAGCCAAAAAGTGAGCTGCAAATGCTATACGAATTGATGAAAGAAGATAACAAGAAATTACAGAATAAATTAGAAATAAGTCTGAATAAATTACAAGAAGACAATAAGAAGATACGAGAAGACATTCAAGATGTTAAAGTAAATCAGAAGAAATTAGAAGAAAAAGTTGAAGTAAATCAGAATAAATTAGAAGTAGCTATTAAGGATATTACAGTAAAGCACACTAGGTTAAGAGAGGAGATAAAAAACGATATGAACACGTTGCATGACAAATTAGTTGGTGATATTCAAATAGTGAATAAAACATGGCGTGAAGAATTGAATAAGACTAAGCATAATTTTGGCGAGGTGGTACAGCAACAAAGTGAAAAATTTAAGTGTGAATTACAAAAAACTACTAAAAACTTAAGTGAAAATTTAAATCGAATCAATCAGGAAGTGAGAAGAGAAATAAAAACAACGAAAGAGGTCGTCCGAGAAGAAGTCAGAAATATTTCTACCGTAAACAAAGAAGAAATGGAAGAACAATTAAGAAAATTAGCTGAAGAAAAGGGTCGACGCATCGACGAGATGAAAGAAGATCAAGAGCAATTAAAACGAAAATTAACAGAGTTGGAGTCAAGACCAATGGTAAACAACCAAAATACTATTGTGGCTAACCAAGAACAGTTAAAGGAGGTACGGTACAACGGACGAGACGCCTACCCCATGGAATTTCTAAAAGAATTAAAAGAGGTTAAAGAAATATATTACCCCAGCGGAGGTATTAAGTGGATTAGCAGGCATCTAGAGGGTGAAGCAACAGTATGGTGGAGAATCGTACAATCCCAAATACATACGTTTGAACAATTCGAGGAGGCGTTTACCAAGAAATTCTGGAGTCAACAAATTCAAGAAAACATCCGGGACAGCTTGGAGTACGGATGTTATTATCCGAATGGTAAACTCACTATGGTGCAATACCTCGAGAATAAAATTCTACAGTGCAGACAACTGATCCCACCAATCTCGGACCAGCATCTAATTCGCAAACTTGCACGCCACTATGGTAAGGAAATAGAAGTTGCCATCATAACTAGAGGCGTCCAACAAGTAGATCAATTTGAAAGCTTATTAAATGAGTTTGCTACCATTCAACAACGAGAAATGAGAGGATCGTATCGGCAGCCACAACAGACAACGGTTGACAACGGTGGAAGACATATTAACAATGGCTATCATAAAACGAAGGGTATGAAAGTGGAGACTGAACACGAGGGTCACAGACCTGGGTGGCGCAATAAACAAACGTTTGGTACAGAGGATAGGGGAACAAAACAGCCCATTGTCAACACAGTAACAATTGAGCGTCAACAACCTGGCCCTTCACAAGAATCACGTACAAAAAACGACCAGCCAACCCACTGTCGCGGCAACAATACTTAGCTAGTAAAAAAATAAATAACCAGTTAGACGTAGCATTAGATTATATTGATATTCGTGAAGAATTGGATAAAATGGATGAAGAAGAAGAAACCACTAATTTCTCGTACAATAAATGTCCGGAAATAAAAATAAAATTAAATAATGTAGAAGTAACTGCACTAATTGATTCGGGGAGTCAATTAAACGGCATTGCCGAAACGTGGTTCAACCATAATAAAGATAAATTAGGTAGAATCGAGCTATTAAACTTATCGAATACCAATATAAAAGGTGCATTCGGACATAAATCAAAATTAATACGAAAACAATTACTTTTAGAAGCTGAGATTGATAATTATAAATTTGACTTAGTATTTTTTATCATCCCTGGACTGAATAAAGACTGTATACTAGGAATAAAGATGTTGAAGGAAGGTGAGTGTACTATAGATTTCTAGCAAAATGTAATGCATATTAAAAATAGAAATTATAAGAAAAATGTAGAGGATCCTAATGAAATTGTACATATACATCAGATCGCTTTGGATAAAGAAACGGCCGATGAGGAATCTATTAACTTTCAAGAAGCTGTCGAAGAGTTAACTAATATAAATACAGAAACGAAGAAAAAATTAACTAAAATATTAATGAAAAATAGAAATCTATTCCGAGAAGAACCAGGCCGAATTCATGGATATGAACATGAACTACGTATCACGGACAACACCCCCTTCTTCCAAAAGGGATGGCCTATACCAATTGCCTATCAAGACAAAGTCGAAGAGGAGATCCAGAAAATGTTAAGATACGGAGTGATCGAGCGAGCGAGCAGCCAATATATCAATCCCATGGTGACAGTTATAAAAAAGGACCAGAGCGTAAGATTGTGTTTGGACGCCAGGAAGTTAAACAAGGTGATGATACCTGACTTCGAAGGGGCACAACCAATCAACGAGCTCATTGCTAATTGCGGAGGAGTAAAATATATGTCATCGATCGATCTACGCTCCAGCTTCTGGCAGGTACCACTTAACCGAGAATGCAGGGACTTCACCGGGTTTCTATATAAAGGAAAGACCTACCGCTTCACAGTCACACCGTTTGGATTAAAGACAAGTCTGGCCAGCCTGACGAGAGGATTGGATACTGTGTTGTCAGATGCAGTCAAGAAATTTACGATAATATATGTAGACGACTGCCTATGTCTATCTAACAGTCTGGAGGAACACCTCACACATTTAGATCTATTATTGACCAATTTATACGAAGCAAACATCACAGTGAACTTCAAAAAATCACAGTTTTTCCGTAGAGAAATTAATTATCTTGGTTACTGTTTATCAGTAGAAGGCCTTAGTCCTATGCCAGACAAGGTAAAGGCAATCCAAAATTTTCCACGTCCAAGAAATCAAAAGCAACTAAAAGGGTTTTTAGGACTTACAAATTTTTATAACAGATTTACCAGTCGATATGCTGAAACAACATCTTTATTAAAACAATTGTTAAAGAAGGAGCGCAATTTCAAGTGGACGGAGCAGCACGACCGACAATTTAAATTAGTCAAAGAATTATTTATAGATACTGTAATTTTAAAACACCCAGATCTCAAGAAGCAATATTATTTACAAACGGATGCCAGCAACTACGCACTAGGAGGGCAATTGTTTCAATATGATGACGAAGGACGCATCGCCGTCGTAGCTTTTACTAGCAGAACTTTCAAAGGTGCTGAATTAAACTATCACACAACCGAGAAGGAACTGCTGAGTGTCATACATTGTTTGAAGAAATTTCGGATATACTTATTAGGACATAAATTCACAATCATAACAGATAATAAAGCTCTCACATTCCTACACAAATGTCACCTATCAAATGCTAGAATTACCCGCTGGATACTGAGCGTCCAAGAATACGATTTCGACATTGTGCATTGTAAAGGCAAAGAAAATATTGTAGCCGACATACTAAGCCGAAACCCAGAGGACGCTATGGACAGCAGTGATGTCAGTTTTAGTGAAGAGATGGAAATTAATCGTATTACCTTGAAATTGGATAAGAAAATAATGAAGGATATAAAAAATATTGAGAAATTGCAGCGCCAAGATCCTAAATTGAACAAAATTATTTGTGAATTAGAAAGTACGGAAGACTCTAAATTAAGTAATAAATATCAATATGTTAAAAAAATCCTATACCGACAAGACAAGAAGTCATGGAAAATATATGTACCGAATAACATGAAAGAAAATTTAATTCAAGAATTACACGTTGTATACGGACACTGCGGCATACAAAAAACCGCAGTACTTTACAAAGTCGAGAGTACTTTACTGGAGACAGAATAAACAAAACGATACATCAAATCATTACTAAGTGCGATACATGTCAGCGATGTAAGGATCATCATAAGAATAATGTAGGAGAAACCATACCGATGCTGCCAAAGAAGAAAGGGGAGTTAATCAGTATGGACTACTATGGACCCCTAATTACATCAACTGGAGGTGTTAAATACATTCTTGTTATCATCGATAATTTCACAAAGTACGTCAAACTTTATGCGTTGAAAAGAGCTACAACTCGTGCTACCATAAATAGACTCAAACAATATATAGCGTCATGGGGAAAACCGTTATCAATTGTCACTGATAATGGGACCCAATTCACTACTAATATATGGACGAGGAGTTTACGAGAACTAGGAATTAAACCGAAGTTTACCGCTATTCGGAACCCTTGTACAAATATAACCGAGAGAACTAACAGACAACTAGGCAACTTATTTCGAGTATTTGTCAAAGAGAAACACTCTAATTGGGCCAAGTATATCCAAGCCATTGAAATTTGTTTAAATGAAACATACCATAGTACCATTGAGATGAGTCCAATCGAGGCACACTTTGGAAAGAAACCAACCAGAGAGTGGACCAAATTTATTGACAGAAGTGTGATTTCCGAACCAACTACTTATAAGCCGGAAGACATTTATTTAAGGATTAAAGAAAAGAGAGAGCGACATGCAAATAAGATGAACCAAAGAGAACTAACAACATTCGCCATCGGTGACCTGGTATTAGTTAAAACATGCCCAATATCCGATGCAATGAATAAGATAATAGCGAAATTTTGCGACCTGTACGAAGCAAATAGGGTTGCGAAGCAAATAAGTAAAGCTACTTATACGTTAGAATATTTGGACGAGAAGAAAGGAACAAGAGGAAATTTCAATGTCCGACAGCTAAAGCAATATATTACCTGACAAGAAGAGCAGTAAAAGGAAATAATGCGTTAGTAACGATCGGTTACGTGAGTAAGCAAATTATAGCACTCATATAATAAATATGATATAATAAAGTTATGTATAATAATTGTAAAATTTTAAAGTAATAATCGAAGTAAGGTTATCAACTGACGATGTATATCAGAGTAAAGATTTATATTTTGTATATTATGTATAAGAATAAAAGTATATCTAAGAAAAACAAAACAAAGACATTGAACAATGACTAACAATGAAAGTAATGATAAGAACTAAGTGATAATTAATATGATATTATGAATTTTTTGTTGTTGTATGCATTTGCAAGTAGAAAATTATTGACAAATGAAAAATATATATAAGTGGATATTTAACTAATAGAAAGTAAGAAAGAACAGTAATAGTATCTAGGTGAATAATTATATGTAAACAGATGTACATAATGAATTAGATAGTTGTTAATTCTATATTATGATATGTTAGGAAGATAAGTGGTCTGAATGGATGGTAGTGCGTAGGATTGTAAACAATTGTATAGGTTAGAATAGCAAACAGAAAAAGTGAAACCGCTAGTAGGACCCTTTGCCAAGTAACAAGGTGTGAATGAGAGAGTGACAGGGGATAAATGGGAGACGTCATAAATCTCAGCCCAGACACAAGGGTACACTGTAGACAGTTTCGAACGTAAACAAACCAAGTTGAACGTACTCGAACCCGTTAAAGGGATTACATCACTAGCAACAAATGTAACTCATTAGATATTTATACTTAATTAATTAAAATTTACATAATTAATTAAAATTCACATAATTAATTTTAAAAAAAGCACAAATTTTATTATTTGATTTTGTTACACGCCATCAAGTAATAAAAATTTAAGGACAATGTAACGTTTATTTTTGAAAATATTTATAAAATTGTACAAGTAGTAAATAATAGCTAAAAATAATGTGTACTAGCAGTTATATTTGACAAAGAAGTATGTGAGGGTGTGTGAAGGGAAAGTTTGTAAGGCTGTCCTTTTGGCATTGTAACCTACAGACAGCTTGATGTGTTACGGCTGTAAAGTAATTGTTTGACAAAAGAGTGACACTTACTAGATGTATGTGAGACGTTGTATTTCGCATCAGGCAGCTGCTCTGAGTGAAGAAAGGCATAACCCCCAATAAACCAATCTACCCTTTTTAAAAACTTTGACACAGACTGAAAGCAAAGAGTTTGTCAATTCGATACGGTACAACATTAGATGCCAGAACAATTGCAACGTAGAAATTTGACGAAAGTCGTGATTACAAAGGAAGATTCGTTCCAGACTCAAAACAAAGCCAGAGTGCAACTTGAAGATAAACAATGGTGCAGCAGATCGAACAATACCAGTATTGTATCTATGTCAAAGCGTAACAGAAATTGGACACTAGGAGACGGCCACGAGAGACAAAGAAATGTCGCCTGATTTACAAGGGGAAAGTGAAACTCACGAATTCTGGAGTGCTTGAATGAGATTCCTAGTAAATAGAGAAAACGGCTGTAGGAACAATCAGGACGAATGGTAGTTCGACAAGAGAATCACGTGTAAAGCAGAGATACTCGAAAACCAATGACGAATATACAATTTGTCACACTGGCTAAAGAACCAATAAGAGTATCCAAGCAGATGGAAGATTCAGCAGAGGTAGGAGGGAGGAGAGTTTACTTGGTAGATCTCAGAACAGAAAAACGGCAGTCTAGTACTCACCTACAAAGTGATCACCACGAGTCATCTTAACTCGGTAACAATGTTTAGTCATCGATTCATTACATAAGCGTGAACAACTACAAGCGTTCGACACAATTTTAGAAGTGCGCATATCTAGAGTCTTGAGAACGGTTACTTCAGTGCGAACATTCAATTTCTCAAAGTGAACAATGAAGTGAATACGACAAATCGTACGAAACTCGTTGTTATAATTCTCACTAAATTCTAAACTCATAGCAAGAGAGTTGAACAGTTAATCGCGTTCGACAGACTATTAGTATAAAGTAATATCACGCGAAGTCAACATGTAAAACAGACTTTACAATTAATTAACTTCACCGTAATTTAAACAAAGTGTCGGAGAATACGGATACACAGTACAATACTAAGTGAAGACAAATTCAATTAACAGACATTCTACAATTACAAATAATTCACAAGAAACTATAAACATTACAGCAGCTTTTATATAATACAGAGCACATCAACAGAGAGACTCAGTGCATATTCTACAACAGAGACATTAGACATAAAATCAGCAATCTAAACAACTACTTTAAAAAACATTATACATGAACTTTACCAACATCAATTAAGGACACTCATATTCAACACAATACGAGTGCCGTGAAAAGTGAACAGTTCGAGAATTCTTCAATAATTAAACAGTGATCGTGAGGTGCAGTGACCGCGAAGGGATACGTAATCTACAACGACTACGGAGACCAGCAACTACTAAACACAGAGGACCACATGATGTCACCGAGAGTATGAACTACGAATAATCAACGCTCTCAAACTAATGGTACTTTAGAGTTAAGTCAATAAACTCAATTCATTCAAGTCAAAGAACTCACACTAATAATTAATTAACCTTGAGAACTGCCTCTCAGTGTTCTGCATTCGACTGAAGCGAAATAAAACGTCAATTAGTAAATTCTTTAAAAAATCATATCTAAACAGTAATCTAAATTTGCCAAATACAATTTTAGATTATAATTTACAATTATAAGTGTTAGAAAATTATTAAATGTTAATTAATCGCGATTTCAGAGATACTCATTGTTAAGATAAGAGAAGTGATTCTACTTAAGGAAATATCCATACAGAGTGTTATATTTGTAATTTGCTACAACTTAATTAATTAAATAAGCATTAGATATAATATTGTTGTTGTGTGTTTGGCAAATGAATCCGTTATATCCACATCCTTGTAGATATGAGGTGGCGCCCGGGAAATTGAAACATTTTGGCAGTAAGTGATTTTTTAATTATTAATTTATTACTTGTTTAACCACCCCAAGTAAGAATTCTTTATAGGTATGATAGCTTGGAGGTGGTCTTATCGATTGCACTACTCGTCGGGTGTTCTATACATGACTAAATCACCGATTTGGTACTTTACTACATTGTTATTATTAATCCTCTCATGATATTTTCGCGATTTCTTTAAGTTTGCTCTTAAATTAGCGCGAGCTTCATTCCAGATTTTCTTTATATTTTTATCCCTAATTTCGTGGGGTAGTAACTCAATGTATTTTCCACTTAGTGGATAATGGGTGGTTAGGTTTGTATTTAAACAATAATTCAAATGGTGTATACTTATGTCCCTCATGATAGGCTGAATTGAAGGCGAATTGTATCCAGGATAGGTTCTGATCCCAAGACGTATGGTCGTTTGCATGGTAGGCTATTAAAGCAGATTTTAGGTTTCGCAAATACCTTTCAGCTATATTACCTTGCGGACGATGTGACGATTTAATTGATAATAAAATCTTTAATAAATAAAAAATAAATTTACTAGCAATTAAGTATTTTTAAATCGCACTATTAAACCTAAAGCTCCTGTACTAACTCAGAATAAGTATGAGATGTAAATGGAAAATCTAACTAAACAATTAATAAAAAGAAATCGAATTGTAAAAAGCTATTAATATCACAGTTAACCCTTTTGCAAGTCATCATGCGTTGACCTGTTTAATTCCGGACTCAACGTGTTTAGCGAGTCGTCTGTAACTTAGGAAAGTATAAAAATCATAATGTTTGTAATTAGTAATTTGAAGGCACGAGTAGTAGTTAAAATAATTCACTTAAAATATACATGTATAATTAATGTATTGTTTCTTGTAATAATAATGTCACTTTAAATAAAAATAGGAACTATATTATCGCGGAGTACTCGCCCCGCTCCGTTGTAATGTGCCAGTCGAATCGAGAAAAGAGTGACAATGCAGCCGTCAGACCGTACACACCTACGAGCGAGAGCTCTGCAGAAATGCATTGATTAATTTTAAGCTTAACTGTTAGCTACCACTACTAAACGTGGCGAGCAAGTTTTAATATATAAAATGTAGAAATTTGTTAAGAAATGTAATAACTAAAAACAAAAAAAACTAACAACACGTAAGCAAGATGACGTCTCCCCTCAAGAGCTAAATTCCAGTACAACTTTACATATGAAGATGTGAGCTGCATAAACTTCACATGTGGACGTATACGAGCCATACGACGCTGACTAGGACCTACGTGGATCTACACCAACTTTAACCAAAATACTTTAATCTCCTCAGTGAACCAGCTATCTAGTACTCGCCGAAGACACGACCCAGATGACGACGCCGACTTCCAGAATTCCCAAGAGTGACACCCCAGGACGAGGTCACCACGACTTATTGTAAAGGTGACTCGATAGCTTGCCTATCGAGAGTTAATTATATTTGAGACATAACTTACAGATGAAAGAGACTTTTCAAAGACAATAATTTTCTTTAAACTATAAATGAGACCAACTAAAAGTATACTGTAATATTGAATACCATACGTTTTAACGTTAATATGGAAATGTAAATTGTATTCTCTTTAGTAAATAATACCATTCTTCAAATGGTAAAAGAAGTCTTGCAAGCACCTAGATGAACATAGTAATACTCAGACATCTTTGCAAAATATTTAAAGTAAACTCGGATCCGAGGTAAAAAGGTACATGATCATTATGATCCCTAGTTTTTCAGAAAACCCTTTGAGTATTTTAATGTAATTAATGATGTTATGGGATCCTTTCATATCTTTTGTTAATAAAGAGAAGTCATCTTATTACCATTGAAGTGAGTGCATAAATCAGTGATATACCTTCCCTTGTTTCCTAATAATTACCTTAATTAATTTTGTTATTCGTGTTGAGATTAATTTCAGTTCGTTACAACGTAGGCAGCCCAAATAATTGGCTGGTGTCAATTAGGATGGGTTCCCTGGATTTGTAACGTGGCAACAACGTTACAACGATACTCTGTAGTGGTAATGTGGTCTATCCTAGTTTGAAACACATGTTCTTGAATTCCTTTGACTTAAACTGGGGTCCGTTATCTGACACTAGATGTACGGGTGTACCGAAATCTTTAAATAATCTATCCTGCAATATACTTACGGTGGTCGAAGCTAACGCTCGCCGCATGGGATACATCCAGACAAATTTGGTGAATGAATCTACGCAAATGAGTAGCATGGTATTTCCTGATTTAGAACGAGGGTAGGGTCCTGAAAAGTCTAAATAAATTTTGGAGAACGGAGTAGCAGGAATTTCTGAGATTAATTGACTTATTTGGCTGTTTCTCGCTGGCTTGCTGAGTGCACACACCATACACCTTTTCACGAAATTAGCTATCTCACTGTTCATATTTTCCCAGTGAAATTCTTTACGAATTCGATGTATTGTTTTATTTATTCCCATATGTGCTCCAATGGTGGAAGAATGGTAGTATTCCATCAGCATAGGTTTAATAATATCAGGGGCGATTATTCGTAAATATTTTCCTTTTGCTATTCTATAACATAATACTCTCTTACTCAATATGTATTTTTCTGACTTATTTCCTTCATCGAGTTGTTCTATAATTGGTCTTAAAAGGGGGTCTTGTTGTTGGTACTGAGCTATGTCCGTAAATGCAAGAGGAAACTCGGTAATTAAAGTATTGATAATCGGCGTTTCTCTACTCTCCTTGTTTTCAGATGTTTTACTAGTCGGCTGGAACATACGTGACAGTGTATCGGCAACTACATTTTGGGTACCTCTAATATGTTGTACTTTAAATTTGTAACAATTTAACCTTAATACCCATCTTCCAATACGACCTAACTGTTTTGGGTGATTTAGTAACCAAGATAATGCTTGATTATCCGTTTCTAACAGGAACTCTTTATGTTCTAAAAAGGTTTGAACTTCTCAAATGCGAAAACGATAGCTAAACATTCTAATTCGTATGCGGAGTATTTCTTTTCTTGGTCGGTCAGGGTACGTGAAGCGTAACTAATAGGTAGTCTAGAGTTGTCTACTTCCTGATATATTACTGCACCTAGGGCTACACTTGAACTGTCTGTCTGCACTACAAACGGTTTTGTAAAATCGGCTAATTGCAATACTGGGGGTAATATTATGCTTTCTTTTAGTTTTTCGAATGCAGCTTGGTGTTGCACATTCCACTCAAATTTAGCTCCCTTCTTTCTTAAAGCATTCAGCGGTGCTGCAATTTCGGCCAGATGAGGAATATACTTGTGGAAATAATTTATCATTCCCAAAAATCGGGCTATTCCTTTCGCATCCCGCGGTGGTAAAAATTCTCTGATCGCACGGGTTCGCTCGGGGTCTATGCTTACCTTTCCGTTGGCCTTTACGATGTAACCTAAAAATAAAAATTGTGTGACAGCAAAATTTACTTTACTGGGGTTTACGGTTAATCCAGCTTTCTCTAATCGGGATAGTACTTCACGTAGATGTTTAAGATGTTGGTCCATTGATTCGCTATAGATAACGATGTCATCTAGGTAGTGATACACATATTTAAATTTTATATCATGGAATAATTTCTCTAATAATCGGCTACATACAGAACTACCTTGGGATATTCCAAAGGGTACTCTCGTAAATTGGTACAGGTTGAAAGGGACGGCAAATGCGGTTAGACGTTTGGATTCTTCAGAAAGGGGAATTTGATGAAATGCCTGATTTAAATCCATGATAGTAAAAACTTTCGCTTTCGTAAAATAATGAAAAGCACTGTGGATGTCGGGAAGTGGTATAGACTCGAATTCTATCCGTTTATTTAATTGACTGTAGTCCACAACTAGTCTATGTTTGTCGTGACCTTTTGGTACTAAAAACGCGGGTGATGAGTAAGGTGAAGTAGAGGGTTCGATGACTCCTTGTTCTAATAATTTGTTGATTTGATTCCTCATTACTTCCATTTTTGGCGGTGATAATTTGTATGGGGGTAGGCGTATTACTTTATTGTCGCTCAAATTGATTTTGTACTCTATCAGGTTCGTTAGTCCTAACTTTGGAGTGAGGACGTTGGAAAACTGTTCTATTAGTGTCTGGATTTTCCGTCTATCTTTACTTTCCAGATGAGCTAATTCAGACTCGTGGTGTTCTAGATGTGTAGAAGCTGTTCCAGTACTTTCTTTGATATTTGTATTATCATCAAAATTATATTTTTGTGAACGATCGAATCCAAAATAATACTTCTTATCGTGAATGTCAAGAATTATTCCTGTTTTACAGATAAAGTCAGCTCCCAATATTAAGTCGGGTCCTAACTCGTCGCATACCAACACTGGAAAATACCACGTTAGATTTTTAATTTTTACTTTAAACGTGATGATAAGTTTTATCATTAAATTTATTTTATTAGCTGTAGCACATCTAATATTCACCGATTGACTGCGTTTAACTAAGTTGTGTTCAAATAATTTATCGGCTAGCTGTTGACTAATTAAACTTCGTGTTGATCCGGAATCAATTAATCCGAGGGTGAATGTAACACCGAGGTCTACTTGTATATATGGTAATCGACACTTACTGAAATTACATTTATTAATAACATTACATTTATCAATGAACTTCTTAACATAGGGGTCTAATTTTCTTGGGTTATTTTTTTTGAATTTGTTGACTTTTAGGGGTTTACCTGTTTTCACGATGCTGCGGAAGACACAGGATTTCGGATCTCCCTGCCTTACATGTTTTTTGGATAAGGGGTTTTCTGATAGTACTGTCTCCGTTTACAGTTTCTACTGATGTGTCCAAATTTCCCGCAGTTATAACATATATTTTCTTTACGAGGGGTATCACTGGGTCGAGGTTGAGGCTCTTTAGATTTACTATAGTCGTTAAAATTGGTAGGTCTACGAAATGGTCGTCTTTCGCGCTGTTTTCTTCCATCTGTTACCAGGGCTTGCGTTTCATATCTACGTGGTGCAGTGGATAGCAATGCATGTCTGTTCTGGTCCGCGTACCATACGTTTGACGAGTGAATACTGCATTGTTCTAGATCTGCGAAAGTGTGGGGCCTATTTATTAATGCTAATCGAGATCTTTCTTCCGGAGATAATCCTACTAGAATGGTATCGACGAATTGTTTCTCACTCCAGTTGACTTGCAGTAGTCGGGAAGACTCTCTGATGTCTGCAATATAGTGGGCCAGTCTCTCATGGGCTCCTTGTACTCGAAGTACGGTGTTTCTTTTAATCTCCTCATAAATTCCCGTGGGAATAAAATGTTTTATAATGGTAGTATGAAGTTCTTCTACTGGAAGAGTCGAGCTTAATGATTCCAGTACACGATCCCTTAATGGTGGTTTACATTTGGGTAGGAGGACTTGCAAGATTTGCCAATCATTCAGTTGCTGTAAATCTTTTATTTGTAGGAGGTATCTGATGAAATTTAACAGTTTCGTAATACTTAAGCCATCAGTGTATGGAATTTCTGTAATGATTTTTTCTACTGGGTGCGTGATCTTTCCGTAGAGGTCTACATTAAAATTTACATGTGGTATACTTCTAGAAGGACCTGTTGCTGCGTTAGGCGTCGTAATCGCATACTTACTGGGGCGATTATGGTGACCACTAGGCTGTGGGGGTTCCGATATCGTTAGGGTATTTAAGTCTCTATCTGGTAGCTGTTCATGAGTCGGTTGTATCTTCGATACGGTGGGTGATTCGTGATTCGCGGTGGAGGGAGGGTGTTCTAAAATAGGAGATTGAACTGGGGAAATATATGATTTTTGTAAGGATTGCTCAATTTCCTCCATCCTAGATGAGTCGGACATTCTTCGCAATTGTCGTATTATCGTGGGTAATTGCTGTAATGCCTCATCCGCAAATTTTTGCACATCGGGAGGGATTACGGTGACGTCGGGCCAGTTCAATAAATTCTTCAACCGGCGGGTTAAATGTTCTATTCTTTGCATGATCCGCAATATTACTGCAGGTGATTTTTCGTCGTGAAGGGTTTGAGATAATAACGTCAGTTCCCTATACTTCGCATAACACGTTTCTCTTTCGCTGTCATAATCGAGTTCGCGTAATCTACCTAACTGCGAGGGTGTATCTGATCTACTTTCGCGTAACGATTTGCGCAATTCAGAGACTGTTACATTCGCGTGAGGTAAACCGCGTAAAATAGCTTCGTAGCACAATTCATCTTTTAATAATAGATCGGGGTTAAATAAAGCCATTTTTTTTTTGAATATCAATCACTATAAATACTTATTCTACTATTAATACTAAATCCTATACTACTCTTTCTTGTTTACTCAAATAAACGATTTTAGTTCGCATTAAAATTTACATTGGTTGTGCGAGAATTAAATCTCAGAGAAAGAGAAATCTCACACAGGCGTCAATTTACTTTCAACTAAGGGGGAAATAAGTGGTTACTAGGCACAACATGATGCACGCTTGTTATGACAATAGAACAATAGAGGAGGTGGGGTATTGTCTAACTCGACTTTGCAGAGGGTGGCAAATACAATTCCGTACAGGCGAGAACAGGATATTTACAGGTCTGAGTTTGTTGACAAACCGACACGTTGATGAATGAAATTTTTGGACAAGTAAGTACGTGGTTTTGTATACGTGTGTCAATATGTTAATATGAGTTTACACATATTAAATTCACAATTAAAGTTACCTATATACTATTCTATTCTAATAATAATTACTATTTTTTTAATTTTAATTTTATTTTAAATTACTGAAATATTTTAAAGTAACTGAGTGAATAGATCAACAGAGTGGCACATAGTATATGTGTCACTATCTTGCACAATTATTAATTTTGGTTATTTTATGTGTACCACGATGCACACAACTATTTTAACTAAAAGCAGAGTGGCGCTTTTTATAACGTCTTACCTACGTTATAACGTCGGGAACCAGTGCGTAATTGCCTCAGATCAATTGCACGGGCTGCCATAGTCGTAATCAACTTCTTAACAAGCAGTAGTAGTTAGAATGAAAGGAATGTTTGTTGGGGTGTTTGATGATTTATTCACTCAGTATTTTGTGTTAAGTAATGACATCTCTTTATTAGGTGCTATCCTTTATAGTTCTACATGGATTTTTTACCATAAAGTTTTCTAAATAAAAGTTTACAAAATATTTTCTGAAAAGGTGGCCACAACAAAAGTATTGTTATGTGCTAGCTTTTTCCACGGATCCGGGATATTAAATTGGTTTGTAAGTTAAGTTATTATACTATTTGAAAGGGGGGGCCATTTGAAGAATGGACTTAATTTAACCTCTAGTATCTGAAAAGCTTTATGCTACAAGCACTAATTACTATTACAAATAATTTTAGTCGTATGACATAATACAATTTACAAATTGACAATAATTAAAGTCTTTAATATAGTTAATTAAACTGTCTTTTGCAAACATTTGTTTTAATGACATTTAACCACGGAAGACAAGTCTCCGTGTCACCTGTGATATTGTGAAGTTTACTCCGAATCCTGGTCCTTGGTCCTTGGGGTGTCCACAAATGGTTGAAGGTTATGGTAGTTTACTTTCCGGGTGAAGTTCCTGAAGAGATCCTGGTAATTATGAAGCTGTTATGCTGTTCTATGAAGTCTGGTAGCTAAGCATCTTTAGTAGTACAACTCGAGTGAAAGTTCTTGTTTCCCACAGACGTTCACGTCACATCGTTATTTATAAAATGTTTTCACTTTTGGTACATTGTACCTTTTTAATTTAAACAAACATTGGAGATCTTACACTTAGTCAATAGAGATGTCATCCCTCTCACTTATTTATTCCATTTAATTTAATAGATTACATTTTTCTTTATAAAACACTACTTTACTGATACTTTCCTCTACACATAGTTATATCTGCACTTTTAAATTAAAAATATCTTAGTACTTCGGGGCATGGTTCAAGGGTGTAGTGTTTACTACGAGAGCGCTCCATCTCGACTGCATTATTATTGTCAGGACAGGTAAGTTAACTGCGCGGAGTTTACGCATCACAACAAAATAGTTCCACCTTTATTCGCTATTTACGGTATTTAAAGTTTGACCTTTTTATTATCCAAAGCTATGCTTTACTTCAGAATTAAATAGTATACTACTGTATCATTGTTTATTTATTTGAATAATTTCAAGTTTTACCAGTATTATTTGTTTAGTAAAAGAATCTGTATGCAGGTTAATTCCAATTAATGCATGTCAGTGCATGGTAAATTATTAACTAGTTTCCCTATCTTTACACTCGCATTCCTTTTGTCATTTAAACTTTTTATGAAATATTATTTTGAGTTAATAAAGGGATGTAATATTAACTTTAATGTGCGATTTAAAATTAAATTTTACTACATATTACGTTTCCTATTTTAAAATCGTCACAGTTATATGGTTTGATACTAATCGTCCTCCAAACCTATTCTAATAGGTTCAATGTGATTTCTATATTTCTATATTGCACTAGTTCCTCCAAGGACTTAACAAGAATTTACGATTTACTGATCAGAGTGTTCAACGTAGCAGTAAAGTTATTAAAGAATTTTTTTCACGTTTAGGTTACTGTAATATATTTAATACTTAGTAGTTAAAATGAAAACATACCGCCCCAACACACACACACACACACACACACACACACACACACACACACACACACACACACACACACACACACACACACACACACAATTCTCTTCCTCTCTCTCCAAAAAAAAGACTGTTATTATCACTACTGAGGGAGGAAACCTTTAGAAATTACTGACTGAAGTGTAATGTGTTGTTATGCGTGTAAAACTAGTGCATGCTTGGATAACGCGTTGCCGGAAGTAGGCAACTTTCTAAGAATACGGCAGTCTTTTTGTATACTGTCAATAATAACGCCGCACATGGGAATCGACCCCGTGTAGAACAGACCGTGATTTCAACGTCAACATTAAGTAGCATATAAATACGTGTAATTCACGAGCTTATGAAATGTGCTTTCAAAAAAGAGCTTCCACGAAAAAACTACACAGCCCTTCCATACTTCTCTTTCATAGAACTCTTCTAGCCATTCATAGAACTAAACAAATAAATTGTTTTGAAACTGTTGTTTCAATTGTTGATATCGAGGCGTATTCTACACGGTACACGGTACAGCTACATACATTTTTTGACTATACGAAATCAATAGTTCGCCCTACTTTACACGCGAAGTACTGTTATGGTACAGGATAAGAAGGTATACCCAATCATGTGGCGAATATTGGTCACCATGATGTTAGGCTTGAAAATACCAAACGAATTAAAAACGTTAACATTAATATTAAAAAACTATAAGCCTAAAAACGGTTTCAGCATATTAATATTTATTCGTAAAGTTAAGACGAAGCATGTAAAACCTGTGAAAATATAAAGCGCTAAAAAATGTGAGCCAAAACAGGTTTTACAGACAGGTAATTTAAAATATTTGTTGACCAACTCGACGACGAACTCGCTGGATTGGCAACTATTGAGTATACCCTATTTATAATATTAGACATGTAAAGTAATGTAAATTTAAATATAACACACCTCTACACATATTTATATGAAAATATGTTTATATTAAAAGTAATATAAACATAAATTTATACATCATTAATAACATTTTCAGGGTATAGGCCTAAAGGTACTTTTTATTTCATGCACATTTCTTTTAAGGAAATTCTATAGTTATATGCATTTGTAATGTTTTTCTATATTTTTCATTGTATGCTTTTCCTGTAACGTGTTGGTGCATTTTTTGCAGTATGTTAAAAAAATGGAACGTTTCTGCTTCCAACTGCATATATCTGAGCGTACATCCGGGAGGTATGTAATTCACAAGAAACGTGTATAGCTAATTGTACTGAATACGTGTAGTGTTTTGATTAGTATGGATAGTAAGGTTTAATTATGTTCGTTCGCAAAACTAAAAAAGGAAATTATTTATTATCAAATAATAAAACTACTGACTTTAGAAAATAAGTTCATTGTTACGTGAATAAGCTACATTCCATTAAATAAGCTTATACCGTACCATTAAATCGACTTAACGCACAATGAAACAATCACCACTTTGTTTATAATTTTATCAAACAATAACTGAAATAATTTGATTCGATAATTCCTCATAAACATAATAATCTAATATAGCCTACTGACAACAAACAATAATAATTTCCCAACACTCGCAATACGCAGTTATTCATTGGCATGGGGCCAAAGTGGCGGCTGCTGAGGCGCCATACCAAAAAGGAAGGCAAAATAAGCATAGGCTTTACATGTTGGTTTTGTCTCATATTACTGAAAACACATTTTTCTGAAAACACTGAAAATAATATATTAACCTTCAGCGATTGACTTAGGAGCTTATAAAAGCAATACCTTACAAACTTTGTTTTTACCTCACAAGAAAGAATCTGCGGTTTCTGTTAATTCATTAATATCTCGGGAATAATTTTCAATTAAAATACCATTGCTTCATCTTTAGAATACTGTGATACAGTAAGCGACTTTGTAGCAATTAAGCCAATAAAATCAAGTTTTTTTTAATATCGAGCATTTTAAATATTTATTTTATTAAATACTTTAATGTAAAGTTCTGAAATGTGTAAGTTATCTACATTTTACAAACTTGTTACGCCGTATTTTTGGGGCTTGCTTTCCTGCTCCAGCGATATTAGTAGATTGTTCGCAATAATTTGTACTCTTATGCACGCAGCTTCATGTATTTAAGCTACATTTTAGGGAAGGTCGTGTAATTTATCAGTGTTGTGGGAAGATCCTAAATGTAATGTGTGTATTTAATCATATTAAAACTGTATTGCGTTCTGAGTAGTACGCACAACAAAGCAAAATGAAGCTAGTATTCAATAATTAAAGTACCATTAATAATACTAATTAAATAGTGTTCTAGTACCAAATAACAACAAAAAATGTGTTACAGATCCTTAAAAAACTAAATATAAATCTGCATCATATAGAAATAAAAAATAATCAACGGATTTATTCTAGTCGTATAAATTAGGCCCGCGGTGGATTATATAGGCCTAATCAGTAAAGCTTGGTGGCCAGTGCACAGGATTCTGTTTTCTCCATATTCTGAAACCAGATGTCATGCGACTGATGATACAAATACCATACTTCATTGTACCCGGCAACGCGTTTTGCCTCCAAACACACAACAAATTCTAAACATGATTACGAACGACAACGTAACACAGAGAAACGACATTACGATCTTGGATTCACAGACTTCATAAATACCACCAGCGCCAAACGTCTATCAAAAAGTATTGGAATGAACAAATTTAAGTGCTTGAACTATGTCAGGATTTGTTTTTATAATTGTACTGTGAAAGAAAAACAAAGACCATTGCTAAAATTGATATTTTTCGACCGCAGACAGAATTAAATGAATTTAAAAATAATGGGTTACGTTCTTCACTATTCGAAAAAAATTCCATTACCACCAACTGAGATATGCTGACCGGTCGAAGGATTAAGATAGAATAATACAATGAAAGCTAGCGTTCAGTACTAAAAAAACTTGAGCCGTTGTAAGGTGTTATCGTACGCGAAAGAGAGAGAAATAGGGACAGAGAGTGTAATGAAATGTACAAGGTATTACTGATAAACAAAATTCCGTAGATACATACGTAAATGACCCCACATACAAACAGGTCATTGTAACCGTTCACTGCGGGTGTCGTATGTATATGTAGATAAAAAGCACAGCCAACCTGTTTATAGTTTGGCAAACGGAACGTTTTTAAAGTATAAAATTGTAAAAAATGTATAACTGAATGTTATCAAAATGTATACGAATGTCAAATGTAATAGATAATTTTAACAAACAAAGAACTTGTTTGCAATCCTGATTTTTTTTTAAATAGTTGTCGATAAACGTTTTCGTGTTAGTTCATCTGCAGATCAAACAAAATGTATAAAGAAATGTCTATCTTGGATAAAACTTTTACATTAACTAGTAACGGGTCCACAAGTGTCGCACTTTTGCTAAATTTTATTTTATATACATACCATCCTACATACTTTAAGTTATATACATAAATGTAACATTCATAAAGGCTCAACGAATACAATGGCGAGGTCACCTTTGTATGGATTATCACCGAGATCACCGCGGATGTATGATCAGCGTATCCCACAGAAAATCTTAAGGGCGCAGGTCTATAAAAGCAGAAAAAGAGGCCGACCTAAGATAAGATGATTGTATGATGTGCTAGGAGATCCCGGAAGAATGAATGTGAGGGGTTACACTGAGATGGCAATGGATAGAAGACTTTGGAGAAGATTGGTGTTGGAAGCCAGGGCTAACGTTAGGCTGAAGAAGAAGAAGAAGAAGAAGAAGAAGAAGAAGAAGAAGAAGAAGAAGAAGAAGAAGAAGAAGAAGAAGATACGCAGGACTACATCCGTGTGTACTAGAAAGCTTCAAACAGTGCGTAGTAGCTGATATAAGGTTACTTTAGACCACTGGTTGAAGGTTAGATGAGACTAACTTGAAAGTAGCCCTCCCCATTTTCCTCAGGACAAATGAGGTATTCTACATTATTCTCATTTAACTATTCATACAGTTATTTATAAGCCTTATTTTAACACACGCAACTGGCTTAGAATATAGGCCTACGTTAAGTGATTATAGAATTTCACTGAAATTTTGAATAGCTCTGGGGAGGGTTTGATCCCTGATCCTCCCCTCGTAGTTACGCAACTGCATGTTAGTACAGTGGAGAAGTATAAATTGCGTTAATTATTGTTAACTAATTGTTAACTTTATTGTTAATATACGTCAATTAAACTTAATGGTAGTCTGTTTCGTAACGTCAGACTATGTATGATCCAGATCGCGTATAAAGTTCATTCAGACACGCAATAAATTGCTTTAGCTGTTTTATGTAATAATCTTTGTACGACTATTTCGCATAATTACTTTCGACATAATAAAAGATTTTTATCATCATCTACAAATTCGACTGGTGAAGGAACTGGTGGTCTAGGAGAATCAGCAACACAGGGACACGGAAGCCTAAATACATAAATGTAATGATAAATAATTAGATTGCGGTTTCGCTTGTGTAGGAATTAGTAATGAAGAGCGTTTTCAATGTTATTTGTATGAAAGTGTTATCCGTTGAATCTATGCTACCTAGTAAACTTAATCGACACACAGAAACTCTTCATCTAAATGTGATTAGGAAACCACGAGGCTTTTAGAAAATATAGGCCTACAATGTTTGGTTGTACAAAAAGAGAGCCGTCAGAAATGATCAGTAGGTCATGGGCGCCGCATGTTTCAAAAGTTTGGGAACTATTTCTCTACACTAACTACGTACTCTACGTGGACAGTTACAGACTAGGCATAATCTACAAAATAGAAAACAGTTTTTATAAAAACAATATATGTAGATTAATTTGGAATTTAATTTCAACAAGTTTAATTGTTACTTAACTGAATTCATAAGGAAAATCTATATATAAAGTTTTGCAGGGTCATACAATATCGTGGATTACATACAACCTGGTTAGAAACGTAATCACAGTTCACACACAATGGTCAAAGACAATACGTAGTAATTTCGAATTTCGACATATTTCAAAAATACGACAATTATATTTGTCGTGCAGAAAAACTAGGTTTACAATTATATTCATTAAAGTTTTATTCTGTTTATAGACGATGCCAACTCGTTTTACACGTAAGATTTGTTTTATGTATGAACATCAACTTCTTCATTACATAACGTTTTAACTCTTCACACAGAAAAAGAAAATGTAAAGCGTAAGAAAAGAATTCAGAATGATGACACTGGTAATAAAGATGTTGGTCTGACGATTTTGATTAATTAACATAGATGTGAATGGACACTTCAAGTCAATGAATGAAAACGTCCATAAGGTCAAGTCAAGGTCAGAAAAAGTAAATAAGATGTCAATACAGGGAGAAAAGATAAGAAAATATAGACGCTGAAATAGTCAACGACAAGAATATATAAGGTAATAAAATATCTCTTTGAAGACATGGGATGTGTGACTTATTTTTTCTATAAATAAAATTCACGCATAACTCAAAACTCTATTTCACATAACCTTGATTTTCCATAACTAAAACCCACTACTGTTTAGCAAGGCTGCCCATAGATATTGTAGGCCTCCAGGCAAATTTTTTGTGAGAGCCTCACATCAATTTGTCAGCCCTTAGAACTTTTAATTTACAAATGTATTAATTCTAAAATAGTTACTGATTTTAACAGGCAAGCAGTAAAAAATGTTGATAATAACGCTTTGTTGATAATAAAACTACACGTGTGTGTTTTGTGCGCGAGCGCATCAATGTATTCCACATTCAGAAAAAAAATAACATTAAGAAAAAAACAAACTTTACGATATACTCTGGCACCCTGATTAAGTAGCCTTTTCCAAATCATCAGTTGAGCATTTCTGAAGAACCATAGTTGAACCTCTGAATCTTCTATTTTTACGGCTGACAAAATCGTCAGTCATCCCAAGGAAGCAGATCTTAGTCCATGTTCTAGCCACAACATTTAGTAGATAATTCTTTTTGCGCTGAGTCGAACTCAGTTTGTTTTCGATCAATGCTAATTTACTAAAGCCTCTAGAATTCTGTAGGTCTATCCATAGCAAAAATGGAATGTTCATATCAATCTATAGAAGACATTACATTAATCTCAGTACCTAACATACTGACCGGATAAAACCCAATTAACGCCAGTCTCTTCCATTACTGTATGGTCAAGTGTTTGCTGCATAAGGAAGTAATGGTGCACGAAGCAACGTGTACTATGGGAAGGCTGAACATGAGTTTTGTAGTTCCACCGCTGGGAGGTCCCATGTTTGCAAACATAAAACACGTTTGATCCATGGAAACTTAACACCATCCTGGAGTTGGAGATACGCCGCGGTCGCCCAGGTTCTGTAGTCTACGGTGGTAAATGCACCTCAGGGTTCTCAAGCCTGAAAACTCAATGCCTTCCTATGGAGTGGATCAATGGAAGAAAAAGCCGTGTTGGTCTGGGCGATAGGTTGAAAAGCAAACCTCAGGGATGCCCCCGGTTCGGGCCTTCAACTCCGAAGGCGGTCTTGCAAACAACCGATTTGAACTTTAAAGAACATTATGCACATTAGAGCATAATGTGCAGAGTAGAGGATCTGATGGATTTTCCAGGTAGTGGACCACGGGTTTTTCACTATCCTCAATACTAACACGTTAATGACAAGCACTTATGTCACGTGAAAGAGACACATACAAAGCAAAATACGCTACTTATAATTGATAGTTTGATAGTTTTTGTAAACATAGATAAAGATAGTTACCATTCGAAACATTCACTCTCCATTTCATTGTTCTATTTTCTGTTATTTAAAATTTTTCTTTTTACAAGTCTAAATTATTGAAATATAAAATTTTTGAAACCTTATACACCTTATCTTGGAGAGCGTCGCTAGCGACAGGCGGCGCGGCAGAATGATAAGACAGTTGTAACCACTGGCCCTCCTAAAATCCGTATCCTTTTCACTAACTTTTATAGGCCGTGTTCTGGTAAGTAGGTAGTTTATTGATGATACAATATTTACAAGTGCAAAAAGTAATGGAGCGGCTGCAATGTATATCGGAAATTCGAGAGGATGTACTAGTCCCCTGCGGCTAGAAATGTATCTAGTAGTACTACAAGTGTTGCGTAATCCTTATAAATTGCAATATACTTGTTTATCTTGGAGGTGAAGAAACAGAGTTGGTTTCTATATAGTAAGGACCGACCGTACTCAGCGAAGCCAATTAAAGCAATATATAGGGGACAAGGGCTTGGGCTTTGTATACTCTAGAACGTTCCCATTTTCAGTCATATTTAGTCAAGGTTTAATTTGTTCGAAAGATATATTTTTTGTTTATGTGGACATTGGCGGGCGTCATCTGTTTCTTAGTTTTTATTTGAAAAAGTTTCTTTACGAGAATAAAAGTATATATTTTCCCGCCACTTTGTGTTCACATAAGTACAATGATACAGGAAAACATTATTATAGTGGCATCTTTCATTCATCTGTGAGTATTACAATTATAAATAACATTAATTAAATTTAACAACTCAACAGTGAGAACAAAAAGTACACTAGAAGTAGCTGAAGCTGAAATGGTATTAAATTAAGATCACACTACCTTTACTCTTAGTAAATTATCTTACATAAATTGCTAAGATGCGAAATGGTCTAACCAATAATTGTGTAAGAAAACTTGGAAATTTGCTGTAGCAAATAACAAAATTATCCCACAGCTTTGGATATTGTTTGAGGAGGAGCATATTGAAGTGGTTAGCTAAGAGACTTCCTAAGAACACGCTTGAGTTGTTTCTCCGCAGGCTATTGTATAGAAGTAACTACCTTTTTAGTACGTGTTTAAAACAAACAAGTTTTAAAAGTTAAACTTACTATAATTATTATAATATTTTATGAGTATTAAAGGAGTGCATAAGAGATTTAGGCCTATTTCACCAAAGGTTGGAATTTGGTGAAATCAACATTTAAAACTGTTGGTCCATCAAGAATACACAAATTTGGAACTATAAGTGTGCTAAGCAGGGCTACTGGTTACTACTACAGTAGACGTAAATACTATTGATGGGTATAATACATATTTGTTCCTGTCTCTAAGAATATTTTTGAAAGATAACACGATATAGGACTTTTTAACGAGCATTTTTTTCATGACTTGAAATCGAAGTTTACCTACGGTCACGTTTCCACCAACTACAGTCCATAAGCCTCTAATTATTTCTTTTAGTCAAAAGGCCGCTTAAACATTCTATAAGTAAAGAGAAGAGGAACAGTGGAGGAATACGTCTGATGTCCATTCAACGGCAAAAAGAAATTAAATGAGTAATTAATTCAGGACATCACATCACAAATCTTCTCTTTTAAACATACTATTTTTTGAATATTTTTTCTTGTTTATACAGTCATAGTACTGCATCCAAAATCATAGTGCCTGCAAAACGATTTGTTCTTCATTCTTTTATTTTCTGTAATATTGTAATTATAATTTTTTAACTCAATGAAACTTGTGCTTTCTTATCTGATTAAGCCGTATTTCGTTACGTATTTCTACCAATATAGCTTACAGACTTTTGAAGGCGGTTTAAGATTTTAGATTTTGGAATAATAATAACCATAGGTACTAATTTTGTCAATTATTAGAGATACAGAGTTTGTATTTTGAATAACATTCCTCATAATTTGATGCTCACCAAAGACTTTTACAGTTTTTTCACAATTTAATTCCATTTTTGCTCTGTTGTGCTTCGAAAGTTATAAACTTTTCAGACTAAATACTACGTTTGGAATTTAATTTGATATCACGCAAATGGATTACCACAACTGTTCAAATTTCTGATGCATTTTTTGTGCCCTGCTGTACCAAAACTTTGAATTTCCAAATATGAACACTATATTTAGGTAGTTAAAATTGTGTGAAATTTGACTACCCACACGGTTTTCTATGATTTTTTTCATAATTTTGACCCTTGACACTTTCGACTTCCGCTTTCATGCCATGGTGGGATCAATGTCAAAAACTCAAGAAATATGTAGATTAAAAGTGTGGTCACGCGTGCAAAGTTTTACAAAATCGGTGACGCATTCAATAATTATCATGAGACATCCCTCAAATAGATAAAAAACAGATAGACAAATAAGTACAGATAAGATGTACAAACAAGTACAAATTGTCGACTGAAAACTGAGAACTTTCTGCGCTCATTCAATAATAAAAACTAAAAGCAAATTATTGTCCTACACAGTAATAATAATTTGTAATGATCGTGTAAAAACAGAGTTATAATTGTATTAATAGTTGTATGTGCACATAAGGGGGAAACGTGAGCGCGCGCTCGCGTGTGTGTGTGTGTGTGTGAAGCGCGCATGTCTTGTTGGACGTGTATGTTGTGCTGTGTAGTTGTGTTGATCAGTAAATTGGACAAGACTACTAAAAAGTAATTGTAAGTATATCACTACTGACTCGGAACACTAATTTTTTATTGATAAAAATGTTAAACTTTTACCTTGTAGCCTAAAAAGTCATTAGTGAATGAGTGACGAGGCATTCCCTCAGCAGTGCGCAGACAGTCGCTAACATTGATGATGATGATGATGATAATACGATGATATCCTTACGTATACGCAGACAGGTAGAGAGAGAGAGAGAGAGAGAGAGAGAGAAGCTGAGTGTGGGGGGAGGTAATGTTGGGCTATGTCAATCCCCCCTCCAAAACCTGAACTTGGTGATTATATTGTTACGACATTAAAGAACAGTCTACGTGTTTATCGAATGTTCCAGAGGGATCCGGAATGTAATGCGTGTGGCATACGTGACTCTCGACGAAGGCTGCACCTACATTGGACACAGAACCGTCAATGTCCGACAAGGCACGGTTGACGGAGCGTGCTTTCAACAAAACCAACTGCTTTGTTTCTTAGAATGTGCCTACACTGGGCACGTCGGTCCGTTCCGGCAACTACCCATGACGTCCGATGCCGGCCCGCCGCCGGGTCAGAACAACTTGGTTTGTTTCCAATCCGGCAGCCTGTTCCGTCACGTTCCGTGCCTCGCTGAGTAAACTAAAAATGTCATTTGAAAATAGCAGCAAATGTGCAATCGTCAACAGAGACTTTCTAATTGAACTTGTTCGTGATGAACCACGTCTTTGGGATCAACGAACAAAGGCTTACCACAACAGAGAATTGAAGCCTGTTCTGTGGGAAGACATTGGAAATAAATTACACATAACTGGTAAGTTTTGTTTGTTTCTTTATGTTTGTTTATTGAAAATATTTAAAATACGTTCTATATTTTTACATTAAATTTTAAAACATATTATTTTGAAAAAGGTAGGCCTATACCAAAAAAATAACCAGTGTAACATCAGAATACAGCATTTGTGACAGTTATATCTGATATTGTAAGATATTGTATACAAATTATTAAAATTGTATCTTTCAGTCTTCCTACTGATCTGTGACAAAAATTAAACAACAAATTACAGATCTAAAAGTTTAAACTTTAAATATAAAAATTAAGGCACTTTTCTAAAAGTTAAGCGACAATTGTTTTGTAAAGATTTTGAGTTTTAGGTTGAAAATTTGTGAATCTATGTGATCATGTTGATTCTAGTATTTGCACATATAGTATTTTCTAGAAACAATAGTAATATTATTAATTATATATTGTTAATATTATGTATTATGTTGATTAAGACTTTCATTAAACTATACCAAAACTACATTGCTGGATACATTACATTATCAAATTAATTTCTATTGACATTAATCAATAATTTCAACGCAAAAGATGCCTTTTTGTTCATAGAAAGATAAAAATAGGTCGGTTACGTCAATTCCAAAAATTAGTGATTTAAAAACAGAACAGAACTAGCGAATAACTACTAGAAAAGTGCTAGAGTTAGTACTTAAAATAATAGTTCTGTGACTTATTTTAAACATGAGTGTTCTGCCACGGCACTGCAGCAGGTCCATTGAAGTAGGATTTGAAGGCATTTCGAATATTTTGAGCATCTTTTGTAGATCTATTGAACTGTTTAGTAGGCACGAGAGATGCGGCTTGTTGTTGTTTATAAAATTCCAAAGCTTCTTGTACGTTTGCAGGGTTGTAAGAGCCTTCCATATCAATAATCAAGTTGTGTAGTAAACAAATAATACACTTGACAATTTTTTCTGCTTTCTCTAATTCTGTTTCTATCGCCTTGCCCAGTAAGCGCCACTTAGCAGTCATAATACCGAAAGCGCATTCTACGCATCTTCTAGCCCGAGAAAGGCGGTAGTTGTACACTCTTTCTTCGTGTGACAATCACTTTCTGGAAAAAGGTTTCATGAGGTATGTTTTAAGAGGGTAGGCATCGTCACCAAGAATGACAAATGGCATCTCTGACGCGACATTTAAAAACATGAATACGGTGTATTCATGTTCTTTGCCCTTAAGATCGTTCAGATACTGGCCTACATTGTTACGCTTTGTAACAGAAAAGGATATCTCATCGGTATGAGTTGACAGACCATTGGACCACAAGAGGCAGCTATATTTTAAGCACTATTTCTTAAAGAAAAAAGTATGTCTTATAGTCCGAAAAATAAGGTAGCCTACATCTTTTAACGAAATGAAAAATAAAAAAATTCAATGGGAATAAAACTTCAAAATTGTTTACATCAAAAGGAAAAAGTGAAGGAATTTTACGTTAATTTTTCATATTATTAAAATTGTAAGCTTGAATTTTAATTATCTGTTGTGTATTTAGCTCTATGTGATAATAATAATATTGAGTTGTTATTGTCTCAAAATCCGCGGAGATGTAAAACACACGACACATGAAATTTTGACGTACGAAAGAGAACTTCGTTGAATCACTGACAAGTGGTGGCAGCAAACTGCCGGGAAACGTCCGCCATCAATGTAGGCACACTTGCCGGGAGAAATCTGGCCAGACAACCGTGCCTGATCGGATCGGAAGACTTCTGCGTCGAGTGTAGGTCTAGCCTAATAGGTAGACTGTGTCAGAAGCTGCGCGAACTGTGTCAAGGCCGCAATGAATTACGCTCTAATGTTTTCCTTTATTGTTAATGCGCAGTATGGAATATACTAGTATCTCAGCGGGATATAAATACAGGTACGCAGGGACGCTCAGTTCAGTTATTATCGGGCGATATTACTGTGTGCGTTCAAGTGGTTATTAGTGAAGTGCTGTGTTTTATAATCGGGCGGTATGTTGTAATACAATTGTGTTTTAATATTAGTTGACATTTTATTGCGTATGAACAATTTTTATTTGATTTGTTGTAAGAGACTGTGTTGTTAATTACGAACTGTTTAACTGTGAAAATTAAAGCTGGTGATTAGTGACTTAATTGGTGTCTTGTATTTTGTTTCCACTGTACCTACGACGATCAAGTAGACCGTCGTAACAATATGAAGATTGACATAAGACCCCATGAATGAGAAATAACGGGAATTTGCAGAGTTAAGCTCAACTGAATTTGGCATAATACATATCATTTGTTATAGATGTCTTCTTGCGTTTACGAGAACTGCATCTGACTGAACTAGCAGGTCCGATTTGCTAAATCTGCAGGTAGGAGAATCAATTTACTTTGTGATGTTGCTTGTAAAACTTACATTGCTTGTGAAGCGGCTGCTACTGAATGAAGGTGAATCCTCATGTGATATAACTGTTGTCTTTGAATCCCTCCCCCCAAACGTTAAATCAGTCTCTCGATCACGCTAATAATGAAGTAAAACAGGATCGTGTTTTTATATAACAAATTTTCCTACTTTATGTCCCTTCAGATTTATCATTTGTAATCTGTACTTTTAAAAGAAGAGTACCTTTGATAAATTCAAAGTACACGTGTAGATCAAATCTGTAAATGAATAAGACCACTTCTGTTTAGCTAAGCAAATTACAATTTTTTTTTTGTATTGAAAAATACAGAAATTTACAATGAAAAAGTAAATTCACCTCGGTTTTTAATAAGCATCAGGTCCAAATATTGTCCAAACCGTGAACTTCTACGTACACTCAATTACCGTAAAATTTTAACCGTAATTTTATTTAAAGTTTTTATTTTTACTGTATACAGATTATCTCGCGTTCGTATGTTGCATAAGGTGTGTTCGTACGCACATACACGAAATTAAATATTTATTTATACGCGCACGATTTATTATATTAAATATTATGGTCATTATAAATACGTGTGATTATATTATTGATATTTTGTAAAGCAAAATAAAAAGTGAACAGATTATACATATCTTTAAAAGCCTTATATGTTATGAAAGTTTTATATTTTGTTTTGAGTTTAATGGGGAATATACAACACGAGCGTCTGTAGTGTCACTGCACCTTAACGTCGAGGAAGTAAATGTCATTTTATCGATGAAAGCAATCTTTTGTCATAGTTTATTTACAACATATAAAAGATTAGACGTTTTACTAAACGTGTTTTTTTTTACAGAATTATTATCAGCTTATAAGTAAATATAGAGTAAAGTGTTCAATAAATTGACTTCCGTTAATTTATGTAGCAATTAATATCAGAATATGTCTACTAAAGTTAACTCCATTAGAGCCTAACTTCATTTCTCCTAATGGAAAATAAATTATGTGAATTATTAAGTTGCAGGCCTAAATAAAATTATTTAAGGACTAAAAAAAACTGTTATGAGCCGTATGTTGTGGTATATATTAAAAACAAAATTTGTCTTACAGTTTAAAGACATCATGTAGGCCTAATTTTTGTTCTTTATGATTAATTTTGCTAGTAGTGACGGTTACGATTGGTCATGGAAAGTGACGATGACTCACTTTTTTCAGGTAGGCCTACAGAGCTATTTCATTTACGAATTAGAAATTTACTAAAGTATGGATGTTGTGAAACCAGAATTACAGTAAAAAAAGTTGAATGCTTCTCCTTCTCAATACGTGTAGTTAAATATACGTACATTAAACTGGTAATTGGAGTAAAAAACCAAGACGAGGTATAGAAGCAGCGAATAGAACATAGAACAGATGGCTCTTTGTGATAGGCTATTAATAGAATTAATGCTTATATAAAACATGCGTTTTTTGCATTAAATAATATGTAGCCTATTCAATAATGGTGTAATTTAATATATGTATTTTAAAATAAATTTACATAAAGGTGTATTAATATATGCAATTTAATAAGAA
This sequence comes from Magicicada septendecula, assembly GCA_034769895.1. NCBI lineage: Eukaryota > Metazoa > Arthropoda > Insecta > Hemiptera > Cicadidae > Magicicada > Magicicada septendecula. The sequence goes on along the minus strand of CM068367.1, from coordinate 703,552,007 downwards.
AAAATGTAGGCCTAACTGACTTCGAAAGGCTGAAATAAGTACCATTTATAGCATAAGCCTTCTACATATATATAAACAAGGTTTAACGTTCCTTAAATAACACGTAATGTTCTTACTTAATACAAACTTTATTTAATTCAGTAAAGGTTTTTGGTATTTATCATTGACGAAAATTTGGATATTACACCACGAGCGCGCACGCGCGCGCGTCAAACGCCTTTCATTTTGTTGGCAACGGAGTCGAATTCTGACCTCAAACTGGACTTGACCTCCTAACAGTACAAAATACGTCCTTTCCTTTAATGTTTCCTTTAACATAAAGATAAATTCAAAGCGTTTGAAGAATTAAATTACATATTAGGCTATAAGCAAAACAATTACTCATTATGTCTTAAGACTTGAAACATTCTTAAAACATTGATCAATCGTGTATATATTCAGATAAACATTCGTCATCGTTGACTGTTACCTTGTTAAAGAAATCTAACTGGAAGCGCTGTAACGTTCAGAATCTGCATACTCTTCTCACAATTTAGACTGTTAATGGCGTCAGAATATCATAAAAATCTTTTAAATTCAAAACATTAATAATAACGTTTGCTACACATTACTTCGATTTTAATTGTTGCTTTCTTGGATGATTGATTTCTTTCAATTATTAACGTTTTACTGTACTCTTTATTCACATATGTCCAATGCTTTACTGTCTTATCACGATATTACGGATCTGGTAAAATTAGGGTTAATATTATATAAAACATAAATTGATGTGAATATAATTATTTTCGATGACCAAGTTGTTTCTTTAAAAGAGTGTCGAACACATGGTAAACAGTGTAAATCAAAAGTCTTTTTTAATTTAATTGTATTAGCCTATAATCTACCAGCAAGGGTGACCAGTAATATTGATGATTGATTGAAAAACGACGTGCAGGATATGCTTCCAGTGAAGCACTTCCATTACAACAATTCAATTATTCAATTAATACTTAGTTCATTGAACAACGTAGAATAATCGAGCTTGCCTGTTGCTATGAGAGAGGTAGAACAAATGCTGATGTTATGTTATTAATTATACGAATGAATTATCCTTTTAAATCTTCATGTAAGTAATGGATATATGTTGTACGTTAGTTCGTGGTATGTTATATTGTGTGTTCATGTTCATGTTCATGAATATGTTAGATGTTCATGCTAGTAGGTATATACCTACTCTACTTGCGTGATTACCGCGTTAAAAATAATTAAATTTAGTATTTCACTACTTAAGATTATTAGTCAGCAGAAAACATAACCATCCTGACACAGAAATATCGTTTTCACCACGAATGAAAGAGTGACACCCGCGAATGAGATATTTTCATTTTTCACTGTTTCGGAGTGTCATTCTGACATTCATAGTACAGGAAAAATAGATATTATTCGGGAAAAATATTGCCCCGATACTTTCTTGAGCGAAAAAGGTAGATTTTGGCTTATATTTTACGAATCTAGAGAGTCCAGAGCGAAACCGTACCTAGGGGTAGTTTTATAAGGGTTGGGAGGGGTAAAAATGTATGAGAATTTGGATAAGTATCGGTAGCATAAGGTTTTAGAACAATATCTCGTCTAATAATAGCAGCAGCATATTTAAGAATTCGACTTTCCTCGTATTTTTCGGTTTTCGTCATATCGGGATAAATGAAGGCTTAAATTGTAGAGAACTGAAAATTGAAAAATGCGTATTTTTGTTTTTTCGATAAACGAATTATATTTTAATTGGCACGCAAACAGCGCATGCGCACAATTGCGCTATTTCAAAATCTCGAAAAATACCTACTTTTAAAAATTCATATCTCCCTCAATTTTCGTCGTAGAAAGTCGTCCAAAAAACCAATATACGCGGAATTTCAAAAGCAACCACTTTTGTTTGAAACTTTTTTAATAAAAGTAACTATAGTACTTTTTTAATAGCTATTAAAAAGTTATACCCCAAAACCGCATTTTCACCCTCCCAACCCTTATAAAACTACCCCTAGGTGCGATTTCGCTCTGGACTCTTTAGATTAATAAAATATAAGCTAAAGTCTACCTTTTTCAGTCACAAAAGTACCGTGGAAATTTTATTCCCGAAAACACCTTTTTTTTGCCTATTTTTACTTCCATATTCCTTAAGGAATGGAAGTATGGTGATGGCAAAAAAAATCGTGTTCGAGATTATTGCAGATTCTGATTCTACTACACTCAAAACATGAAAAAAAGTCGTTTTCCGAAAAGTGTCTGTGTGTCTGTCTGTGTGTCTGTGTGTCTGTCTGTCTGTCTGTCTGTCTGTCTGTCTGTCTGTCTGTCTGTCTGTCTGTAGATTTTTTTTCTATGGCAAACGATAACTGCCGCAAATTCAAACAGAATCAAATAATTTTTTGCATACAGCCCGGTTTTGCAGAGTTCTCGCGACCTATTGTTTTTGGTGAAGATCGGTTGAGGGAAAGGGGTAGTTTACCTGCAACGGTTTTTTTTTAGCAAGGGTAATTTTGTTTGTTTGGCAAACGATAACAGCCGCAAATTCAAACAGAATCAAATAATGTTTCGCATACAGCCCTGAATTGTAGAGTTCTCAAGACCTATTGTTTTTGGTGAAGATCGGTTAAGGGAAAGGGGTAGTTTACCTGTAACGTTTTATGTTTTAACAAGGGTATTTCCTATGGCAAACGATAACAGCCGCAAATTCAAACAGAATGAAAAGATTATTTGCATACAGCCCTAAATTGTAGAGTTCTCAAGACCTTTTGTTTTTGGTGAAGATCGGTTAAGGGAAAGGGGTAGTTTACCTGCAACGTTTTTTTAACAAGGGTATTTTCTATGGCAAACGATAACAGCCGCAAATTCAAACAGAATCAAATAATTTTCTGCATACAGCCCTGATTTGTAGAGTACTCAAGACCTGTTGTTTTTGGTGAAGATCGGTTGAGGGGAAGGGGTAGTTTACCAGCAACGTTTTTTATCATGCGTATTTTCTATGGCAAACGACAACTGCCGCAAATTCAAACAGAATCAAATAATTTTTTGCATACAGCCCTGATTTGTAGAGTACTCGCGACCTATTGTTTTTGGTGAAGATCGGTTGAGGGGAAGGGGTAGTTTACCTGCAACGGTTTTTTTTATCAAGGGAAATTTTTTTTTTTTGGCAAACGATAACAGCCGCAAATTCAAACAGAATCAAATAATGTTTCGCATACAGCCCTGAATTGTAGATTTCTCAAGACCTATTGTTTTTGGTGAAGATCGGTTGAGGGAAAGGGGTAGTTTACCTGCAACGTTTTTTTAACAAGGGTATTTTCTATGGCAAACGATAACAGCCGCAAATTCAAACAGAATCAAATAATGTTTTGCATACAGGCCTGGTTTGTAGAGTACTCAAGACCTATTGTTTTTGGTGAATATCGGTTAAGGGGAAGGGGTAGTTTACCTGCAACGTTTTTTTATCAAGCGTATTTTCTATGGCAAACGATAACAGCCGCAAATTCAAACAGAATGAAATAAATTTTTGCATACGTCCCTGAATTGTAGAGGTCTCAATGACTCTCGATTTTGGTGAAGATCGGTTAAGGGGAAGGGGTAGTTTACCTGCAACCTTTTACGTTTTAACAAGAGTAAAGTACTTGAAAATTTATTTAAACTTTTTGAAACAATGGTAATTGTTAAAAATAAAATAATTTTGTTGCCAGGCAATAAAATTATAATTTTTTCATTTTAATGTAATATAATATTTTTCATTTAATACAGCAATAAAAAGGCAGGTAAGACACAGCCTGGTTGTTTGGCTGAAAATGATTTTAAATATAAATCTTAGAATATGGAAGTCATGTATGGTTCTCCATACCGATATTTACTTTCATATTTCCTTAAGGAATGGAAGTATGGTGATGGCAAAAAAAATCGTGTTCGAGATTATTGCAGATTCTGATTCTACTACACTCAAAACATGAAAAAAAGTCGTTTTCCGAAAAGTGTCTGTGTGTGTGTGTGTGTGTCTGTGTGTCTGTGTGTCTGTAGATTTTTTTTCTATGGCAAACGATAACTGCCGCAAATTCAAACAGAATCAAATAATTTTTTGCATACAGCCCTGATTTGTAGAGGACTCGCGACCTATTGTTTTTGGTGAAGATCGGTTGAGGGAAAGGGGTAGTTTACCTGCAACGGTTTTTTTTTTAGCAAGGGTAATTTTGTTTGTTTGGCAAACGATAACAGCCGCAAATTCAAACAGAATCAAATAATGTTTCGCATACAGCCCTGAGTTATAGAGTTCTCAAGATCTGTTGATTTTGGTGAAGATCGGTTAAGGGAAAGGGGTAGTTTACCAGCAACGTTTTATGTTTTAACAAGGGTATTTTCTATGGCATACGATAATAGCCGAAAATTCAAACATAATCAAATAATTTGTTGCATACTGCCTTCAATTATAGAGTTCTCACGACCTATTGATTTTGGTGAAGATCGGTTAAGGAAAAGGGGTAGTTTACCGGCAACGTTTTATGTTTGAAAAGGGTATTTTCTATGGCAAACGATAAGAGCCGCAAATTCAAACAGAATCAAATAGGTTTTTGTATACAGCCCTAATTTGTTGAGTACTCAAGACCTGTAGTTTTTGGTAAAGATCAGTTAAGGGGAAGGGGTAGTTTACCAGCCACGTTTTTGTTTTAACAAGGGTATTTTTTTATATGGAAAACGATAACAGCTGCAAATTCAATATTATTCAAATAATATTTTGTATACTTCCCTGAATTATAGAGTTCTCAAGATCTGTTGGTTTTGGTGAAGATCGGTTAAGGGAATAGGGTAGTTTACCAGCAAAATTTTATGTTTTAACAAGGGTATTTTCTATGGCAAAAGTTAACAGCCGCAAATTCAAACAGAATTTTTTGCATACAGCCCTGATTTGTAGAGTACTCGCGACCTATTGTTTTTGGTGAAGATCGGTTGAGGGGAAGGGGTAGTTTACCTGCAACGGTTTTTTTTATCAAGGGAAATTTTTTTTTTGGCAAACGATAACAGCCGCAAATTCAAACAGACTTAAATAATGTTTCGTATACAGCCCTGAATTGTAGAGTTTTCACGACCTATTGTTTTTGGTGAAGATCGGTTAAGGGAAAGGGGTAGTTTACCTGTAACGTTTTATGTTTTAACAAGGGTATTTCCTATGGCAAACGATAACAGCCGCAAATTCAAACAGAATCAAACGATTATTTGCATACAGCCCTAAATTGTAGAGTTCTCAAGACCTATTGTTTTTGGTGAAGATCGGTTGAGGGAAAGGGGTAGTTTACTTGCAACATTTTTTTAACAAGGGTATTTTCTATGGCAAACGATAACAGCCGCAAATTCAAACAGAATCAAATAATGTTTTGCATACAGCCCTGATTTGTAGAGTACTCAAGACCTATTGTTTTTGGTGAAGATCTGTTAAGGGGAAGGGGTAGTTTACCTGCACCGTTTTTTTATCAAGCGTATTTTCTATGGCAAACGATAACAGCCGCAAATTCAAACAGAATCAAATAATTTTTTGCATACCTCCCTGAATTGTAGAGGTCTCAAGGACTTTCGATTTTGGTGAAGATCGGTTAAGGGGAAGGGGTAGTTTACCTGCAACCTTTTACGTTTTAACAAGAGTAAAGTACTTGCAAATTTATTTAAACTTTTTGAAACAATGGTAATTGTTAAAAATAAAATAATTTTGTTGCCAGGCAATAAAATTAAAATTTTTTAATTTTAATGTAATATAATATTTTTCATTTAATACGGCAATAAAAAGGCAGGTAAGACACAAACACACAATTCACGTTATTTCTGGCCTCACTCATGTTTATTTTCTTACGTTTGCACGCTTTTTAAATGGAAAGTGCCGAAACCCACACCAACATAACGCGTGCAAGCCGAAAAAATGGACATCAATTTGCTTACTGGCGAAGCTAGTAGTTAATGAATGGATAGGCAAAAATCTTATCTTAAATTTTTTTAAGGAATCACTAAAAGGACGGTGGGTCAAATCGGACGCTGAGGTAGAGTTGCTGTAACTGAATGGTTCCACAAACAGCCGTAAGAATTTTACTAGCAGGGAATCTACAGGTTAGCGCAACAGTGGAACTCATATCTTAATGTTATTGGAGACTTCTTTTAAAATCGTTGAATAAAAAATGCTTTACAGCTCTATACGTGTGTCTATTGAACAATCCTTGTATTAGTCATACACAATAATACAACTGATTGAACTTCAAATTTTTAAACTTGATTAGTTTCTATATATATGTTTAATGTTACAAATAATTCAAATAACAATCTTGATCATCTGTTAGTTCAGCGGAATAACAGTGACACTTTTAATAACCGCATAAAATAAACACTTAGAAACAACACAGGCGCTTTAACTTAACTGTTTGGACCACAGAAGTGAGGCATGCCTCAACGCTCTATGTGTACAGCGCGGGACAATCCCCCCTCCCTACACTTCCCTATCACACCACTACATTGCTTACATACGATGTATACAAAAAACGCTGAGGCACGTTCAGGTTGCCTCATTCGCTTTAAACGAACTATGCTGAATCTCACCTGTCACCATCTAGCGGTCGCTCAATAAAGCACGTTTCGGTTTAATAAATTTGACAGTCCCAGTAACAATGTATAATCTTTACGTTATGTAGTTCATACGTATTTATAATTTTTATTCTACAGAATTTGTTAGGGTAGGCATTGCCTCAATTGCCTCCATGTAACTTCGCCACTGATATATATGTGTACAACGTTATCGGCAACAAAGAAGTAGTTTTTGTTAAAATTCCTTCCCGGGATATTTGGCCGTAGTCCAATGTTTTCTACAAAACCAGACGTTTCGGCAATGCCATCGACTTCCATCATCAGTGAAAATCGAGTGCGATAACGTGAGGTGGTATACGTTAGTGACCACAGTACTGTGGTTAAGGCTGAAGCAGTAAGTAGAAAGAAGTAGTTTCTATGGTAATATTTCATTTCGAAAATGATTTTAAATATAAATCTTAGAATATGGAAGTCATGTATGGTTCTCCATACCGATATTTACTTCCATATTCCTTAAGGAAATGGAAGTATGGTGATGGCAAAAAAAATCGTGTTCGAGATTATTGCAGATTCTGATTGTACTACACTCAAAAATGAAAAAAAGTAGTTTTTCGAAAAGTGTCTGTGTGTGTGTGTCTGTCTGTCTATCTGTCTATCTGTAGATTTTTTTTCTATGGTAAACGATAACAGCCGCAAATTCAAACAGAATCAAATAATTTTTTGCATACAGCCCTGATTTGTAGAGTACTCACGACCTATTGTTTTTAGTGAAGATCGGTTGAGGGAAAGGGGTAGTTTACCTGCAACGGGTTTTTTTATCAAGGGTAATTTTTTTTTGGCAAACGATAACAGCCGCAAATTCAAACAGAATCAAATAATGTTTCGCATACAGCCCTGAATTATGGAGTTCTCAAGACCTATTGTTTTTGGTGAAGATCGGTTAAGGGAAAGAGGTAGTTTACCAGCAACGTTTTATGTTTTAACAAGGGTATTTTCTATGGCAAACGATAACAGCCGCAAATTCAAACATAATCAAATAATTTTTTGTATACACCCCTAAATTGTAGAGTTCTCAAGACCTATTGTTTTTGGTGAAGATCGGTTAAGGGAAAGGGGTAGTTTACCAGCAACATTTTGTTTTAACAAGGGTAATTTTTTCTATGACGAACGATAACTGCCGTATATTCAAACAGAATCAAATAATTTTTTGCATACCTCACTGAATTGTAGAGAACTCAAGGCCTTTTGATTTTGGTGAAGATCGGTTAAGGGGATGGGGTAGTTTACCTGCAACCTTTTACGTTTTAACAACAGTAAAGTACTTGAAAATTCATTTAAACTTTTTCAAACAATGGTAATTGTTAAAAATAAAATAATTTTGTTGCCAGGCAATAAAATTATAATTTTTTCATTTTAACGTAAATCATGTATGAGAGAAAATATATCGTTCGTGGCAGGCAAGCATATCTCAGTTATGTAATGTTTACGTTTCCATTTTATTATTATGACTACCGCAATAAAAAGGCAGGGAAGGCACACACACACACACACACACACACACACACACACACACACACACACACACACACACACACACACACACACACACACACAATTCGTGTTATTTCTGGCCTCATTCATGTTTATTTTCTTACATTTGCACGCTTTTTAAATGGAAAGTGCCGAAACCCATACCAACATAACGCGTGCGAGCCGAAAAAGTGTCCAGCGTGGATACAGATTTGCTTCCTGTGGATCGCTGGGCAGTGTAACTGCACGTGTTTACAGAGGAACGATTCATAGACAGACTTTTCGTCTTTAGGGAATGAACCCTCTGCAAGATGCTGAGGGTCCATGAGTGACTTCGGAGCGCTCCTTCTTTTCCGCGTGTTTGTTCTGTGAAACGTACACTGTAGATTCGCAGCTTTACTGTAGATTAAGCAACGCTCAATAGGAAATGTTGAAAATTTTTGTCCACGGTGTACCCTCATACACACTAAACCTGCTCTGATGTTTTAATTACGGACATCATAATATTAAAACTTTGGCAACTTGAGCACTACTTAATGGATATCAATCATTAACTTATACAAGCCATTAATTTTATGCATATTTTATATATATATATATATATATATATATATATGTACAACGTTATCGGCAACAAAGAAGTAGTTTTTGTTAAAATTCCTTCCCGGGATATTTGGCCGTAGTCCAATGTTTCTACAAAACCAGACGTTTCGGCAATGCCATCGACTTCCATCATCAGTGAAAATCGAGTGCGATAACGTGAGGTGGTATACGTTAGTGACCACAGTACTGTGGTTAAGGCTGAAGCAGTAACTAGAAAGAAGTAGTTTCTATGGTAATATTTCATTTCAAAAATGATTTTAAATATAAATCTTAGAATATGGAAGTCATGTATGGTTCTCCATACCGATATTTCCTGTACTATTCAGTATTAGATATCATACTTTATGTCGATAGAACCAACTTCAGTTCTTTACAATTTATCGCTTACGCAATAAATGACAGTATGTCGCAGGATAATCGTCATTAGGGATAGCGTGTGTCCGTTGTTAAGACCTTGTTTTCTTATGATTACGTTTGTATCAAAGTACTGTTATGCATTGCCGACATTTTTTGCCATGTTTTGACAGTGATCGTAGTTGTTTAGTAGAAATCCTTACCGGCCTGGAAATCTGAAACTATTTATGCATTTTCATAAATAAAAACAAAGGTGATGGTTCTGAATTGCTTTCAATTTGAAGTCTCTGTAAAACCAATACGTTCTTAACGAATATGTACGTGGTTATCAGGTGGATCGACGGGAGAGCTGTACGGACGACCCAGGACAAGTATACAATAGCTGTCAGGCGACTGACATGAGTTGTGATCCCTTTGATTGATCACAGTAGTATATAGACGTGCTCTCTCACAGCCAACAAACAGTAGCCAACGTTCGTACGAAAACTCAAGGTATTTTAGATGAAAACCGATACTCTTATTTTCCGAGGTGGGCTAACAGAAAATTTGTACGGTAAAGAAGGCAGAATATTCTGTTCTTCGTAATGTACGAACTTAATGTTCTCCTAACAGTACGCTACTTTTTATAGTAACGTTTGACAAAGTAAGTACTTGGGACTGCATGCGCTAAGGACAGAGGAAACTGCACTGTCAAATTTCCCTCGCTAATAATTCTTTCTTTAGTAAAACTGCCTACGACAGGTTTCAACTGAATTCTTTCAATTTTTCTCGGTCCTGTCTATTTGACTATAGCTCCTTCCAGTTTTAATGTTACCTTTCTTTTTCCCGTCCTCTCTTTCCTTCCACATTTCCCTCTATGATCCTAAGTTACAGCCAGTTTCTACGTAATGTATGCAGACCAAAATGTTCTTCTCTTTCTTATGACTTTCAGCAATTTTCTTTTCTCTCCTGTCACTAACAATTAGGCCTACGTCTCTTTAATAATGGGACTATATTGCTTCTTTTCAGCCAAATAAGAAATGTTTCTAACTTTTTGAAGCTCTGGCTTGAAATTGTTCGAAGCCAGCTCGTGTACTGAAGACTAATGTAGAACTTAAAGACAGATTAACGGGTAAAGTTGTTGTAGTATAACTTTTTATACCTATGTAAAAATTAATAATTCTGCCAAATAGCGAAACTGGACACCTCTAAGCTTGTACGATGAAACAGCAGGCTATATTTCAGCTATTGGCATTTCTCAGTATAAGTAAGATGTAATTCAGTTGATCATATCCAGGGAACATTAAATTAATAGCAGAAAACTTATTTGTGTTGCGTGGATTGCAAGAGAAGAAATAAATGTCTACGGAGTTAAGTTTTAAATTAGGAAAACAACGAACACACGCAGCATGAACGAACAGCATACCTGTTCCTCTCAAATGACTGAACTATGAAACATTTTGATTCCAAGGTTTGAAATATCAGTTTTCACTTCGTGAGGTGCGGGAAACAGATATCACTCTTGATAACAAAGCAATAGTAACTGAGTTTTGACAAGGATGTGTGATCCGCTGAAAAATGCGGGTATCAGGAAAATGCCTGAAGGTCAATTGATCGAGACGCTAACCAACCAGGAAGGGGCAAGCAAGAAGGCTGGCAGCAAAGGGGAAGTGAGTACCCTACCACTCTGAATACCACAAAGGGGGTGGGTGTGTGCTGTGACTTACTCAGCTGCTCTGAAATTGCGACAGAATCAGCATCGCAAGTCGCAGCATGTCGGAGCGCGCAGCTGAGAGTGCGCAGATAGGGAGAGACACTTCCAACCGCCTCCCACATCAGTTTTGCTTTACTTCGGCATATCTTCTTCGGACCGAACTGCAGACGGCGTCTCTGCCCGAGGAGTGGGACGGTCTCCTCGACAACGCCGTCTCAAAAATCGTAGCCGGTGACGTAAACGCCAAGCACCCGTCCTGGAACAATAGGAATACCTATGCCTACGGCAACTTCTTCCATCGGTTCATTGCTGACGATCCGGATATTCACATTACCGGTCCAGGAGACACCAGACACTTCCTTAACACCAGACTTTCGTGGCATTGTCATTGTCAGGAACGTGCTCATCATATTTTGGTCTCGTCTGTGTCAGAGCACTCGTTTGATCACAGTCCCCTTTTCGTACCCACCCGAGAGATGCCGGCTTCACCCCGACCTCCCGATCATCTTGCTACGAAAGTCAACTGCCGCTCCTATTATGACACACGCTTTCGCTAGTTTCGAACTGTTCTAGCGACCCCGATCGTCATTCATGGCGATTTTTATCTCCGTGCCACTCATCTTAAGAAGTTAATCCAAGGTACCATGATCAAAACACATATGGTCTCCAGATGAACTATCGCCTTCCACCGAAAGTTCTCCTTGTCATCTGACTACGGCGCAATCTCCACCGCAGATGGCAACGAACCCGAAATCCAGCCACTAATCGTTGTTTCCAGGCCCAATCTTTGTGTCCAGAAACTGCTGCTGAACGTAAATTTTGATCCAGTGAGATTCATATGCTGAGCTTCTGGAAGTCGACCCCACCTCTATTTGTTTTCAAAATTGTTTCACAAATCTGAACATCTCTTTATTATTCAGTTCGAGAATATTCTATATTTTTTTTGCTGCTTATTTTATTCAGCATAAATTAATTGACATATTTTAATTTATGTGTATTTTCTCTTATCTCAGGGTTTATAAAATAAAATGCAGACTTCTTCTTATAAATAGTTCTTCGATTTATTACAATTAGTTATGATTGATTATCATATTTATCATTGACACATGAATTATGCAATTTCTAATCAAAATATAAACATATTCATTTTCATAAATCTTATTTCATTACTCATATTTATAGCTCTAATAAATTAAATATTGTAATTCTTATTCAAAGTCAAAAACTTTTAATAATAATTCTCTTAAATTTTAAATACTATGACATAGTTAATTACTGATCTGGATTCATTTAAAATCGGTGCTCATAAATAAATTTAATTTCCATAGTTTCCTAATATTATTTAATTTTGTCTTTAAGTAAAAATTTTATCTTAATCCTTTAATTAATTCTTATGAGTTCTTTAAGTAAACAGACAGTGGACCTAATACTAATTATGGCATGAAAATTTACTTGTGGTATGTATCCAAATCTGGTAGAGGTTCATATGGTGTGGTTCGCATGTTGATCGTCTGGCGTAACTGCGATAATTCCCTCTGGATTAGCAGATTGTAACGTGGTCTCCCGTGGAGTCACACAAGACACAGCACAGCACCAAACTTCACTCACTCGGAATTAGTTCGCGTTAATTGTTATTATAGTTATTCGCTTCCACAGGCATTATTGATTATTATTTATCAACTGCGTTATGGTTTGAACTACTGTTATTTACGAGTTTAGTTCGTCTCGTAATGTTACTCGATGATAAAGTTATTGTTGCGTATTTGCAAAACTAAATTACAACGTTATTTAATTATCATTCGTGTTGTACTAATTCACTTGTATGTCACTAAAAAAATTACAGTTCTTTTACCGAAATTGTTTAGTACGAACTTACTTTTCTAACCATCGTACCGAATTTCTCTAAGCCAATAACTATGGAATCTCGGTCGCGGACTTACACTCCCGTTTCCGTCAAAATTTTTAGTTAAACTCCTGGAGCGCGCCTTTCTCGCGTCCCTATATCGAATTCCGTATTTCTCCCACTTAATTCTGATTTTTCTTACGCTGTTTTCTAATTGGTTCTACTTTACGACTCTTCAGATCTAGAGACCACCTATTTTTCCGAAAGAACCTCTCTGATAGGCTTTTGGATTCCCACCAGATTCCTTCCCTAGGTCACTACACTGAGGTCGTTGTCGCTGCTAGATACTGTAGCAATAAATTCTTGCCTGTCACTTTTTTGGAGTATACAAAGCAACCCTTAACTTTCTCGTCAATGTATTGTTTTCGTGCACTTGGTTGTTCTAATGGCATCAACTATTGTTACTTAAAGGCCTCACCAAACTTCCTTTGTATGTCCATTTCTTTGTCTCTGTTTCCATCAACACATCTTCCTTGAGTTCGGACATTACCCCGAGCTTTCTCTCTTCTCAGTAAGGTCGAAGTCCTGTCGCTGACCGTTTGAGTCTTTCAATAATATATACCCTTTTTTGTTTCGCTATATGCAGCTGGCGTGTATACGTATTTTGGTCTATTGTTAATACATACAGCTGCTCTTCAAATGAGTTCGTTTACGTTTGTATAATTTTTTCTAAGGATTTGAGGTAGTTGTCAAAGTTTAACGTTTCTTAGTATGGAGAGGGATGAACTCTGCCTGCTTGCCGTGAGCGCGTTGGGGCTGTTATATGATTTTATTGCCTGTCAATCACCTCTGCGTTTGACACAACAATTCCCTGTTACGGCGCTTAATGATACATCACTACTCAAAATAAGAAATTTTTTAAAATTTCTGATTTTGGCGTTATATCGTCCCCGAATTTTGTCACTTTGGATGGATTTCATACATCTAAAAGAGATTCAAAATTCTGCGCCCTGTCCTCGAGGTTTAACATGACGAAATACATACATTTTACATTCCTAGTATTGGCTCATCATCCGTTGGACGTAGTGTAGTGGATTTGTTACCTGTAGTGACCCACTGCGGGCGGTTCATTATGTAATGTAAACACTACCCTAGGACCATTCTCAAGCTAATTTCGCTTCCCGTTTTTAAATGAATCCGTTACACATATATTTTAACTTTCTTTTCTTACAACCCTTATTTAACATATAATTATACTTACAAACTAACCTTTACACATTAAATTTAAATTCGTCATTCAGCATTAATTTAATACAACGCCTTATATATCCCTGGAAATTGGAAATGGGAAATTTAAAATTGCTGAAACTTTATCCGGTGTTGGTTTGATTCCTTTTGTAGTTAGACAGTAACCCAAATATGGCATTTCCTTCCTGAAAAACTGAGATTTCTTTAAATTGACTGTGCTATTAGCTTTCTTTAAGTTGTCCAACAAGCTATTTAAGTGTTCCATATGTTCTTCCTCACTTTGCGAGAAACACAAGATGTCATCTACGTAGATAATCGTATGTTGCTTAACTTCCTCGGTCATCACATGGTCGAGTCCCCTGGCCAAGCCTGCTAGGCTGGTGCTCAATCCAAACGGCGTTACTTTAAATCGGTAGCTCTTACCTTCGTATAGGAAACCAGTGTGATCTCGACATTCCTCCTTGAGTGGAATCTGTCAGAAACTGTTTGTTAAGTCTATTGTGGACATAACTTTGATGTTGCTGCACCTTGCGAGGATCTTGTTGATCGGCGGAGGTCCCTCATAATCTGGGATAGTGATACTATTCACCTTCCGGGCATCTAGGCATAATCGCACCCTCCCGTCCCTTTTAATCACAGTTACCAGAGGTTGTATGTAAGGGCTGTGGGCTCGTTCTATTATCCCAAATTCCAGCATCCTTTGAATTTCATCCTGAACTGCCCTCTGATACTTGATGGGGACGGCCCACCCCTTTTGCAGGTAAGGTGTGCTGTCGGTAACCCGGAAACTATGCTGGTATCCCGTTATGATCTCTGGCCTATCTGTAAAGATCTCCTTGATGTTATCCAGCAACTGCTCCAATTGACTTAACCTTGTCTGATCCATTCCTTCTAATTCTTCAAGTTTTCTGTAGATTTCAGTTTCAATGTCACACACATTTTCTTCTATGGTTAGTACAGGTACTTCATAAGGATGTTCTTCCGCATTTGTTACTACCTCCAGTCGTACCTGTATCCACCCTTCTGGTATGATAATTACCCCCTTTGATTGCTGCAGGAAGTTCATACCAAGAATACAATTTCTCACTAAACCTGGTACTATTAAAAACACACAATCGACACTTAAATTACTGCTTAATACTACTTCTAAAAATACATGTTTTCTAATACTTTTTGGCCTGTTTCCCACGGCGCTAACTATAGTGGTGTTATTGACGCTGAGGGTTTCATGATGTCCAATCTGCTTTTTTTGCTTTCATACCATTCTTCAGATAGTGCATTCACCGCACTACCTGTATCGATGAGAGCATTTACCGGAACTTGATTTATTTTAATCGCTATTTCGGGACTTTTTATTACCTTGACATCAATATTTTGCTCCGCTTCTTCCATTAAGTCTTCCTTGATGATTTGGAAGATTGTAGTAATATTTACATTGTCTGTATTTGTTTTGTTTTTCTGTTTACACTTTAGGTTTATTTCACTTGAAGTTTGGAGTCCTTGCTTCGAACTTGAAGGTCGTTCATCTGGTTTTACAGCCGTTTGTCGTTCAATCGTGACACTGTTTACAGTGGTTTGTTTACCTCCTCCGCCGCTGCTCCTAGCTGTTGCCTCCCTTTGTGGATAGTTTTCTCTCCAACCAATATGCGGCTTACTGCTTTCATTGTTCGGCTGGCGAGACGGCGCGTCCCTTTTGTAATTTATGGCTGGTCGCTCACTCACTTTCTGTTCATTATTGCTTCCTCTTGTATTTATACTCATATATTCACGAAGAAGTGCTTCAAACCCATTTATGGTCGTTACTCCTCTCGTAACTACAGCGATTTGCAATTCTCTGTTATAATGCCTAGCTAATTTTGTGATCATATGTTTATCGGACATGATCGGGATTAACTGTCTGCTTCTTAAGACACATCGCTCCATGTATTGAATCATGTTAAGCGATCCATTTGGTTTATAGCGCCTATATTCAAGTTGGTCGAGAACCTTCTCTTGTCGAGTCGCACTCCAATATTTGCTCATGAAGGCTTCCTCGAACTCCTTAAACGTCCTTACCTGCTCTCTCACGATTCTCCACCAGAGAGCCGCTTCACCGGTCAAGTGCCGTCCGATCCACCGGGTATTCTCCTCACCATAATACGTTTCCTGTATTTCCCGTAACTCCTTCAAGAACTCCATTGGGAAATTATCCTCCCCGTCGAAAGTGGCTTCCTTATTTACTATTGCTGTATTCATGGCTACAGCCGGTCTTTGTTCGATTTCCTCTAGCCTACGTTGTACTCGTTGCTGATTCTCGCGAACCGTTGTTAGGTTGTTGGCGATCTCATCGAGTTTTCGCCCCTTTTCTGTAGAGACTTCGTTTATCTTCTCTTCCGTACTTCGGTTAGCTTCTTTTATGCACCTTACTTGCTGTTCAATCCCGTCGATCTGTAGTTTATTTTGATGTTGATTGTTGATTATGGCTTCTCGCCATTCCTTCCGGTCCCTCTCGCGAGTTTCTTTGTTTTCTTTCGCCTGTATCTTTATTTCTCTGATTAACTCCTTAATTCCGCTTTCGTTCTTCTTCTGCACTTCTTCTAACTTTTCTGACTGTCTTTGTAGTTCATTACCCACCTGGTGGATTTGTCCTTGTAAATCTCCTCTCATTAACTCTATTTTTTCGTCTAATTTCTCGGCAAGTTGTCTACCTATTTCTTCATTCTGTTTATCCGATTCTTCAAACTTTCGTTTTATGAATGACATTAACATTTGGAAATTGACTTCAGATGACTGTGGTCCCCGGGCGCCATTCTCTTCTCTCGTTGTAGAGCTCTCTTCATTCACCACATTTCTATCCTCAGACTGCTCCATCCCCATCTGATTGTTAATTTTGAATACCTCGGAATTTTCTTCCCCTGTCGCCATTTTTGCCTTTCGTCGGGTTATCATTCAGATACTTATCGATAAATAACAATAATAACGTTCTTATTCTACAGTACTAACATTTACTTATTTAACTTATCTCTAACCACTGTCTGTCACTGCCCTAGCCTAATTTCTGTAATTAAGCCGTGCGGTGCGGCGCCAATTTTATAGCTTTAATTTGTATTATCTCTTTTTACTTAATTAAGCCCCACTTTTGTTGTGGTGCCGATTTAACAACTAATTTTTGCTGTGCCCCAAGTTCTGGAGCGCCAATTTTATATTATTTACGAGTTATACCCGTTTACGCCCCACGTTGGGCGCCAATTTTATATTTTTGTTTCTGCTTATTTTATTCAGCATAAATTAATTGACATATTTTAATTTATGTGTATTTTCTCTTATCTCAGGGTTTATAAAATAAAATGCAGACTTCTTCTTATAAATAGTTCTTCGATTTATTACAATTAGTTATGATTGATTATCATATTTATCATTGACACATGAATTATGCAATTTCTAATCAAAATATAAACATATTCATTTTCGTAAATCTTATTTCATTACTCATATTTATAACTCTAATAAATTAAATATTGTAATTCTTATTCAAAGTCAAAAACTTTTAATAATAATTCTCTTAAATTTTAAATACTATGACATAGTTAATTACTGATCTGGATTCATTTAAAATCGGTGCTTATAAATAAATTTAATTTCCATAGTTTCCTAATATTATTTAATTTTGTTTTTAAGTAAAAATTTTATCTTAATCCTTTAATTAATTCTTATGAGTTCTTTAAGTGAACAGACAGTGGACCTAATACTAATTATGGCATGAAAATTTACTTGTGGTATGTATCCAAATCTGGTAGAGGTTCATATGGTGTGGTTCGCATGTTAATCGTCTGGCGTAACTGCGATAATTCCCTTTGGATTAGCAGATTGTAACGTGGTCTCCCGTGGTGTCACACAAGACACAGCACAGCACCAAACTTCACTCACTCGGAATTAGTTCGCGTTAATTGTTATTATAGTTATTCGCTTCCACAGGCATTATTGATTATTATTTATCAACTGCGTTATGTTTTGAACTACTGTTATTTACGAGTTTAGTTCGTCTCGTAATGTTACTCGATGATAAAGTTATTGTTGCGTATTTGCAAAACTAAATTACAACGTTATTTAATTATCATTCGTGTTGTACTAATTCACTTGTATGTCACTAAAAAAAAATTACAGTTCTTTTACCGAAATTGTTTAGTACGAACTTACTTTTCTAACCATCGTACCGAATTTCTCTAAGTCCAATAACTATGGAATCTCGGTCGCGGACTTACACTTCCGTTTCCGTCAAAATTTTTAGTTAAACTCCTCGAGCGCGCCTTTCTCGCGTCCCTATATCGAATTCCGTATTTCTCCCACTTAATTCTGATTTTTCTTACGCTGTTTTCTAATTGGTTCTACTTTATGACTCTTCAGATCTAGAGACCACCTATTTTTCCGAAAGAACCTCTCTGATAGGCTTTTGGATTCCCACCAGATTCCTTCCCTAGGTCACTACACTGAGGTCGTTGTCGCTGCTAGATACTGTAGCAATAAATTCTTGCCTGTCACTTTTTTGGAGTATACAAAGCAACCCTTAACTTTCTCGTCAATGTATTGTTTTCGTGCACTTGGTTGTTCTAATGGCATCAACTATTGTTACTTAAAGGCCTCACCAAACTTCCTTTGTATGTCCGTTTCTTTGTCTCTTTTTCCATCAACACACCTTCCTTGAGTTCGGACATTACCCCGAGCTTTCTCTCTTCTCAGTAAGGTCAAAGTCCTGTCGCTGACCGTTTGAGTCTTTCAATAATATATACCCTTTTTTGTTTCGCTATATGCAGCTGGCATGTATACGTATTTTGGTCTATTGTTAATACATACAGCTGCTCTTCAAATGAGTTCGTTTACGTTTGTATAATTTTTTCTAAGGATTTGAGGTAGTTGTCAAAGTTTAACGTTTCTTAGTATGGAGAGCGATGAACTCTGCCTGCTTGCCGTGAGCGCGTTGGGGCTGTTATATGATGTTATTGCCTGTCAATCACCTCTGCGTTTGACACAACAATTCCCTGTTACGGCGCTTAATGATACATCACTACTCAAAATAAGAAATTTTTTTTTAATTTCTGATTTTGGCATTATATATTCCATTCCTAGGCTGAACAGAACATACACGATCTACTCACATGATTCGACTAACATGCGATTTATGAAATTCCAGCCAGACAGTTTCATGAGCGCATGGAGATTTGTCTGTTGTCAGGATATCAACATGAGGTAACTTTGTGAAATAAACTAAAAACACTAAAAATATTTTTAAAATATGAAGTGAACGTAAATTACTGATCATGTAAAGGCTTTACTTTTAAAAAACATCAGTTTGGTAATCGGCCACGGAATCCTTACACAGAATTCCGTCAGTGTAGTTTGCATGCATTTTTTAAACAAATTTCTTACCAGAGTCCGTCATTTTCTGTGTAGTTCTACTGCCTAGTTGGCCTGTTACTCATGATATTATTTATTACCATTTAGTTGCACTAACAGTTTGTCTATTTCTTGAAGAAATGCGCTGTCAATAGACCGATTTTCGCTTATTGATCCAACTGCAATACAACAATGAATTATATCAAATATATAAAGAGATACCAGTCTCAAAATTTATAAGTATGCAAAGATTGCGTTGGCTGGACATGTTATGAGAATGGAGGATGGCAGGAACCCCAAAAGGGCTCTGCTGGGTACATGGGAGGGAACAAGACCTAGAGGCAGACCGAGGAAGAGGTGGGAAGATGGCGTTGCAGAGGAGGCGAGGGACATAGGGCTGCAAAACTGGAAAGGGCTGCAATGGATAGAGTAGATTGGAGGCGGAGATTGGTGGAGGCCAGGGCCCGACTTGGGCTGTAGCGCCATAGGAGGAGGATCCAACTGCAAATAGTGAAGCTAACAGTTGTTAGTAAAATAAAACAATGCGACTTTTTATGAATTTATATATATATATATCATTTATCACTTATTTTTAGTACACAACGAATGTTCCAGGATGAAAGGGAAATATTTCATGAGGTGATTCTAGTATTAAAAATTAAAAAAAGAATGTCGTATAAACAAATACCGAAAATGCTTTTTCCTTCTTGGATTTTGTTGTCCAGTTGTCCACTTGTAACAAACGTTTGTTATTGGTAAGAACGTAAAATTTTACATTTTTACCAATAAAAAAAATTGGAGTAGTATTATAGGCCTACTTATATTTAGCTTTTTCCCTTTTGACAATTTTGCCCATGTTTCTGTAAGACAGTTCCGGGCACAGAAAAAGTGGGCAAAATTAATAGTCCCATATAATAGTAAAATATGAAAAAAACAGTCCCAGAGTAGAAGTTTATCACTAGTAGTTTGCAAGAAAGTTGCTGAAAAGTGCTAAAAGTGGAATCAGAAAATAATTTTTTAGGTATGGTGTGCAATACCTCTGATAGATTGATAATAAACAAAGAAAATATTCTAACAAAATTTGTGGAGATTTACTTCTGACAAAATTGATACAAATAGCATTAGTTTAATATAAATATAAATTTTAAAAATTTTACTTTAACATGGTAGAAATGTTACACTTATAAATGCAACAAAAAAATAAAAGTTATCATCATTAAATCAAATAAATATTATACTGTATTATCTTGAAATAATGTTAAAAAAAACATACAAATTAATTTGTTTTTAATGAATAATGAATAATCTCACTATTAAAACCAATGCACTTTGTAACTCATATTTGAAGTTCTTGTATTGCTCATCTCAGATCATCTTTACGTTCCTGTTCAAGCGACCAGTTCATCCAACCCCATAAGCACTAAATGAGTTTCATCTGGAAGTCTTGGTGGCCAGTCAAGTCCTCCAAGAACAACCAATTCATTTTCTAGAAAAATGTCGATTTAAAAATTGCCTCATAAGTAGAATGTGCAGGAGCTCCATCATGTTAAAAATACATGTCCATTTGTACCAACAGTGAGACTTCTTCCAGTAAAAAAATGGGACTAATACCAATAAACACAGATTAAACTTAAGTTCTCAACACAAACATAATTAAAAAGCTACTCTACTAAGAACATTATTTGTGATTTGAAAGATCACTTTCAAATTAGATTTCAATGAATTCAGTAAGTGATGCCAATATTTTGTTCAGAGTAATATAACTTAAATTAAAAATATTTTATAATCATCAATTGTTTTTGTTCCCTTTAGAATCGTAACATCTTCTATCACATTTTGTTTTCTATTCCAAGTCAGATTGCTCAGACTTGTATTTGTTGTTAACTAGCATTATTTAAATCAATTTTCTCAGAAATAAATTCTCAATAAATTTTATTTGAAATTTTCTTTGTTTTATAGCAAAGTTATTGCACACCAAACATAAAAAATTATGTTTTGGGGTCCAACATTTGCCATCTTAGCGATTGTATTGCAAACTACTAGTAATGCAGCTCTAAAACAATTTTTTTAAATATATTGCAGGTAAAACATATGAAACATATGGTTTTGTTAACTTGTTCCAAGATATCATCCCAAAGTGATGCGTAGAACCCTGTTTCCAACTTAGCCATTTTTTAATGCAAACTTAGAACAATGTAATTGGATTTTACTGAATCTTCATTGTCCTCTGAGATTTCAAATAGTCCATCTTTTATCTCCTTATACCCTCGTACTAAAGTTTTAGTGGCATCAGCACAACATGAACAGGATGTTGTGGTGGTCCTCTTCAGTACTAGAATGGGTTTACCATGATCAAACCCACTCATAGTAACCTTTTGGTTAGTACGTGGTGTCTATGTGTTGAACCCATTATATAGACATAAAGCTCATCTAAAAAATAAAAAATTTACAGGCATTGCACAAATGTAATGCACAGAGAAGGGCATTGAAAATGCTCAATAAATCTAAAAAATATATATATTTATGTTCATTCACCAATCAATGAATTCATTCTTCATTCACCAATCAATGAATTCATTCTTCATTTACCAATGTACAGATTATAAGTTAAATGTAGTCGCATTCATAAGCGAAGTTTTATATGTGTACTACATTATTGACAACAAAGAAGTAGTTTCTATGGAAACTCACCGGTTCCCATTTTCGATCACGCACCAGCGGTCGGCCGCAAATGTGCGACACATCCTTATAAACATTTTCAATGTTAAAACCTTACACTTCCAATGCCTAGGTTGAATGGTTCAACGCTATTTGAGGGAGCTCGCATTATAGGGCAGAGTGAAGCAAGAGTGCAGGGCAGGTAAGAGTTCGCATTGCGGAAATTTAAGTGTTGGGAGTCTAATTGTTGACAGTACTAAATATTTATCTGTAGTTAATTTAATTAGTGTCTTGTGAGCTAACTTTTGTTGTTCTATTACCTTCCAATCACTTACAATGCATAAATACTGAATTCACTAGTTTTGATGTAATATGTTGATATTTGGGAAACTTTATAATGCCTACAGATTACTGAGTAAAGAGTCAAATTTATCTTTTTGAAACTAGGAGTTATAGTATTAAACTATAATAATAGATAACAGCACTGGTCAAATAGCAAAAAAGTAGCCTGCGGGGCAAAGTTTGCACAGATTGGTGGGGCGAAAGTTCACATTATAAATCATACCCCACTACTATTTGAAGTGAGCATTATTAGTTTTTTACATATGAGGGCAAAAGTTTCCATTTGACACGTTTTGAAAATATAATTATTTACATTTGTTGCAGTAGTTGAAATTATAAAAAGGGGGTCTTAATCAAACCTTAAGGATTCGTGATATTTCTGTAAAAATATAATGTGTCTCAGTGCAATGAGTGCAGTTTGAGATGAATTTAAAATTTAAGTGCACATTCTTGCCCAGTCTACCCTATACATGGCTCATAATATCACCTTTTCCTCTAATAACTTCTACTGTTCTCTGAAGTACGAAGTGAAGTTGTAGCAAGCTTGAGTACAGATGATAACATCAGGTCTGCTGTAAAACCCTAAACTCGCCTGCCAAGAATGGCGGGATCAAGACCTTGCGACTGCGGCCACCACCAGTGAGAAGGAGACAGCAAGAGGATACCATTGTCCATCGCCCCGTCCTTCCAAATAGACCAAAATAGTCCAGGGAGGACTTCTTAAAAATAAAAACAGGGACATGGAAATGTCCCCGATGACCATGAGATGAGATCTAGATCCGAATTCAGTTACATTGTCGGTACTAGTGATCTCACAGACCTTGATGCCAGGCAGAGCTTGACAATTTGGGGAAGAAAAATTAAGGTTGGTCAAAATGGAAGCTACGAAATTAAGCACAGTCCTCAGCAAATGACTCTTCGGCATTCAGCAGAGCACCCTTCAGTGTAACACAAATGATAACACTTCGCATTATTGTGAACCGAAGATGCTACTGGCCAGACATATACCAATGTAGATGGGTCTGCAGGAACACCTTGATATGAGGGGATATGAGTCCTTCCGCTGTGATGTTACACTGAATATCAGAGCTAGGGAAGGTATTGTGGCAAGACCTGTCCTGCCACACATGTTATGCTTTCTATGCCTCTGAAGCAGTAGCTATCAGTGTTTCTACAGCCACTGAAGATGACGATATGCCTGTATGTATTCACCAGATTCCACAAGAGAAGCAGACGTTCTACAGGGCCTGGTTGAACAGCTACCATCTCCAGTACTCCTAGTGGGAAAGTTCAACGCCCACAGTCCTACTTGGGGTTGTCAGAGAACGAACAACGCTAGAATAAGAACTGAAGATCTGTTGCTCAACAACGCGTTTGTCTTTTTAAATACTGGCGCGAACACTCATTTTAATATTGGAATTGACACTTTCTCGGCTATCGATCTTTAGATCTGAAGCCCGAGACGTGTCCCATTTTTGTCGTGGAGAGTCCTTCCAGACCTTGATGGGAGCGACCCTTTCCTAGTGCTCCTAACAACACGAACGCCTAAGAGCATGCCGAAAAGATGGCGCGTGGACAGTGTTTATTGGCTAGGCTTCACAGCGGCTATGTCATCTACAGATGTTAATGGAAACGTAGAAGCAAATGTACATAGTTTTACTGCTGCTGTCCACATTAGCAGTCACCGACCGTATCCCACGGACTGGCGATCCTTCATTCAGAACACCGGTACCGCGGTAGTATACCGATATTAGAGACGCAAGAGAGAAGAGACGACTCTTGAACAGGTACAATCGAGCGCCGACCGAAGACAATTGCATCACTTTTACGCGACTTCGAACCACTGCTTGTCGAGCTGCGGAGAGATCATGCTATAAAAAATAAGCCTCGACCATTAGTAGGTCGACTCCAGTAACAGAAGTATGGAGCATTAGTGTTTAATCCTATCACATGTATAGAGAACCCTGGTGACTCGATACGCAACTCTGATGAAATTGCTGACACTTTGGCTGTGGGATATGCCAATGTCAGTACGATTTCCGCGCAAGAAAAGACGAAGTCGAAACCGGTCTTGATTTCGAAACTAAAGGTCATACGGCTTTCACACGAGGGAATTACAGTTTGCCATCCACGTTGTCGTGACTCTGTAGCGGGACCGGACGATATTCCTTACAGAATATTCCATACGAGGAATATCGACTCCGGGACTATGGTTACACTAATGGCACGTTATAAAACACCATCAGTATGTAAGGGGACTATCCAAAACTCTGGAAAAAGGCGATTATCATCACGCTTCGTAATCTGGAAATGATCCCATTAAAGCAGAGAACTATCATCCAGTATTGTTGACGTGTTGTTTTTGAAACTGTTGAAGAGTAACACATCGGCTCGAAGAGAAACTGTTAACAACCGGCTCACGTGGTGTCTTAAAAAACACGGCCTACTGATCGTATACCAGTGAAGATTCCGGAAGCATCATTCTACTAATGGTTATCAACTGGTAATTCATCGAAGTAGTTTCACTGAATGCAAACACATGGTTGCGTCTTGGAGAAATCATACGATGAAACAAGGAGATAGGTTCTGAAAAAATTAAATGATTGATAGTTCAGAGGGAATCTCAGCTTTGTCGGGGCAGGACTTTCCGGTTTCGAGTCAGGCAAACGCTGTCGGCCCCACTAGAGCTGGAAAATGAAGTACAGCAAGGATATCCATTGAGTAGCACGTTATATACTATAGATATCAAGATCTTTGAGGGTATAGAAACATCCGTTGGGAAGTGCTTGTATGTTGACTATCCTGCGCTGTTCTACTCAGCTAAGGCAACGGCTGTGATATAGTGGAAAGCGCAAGGCTGTATAGGCAAGTTAGTTGGAAATATTAAAAGTACAGGCTTTTCTACACAGGCGACAAAAACGATTGTTTCCACCTTTGTCGAAAGCGAGAAAAGCACCCGAACACGACGGAAAAATCTAGATCCTGTACAAAGTGATGCCACAGAGGTATTACGCACTAGCCCAGCACAAAGTTTATATTGTGAAGCATGAATGACGTCATTACACCTCAGCTGTCAATTACTGTTGGTGAGATATGTGGCCAAAATTTTATTGTTACCGAGAGATCAGCCGGCATCCTTGCGCTCGGAATAGACCGGCATTACAAGATCCAGGCGCCAAAAGTACAAAAACACGTTCAGTGCGAAATGCCCTCTTTACTTGGCTGCTTTGCAAACCACATTGCCGGCTTGATGATGCTAGTAGAAGCAAGAAATTGTCCAACCAACTGAACTCAAACTTCTTTTTACATCAGTCCTGTAGGAACACGTCGCAGAACATACCACTGTATATATACTGATGGCTCGAAGACTGAGAGTTGAATGAATAGTGTCGTCGAGGGTGCCTCCCACTCCTGGACACTGCCCAACTCGTTTAACTGCAAACGAGTATGTTACCTATTCATTTCTTACAGCCTCATTCTTCAGTCTCTGGAATACCGCTGTCGACTTCGGCTGAAGGCACGACGGCCAAACCACTACACATTTTGATGAAGAGATCCAAGCAATCAAAACACCACTGATAAATTTACAACATGAAAAGTGCTAAATAAAATAGCCATTTCATCTTATTCAGAAATTTGGAGCAATTAATGAAAACAGAAGTAGTTACAAATGTAGCCTATGTAACCTTAGATTATAGATAAACTAGCTAAACCCGGCCACGCTTCGCTGTGGCTCAGTCTGATATGAAATGAATGGGAAAGTAAAAAAAAGTATTCTAGCGAACATAGATTCGCCGAGAAAACACATCATTCAATTCAATACCCTGCCTTGCGTTGCTGTGGAATGAAAGGAAAGGAAGAAAAAAGATGTTTTTCACAGAAAATCATTTTTTATTGCAAAGCTAGTGGATTGACTACATTTTTTGTTTGTCCGTTTTCTGCATAAACATAAAGATCAGACGGTTTACCGACTCTGGAGCATGCGACGTATAATTGCCCATGAGAGAAGGAATCGTTTTCTAAATTCAAACCGCACACTTGCAAAGATTGCTCTTGCGCTTTATTGATAGTCAGCGAACGCAAGGTGTATTGGAAATTGAAGTCGTTTGAACTCGAACGCCATGTAGGTCGGAATGAGTGGTATTCGTGGAAGTAGTACGTCTTCACCTTTATGAGGTCCAATCAGAATTGTTGCTTCAATTAGATTGTTCATCAATTTTTTAACTACTAATCGTGTGCCATTGCATAACTTTGGCTGATTGTTGTTTCGGAGTAATATAATTGGCACTCCAATTTTCAAATTCAGAATGTGTGACGGTAATCCGGGAACATCGAGAGAATTAATAAATTCCGTTGGAAAATTCACTACTTCACTTTGGTTCATCACGGAGTCAATGGATTTGTATGTCACTGTTTCACCTGCGATTCTGTTTAGAATGATGTTCATATCGTGTACGTCGACATTTTTAGCCGCTAGAATGGCTCTTTCGCTCAACCATGCGTGATTTTGATAATTTGTTTCGATGCTTTGGAAAACCTTGTCTACTAATTCTTCTTTTGAATTCACGATGTTGCAGAAATCAGATGGGAAGGTGATTTTTTCTGTTTCTGGATTTGTAGGTACAGTGCCGTTGCCGACCTCGAGTAATTGTCTTGAAAATATGTCAGCTGTTGGATCGGTTTGAAGCTGAACTCTCATATTTGTTGTTAAATGCATTTTTTTGACTTTGCTCCAAAAAGTTGAATATTTCAAGCAGGCATGCAATTCATCAGCTGGTGTTGAGCGAGGTATAACTGGAAGCCACCGGTTTGCCTGAAGTCACCGGATAGTAACACCAATGCTCCGCCAAATGGAACCTGATTATTTCGCAAGTCTTTCAATGTATGGTCTAATGCTTCCAATGACTTCTTGTGAGCCATTGTACACTCATCCCATACAATGATTTTGCACGCCTGAAGAACCTTTCCCATTCCAGTTGATGTTTTTGAAATGTTACGTGTTGGGTTTTCTGTAAAGTGCATGTTTAGTGACAGTTTAAGAGCTGAATGCGCTGTTCTCCCTCCTTCCATCAACGTGGCAGCAATGCCTGAAGAAGCAAGAGCTAACGCAATATGGCCGTTTGAACGGATTTTAGCCAGGATCAAGGAAATTAAGAACGTTTTTCCAGTTCCACCTGGAGCGTCCAAAAAGTACAATCAACCGGATTGGTTGGCCACAGCTTGTATGATGGTATCAAATGCTATCTTTTGTTCTGGAAGGAGTTTCGGTGTATTTTCTTGGACGAACAGCTGTAAGTCATTTCGGATGTATGATTGCTCTCTGAGCAGTTCTCTGTCGAATGTTGCATTGATGGACCGATTCGGTGCTGTTATTACCAATTGTGCCAACAACTTGCCGCACATTGCAAGACAAAGATCCTCAATGAAGATTAGCGCTTCATTGTATATTTCTTCTGTGAAATCCAAGCCATGATTTTGTGTTTCTTGACGCATTCTGTACAGAATATCTTCGGCCATGTAGTATTTGTATTTCTCCCACAATTGTACTGGTTGTGACGGGGAACGTGTAGATAAAATAATTGCGAACAGCGTACGTATTTGAAATGGATTAGAAGTGGCGGATGAATCTTCAATTGACTTGTCCCAATGATCGTCGTTTTCCAGCAAATGAAGTGCCTCGCATGCACTCCGATACGTATTATGTACTATTCCATCCACTGTTCGTAAATGTATAAATGATGTTGGACCACGAACGGTAATCAGAAGCAACCGTAAATTAAAGCATTCAGCGTTGTTCGGATGTACAGTGTATATTCTTCCTAAAGCATTTGATGAAAATATTCCAGGTTGTCCAACTACTGCTTTGCCTCTCTTCCTTCTTTCAAAATTCTTTCGTGTTGCGTTCCAAGTGTAATAAGTCGGAATGTCTGCATACATCAAAGTTCTTGCAAAATCATCTGCTTGACATAATAGAAAAAACGCTGTTAATGTTGTGTTCGGTGGATTTGTTGCTCTGTCCTGTATGTTTTGTTCCGTGAAATACACTCTTTGTCCGTTTTCAAGATGGACAGCAAGATGAACGACAGTTGGATCCCTCTCGTGGATTGGAAATCCTAAAATACGCCACACAGCTTCATTGCTGCTTATATATCTGCCGATTTGATATTGAGAGATTTCATCTAAATTACTTCATGTTGAAACTCCAAACACGGCCATATCGCTGCCTTTGTTGACGTATTTACAAATGTATTTTATGGATTTCACAGAATTGCAATACTCAACGTTGATATGTGCTTTGAAAGTTTTCGATAAAAGTGGTGAATATGGAACAACCCAACGATTATCGACCTCAATGTCATTTCCTCTCACTTTCAAAGTAATTGCTTTTCTATTGTCTTCTGTACTTCTTCGTCGATATAGTGGGTAACCATCATTGCCAGTAATTGTGTCTTTTAACAACTCTCGAGGATACCGTTTAGAGCATTTTCCATCGATCATACACGGTGAATTTGTATTGATTGCTCCACATGGTCCGTGTATCATGTTCTTGGTCACAACTTCAAACAACTCATTATCAATTGTGGGATCTGGTATTTCGGCAGATATTACTGTATCGATTTCATTTGGCATTATCTTCACAGTAAGCCATATTAGAATGTGCGCATGTGGCAATCCTCTTTTTTGCCACTCCACAGAGTACATCCAACATTGTGTTTCTCCGAAAACATGTAGTGAAGTGATGAAATCAATTAATGTCTTTAGCTTTTGTTTGAAAACGCGTGCTGTTATGTCGTGGCGATCAGTAGGAGTTTGTCCTGGAAGTAGTAACTCTTTTATTTCATCCCATGCTGGATTACATGTAAATGTAATGAAAAGATCAGGACGACCATATTTCCGCACATACGTAATAGCGTCCTGCGCATATTCGTGCATATGTCGCGGACTACCAGTATATGTGGCAGGCAATATGGTGATCTTTCCTATGTTGCTTACATCACCATCATTACTTATCGCGTCTCTCAAATGTATATATTCTTCTGATCTCAGTTTCTTTTGATTGAGCCTAATGAATAGTAGTCGTTCCGACTCTATTTTCGCGTACATATCAACGATGTACTGATGGAAGAGCTGACGGCATTTCAGAATATGGTTATCTTCATTTTCACGTACCATAATCCGATAGGAATAATAATTCATTGAACTAACTTTTTTGCCTGTGTGTTCACCTGTGACTGTGTTTATCATTATGATGTTGAAATGATAACCATCTTGACCGTCTGGAAACATAATTGGATATTGCAATGGATCGTAGCATCTATGAGTGTCAGAAATTCTTGTAGTTGCTCATTTCTGCGCTGCAAAACGATATCGCGAGGATGAAATTCTCCAACCATGACAATTGCTACCTCATCAATTGTTGGCGCGTTATATCGTCTGACATGCTCACTGGCTGGTGTTTGATCAGCACGAATAACAATTCTATGGCTGTCTGATGGCATGAGATCAATCGCATTTTTGAACATCCGAATTAAATTATTGTTGTCATGTAACATTTTTTGCAACGACTCAACAATATGCCTTCTGATTCCAGTAGAGATTTGGCAGCGTGCATTCAATTGGTCATTTTCATCTCCGATGAAGTAGATTTGGAGAAATTTATGGTTATTGCTGGGAAAAGGAAGCAAAGAGCCAGCTCTGTGGTAAATTTTTCCCTGAATTTTAAATGTCGGCATAAAATGCTCCGCTATAACGTTAGCGCCGAATGAAGTCATCTGAAAACAGGAATTGTAATTTCTGATGTTTTTGAGGGAATGTTTTGAATCATCAGTAATTCCATTTAACAAACTTTTCAGTGGTTCTTTTGGCTGCTCAAGTTCAGGTAGCTTCACTTTTCCGCTCGCGCAGCACATTCCCGGGGTTTCTCCTTTAAATTTCATTGCTGTGCAGTGCGGACAAACTTTGTCCATTTTTCCGATTTGAACGAATTTACATGAGGTATTGTATTGAATATCCGGTTAGTATGAAAAAGCAATTCGGTGATATGAAGCTCGATCATTCAGATATTGCAACTGCATACGTCTTCGCTGTTGATCTAATTGTTCTTGGCGTTGTTGAGACGATTGTGCTGCTCTTCTTCTTCTCGATTCAACTCGTAAGACTTCAAGTCTTTCTTCCCGCTGATCTGCCGATTCTTCTGCTCGCCTTTGAGAAGTTCTGACTCTAACACGTTCATTATCGTCTAAACGTTCTTGATCAGTCAAACGGTTTTACATTGGTCAAACGGGGAGAGGTTTCCTCAAACGATTTAAAGAGCACACACCAAAACGTCACCTAAATAATCTCACTTTGTTAAATAATATCAAGTCCAACTTTGCCCGCCACTTAATCTTACACAATCATAATTATACCGATTTCAAATCTAATTTGATACCCCTACATGTGTGGAACAAAGGCCGTTACATGGACGCAATAGAAGAGTTCGAAATATACAAAGCATATAATAACATAAAACAGTCGAGACTTCATATTGATTGACCACTTAAATTTTAAATCCAACCCGCTATACGATACAGCATTGAACCTGCTTAGGCGTAATCACTCAGATAATAATTCAGTGTCCGATCGGCTTCGCGGTGGTGCGCACCAGTTTGAAAGCGAGTGAGTTACATTGGTTGACAATTATGTGTAACATGTGATTTTAACTGTTAACGACCTCAATAGAGTGATTTAATCTGATGATGGAGCAGATGTTCCGAAACGCGTCATTTTAATCGATGTAACGAAGTCACACGACGGATACAAGGTGATTTATTTATCTATAATCTATATTCCTACGTGACTTGGATACCAAGAACCAACATGCATTTTAAACTATGTAACCTTGTTTAGTAGATAATAAATTGCAGCGTATATTACGCCATATTAATAATTATCACAAAAATCACTGTTCAACAAATTTTGATGAAATGTGTGTAAGTAGCTTCGATTTTGATTTCACATTCAGTTGAGTATGTAATATGAAAAAATGTGACTATCAGAACAAATACCTACCTCCTGTTTTAGAAATAAGTTCTAATTACAATGTCAAAATACATATTTCAGTATTCAACAATATTTAAAAATTAATAAAATGAAACAGATCTGTTGCTGTTTGAGTTGAAATGCTAAGAACTTATAGTAACTGACATATTACAATCGATATTTTCAGATAAAAATAAACCCGTTACCAAATGTTCAAACTAAATACAGAAATACATGTTAAATTTACATACATCTGCCGAACAGTATACAGTGTGGCAAGCTCTTCGATACTGTGAACACTGAGGTTAGAAAAGATTTATCTGTATGGCTTCACCGAGTTTTCTAACTGCCTTAGACAATCCGGGCACAGCGGATCCGCTATTGTAACAAATAGTGGCACTATGCCATGCGCTAGACATTCCATACATGACGTCCGGATCAAAAAATATGAAGAAGCTGACGCTGGAATAAAAAACGCTGCAGACAGCCCAAAAGTCGATGCAATTACCATTCGACCTGAGGATCACAGCCACCATTATTAATGTGTCGCAGCAGGCGTAGAATTCTCAGTATAGCAAACTTTCTGCAGTGAAGCAAAGCGTCCGTAAACGGCAAATTGCATGTGATCGCAGCAGTCGTGAATAAGTTGCGAATTGGGCACACGAATCTGACGTCTTCTTACTTGTTATTAGGACAAGAACGAAAGAACCCGTATGCACTTGTGGCGAAGCACTTACAGCGAAACATAAAATTGAAGACTAGTGCTCGTGCTGATCTCAGATAGAGGTACGGAGTAAAAGGTAACCTGAGAGAGGACCTCAGGAATGAACGAACAGTTAGCGATAGACCGAACTCTGTCCTTCCTAAAAGCAGCAAGTTTACTGTATCGGATCTGACAAGATTGTCTTGCGTCTATGTGTATACAAATTTCCATTTTCATTGTTTCTATGTTGATGAGAAACAACTACGATCATGAGCCATACTCTTGGTGGATGTCTTTGGGCTAAAGGCCTCCATTGTCAATCTTAAAATAATAATATATGTGAAATACTTGGATTTCGTTGTCCATGACGTGTCCGTTACTTAACTAAATATAATTATTTCACTACGACTCGGAACACAAAAACGTACCGTACAAGTTTTTGGTTTTTACCCATAAAAAGTTTTGTGTTCCGAGACGTAGTGAAATAATTATATTTAGTATATGTGAAATAGTTATTACTATTCAATATGTAACATTTACAAATACTCGTTATAGTTTTTATATGCCTATTAGTTAATTTAATACTGCCCACAAACAGTTCCTGATGACAAATTTTTGTCGCAACGTCGCTCGAATGTTTTAAAATTGTGTCTAGTTGATGGCCGAACGTCACAAAAACCTTTATTATTAATTCTCGGTCACTATTAAACTAACGATAACTTCTAGTATCAAACGACTTATGGTCCACTCTGTATTATTTAGCTGAGGTAGAATTATATTGAAAGAGACGTTTGTAAAGCAGTGATTATAACATAGTTGGCCTACACACATGAGCAGTAAAAAGTACTGAGTAGTACTTTACATACTAAAATATTAATTTTCTATAGAGACGTAAATTTACGTATGTTGTATACATAAAATACACACGTCTCTTGGTGTTGTGACTCACAGAGGTTCAGAATTGCTATTCGTCGGAGACGACTGTTAAAATAGCGGTTATTCTCTACAATCAAGACCTGACAACTACAGGGATTTCTTTCCCAAAATAGACCCTGTGATGAGGGGACGTCACTCATTTGAATATGATGTTAGCACCACATCGTGGAACTAGAGTTCTAGTTCCAAGAACTATGGGCTACCTTAGTACAAGAGACAGCTTTTCGTAAATTCTAATTACCCCATTCTTGCCTAATGCATCAAGTAGGGACGCGTCAAAGTGCTCTGACACTTCGATGGCTCAGAACCAGAGGAACGTACCTCCAAAAATGCGATTTTTGGTTCTCCACATTATCTATAATTAACTTTTATGCTTTCTTTAGTGACAGAACGACGTAACTCCACTCTTTATAATAAGAGGGTTTTTGGAGTTACGTTTCAAAAGTTTTTATTTTTTAGAGCCATTCAAACGTATCGTTATTTACGTTTGTTTAACCCTGATCAAGATATCTTTTTTAGAATCACAGAGACGTATGTGACGATACGTTTGTCTGGTTCTGAGGAGATTAGGCAAATAGTCCTTTTGTTCAGAACCATAAAGACGTATTTGTGACGATAAATTCATCTGGCCCTAATGAACCTTTTATATTACGTTTATTTTATTGTGTCTTAAGTTTTAAAAATTTGTAGGAAAACTTTTTGGATTATAGTGTTTACCCATGTTCGGTTTACCTGTACAATGTACAGGTAAATATTGTACATTCAAGGTAAATTATTTATTGCAATGTTGGTAAACACTCTTTATAACAACCACTTTATCGTGATTCATTCTGTTTAGGGATGCGACATCGACAACAAAACATCGATGTTTCAAAACATCGATGTTCAATATTAAAACATCGATGTTAATAAAACATCGCCTAAAAAGCATCGATGTTTTTAAACATCGATGTTTTTAAACATCCATTTTTTTAAACTGGTTTAGTAACCTCTAACATTAATGTTAGCTCGACAGGGGGGGGGGTTAATTTTATTCGTTGATTGGGCTGTCACAAATGACAAAAACTTGGTTGCTAGAGTCAGCGCAAATCACAGAATTTCCATGATGCATTTTTATCAATTTTCCCATAGCTCAGAAAATTGAAGAAATTATTGCTATAAAAAAATTGATAGGGCCAAAGTCATAAAGAACTTGTCTAGCATCCAAACTCCTACAGATGAATTTGTTGCAGATAATCCTGAGATTGACCACTGTTCATCAATTTATGTGAATTTGAGGGAAGCATTAAAAAAAGGTGTATCTGAAAAAATAATAAAAATTTTTGTACCCGTCCTTTTCATACTCAGAGCTCCAACTGACTGCTTGTTGTTACCGGGTATGTCCTGCCGATTGCGTACATGCAGGGTGTTTGCGAGGTTATATAGCTGCATCTCATTGGCTGATTTAAAGTGGTATATGGTCCTCGGACGAGATTAACACAAGTCCTGTGGTTCACACAAACTTGGGCAACGCTGATTAAAATCATGAGTGTGACTATTTCGTAATCCCGTCTAGGCGGACTGACGCCAAACACTAACACAGACGAAGTTTCACAACAAATTTTGCACATGTGGATTAGAAAGAGGGGTTCCCTACAGGGTGAAATTTATTACATTTATTGAATAAAAGAATGCCCAGGAGTTGTACCGTCACACGATTGTCATCGCCTTTTGAAATTAGCGAGTATTTGCCAGAGTTGCTGGGTAATGTATAAGAACAAGCACTTATTATCAAGTGATTCTAGTAGAATATTATCAATCACACACACACACACACACACACACACACACACACACACATTTATATATGTGTACACACATACACATATTTATTCCAGTTAATAATCAGGCTACTGGTTATTTGGGCCAGCCACTTTATTGGGACAGTATTCAAAATACAAAATCACAACAGGGTTACACACAGAATGTTTTTTCACCTCATAGTTCTGGTCTGCTGATTATTCAGTACAGTAGGAATGTCTCAGTTTTTCTCTTATTAAACCATTTTTTTTAATATGTAATTTACCCGAATAGACCAGTGATGTCAACAAACCACAATACATTGTTAACAGTACTCGACAACATGTGTATGGTTTTGGACTTTCGGTGTTTGTCCTTGGCGACATAACACATGCCAACTACAGGCACCAAAATCCCCTTGAGAGGAATGTTATAAAGTTTTTGATAAAATGGTCTACTAACTCGCATTTAGTGAGATTTTGATGTTTTGGAATAAAAATGCATGGGGAATTTGTCACTTTACAAATTGTATTCATTATTTATCTTTATCTATACCATTATACATCAAGAGTACTCTACTCCAGTACCGTTACACAGGTAGAGAAAGCTTACCCGAACTCGGTCTTTTGAATCTATGGTAAAATTCTATGTAATTTTATCAGCTTTCCATACTGTGCCCCTAAACTACATTTGTTACCGTATTCAAACAGCAGTTGAAAGTGTTACACTGTATATGATATAGCTTCATGTGGCTTAATCATAATAAACCGTTCTGTATTAAAATACTGTAACGAGCCCAATAAACTGTATTTTAGTTTACATTTCAATGATATTAAATTCGTTATCATTTATTTTCATTCCATTGTTGCCGCCTTGATGTGAAATGTATATAAATTTAACAGATAATGTTTGTAAATGTTATAACAACTTTGAATTAATTTTTCATGCCCATGTAAGATTACTCATGTACTAAAAAATAAATCGACCATTCTTCATACAAAATAGTATAGGAAATGAAGGTCGACAGCTGTCCAAGTTTGTGAGCTATGCAATGTGTTAAATTAAGATTAATGGTAAGTAGTAAGTGTTACAAAGCATAGTGGTAAGTGGGTAGAGTCTTTATCTGACTTATTTTTTTTATTATGGTATTTTTTCATTCAAAAAAAAAACATCGACAACATAAAACATCGAGCACAAAACATCGATGTTAAAAAAACATCGGCTCCAATAAATCGATGTTAAAAACATCGAAGTTTTTATCAAAACATCGATGTTTTGAAAACATCGACATCGATGTCGCATCCCTAATTCTGTTTATTCTACCTCTCGAGTCGAACTACACTCAACGTGTTTTTTAGAGACCGTCATTGGCACCGAAAAAAACTACCTTGTTAAGTTAATTTTGTATTATATTAACCTGCATTATGATTCCAAGATGAAAAAGAATTTTAGAGCTTGCCTTGAAAGTGAATTCGGCATCTACATCTGAAGGTAAGCCTACATTACAGCTTGTAGAGAGAATTAATTTGTTTGAGAGTCAACATGTTTTCACTTTGTTAGTCAGTTTGGTAGTCAGAAAAAAGTAATTGGTGCACATTAATTTTTTTCTCAAACATTTTTACTTTAACATTTTAAATTAGAAATTACCTATAATTCCAAAATTTATAGCCTACAATGAACAACATAGCAGCCGTCCTGATATTTGAACAATTCCCGTAAAAGGCTAAAATAAAAATGTAATTCTTTTCTTCCTGACTTAGCCAAGAATTGTTTTGAAAGAATTTTCATTGAGCTCGCTTCCCTTTCTATATTTCTACTGTTTTCAGATTAGTTTGAATTGTTTATCTGTCGAGTTAACGTGTTTTATAGTGATTTAAAAATTATTTTTTTTTGTTAAATCTTTTTACGGGAGTGATAACTTTGTGTTCCAAAAAACAGGTTCCAAGCGTTTAATTGATTTACACACAATACAAAAAATTGTAGAAGTAGAAAATCGTGTTATATAAAATACGAAGATTGCAAACAAATTTACCAAATTCAACTTGATCTATGGTCATCATAATTTTCTTTTGTATAAATTGATCAGTGTTGTATCAAATAAAAATTTATATATAGCAAACAAAATTACTGTAAATGCGTTTATAATTGTTTTTTTTTTTTTTTTTTACAGAATGTGACTATTCATCAGCAAAGAATGATGAAAATGAAACTGAATCTAGTTCATCTTTAACTCAAGAACAATTAAAAATAAGTAGCATGATAGAAAAGTTGATTAACTTCAGATGACTATCACCCTCCCGAAAATTCTCAGTGTAGCCTACATCACCTGATGACGATCCAAGGCCTAAAGTTAAAAAGCGTAAGAAAATAAGGAAAAATGTATCTGCCTCGAAAACAATTGAAGGTAAGTTGTCTTTTGACTCATGTCAGTGTTATTTTATTTATCTTAATTTATTTCATTTATGAAACTAAAATGAGACCTGACTGTATCATTCTGATCATTCCAGAAGCTGAAGAGGTTTCCACAAGCGGATCTGTCTCTAATCAACCTATACATCAAGAGACTGCAATGGAAAACAACTTAACATCTGTCAGTGCTGTGGCCACAACAACGGAAAATAAAATACGAGGTCCAGATGATGCCATTGCTAGAGGTAAAGGCTTTTATTTGTTATTAACAGTAGACTACACAATTAACAGTCCAGTCAGAAGCACACGAGGGGGATTGTCTTCAGAAGAAAAATATGAAGTATTTACAACTGTCCAGAACAGTAAGAAAAGGAGTAGAAATCCAAGTACTTGGAAAAAATCTTAGAAAGGAAAACGCCAATCAAGAAAGCCTTATGTTTCCACCTCCGGAAAGGAAATGCCAGAAAAGAAATTTATCTATAAACATTGCTCAAAATGTTCAAGAAAGTGTAATGTGAACTTAACTGAAAATGATGTTAGAATCATATTTCAAAAATTTTGGGCTATGAAAGATTCTAATAAACAGAGGCAGTATTTAGCTCCACCAATTAAGGAGATTCTAAAAGAAAGAGTTCGTGCAGCTAGTAACGAATCTCGACGTAAAATAACAAGGAATTACTTCTTCTACAAAAATAACAAAGAAATCCAAGTTTGTCTGGGGTTTTTTCTATGTCACACAGACATTCGTCAGAAACATACTTAAAGTAATACAGTGGCAAGTCCTGATAAAAGAGGTCGTCACTGTCCAAGTGTAAAGAGGCCTGATGACAGTAGGGAAATAATTAGAAATCATATAAATTCATTTCCCTCTGTTCCATCACATTACTGTCGCCAAGCTAGCTCTAGGCAGTATTTGGCTAATGATTTAAATGTCAATATAATGTATGAGCTGTATGCAGAACAGTGTAAAGAAAGAGGGGTAAATCCGGAAAAATTATGGTTATATAGAGACATATTTAATAACGAATTGAATTTGGCTTTTCACAAACCTAGAAAAGATGAATGTGATCAATGTCATCGTTACAGAAATTTGCCAGATGATCAGCAAGAACTTGTTACGATGAACACATACGTCATAAACAATTTGCTCGTGAATTAAAAAACAAATACAAAGAAGAAGCTTTGCAGGACAAATGCCATCTTTTAGAATTTGATCTTGAAGCTGTTAAGATACTCCCTTCTGTTTCTACAAAAAATTTTTTTTTACAAACGCAGGTTAGCCGTTTATAACCTGTGTAAAATGCAGCTACTAAACATGCTACTAATTATATGTTGCATGAGGGTATAGCCAAAAGAGGGTCTATTGAAGTATCCTCATGTTTGCATTTAAAACTTCAATGCATTGCTGATGGACGTCCAATTATTCTGTTTTCTGACAGTTGCGGGGGACAGAATCGGAATATAAATGTGTGCACTATGCTTCTGCATGCTGTCCAAAACTTAGACATTCCTTCTATTGATCAATGTTTTTTTGAACCGGGCCATTCACAAATGGAATGTGACTCGGTTCATGCCAGGATAGAAAAATATTCCAGAAACGTTGATATTTATGCTCCATCAGGATGGTTTACTGTCATAAGGTTGGCTTCGAAAAGTATAAAATACGAAGTAATACGATAAATTTGGAATCGTAGAAATGGAACAAAAACATTTTTTAGATTTCACGTCAATGCAGAAAGAAAGACTGATGAACAAAAAATTGACACTGATGGTAATCAAGTTCACTGGCTTAAGATAGTACACTTAAGGTTTTTGAAGGAAGATTTGTGTCACATATACTATAAATACAGAAATGATGAAGAGTTGAAGAAGATTCCTATCCAAAGAAAACGTCGCTCATCCTCATCAGTGTTTCAGCTGCAGCCCAAATATCATACCAAACTAAAAATTCAAAATGAAAAATTAAATGATTTGATGGATTTGTGTCAGTCAGGTATAATTAAAGAACCATACCACAGTTTTTATAAAGGTCTCAATGAAGGCTGTGAAGATGTAGACAGCTGTGACAATGAAAATGCCTAAAAAGCTTAGATATTGTAAGATTATTAGGATGTTAATATTGTAGACAACACTAAACGTAATTTAATATTTTGATAAACATCTCAGATATTTTGAAACAATTTTTGTAAATGCCTAAAAGTATTTTTTTTTTTGTTAGCTAACACATTAATGTTTCTTTGTACGGAATGTTTTATAATTTTTTCTTTAAAAAATAGTCGTCTGTGCTATGTTAAAAAGTGTTTTACTTATTATAAAATAACTACTTCAACGGTTAATATTTGTATTTTTACGTTTTAGTTCTATTCTCAATAAATTATGATATTGTTTATATTAATAGAATAACAGTAAATAATCTTTAGAGTAAATAAGAAATTAAAAGTTATAAAATCTACTTGTTTAATTAAAAGAGAAATGGTAAAACTTGTCTACCAAATAATAGAAATTCGTTTGTTGAATTTTATTTTTTATGTAGAAATTTAATAAACTATTGTTTTTTTATTTATTTGTTTACAATCTGTAGTTTTCAAGTTCCTCATTAGATTAAATTAGCCAAAATCTCCATTTCTTTTAATGGAAATGTTTGAACTTTAACCACATCTTAGTGAATTATTACTTAACACTTGATTTAGTTTGTTAATGTAATTACATTGTAGAAATTAATTTCAGTCAGGAATGTTTTTAT
This sequence comes from Magicicada septendecula, assembly GCA_034769895.1. NCBI lineage: Eukaryota > Metazoa > Arthropoda > Insecta > Hemiptera > Cicadidae > Magicicada > Magicicada septendecula. The sequence goes on along the minus strand of CM068367.1, from coordinate 703,512,205 downwards.
TAACCTAAATTTTTTTAGATAAATATAAAACTATAATCAAATATGCGAATTTTGTTAATATATATTTTTTTAATAAAATATGGTGAAATAAAGTTATGTGTCATTATTAAAATGGAAATATTATTTTAGCAGTATCTCTGTATCTCCACCAAAGTTGCTATGTATTGTGCGAACGTTTAGAACCAGAAAAACGTATCTCCTCACCTATAAATAAAAATTACCATAAAACTGCTAATTAACTAAAGATACTTGTAATTTTTTATGTAGTGACGAATAATAATATGCTGATTTTAAATGAACTTAAATGTTTCGAAAAATTCCAAAGATGCTAACCGAATATTCAAAAACAGTAACATGTAAACTTTTTTCTGCTCTCCTGAAAAGTAGAAAATATGGAGTTACGTTCCTCTGGTTCTGAGCCATCGACTAGTTCCTAACAATATCAAGCTAGTATTGTTGATTAGACTTTCAAGTCCAATTTCTTTCATTCAAAACGTATTTCACAATGGGGTATGGCAGAAATCCCTCCACAAACAGATTATACGATGAGAGGTGTCTGAAGTTAGAACCATTTTTTATTTGAGTGATTATGAAAATCCTGTTACTATGAACCAAGTGGATACAAATAAAAAAATTATCACATCATTACCGAGAATTCTGTGAAGATTCTTCCGTGCAAGAAGAAACCTGCTAGTCCGCACGCAATGGTTCCTGAAGGATGGAATCACTTGCCACACAACGAAGTACCCACTTCACTTGCTTCTGCGAATATCAGCCACGGCATAATATACAATGGAACATATATCCTTCTCATCACTTGATACTTGCATTTGGATTATGCTGAAGGATGCTATTTTGCGAAGAATTCACAGGCAGCCAATGGTTAATTACGTGAAAAGTTTATGCCACGCGTAAGAGGAATGAAGCCACCGAGCTTCAAAATGCTTTATTTATTTGAAAATATTTTTCCCACGCTGAGGTTTTCAGGCTACCATGGAAGAAGGCAGGAGGAGGTTATACGGACCCGAATGATACATTTGTTACTTCTTCAAGTTTAATTCTGTTCCTTTCTATACTTAAGTACACTGTTATAACAAGAATCTGGGGAAGGAAGGAATAAGATGCCTAAGGCATACGTGGCTTCCAGAAGATACAGCTACTGCAGTAAAAGCTGCTTGATCACAAAAAAAGAGTTACTGAAGCTACTCATTGTTTTAAAATCTCAAAAACAATATTACTGACGAAACTCAAGAACCTTTAGCGTATAAGAAATTGAGTATTTCTCCTCAATAACTCTTAGCAAAATGAGTACAATACACAAAATGAACTGCAAGAAAATAGACTCAACGTTGCTAAATGGAAGTGGCTTCACACGCTGTAAGTTACAGTGGCAGTAAGAATCAAGTGACAACTCCCAAGGTCATCCATTTTTCTGGCGACAGTTTGCTGCTGGTACTGGCTCCACACAATGTAACTTACAGCGGATGAAGCCACTTGAATTTTTACGATTTGTTGTTGTATAATTTGTGAAATGGAGTTAGACAGTGAAGAAATTATTGTAGAAGTAGAAAGGTACCCAGAATGTCATGCATATTGGTATCCTTTTTCTTCAAATCTTTTAGTCACTACCACTATTTCATTAAATTTTTATTTCATTGTACTTGACAGCGCTTAGAAGTACAATTGCTACTACCATTCCAAGGTGCTTGGCTCTACGAGCAGTAACCGCACTGCTGCGCGTTATGTAGACGAGTGTATAAAAATTAAAATTTAATGAAATAATGGTAGTAATTGTTTTAATTGTGGTTTCAATTCAATCATTTAACTGTTTAATAATTATAGCTGATAAAAACTTTTAGGTTACACTTAACTGATTGGAAATATGCCTAGGCTAAAATTTGTATCCAAAGCAATCACATGTTTACTAATTGTTTACAGACGCCTTCCAACAGTGGTGGATACATCCAGTGATAAGTGACAGAAAAATGAATGGCTTGTTTTATGTTTTGCATTAAAAACTGCTAAAATACCCGGATAAATTTTTTGAGTTTTACTTGATGTCAGAAAGTTCATTTAATTATCTCCTCAATGTTGTGATAAAATATCTGAAGAAAAAGGATACCAATAAACACGAAATTCTGGGTATAATTCGTATGTCAATATGTCGTATAATTCTGGGTATTTTTCTACTTCTACAATATGTTCACTTACTAAGTCAATTTCAAAAATTATGCACAACAAAGTGAAACAAATTGTAAAAATTCAACTGGCTTCACGTGCTGTAAGTTATAGCGCCCGTAAAATACAGCGCATGGAGTACCAGCAGCAAACTGTCGCCAGAAAAATGGAACATATCCTGTACAGCGGCAGTATGACCTTGGAAGTTGTCAAATGATGTTTACTGCCCCTGTAACTTACAACACGTGAAGCCACTTCCATTTAGCAACGATGAATCTATTTTCTTGCCGTAAATTACAGTGGATACAAGCAGTAAAATACAGCTCGTGGAGCCCTGGCCTAACTGCCACACGCACCGTACCTGCCAGATTTTAGCATCCAGTGACTTTCTCTTATTCCTGAATCTGAAGAAATGGCTTGCGTAAAATATGGAGGTCATTACAACAAACTAGTAAATACAGCTGTTTTGAATGTTATTGTATTATTGTATGCTACCTGATGGACTGAACTTGCGACCAATAATTGACACTCCTGGCGCTATCTCTGTGAGAGGCCAAGAACTTTCCGAACTATCCTCTTAAGTGTTTTTTGCAGAGTATTTAGAATGTGAAAACAACTTGAACACTCGTCCAACGTGTGAAACATTAAAAAAAGGCTAGCTCCTTAATACTCTGCTCAGGTCTAGAAGCTACCAGTTTCATCTTTGGTTCATGCAATTTTCGTTTTTAATCAATTTACCTCAAAATAAAACAAGTAGTCTATATTACCACCTTTGCTCCTATTAAAGATAATCTTTTGTTTTTTGGCAGCACTGTACTGTATACTAAGCAAGAGTATGTACTGAATGTAATGATTTTGGGAAACGTCAGGAGCCTGTAGGGGTGAGACACCAGCATTGGCCATGTCAAACAATTATACAGAAAGTCTTAAAGATTTGGTATACAGAATGGGAACACATAGAAAAGCCAAGAATGGCAGGATTCCAAAAGCATGATCCAATATACAATCAAATTCTGTGACAGAATATTTTCATACCAGTGTATCCTCCAATTCTGTTTTGCCTGATCAATAAATTTTCCTTCTAGATTATCTTAATCATAAATTCTACAAATTGAACATATTCAAAAACTGTTACCACCAGAATTTTGGGAAAGTTGTCTGACCTTCAAGGGGCTAAATTGTGCATGGGCAATTTACCTTGTTTTCTGCTCTAAAATCAGAACTCAATATTTGGCAGCAGATGTGGACATCAATATAAGAACACTTCCCCAAATATCCTGCAGAAGCATACAAATTCACATCAGATTTACCTAATATCAGAGTGCTTTTTCAAATCATAATGAATGTAATACCAGTTACAACAAACATGGCAGAATGTTCATTTTTGCCTTATGTTGACTTAAACTTAATTTAAGATCTACAATCAGATGAACTTGTGATTCTCAACACGTCTCTCATGCCTCTTCTCTTAAGCTCACAAGTACTAGAAATCTTTGTGAGGATACAGAATTAAAGTTTCTTTAGTCTTACTTTAAATGCATTACACAAGTTATATTTGGTTTGAAATGTCTGCATTTTGAAAATAAAAATGCAAATGTATGATGTATATATGTATTTTTTGTGTTTATGGTCATACCTTTTACAGATTTTTCCTAACTAAGGGCGTTTTCACACTTACCGACTCTACGACACCGACACGATGTCAAGAAGGTACTTGCACACTCAAGACAACAGATGTCGACATATCAGCCGTGGTGAGTAGTTTATAAAAATGGCTGAATTCAACAGAAGATTGTATTTACTATATTTGTTATATTTAAGATGGAGAAGATGAAAAGTAGATAGGAAGTATTAGGTTCACCCAATCATTAAAGTTCGCTATGTAGAAGGCGCATACTACACCTTATTTGATACGCTGATTTTAGATCTTAACAAGTTTATTCATATATTTCTTGCAAAGTCTTCTGGTGAAGAATTTTATTTCCTTCATCTGTCTTGTCCCACAAACAAGGTTTCATCTCAACAAGTTCAATCAATGTCACTGTGTCATACTTAAAAGTAGTCATTTCACAAAATATTCAACTACTGACCTAAATTAATGCGCCAGGCAGAGTGAACTGTTGGTGACTACAGCGCCGACCAAGATGGGAGAGCTGCTGCCCGCCGACACGTCGGTGCCTGCATCGACCCAATACCGACATGCCTGTGAGCGTGAAACGGTTCCATAACAGTTCTTTACTTTTTGTTTCCACCGATATCGTGTCAGCTAGTGTGAAAACGCCCTAACTCCTATCATGTTCGTGATGTAATTCCTCCAAGCACTGTTCTATTTCAGCCAAGAAAATTCAGTCTCAGTTATTGACATCACATGTAAATTGTGTATATCAATGAGCGTCAGTTAATCTGTTACATTTTCTATCACTTTCCAATTTTTTTAACAGAATAAACAAATAGAAGGATTTTTACAGTAAAAGTAAAATTCAGAACATTTATTTCACAAATACAGCTATTTGATTCTGTATCACTACTTCATGGGATGTGTGGATACTACACTACATAAAGGTTGTCAAGATGTGTCCCACCCTGAGAAATATCTGAATTCACCCCCTGCATTTAGAAAATTCAGGGTTTTACTTAGAGTGATGCAGAATGCCTGTATCACATACAAGTTTTCAGTTGTATCCACAGGTTTCAGTGTAACGGGGCGAATAAAGAGGAGGGTCTATTTTTTAATAATTTGGGGCCAATTTGTTTGGGCACCATTTATTGCCACAAAAACGTGATTTGTTTAACACCCTGTGTTTAACACTGTGTCAGGCAGAGCCAGGTACGAGAAAGATAAAACGGAATGTGGGTGCGAGCGCACCGCTTTTTGTACTCTTGGACCCAAAGTTAATAATGGAAGTTAACTGAAATGTAACTAATTAACCTGTCACGTGATTTTGCTAACGAATTACAGAGAAAGTTGCTGAAACTGTAGAGGAAGTGGCTTTTTAGACGCCATTGTTAACGTCAGTTGTCGTCTACCAAACCTATAACCGGCCGGCTGTACAATAGGCTCGCGAGCCGAAAGAAAAGATCTTTTAACTGTAGAAATGTGAAATTAAAACAGTGCAGAATGGAACTTTTGAATCAGTGAACCTAATTAATCAATAGAAACTTTTAAAATTCGAACAGTGCAACGATATTCGGGCATATACGCAGTGTGGCACGTGGCTAGTGAAGATGCTGAGAGTTAAGTAGACATGACCAAATAATTATAAACCATCTTAATATAAAGAGCTCCATTTTTTAAAGGGGGAATAATTTAAATTCTGAATGAATGTGTGTGTGCGCAAATACTGGGCTGTTTTTCTTAATTAGCTAATAAATGATTTAAGATTATGATGGAGGTAGAAGTGTAAATGGTTTTTATGTATCAATGTGGCCGTAATTTTTTCAGATGGGATTGACATCCCAGTATTAATTTGTTCATCAAAAATTGTAGAGAAGGAGGAAGTATGTTTATTGAGCCATAAAAAGATTATGATATAAGAAATAAATAAATCAAGTTGAGTTAGTTAACTGTCAATGAGCGTAGTTATTACAATACGTAAACCCAAGTCACGCTTGTGATTCACAGTTCGTGTGAAGAACTCCTGGCTATACAAGGTAAGCATTGCATTTTATTAATACAATTAAAATGTGGTAGAGTGGTAGTAACATCACATCAGTTTCTCTTGTTAACGTATATACTATATGAAACATATAGCCTGCTATTCAGATTGAATACAATGATCTTAAATTATCAGGAATCCGTTAAATTTTATAAATTTTTTGAAAATACATATCTGTGAAGACAGTTTATAAAAAGTTTAAATATGTGCTGCTGGTTTACTTCACACATGTGATACGTACTAAACATATTTTTAGTTTGGAAAAAATGTCAAAACTTTAAAATGCATTAGTCTCTTGAAACCTGTATATTTGATATTTGGTTTATTTTGTTCAGCACATGTTACACTTCCGAATAACAGATGCTTTCTTACAGTACATTTAAAATTTAAATTACACACTCTTAATTTCACAATTTAAGTGCATGGCACTTCTTAAATTTCACAATGTTTTTAATTGACACATCAAAATAATTATTTTTCAATACATGAACACACCAAACAATACAGAAATTACTAATAGCTTAGCGCTGTCAGTCCTCTTGATTACACATGATCCCTGTGTAATAAAGGATTCTTAAATGTTCTTTTATGCAAATATACTAATAAACATACTAGTAACAACATAGAGAACAGCACCAAGTGTAAACTTAACTAGGAACCACAAGCTTAAATAATCTAAAAACAGTAATTCTGTTTTTCAAGTCTACAATCTTCAACATTTCTACAAGATTTCTTCAAGCATTTAAAGTCAACACAGCTGAATAAATTCAATTACCAAGATGAATATTTCCTGCAGAAAATATGTTTCAAAATTCACATACCACAGAGTAAATCCTTCAGTATGTTTTACATTTCATGATGTTTAAGAACATTAAAAGATAATAATATAAAATTGGTATACAAGCAACACTTTTACGATAAATCTAGCATATTCTTCATCCTGTGCTTTAAAATATATTATAATGAAAAGATCTACTTGCTAGTTGAGCCCAGTATTTACTATACATCTGCATCACAGAATGAGCATATCAGGCAACCACCTCTGCCATCATTTACTTAAAATTTTTTACATGGTCATAATATACTAATATTTAGTTACATGTCTAGAAAAAACAGTACTGTTCTTTTTACTTTAGCAATGTATTCATTAAAACAACACAATAAAAAGACATTCAACATTCATTTAATTCATTTCAAAATCACATTACATATAGAAAAGAATTTATACATATCACTAAAACAGTTTTCACTTTAAAACATATACAATATGTGTCACATCTAAACACCATTACAAAACAAATGTGAAAACACAACACATACTAAATGTGCTAAGAAAAAGCTAAGTTACTGTTTAACAAAGAACAAGCACTCAAGTTTATAAACATAAAAGGGTTAATACTGATAACTGACAAACTTCTCTGACAGCATATTTTACAGTGGTGTGAATTACTTAATAACATCAAACATGGTGATTTATTACATTAATATCCTGGAAGTTTAACATACAAAATTAAAGGCTGGTTTTAAGGCTAGCTTTGAAAGTACAATGTGATTTGTTAAAAAAATAAACTCAATATTGCATCTGATTCAGAAGTGTGCACATCAATATACAAATACTTACATAGTACAAAATTTTCTGAAAACTACAGCCTCTTCACTTATTTAGAAGAAATCAATCCTTACAAATATAATGTTTGCATTTTTATGTGATATGCAAATACTTGCCTATCACAATTCATTCACTAGGAAGACCCAACATTTTTAAACACTATTAGTTAATTGTATGTTCATTTCTATTACCAGTATTCTTATAAGCAAATATTCCAACTCTTTGAGGCTGGAGAAAGCCTGCATATTATTCCAATACAAATCTAGTTTTTAACCTGTGATAATTCCTACATTGTTGATACTGAGAACCACTATAGCATACTGGTCTTTTCTGAACATTTTTTGACAAATCATGGTGATTGAATAGAGATTTACAATAACATTTTACACCTAGATATTTTATTACACAAGTGACATTACTACTAAAGGCAACAGGACATAAAATCTTCAAAGAAATCCTAGATCCAACAATGTAATCGTTCTATTAATATTTATTTAAGAATTTCAGTTATTGGCAAACAATTATTCTACTAGTTTCTCTCATCTGATTGTTGTTTAACAATACACCCTCACTATGAGTAATATTAGCATTCATTGTGGCACAGCAGCATGGCGTCCGTGTAACCACTGTTATCGGCGGCAACAGTATTGGAAATAAGAGAAAATAATATTAATTATATCACAGAATAAATACTTTAGTTATTGAATAATTTGAAATCCAAACAATATTAGTAGGAAAACTTGAAGAAAAACATAGCATTGCTTTTGAACTGCTGGGCACTTGCAGTCTTATGTTGCCGGCTCAAGCAAAGCAATGTTTTACTGGGTACGGTCATTGACCTCGTACTAGTTGTCACTATAAACTGGCAAAATGCTCAGTTAGTAGCTATGATCGTTTACAGAACTGACGTGCAGCAGATACTATGTACCTATTTGTGTTTTGTTCATTTAGTCATGCGTTTCTCTGTTTGCCTTTATTATTTTTAATTCAATTATTTGTGTTCCGATTTATTCTGTGTAAGCATAATGAGTCAGATCACATTGAACCAGGACCCTCTTCTTCTCTCAGTGAATAATAGAAAATGCTCTAAAAAGAACACTTGGTACAAGAAAAAATATGAATTAATTTTTAGGCCTATCACAACCAGCAATAGGTGTTATGTACCCATGCCACGCCACTGTTCTGGCATCTAGAAACCTGCTACCCTTTCTTGAGCCAGCCCGCGAAAAGAATTACCTCCACTTAACAAATATAGCATAAGGTGTGTATAGACAGGACAGAGAAATGATAACATGATAATACTTTGCTGTCTCACACATTACCTCTACTACACATTATCACTTCACAACACTAGCTTCCTTCCAATGTTCTAACCTGCCTTATTATAGCTGATGTTAACACTACGAAACACTGTACAAGACTGCTGTGCGTATATGCAAAATGAATGAAAATTCTGTTAGCTCCACAACGAGGTGTTTGTTCACTGTACAACTCTTAAGTGACTGTTCAAAATCTATTATCAGGTCTACTTACTGCTTTACTTCACACTCTCAAACTGACTGGTCAGCTGCTTTCAAAACACCACTTTTATAAATCAGTGTAGCACAGTACGTGACAAGTGAACTGGATGCCCAGCAGAATAATTACCAATATCTGGAAAGATCAAGAAGGTACAAGACCATCTTACTACTGCTGGTACATAATATTGCTGCTCACCGAAGACATGCAAAGAATCAAGTGAGCCATGACAGTTTCCTATCTCCTCAATGTAATACTGATTTTTCTTTAAGTGTGTGAGTGACAAATTATCTTATAATCTTCAGTTTCCGTTTGACTCTGAACACTGCCTTATCCATTTTCAAAGCACTTTCATGTCATTCACAGACATAAGTACTTCGATTTCATTTTGCTCTCCTAGTTTAGCTCGACAGCAACCTTTGCTTTTCTGATCACACATTTTGTTTACAAGCATCAGATTCGTCCTCTCCAGCAGCTTCTCCCATAGGTGCTTCCCTTAAATCAGGCATAAGCATAAGCCTTTCTGCAATAATTATAGGCCTACTTCTTCTTCCTATTCTCTTGGTTCTACATCTGTCACATTTCTGCAAGGGTCATTTTTCTCTGCACCTGTTGACTATTTCGGCCACTATCACATGCTTGACCAAATGGTTGTCTGTCCCTACCACTTCAATCATGCAAAATCAAAAATTTATCTTCTCTTGGTTAACTCTCAGAACAACCCTCTTCAATCTATTACAAATCCACAAGCATTTATAATGTCGACACCAAGAATCCCCACACAGACAACATCTGTAATGATCATTTGGTGGGTAAACTCAAGGAGACCCAGGCATAAATGTACTCTAACGTTTCCTAACACTTTGACAAAGCTTCCAGTCGCAGCCCATAAGGTAAAGATTACGCTGAGACTGAAGATGTCTGAGTATATTAGAGTGGACAATGGATACTGTATCACCTGTGTCAGTTGTAATGTGGCTGGTTTTTCTTCAACAATGAAGTTGCCTATGATCTTATGAAGCTTGGAGACTGTGCTGATCAGGAGCTTTATTCCTCCAACTGGTATGTTAACCTCTTCTCTCCAGTTTCAGTCTCCCAACAATCTGCTTTAAGATTGTTTGAAGCAATTTTTTCTTGCTTCCTGTGGTTAAAAGAAACCATTGTGACATACTCATTTCTTAAATTATTTTTTTTAATCATCCCTTTATTTTTTCTGTTATGACAATAATGTGATATTGGAGCATTTGACTTCAGCTGATAATACAATTTTATTAATGTAAGTTGCTAACTTCGCAGCTTCAAACTGAAGAGCATCTTAGCTATTCTGGTGATGTGCCATTCGTAACACTTTTTGTAATTCACTATCTCTGATACTATCAATAAACATAAAGAGAGCAATCCATATCTAGAAGTCCTCTGATGCTTCAGGATAAGCCACTCTAGTCTACTGATTGACAGTTGTTTCAAAATATTGGAAGCTCTCCACAGAATGTCGTTGCCTCACTTTCAGCTGAATGTGGTAGACATCGTACAGATGTTGGTCAGCATACCATAATTCCAGAGCCTTTATCAATTTGATGTAGACATTGGCATAATCAGCAAGCAAGGAGCAGGGGGCTGCAAAGCCCTTAAATTTGGGGAAAATTACCCACAAGAGCATTAACTTTAGGTAAATTTTATAGACAACAGATGATAGTGCCTAGCACATAAAATTATGCTTCCAGCAATGACTGCTAAATCGGACACTGACACAAAGTTACAAATGTAATTTCTTTTATACATGAATACACAACAATTGCAAGTAACCAACAATAAAATTAAGCATACAAATGTACTACAAATTATTTTAAAATTTGCTACAAGATGGTACTTGGAGCTAAACACATTTCAGAACAGTTATCACACGTAACAATGAAGGAATATTATACCACAAGATTGTCAGATATTTTCCTTCATTGTTCAGACAACAGGCATTAACGACTTACGTATGTAATAATAACAAACAGACACAGTGATGACAAATTTAGAAAGCTTTGACAAGTTCCTACACCTGCTGCCACACACAGGCAAAACACGAATTAGATTAGTATTAAAATTAATGTATCACTTTAACCGAGATATGAGATTAGCTATACACACACAAGGAATTAAAAACATTGAAGAACTGTTAATTTTACTCCGACAATCCTAACACATAGTTCACACCAAATATAAAAAACACTTGACCCTTCAAATGCAGTTAAGGGTGGAAAGCAGCGTAACCAATATAAACCGTGAGAGAGGAGAGACAGCTTAGAAGCGGAGAGTGAGAGAGAATCCAATCATTGTAATATTATAAATACAACAAGAAACACGGATTGCAGTATACGTATGTAGTCGAGCTTACTACTCATGGTCAGGTAGGAAGAGGAAAATGTGTAATGCAGTAGACTACTGTAATGACAAGAACCGATTCATATGGACAGAGAGATAATACACTAGCAGTCGACCCTACACAGGAAGTAAATGTAACACTTCAATGCTTCTATGTCGGAAATGGGTATAGACTGTGCAAGCCCACCAGGGGAGAGTGTTACACTGTATCTATTAACACTCCACTTTTATAAGAAGCCTGTAATAAAAGTCAATTGTTATGTGTATTATAATTATGTATGTGAAAATGTAAATAAAATTGGATTGACATTCAAATTTTATTTAAAACTATCTGGGGAATATACCCAACAATACCTATTTCATATTCGCCACGGTAATTTATTTGTATATATAAAATAAACAGTTGTAAGTAGTTTTAAATGGTGCATATGGGAACAGACAAGAATTGGACAATTCATAACCTGTTTTTAAACACCTGTTTTGAACAATTATTTATTTGTGTTACTAGGAGGAAGATGTGTGTGTGTGTATGTGGTATGCCTGTTCTCAGCTAATTGACTGCAAGAAATCATGTCTTTGTGAACACACTTATCTTTGTTGTGGTAGTGAGCCCTAGTTCAGACAGGCATAACATATGAATAATTAAATATGTTTATTTAATACAAATCTGAACACTGACAATACCTACAGCAATGTGAATTTTATCATTTTAAGATGTGCATAACTACACATATGTGGTTACAATTTGAAGATGAATGGTGAAATTAAAAGTGATGTGTGAAAAACTGATGTGCGGAACAAGCATGGACCATATGTAGCAGGTTTGAGAAGGCTGCCAAGCACTCTTTGACTTGTCAGCGTGCCATAAGTATAAAGCCCCGGCCGATTCTGAACAACACAACAGACGCCAATCATTCTCAACAGGGGGCAACAGTTAACAGAAGCAAATCATTCCCAATGGAGGAGACTCTGCCCGACAGATGATTGAAGTGACAACTCTGGCATCAGAATCATCACCAGCATCATCAACATTGTCCAGGATAAAACACACACACATACACACCCGCGCAGTAACAACCACAAAAATAAACAGGTGAAAAATGAACAATTAATCTTGCTTAACAGAGACTACAAATAGAACTTAAAATGTGATATAAGTAAAGACAAAAACGCATACATAAGTGTAAATACAAAAAATAAGTAATATAATAAAATTTTGTAACTTTATTTTATTTTATAACAACTTTTATATTTACTTGAAATGGGTGCACAGTTACTAATATATTCTGGAACTAAAGTAAATGGTATTTTTTTTAATGCTAAAAGTAAATTTTCATTTTTATACAATAAATACTTTAATAGTTTTCTTATATATATGATTTCTAATATTTAAATTAACTATGTGTATTAAATGTTTATGTTAGGCACCAAGTACCTAGAACCTTGTCTCATGGGTTTATATATTTTTGTTGTGCATATGATGTGTGTTTATGTATGTATGTTTATGATGTGTGTTTTTATGTGCATAATACAGCTAATGCTTCTGAAACACCTTCTTTTAAAAAGTGACATTTAAAGTCACATTTCTTTTCAATCTTTATAGAATCTGTTTTTAACAAATCAATGGTTTTATTAGTATTTATTCTAACCCACAAAATCTTCGTCTCTTCTTACAAAAAATTTATTGTGTAACAAAAGGGACTTACACGTGATGAACACAAAAATCCCCCGACCTAGCTGGTAGTTTATTCAATAGTTACATGGAGTACTCTTCCGATACGTAATATATAAATTGTAATGTTTTGCACATACATACATAAAATGCTACCTATGTCTCCATAAATATAAAATGAAGTAATTAGTTTGAATAGTGGCTGGTAGCACCATGAAATATCTCATTCTCAAGAAATGTTATAAAATTGTGTGCCAATTCTACATCTAGTAAGGAACGGCTATCTACTGGAATGAGATTTTTTCATGGAGAAAACATAATAAATGTACAATTTCTTGGATTCAAAGAATTAACAGCTAAGGAGGCAAAAACAATAATGGAGAAGACTGAGAATTTTCTAGAACTAAGTCCACAAAAAAGTATTCAACAGTGACTGTGTGACTATGGTGTGGCCAGGTATAGAAAGATGGTGGTGTGCAAAAAATAACATGAAAAGATACAGGAAAGCTCTGTTTTTTTATTATGGAAGTGATCAGTTAAACTTTGTCATGAATAATCTGAATTACATCACTGAAATTATAACACCATCTCCACTATAAAGGACATTATAAACTTTTTCCAGAGTCTGTTAATGAAATAAATATGCTCCAAACATACCAGCTCTGTCTGAGACAAGGTGGTCCCAAATATGAAACCATTCCCATCTTCAAAAACAATTTTTTGAAATTATGCAGGGTTTGAAGAAACCGGTATAAGAAGGGAACAGTGCTACAAGAGAAACAGCCTTTCAGCTATCCTGAGCTGCCACAGTACTCCAAATTAATTTACTTGAATTATAGCTAAGTACTCTGCTTTAATAGAACCCGTTACAAATGTTTTGAGTCAACAAGTTTCTATCTTCTTCAATGTGCAAGCTATGATCATAGACCCCTAGTGGTAGTAAAAATTGCTGTTACTATGGAAGATCTTGTTTCTGCCCATGCCAATGCAGCAGAACTTCAAAAACTTCTATTTACAAACTGTGCAAATCATCCTTATGATGATTTAACCAAACAAAACTACTTGATTGAATATTTGTTTTTTGGATATTTCACTTGTTTTGCTTTTTATACATCTTACCTCTGAATGGCAGTTTTTTGTTTTTTTGTTAGAGATGATCCGTGAGCATGGTAGACTATAATCCCCCACAACTGTCTAATTTTTGGGTTTGTAATTCACTCAACAGTGCCATTGCATTAAATGTTTTACATAAAAATCACACAAAAACTAAAGCTGCATTAATAATTCTTAAATTTGAACAATGCTGACAGAACTGAACAATATTAAAGTCTTAAAATCACAACTGTAGTACAAATCAATGTATCCCACACACAGTGTCAACTAAGAGTATATGATGACTATGAAAGCTTTTTTTCTTAAGCTTGATGTGACAATAGAAAAAAGCTAGTTAGCTTCCACAAAATTACGTCTCCCACAGAAGTTGCATTAAATATGTAAGGGGAAGTTTCTCCCAAAATATGTTAATTATATTGCACATCAGGAAAGGTTATTGCAATGTTACACTGTTTGCAACACAGACAGGAAAATTAAAATCTGTTTTCAAAGTAACCATGAGTAAAAACTAACACAACACAAGTGGAATGAAACGTATAGACACACAATATGTTTCAAGCATTTAACAATTCATGCGACAAACCAGATTTTCATCTGTCTTTTCCACATGAAACCAAAACCTAATTCCACTATGACCATTTTCTTAGTTTGTTGGTATCTTCTGTAAGCACCAAAACTTTACCAGACCCCATGTTAACTACAGAAAACCCATATTAGTTGGCAGATATGGTATTAAATCCAATATTTACTCAAAAATAGAAGCCTCTATATTTAGGATGAATGTTTGAATAAAACTCTTATCCTGACTAGTACAATTATCACTAGTGTAATCTAACACCAGAATGCTATTAGAATTGTAATGTAATACAATTTGTTTTTATAAATACTGGTGACCATTACGTAGTTACAGTCCTTGTCTTCATTTTTATGAGACACCATTCCAAATTTTAGAGCAAAAATCCTGCAAAAAAGGGAGTCACATTTTTTTATCAAATACTGTGTGTATGTGTGTGTGCATACACGCACTGTAATTACCCATTTAAGAATTTACTAGTGTTCAATCAGTACAATGTTGCATTACTTATTGCATATGTGCTAATTACGCACAGTTGTAGAGAAACATGTCACCTAACATATTAGTCCAATCACCAAAGAACAAAGGTTACCAAATGTAAGAACGGTTGAACCCTAATGAAAATTTGTACATATAACTACATTTATATATCATGGGTAAGAAAACATTACTTTGCTACAGACATCAGAAAACTTTGCAAAAATAGTTTAGTTTTCTGAAAATACAGTAATGTTTGGAGAGACTTGACAAAAATTTTCCTAGGAGTAACAATTGTCACACAAAATCTGACTGAACTGCTTACTTTCCTACTGGTACAGTGTAACATGTAAAATTATTTTACCATTAAAAGCAATGCATAGAAAGATGATTAACTTCTATAAAAATTATGGAAATTAAATAAAACGAGGACCACTTGATAGAAAAAGATTTCAGTTTTTCATGATACACAATTTTTAAAATTATTACTTATTTCAGGAGAATATAAACACTTATTCACTTTATTTACGAATTTTTAATACCACTGACTAAAATATTTAATTATTTACTAAAATTCTGATGCCCTTATCTAGTACATGTTTCCATCATACTAGTTATTTTTGTGAGAAAACAATTAAAATCATATTAAAAATTTGTCTGCCTTATTTACAGCCTACGGTTTCAATTTTGTAGGCAACATTCCCACTTGTTAGTTTAATTAAATCAGCCACTACATTAACAAATTTATGTCATGAGAAATGAAGATCTTCCTCTTCAAATAATCGTTGTTTTACTTAATTACAAAGTTTGTATAAAGATTATTTATATGCCAGAGACACACCAATGTTGATATAAAATTACTACACACCTCTCATAACAAAATATGAGTAGAAAGCATTTAAATCACGTTTTATGCAAAAACCTTTGCACCTACAAAATGTAAAATAATATGTAATATAAAGGTTCTATGCTTTAGACAAGTACGAGACACACATTTTTTGAAAGTAGTATTGTTGCCTCACAATCTCTCTTTTCTTTCTTTAGCAACATGCAAATGTTTATTTAGTTTGGAATGACTGCAGAGATAAAACCTTTAATCACTAATCTGTACCCAATCCCAGTAAACCACCCACTCAACTCTATCGGCTACATCAGTGCAGTCTTGCATCAAGCTTTTTTGTGAATACCAGAATTTAATAAATATGAAAGTGAATAAACTGAAAAGACTACAATTCATTATAACAAGCATTACATTCTTAATTTAAATGCATTCGTTTTTTCAACTACCATCCACTTACCTTATCTTTACTTTTATATGTGATGCAATTGCAATGTACAATAATTTAATTTACACTTGCACAAAACCTACAACATATTCATTTAAGGCACTCAACCTTATATTTAATAGTTTATACTTGTAACTTAAAATGTACTGGAAATGAGAATCTATGCAGAGAAAACTTGTACATACATACAGTCTCTCTTCAAACCAGAAAGTATATTAGCTGCTACAATTTCCTCAATTCAGATTCATAATATTTAACTGGAAATAACAATACTAAAGAATTCAACTATGGACAGGACAAGGTCATGACAGCTGTACATAGAACTGGTCACTAATTTTTAAGACCTATGAATTCTTAATAAGTTTGATACTACTTTATTATTTATGGGGGAAGAAGTGGACACAAAAGAGACTGTGTTCAGCAGTGGTTTTGTTAGCAGTGTTTTGGGTTACTTTTATTTTATTCTTGACCCAATTTTCATCTTTACAGCATATGTACATTTTAGCATACAAATTGTACTTTAAAATTTACCACACATACTCATTAAAAAATGGTAACCAATAACTGTAATCTGTAATAAATTATACAAATTTAATGTAATGGCAAATCACTAAATGGAAAAGTCTTCTTACACCTAACACTGAAGATATATTGGCCAAGATAAGAAGATAACAAATACTGCAGATAAATTCCATTAAGTATTGTCAATGAAAAATATCCATTCTACACAACAAAGTATGAACAGGAAATCACGAGCCATGTTCAACATTAAATTATTCATTGCATAACATTTTAATATTGTGAATTTGAAAAATGGCAATAATTAAAAACAAAATATTAAAATGAAATGTACATATATTAATTTATTTGCTATCCATTTGATTAATACATTTAAAATATTTTTTGAGTGACCTACTCCCAATATCTCCCCCCAAATATTCAAGAAGCTGCAACAAACAATGCTACTTTAATGTAAACCAAAACTGTTAAATGTAATTGTAATACTACTTATTAACTTTAAGAAATACAGCACTAAATGTTCCATTAATACAAAACCTAAACACTGAAAATAACTATATTATTATCAATCAATTAATCTGGCAGTTGATTCTTTTTTGAGTTTCTAATTCTTAAGACTGTCTTATCTTGAAAGCAATGCTCCGAAGATCAATTTCATTCTATAACATGTATAGTACTTTCATTTAACATCTCAATGAGTACATTTTAAGTATAACACTAAGTGTATAGTGTGTGATACACTTTAATGATGAAAGTCATGTCACAATACATGTGATCTCAACTAACAGTGATAAAATAATGTGCAATGGAGCATTCAAGACAGTCATGTGTCAGTATTAAACTGTGGAACATGGAGAGAACTTGAGCATTGCATGTTATTGAAAATGAAAGTAATGCAACATTGATAATGCAATACTGATATAAAGATAAATAATATAAGAACACTTGGCAATGGTTTTGTGGTCACATTTTATAGTTATACTTTGTTATATATGATTCACATGCTGGATATGATTATATGCAATACATGTATGGAGGTACAGTACCATGCTATGGATTTTACATTAATTACAAAACTATAGCTTAATGCACATGTAATTTCTGAAATTTTTAAAATTTAACAATAATTTTGATTACAGAAACTATACAATTAGCCATACCAGCCTTTGTAACTTAATATTTATAATCTAACTGCATTATCATTCAATCTGAAGATGGAAAACATAGTAGCACTCACAATACAGACCTGAAGCCATACAGAAAATAAACATTCGAAAATATTGTAATGCCAATTGACACTCAACATACTAACAGCTCATTGGCAAACAATTATATAACCAAATTTTGAATATGACTATTCAATATCAGAATACATTAACATTTTCTTGTAGTTCACATTTTTTCCACATGACACGTCAAATAAGCGAAGTAATACAAAGCCACATGAGAACTAATAAAATGAAATTCAACCAAAGTTTAATTGTTTCAACTAATTTTGAGGAAAATATAGTTCGTGTTTACTTTTATAAATAAAAAATGAACTTTAATAAAAATCATTCATCTAATCATAAATATGAACACATGCTAATGTGAGGGCTATTCAGAAAAGAACCTCCGTTGCCGCGTAGCGATAGAAATAGTACGGGAAGTGGCATGATTCCTGTGCCGACTTGTATAGTAGCTTAGTACGCGTCCAGCTGTATACTGGGAGGGTCGCGCTGCCGTTCTTTCACTCGTTATAGCCTTTCAAAGTGAGCGCTGCAATAGAAAATCCTGCCAAATGCAAAGTGCATGCTGTGATAAGATTTCTGATGGCAAAAAACCTTTCACCATAAGCACTTTGCGCATTCCCATGCCCGTAACTTTCAATTTTGCTATACAGACGAAAATTTCCAAGCTTGCCTCCCTCCTATATGAATCAACTAAACACTTCCATGTTACGTCAACTCATAAATGTTTCATTACAGTACCTCTATCATCATTGTGTTTAATTATATTAGCACAGTAAAAGAAAACTACAATATGAATTATAATGGAATCTTAGTTCTTAATCCTTACAAAGTTCTTAAAAACAAAAGTATGAGGAACTGCATTAACAATCTAAAAAATTAAACAATTGATTTACGTAGAAACGTACTTTTCAAAAGATATCTCCATGATAAAATCAACTATGCATAAATCCTCACTTCTGGGAATTTTACCA
Organism: Magicicada septendecula; assembly: GCA_034769895.1. NCBI lineage: Eukaryota > Metazoa > Arthropoda > Insecta > Hemiptera > Cicadidae > Magicicada > Magicicada septendecula. Next base: position 703,493,027 of record CM068367.1, on the reverse strand, counting down.
CTTTCCACTGGGGAGTTTCAAAGCACAAACTAGAATATGGTTATTTCTTTTTTTTAATTCCATTTAAAATTAACAAAAAAATAAGTACATATAAAACATACAATAAAATATAGCGATGGTTAGAAATTGGAAGACAACATGAATTGATTTGACAATGAAAAAATACTATACTTGTTCGTACATTCAATCCCCATTGTTGTATACTTTTACTGCATACACTGTGTTAAAAATAAAATAGGCTTAAGGCATGTTCAGGTTCTAATGTTAATTTTTCTAAACTTTATGTTTATTATAACGATTTAATTAATGTAATGTATATTATCATTTTCAGTGTCTATTTTAAAATATTATGAAAATTAATATTAGTGTCATTGTCTTATCAAAATTTTTAAATTAGTTTGTTTCTAATATTACCACAATATTAAACATTTATTCCTGACTTAAGGCGATCTCTTGTTGAAGAAGAAACTAGTTTAGCTGTTTAATAAAGTTCATTAACTTAAAATTTTGCTGTTTGTTGTTCTGGGAAATTATAGAAATAAATCTTATTACAAACACAAATAATACAAAATACTGTTCTTATTGTTGTGATCAAAGTCACATATACAATGTGTACCTAATGCAAACTGTAAACCCAATAACTGAAGTATTGCACCATAGATTTTCTTGATTCATTAATGAACATAAAATGTGTCTTCTACATTGTGAAAGATATTTTTTTAGCAAAGCAAATTCTCAATTTTTTTTAACTTAACTGTTTGGCAATTTTGTCTGTATGTCTACCTCTGTTTAGAAAAGCTCATGATTAATTTTGAATGCATCAATTTTAATTTTCATAAAACTTGGCAAGGGTGTCCATATATTTACCTCACAGACTTATTGTTTTAGAGATTGACATGCCCTCAGAAAAAGGGATGCTGGAGGCAAAATGCAGTGGATCAAAATTTTTTATAAAATCACAAACACTCATCTCGAGGTATGAAAGTAAAAAAAATTAACCCTGAAATTATACACCTATTTTTTTTAGAATCATTAACCATACACGAAGGCACTGGGTACCCCAAACAAACAAAAAATTATTACTGAAACGTTCAAATTTATTATTTATTGGGAAAACATATGGAATGTTAAAAGTAGATTGTTTTCATTACATAATATTTATTTAAAAGACAAAAATGTATTTTAATGAATCCACATAATATACAACATGAAAACCACATTTTAAATAAAAAAGTTAATAGTTGAATTTTTCATAATGAAAACAGAACCACAAAAATATGATTTTGACACACAAAATTGTTACATTCAGTGCATACAACCAAGTCTTAGTGTAGTTAGACTTTGTACAGTGCTGCATCTTCTAGATGTCCAAGTGGTAGGTGGTGGCTGAGTGGAGACCCCAAATCCCATTTGTTTCTCCATTGTTAGGTGGATTCCTCTATGTAGTGGTGTAATTTGCAGTATATGTAGCATACAGGGTTTCATCAACTCATAAACCAATGTAAAAAGAATCTGTTCTTGGTTTTACAATTTGGTTGGGCAAAAACATATGTTCAAACATACAAACATATGTAGAGAACATAGAGATTCAAACATGCAATGTTAATGATTCCATAAAACAGGCAGTTTGGCCATTATCTTGTTTTCTGGCTACAGCTGTACGTTCCGGACATTTGATCTGGAACATCGACGCCCCACCTTTTCTACAGTTGTGGAAGTGCATTACTTCTGGCAATGACCAGGGTCACTCTTCCTTGTTAAGTTTCCCTGACGCACTGTTGAAAGATGTATATTATTATTTTTGGAGGGAACATAAGAAACATATGCAAGTTCGTTGTCGAACACGGGCACTGTTGATTCTAGGATCACATTATTTAGAATTAAGAACTTCTGGTGGTATTTCTCTTTTATTTTTCAGTAGTGTCCCAACCAGTGGCAGCCAGTGAGTTCTGAGGAAGAGGAGGCTACGAGACATCTGATTTTTACAGCGTACATGTCTTATTAGAAATATACGCGTATCTTTACCAAGATAATCCTTAGATTAACTTCCTTTTGTTCTAGCAAAGAAGTAAACTTCTGATCAGAAATATATTTTGTAAGCTGTGATGAATTTACTTGTTCGCTTACTGGAAATTCTTATTTGCAAAATTGTCGATAACATTATCATGTCATGTCGGTCGACTTTTCAATTTGCAGAGGATTTCTCAATTGAAACTAAAGCAATGGCGCTAAGTCAATCTTGATAATGGCCAAGAAGGGATAAATAATAATAATACACATATACAAGGAGCAAGAGAACGTAAAGACTGTGTAAAAGTAACACAAACTACATTAAACCGTGCCCAGAGGCAATCTCTCATTGCCTCCCACGCACATATACATCTGCAATAGCGTCCTCCAATACCTGCCTGTTGGGCACCGTTCCACGTAGCTGTACCAGTAGCCCTACTACGGCGGCTACGCAGATCGCTGCCTCAGTCTTCTGCCATTATGCGCTATCGTTGGTAACGCGCGATTAATTGTTTATTTGTAAGTAATCAGATATTTTAAAATGCCAAAGTGTGATTACAGGTTCTGTTATAGTAAAAGATGGAGCCTATTACTAGTTGTTTATTTTTTAATATTTTTCTAAATTTTGTGGGGAGGCTCAGCCTCCCCCAATGAGCCGCCGCTGGTCCCAACCATTGTCAAATTGTGCCTTTCAAGCATGTATTTATATAAAATAGGGCCATAGATGAAAACCAGATGTCTATTTAGCCGAGTAAGACTATCGAAAAAAAGGCAAATTTCCAGAAACAGCCATTTTTTTTTTTTACAATAGGTTTAGTGTTTACCTAAAAGCATATCCAAGTTCCAGACTTCGGACCGCCCATTTTCCCTGACTTTTCACTTCTGGCAAACAACGGAGCGCGAGTCACTGAAGTTTTCCTCGATTTTTCCGATGATAACATCACCAAATTAGAAAAATAAAAATACCAGCGTGTTCCCTGGAAAATTTCCTATTGATCTGTGTTAGTCATGCATTTTCAGATTTCCGTTAATAATGAGTGAAATAATTACTTTTTCTTCATTATAAAAATTGTAGAATATAGTATTCCAATAGACGAATTTCCATATTAATTTTTTAGCCCGAAATATGGTATTTTTTGTCATTAACCCAGAATAATTTTTTTTTTTACTTGTATTTTCATGCTCTATCAGCTAGTGAAAAAGAGTTTGTTCTTTCCATAGCTTCCCAAGTAATAATTTGTAACTTTTTTATTTATTGTGCATGCATGTGCACTTTTAAACAGCGAACTGAGTATACATGTGTACTTGATACGTACTTGGCACAGCTGCTCTTAATGACACATTGTTGATGTAAACAACAAAACACGTGCATTTAATAGTTAGTAAACATTCAGTATTTATAAATCCATGTACATGTTTGCACCTGTAACTGAGAAACAAACACAAACGGCATTCAGTTTTTTTATTGTACCTCAAAAAATTACAATTATATGAGTGTTTTATTAGTAATGCAGTAAAAAGTTATAGTTTGCTTAATCACGTACGTATCAATTCAATTATCTATACATACTTGCATTTTTTTTTTAATTTAATGTTGTCATACTGAGATAAATATAATATCTTAATTTTTAGATACAAGTGATAGTGCTTTCTAGTAACATATTTTACCTGAGAGATTCGTGTTTTTGTAATTGTGAGCTACATGTCATAGTGCTTGTTAGTAATACTTTTTGTTAGTATACTATTTGTGTTGTAATTGTAAGTATTAAAACTTTTTTTGCACTTTTATTAGCCATATACAGAAAATAAATTAAATTAATTAACTATACTCATAGCCGAGTCATCAAAAAAACGACGTCAGTAATGTTGGTCAATGAATCGAAATGAAACCTTTTTTAATGTATTGTATTTGACCTATAGAACAAAATGAAAAAAGAAAATTCACCCCCTGAGGGGTGAAAGAGCCACTAAATGTGTTTTAATATTAAAATTTGATATAATAGCTGTAAATAAAAATAAATTGTGTTTCTTTTTTTTGTTACGATAAATTTGATTATCCAACACTTATATATAAATAAAGTACTCATTACAAAAATGACTCAGTGACTCGGCTAACAGTATTCTTTTCTTTTGAAAACTATGTATGAATTATAAGCACTGTATTTTTGTAAATCTCTTAATATAATTTAAAGCAAAAATTATCCCTCTCATTGTAGGTAAAGTGGATTCTTGTTACTTATAAAATTTGGTGATACTCCTTAGCTACCACAATGTCATCGAATACTCAAGCTGACTTAACTCCCAGTATTTGTTTGAGCTGTAAAAAGCCCTTGAGCAACGCAACTACATTAACGTTACAGGAGCAAGGGGTGACAAGCTTGAAAAAAATTTGTAAAACCAAAGGTTATAACAGTCTGAGAGCAGCTCTGTATAGAGCCGAGCTACCAGCCGTATTACATAGAGACTGCTATCACAAATTACATTACAATAACACTCCTGGTACGTCTCTTGAACCTCCACCAACCCCGTCAAACACAAGCATTGTTACTCTTGAGGTCTGCCACACGACTAGAATTTGATTTTTCTAACCTGTGCTTGTTTTGTAGAAAAGAACCAACTCATGAACTTTTAGGATATTTAAAAAAAATGATGAAATTAATTGTTTCTCTCTTGATGATTCAATCTCTCATTATGAACAAGAAAATTCTGTCAAAGCACCTGGTATCAAGTACATAAAATCAAAAATTATCAATTTATTTGATGAGGATACTTACGTAGCTGTGAGTAAAAAATTAGGTACCTATATTTTTTGGTCAAATGTAATTTCTGATATGGCCACACAAGAGCAAATAAGATCTCAAGAAAATATAGTTACAAACAAGAAAAGTTACAAACAATTAAGAAAGCATCGGATATAATTTTTAAAGATGTAAAATTGGGTAATTATGATTGCAAACATTATCCTTCATCAAATCAATTTTTTGATGTGCAATCTTTAACAGAGTATGTGCCTGGAACTTTAAAATTACTTGTATACTCATTAATAGCTTCAACAAAGACTGATCCAGAAAACTGGCTGAGAAAGGTTTTAACAATTTGTCACTGCATTATCACTGCTATTCGTCCTAGATCTAGTTAGTCTCCTTTACATATTGGTGTGGCTATAAGTTTATACCACAAATTCGGATCACGAGAACTGTTGGATTTACTGAACTCTTGTGCAAGTTATTACCATGCTAACTTATATCAAGCGTCAGTAATTAAAGCATCTCCAATTCCTCAATTTTATCCATGTTTTATGATTTTTGTTTTTGACAATGCAGATCACATTGTTAATACATTATATGGATATTTTACATTCCATTGTATGGGAGGTATTATGATTGTTACCCCTTATGATAGTCTCAAAAATTTCACTATATAGAAAAATCAGATAAGATACCGAAAGCAAGTTTCTTTGCGAAAATTGGTACATGCAAATTGAAATACTTTGAAAAGACCCTGACATCCCTCGAAGATGTTATCACTGCATTCAAAGATTACGATATGACTGGTACAAATTCTATTACAAAAATAAAATTGTCTGCAGCTGATTTTCTGTATATGTATCAAAAACATGCAGACTTGGAACACAGCACCGGATGGAATAAGTTCATGGAGAAATTAACAGTGAGTTTGGATTTTGAAAAAAGTAGGATTGTTTCCTTACCTTTTATCAATTCACCACCATCACATCTAAATACAATATATACAGCTTTGCTGCTTGCAGCTGAAAGGGATACAGCATTGGGATTAAAATACATTTATGTAACTTTCGATTTACCCTTATACATGAAAGCCCGGGAAGTTTTAGCTATATCAAACGATCCACGACTGAAATGTATTATCCTGGTTCTTGGCGGGTTTCATATGGCTATGTCCTTTCTAGGATCCATTGGATACATTATGGATGGAAGCGGGCTTTCTGAAATGCTCTCACTCTTATATGCTGAAAACTCGATTAAACACATTTTAGAGGTCATGCATATTCAAGAGCGATTCGTGCCCATTTTTTGAAACATTCGGTTTTAGCTGACATTATTTTATCTTCTATACATTATTCTAAGGAAGAAAAAATTGTATTGAATGACATGAAAAAACACACTGGACAAGAAGATGTATTTAAGAAGCTACAAGATGAGAAATATTCTGCGATTATGCAAACATTCAATAACAAGTTACTAGAATTAGCAAATGAAAATTGCCCCACTTCAAAAATGTGGGTGGAGTATTTCCAGATGAAAACTCTGTTAAAAAAGTTTATTGAAGCAAGTCACTGTGGCTTTTTTGAACAACATGTACAATGAATTATTCAAATGCTCCCGATTTTTCATGTCAGGGGACACAATTTGTACACAAAAGCTGCACACATATATGCCCAAGAAATGACAAATATTGACCCCGAAGAGCATGCAAATTTAATTAAAGAAGGTTGTTGGACCGTTAAAAGAAGTAATAAATACTTCTGCGGTATACCTAGTGATCAGGCCATAGAATGTGGCCTCACGAAATTGTTTAAGGACCCTAAACAGGGTATGACTCATGGTAGAGGCACTGATGATGCAAATATTGGTAAATGGATTTTGTCTATGCCCACACTGGTTGATATTTTAATATCTTTTGAAGAATTTTGTCAATTATCATCCAAAAGTTCTGATCAACATGATTCTGACAAGCACAATGATGGAGGATACCGCCGAATTCAAAGAGATATCAAAGACTTTAAAATGATTAAGTCTTGGTTAGAAGACCACAATCCTTTCAATGATTCTAAAGATTTAATGTCGTTGAGCATGGAGCTTATATGTGATGACCGTATCAATGCTCACAAAGCATTTGAAGTGGGAATGGAGGGCAGGGGTGTCCACAGGGGGGGATCATAGCGCAAGTTGCACACTGAGAATTTTTGGGGTGTATTTAAGGATTTTTGGGGGGGATTTTGTCAAGAATAACATTTTAAATCCAACATTGATGGAAATTTTTACCGTGTTTGTGCAACAAACTAAGCTATTAGTAAAAAACTAAAGCAATTGCATATATTTATGATTGTTTTAATGAACTGGCAGCATAAATGTCTCTACCAGTACAACTAGTAGTAAATTTTGTTTTGGAATTTGGAAAACTGACCCTGGCAGCCTACAGCAACATCCTGTCAATGAGTCAGAGGGTACGTGAATAATAAATCGTGAATGTAAAAATGTGTGCGCGTGCTAAGCTTGTAGACCGACTTTTCAATTGAGGGAGTGCTGAGACTTTTGGGGGGATTTGCACATTGGGCCTTGGGGGGGATGGGCATTTGTCAGAATAATGATTGGAAAAAATTTCAGAGAGGTAGTTATTAAAAGAAAATTGAGGGTATTGCCAATTAGTACAATGTATACTAATCCCCTCAAAGATAAAGAAGCAGTCCCAATAGACCTGACACTACTTTTTCAAAGAATTCCGTTAGCCAAAAGGAGTGACTACCAACTTGAACAATTTTTCAAATTCGAATTAGCCCCTTACCCCTTAACTCTCTTCGATGAAAATGGAATGCGAAAAACTCCAAAGTCTGCCTTATATGATATTTTCACTCTTCTTAATCGTGCACCCTCTTACAGAAATCCATTTTACGTAGTAGATGGAGGATATTTGCTGCATAAAGTAGTTGGGGACAAGGAATTCACATATGAAGAGATTTCAAACTTACATCAATCCCAACAGAAAGCACTATGGTGATTCAAATTGTTACGTAGTATTTGACGATTATTCCAATGATATGAATAGTACAAAAAGTAGTGAACGCTTACGAACAATGAGGCAAAACTATTCAACTAATATTAATATTCTTGATCCAATGGCCAAGCCACCTTTCTCTCAAAAAAATGTATTGAGCAACAGCAATTTATACAACTTTTTTCAAAAGAATTAGATAATGCTAAAATACAGTATAAAATTAGTGATGATGATGCAGATTTAGATATCGTGAAACAAGCAATGTTCAGACAAACGCAGAATTATGATGTTATAATTGCTGGTCAAGATATTGACTTATTGGTCCTTTTAACATACTATGCAGCAAATCTTCAAGAAAAATCTACTTTTTCAAAACAAAAATTGGAAGATCGGAAGATAAGGTATATACTCAAAAAAGTTTCAAATTTCCAGAACTGAAAGAAATAATTTTGTTTATTCATGCTTTTAGGGGCTGCGATACCATATCTGCCTTTTCTCGATTAGGTAAAAAAATTATTTTAAAATACCCATGCCTTGTAACACGCATAAAAGAATTTTATAAGCAAAATGTTCCTAACCCGTCGCTTTTCACTGGAGGCAGACTTTGCATACAATCTCTTTATGGATGTAATCCAGAAAAGTTCGAGTTTGTACCAGAATTGAGATCCGAATCTCCCAAAAGTCTACTTTGAATGACACCTGTAAATTATCATCACTACCACTCACCGAAGAAGCTGGAGATAATCACTCTTTGAGAGTTTATTTCCAGATTCAAAGATGGCTGAAGAATGAAGACTTAGATCCCTTACTTTATGGCTGGCAGAAAACCATCAATGGTTTGATGCCTATAACAGCCAAAAAGCTTGATCCCATTGAACTCCTTCAAGACATCTTGTGTGGTTGCAAAAAAGGCTGCAAAACAAAAGGAGCCTCTTGCAAAAAATTAGGCGTTAAATGCTCGATGGTTTGTAAATATTGTATTGTGACGATTTAATTGGTAATAAAATTTTAATAAAAAAAAATTTAGAAGCAAATAAGTATTTTTTAAATCGCACAATTAAACCAAATACCCCTGTACTAACTCAGAATAAGTATGAGATTTAAATTGAGAAAATCTAACTAAACAAGTAATAAAAAAAATCGTAATGTAAAAAGTTAAGAATAATACAGTTAACCCTTTAGTAAATCATCATGCATTGACCTGTTTAATTCCGGACACAACGTGCATAGCGAACCGTCTGTAACTTAGAAATATCTGAAAATCGTAATGTAAGTAATTAATAATTTGAAGGCACAAGTAGTAGTTAAAATAATTCCTGTAAACTAAATAAGTCTAAATAATTTGTTTCGTCTTGCTATAAGAATGTCTATTTAAATAAAAAGTTGGAACTATATTATGGCGGAGTACTCGCTCCGCTTCGTTGTAATGTACCTGTCGTATCAATGCAAGAGTTACAATGCGGCGTTCAGACAGTACACACCTCCAAGCGAGGGCTCTTCAAAAATGTTTTATTTAAACTTTCAAATAATGGTTAGCTACCACTAAAAACGTGGGAAGCTAGTGCTAGTTATATGTATAAGATGTAGTAAAAGGTTTGTTAAAGAAATGTGGTAATATAAAAACAATTAAGAACTCGTAAACAAGGTGACGTCTCAAGTTAAGATGCAAACTCCAGTACGACTCTACCAGTGAATATGTGACGTGCCCAACTGCATATACGGACGTCTACAACCCATACAACACTGACCAGGACCGGCGAGGATCAACCCGACTTCATGCAGCATTACATCAATCTCCTCACTAATGCAGCTATAAGATATTCACCAGAGACACGACCCAGATGACTACCCCGACTACCAGAGTTCCGAAGAGTCATGCCCCAGGACGAGGACAGCAAAAGCTTATTTGAGAGGTGACTCGGTAGCTTGCCTACCGAGAATTAAGTACATTTAAAACATAACTTTTCATACATGGCAGAGACTTTTCAAAAGACAATAATTTTCTCTAAGCAATAAATAAAACAAAAGAATGTAAACTGTAATATCGAAAATCATACGTTGTAACATTAATCTTGAAATGTAAGTTATAATCCTTAATTAAATAATACCATTCTTCAAATGGTTTATGTAATCATGTAAGCTCCTTGATTAGCAAAGTATAATTCAGACGTCTTTACTAGATTTAAAGAGACTCGGATCCGAGGTAAATTACATGATCAATATGATCCCTTGTTTGACAGAAAACCCTTTTTAAATATTTCAACATAAATTTTTATGTTATGGGATCTATTTATATAATTTGTTAATAAAGAGATGTCATCTTATTACAGATTGAAGTGAGTGCATAAATCAGTGAAATACCTTCCCCTTGTGTCCTAATAATTAGAGTAAATATTATTGTTCTATGTGTTGAGTTTAATTTCAGTTTGTTACAACGTAGGCAGCCTGTATAATTGGCCAGTGTCAATTATCACGGGTTCCCTGGATTTGTAACGTAGCCCGGAACGTTACAAAAATGCGCCACTCTGCTTAAGTTAAAATAGTTGCGAGCATCGTGACGCACAAAAATGCGCAACTCTGCTAATTAAAAAAAGAAATAATTGTTACGTAGTAAAATAGATAACTCTCTGCTGATCTATGCACTCAGTTACTGTATTTCATGTTAATATTAATTTACATAAGGTGAATTTATTTTGTACAAGATTACGCACTAACTTGCGTATAATGTAATTTATTTAAGATACGCAAAATAATACAAACTATCATTGTATTACACCAATGCAAGTACGTACATGAATTTTAGTGCTTGTCAAACTGTTCAGTCTTTAACAGGTTTATATTGCGACAATTCAAGACCTGTAGTTTCCTGAATATGCCTGCATAGAATGTAAGTTGTATGTCTGTCGTCACGGGGAAAAATATAAACTCCTGACTAAAGTAGACCAGGTTAATTACGTGTAAATAAATTCGTAACTTAATTTTGTTACCAAAATAATTTAAAAATAATTCCAGAAATTAAAGGTAGAACGTAAGACAATTAATTACTAAACTCAGCTTGTTACAGCCCGTAATACACCCTGTAACTTGTAAAGCGTGTTTCGTTGAATCGGATTCACCCCTTGTTGCAACTGGCTTCCCCCAGTTGAAACCGGTCGATAAAGATAGCCTTCAGCTATTGTTATAGAGAACAATACTTGAGTGTAATCCTCGCGTTACCACGCATACAACTATGCCATTGTTTACAAAGTAAACTAGGGTGACCTACATTCCAGCGAACAGCTGATCGTTGACTTTACATTGACGTGTGTGTGGAATTTTTGTCTTTCCCTTAGAAGAGAGATTATTCTCTTGTGAACAATGCAAATGATTTAACCAAGAAATAAATTGTCTATGTAATAAGTGTATAGTATAGTAAAATCAATTTTAAGTAAATTGTAATGTGTTAGAAATAAGATAAAAATGGCACAATTTAATCCGGATTTACTATTAAAGGACGAGCTGTCTTATGAAGCTCTTTTGCGTGGCCTACCCCATGCGAATGTAACAGTCGCGGAATTGCGCAAGTCAATACGCGAAAGTGGATTTGATACACCCGCGCAGTTAAGCAACCTAAGCGGACTCGATTATGAGAGCGAGAGAGAAATTTGTAATGCCAAGTATAGCGAGTTAACTTTATTGTCTAAAACCCTCCAAGACGAGAAATCTCCTGTGATAATATTGCGGACAACTCAAAGAATAGAACATTTAACCCGGCGAATGAAAAATTTATTGAACTGGCCTAATCTTACAGAAATACCTCCTGAAGTCCAAAATTTTGCAGACGAAGCTTTACGTCGATTACCCACTATTATCAATGAGTTACGAAGAAAATCCGACTCGTTCCGGATGGATGAAATTGAGAAGTCCTTGAAGAAACTACACATCTCCCCAGTTCAATCCCCTACGACAGATCACCCTCCACCCAACACGGATCGGGACTCACCCGCCGTATCGCAAATACAACCTACTCACGAGCAATACCCAAATAAAGATTTAAATGCCCCGACTATATTTGAAGCCCCTCCTCCCAATCGTTTCCAGATTCATCCCGAAATGCACGAATTAACAACCCCGAACGCATCATCTGGTCCTCCTAAAGCGATGCCACATGTGAACTATAACGCAGACCTCTATGAAAAAATCACTCATCCCGTAGAGAAACTTTTAGCTGAAATCCCATACACTGATGGATTAAATGTCACTAAACTACTGAATTTCATCAAATATCTCCTGCAGATAAAAGATCTACAGCAGCTGAATGACTGGCAAATTTTGCAAGTCCTCCTACCGAAATGTAAACCCCCGTTAAAGAATCGTGTGATAGAATCATTAAGCTCTACCCTTCCAGTAGAAGAACTGCATACCTCAATAATAAAATATTTTATTCCCACCAGGATTTATGAAGAACTTAAAAGAAAGACCATACTACGAGTACAAGGAAATCACGAGAGACTGGCCCATTACATCTCAGACATCAGGGAGTCCTCTCGACTACTACAAGTAGATTGGAATGAGAGACAGATGGTCGACACCATTTTAGTAGGATTGTCACCAGAAGAAAGATCTCGTTTAGCATTGATAAATTGACTCAACACCTTTGCGGATCTAGAACAATGCAGTATCCACTCTTCGAATGTATGGTACTCAGATCAGAATAGACATGCGATGAAATCAACCGAAGGGAATAGAAATGAATTGCAAGCCCTAGTGCCCGATGTAACTACCCAGCGTGAAAGGCGAGTATTCAATAGACCTCACAATTTGCACAGCCCTGGTAAGACAAATGAAACACAACCTAAAACGGAAACTAGGTACCCTCCTCGTAATAAGAACATGTGTTATAATTGCGGTAGATATGGACACATAAGTAGAAACTGTAACAGCACGCAATACGAACGTAAACACCCTAATCCAAAAAAAAATGTAAGGCAGGGAGACCCGAAATCCTGTGTCTTCCGCAGCAACTTGAGATCCGGTGAACCCAAAGAAATGTACGACAATAAAAAAAAAAGAAGGAAAAGAAACACTAAAGAAATAGATCCCTATGTTAGAAAGTTTATTGAAAAATGTAACGCGATAACTAAATGTAACTGGACTAAAAGCCTATTGCCCTTAATACAAATTGACCTAGGTGTTACCTGCACAATCGCATTAATCGATTCGGGATCTACCAGAACCTTAATCAGTCAAAAGTTAGCAGATAAATTATTCGAACACAACCTAGTGAAACGGAGTCAAGCGGTGAATATAAAATGTGCTACAGCCAATAAACAGAATATAGTGATAAAACTTAGCATCACCATTAAAGTAAAAGTCAAGAACCTAACCTAACGTGGTTTTTTACTATGTTAGTATGTAATGATTTAGGACCCGACTTAATATTGGGAGCAGACTTCATAAGTAAAACGGGAATGATTCTTGACATCCATGAGCAGAAATATTATTCTCGATTCGACCGTACACGGAAGTATAATTTTGATTGTAATACTAACAAACAAGAAAGTACTAGATCATCGACTGCACACGTAGTACACCAAGGGTCTGAATTATCTCATCTAGGAAATAGAGATAGGCTGAGAATGCAGAAATTAATAAAAGAATTTTCCACCGTTCTTACACCTAAGCTAGGACTTACGAAACTAATAGAATATAAGATCAATCTGAGCGATCAGAAAGTAATACGCCTACCCCCATACAAGTTGTCGCCTCCCAAGATGGAAGTGATGAGAAACCATATCAACAAGTTGTTAGTACAAGGAGTCATTGAACCCTCTACGTCTCCATATTCATCACCCTCATTTTTAGTACCGAAAGGTCACGATAAACATAGACTAGTTGTGGATTACCGGCGATTAAATAAACGAATAGAATTTGAATCTATCCCGCTTCCAGACATCCATAGTGCTTTTCATTATTTTACAAAAGCGAAAGTCTTTACGGTAATGGATCTGAATCAAGCATTTCACCAAATACCCCTTTCGGAAGAATCCAAACGTCTAACCGCGTTTGCCGTTCCTTTTAACCTGTACCAATTTACTAGAGTACCCTTTGGAATATCTCAAGGAAGTTCCGTATGTAGTACATTATTAGAAAGAATATTTCATGATATTAAATTTAAATATGTGTATCACTACTTGGACGACATCGTAATCTATAGCGAATCGATGGAACAACATCTTAAACATCTACGTGAAGTGTTATCTCGGTTACAAAAAGCAGGATTAACAGTTAACCCCAAAAAGGTAAATTTTGCAGTTCCACAATTTTCATTTTTAGGCCACATCGTGAAAGCCAACGGAAAAGTAAGCATTGACCCCGAACGAACCCGCGCCATCAGAGAATTTTCACCCCCGCGAGATGCAAAAGGTATAGCCCGATTTTTGGGAATGGTAAATTATTTCCACAAGTATATTCCCCATCTTGCCGAAATAGCAGCACCGCTGAATTCCTTAAGAAAGAAGGGAGCGAAGTTTGAATGGACTGCACAACACCAAAATGCGTTTGAACAACTCAAAGAAAGCATCACATCTCCCCCAGTATTGCAACTAGCAGATTTCATGAAACCTTTCGTAGTTCAGACCGACAGTTCAAGTGTAGCTTTAGGTGCAGTCATCTATCAGGAAATAGAAAACAGTAGACTACCTATTAGTTATGCATCACGAACCTTGAGCGACCAAGAAAGAAAATATGCCGCATATGAATTGGAATGCTTAGCCATTGTTTTTGCGTTTGAGAAGTTTAAACCCTTTCTAGAACATAAAGAATTCCTTTTGGAAACTGATAATCAAGCATTATCTTGGTTACTGAATCACCCTAAACAGTTAGGACGTATTGGAAGATGGGTATTGAGGTTAAACTGTTACAACTTCAAAGTGCAGCATATTAAAGGTACACAAAACGTAGTCGCTGATACCCTGTCCCGTATGTTCCAGTCGCCCACTAATACTCACGAAAACAAGGAGAATCCGGAAACACCCATTGTTAACACCGTAATTACTGAATTCCCCCTTGCTTTTACCAACATTGCTCAATATCAACAACAAGACCCTCTTCTGAAACCGATTATAGAACAACTTGAGCAAGGAATTAAATCCGAGAAATATGTATTAAGTAAAAGAATACTATGCCTCAAAATAAGAAATGGAAAGGAATTAAGAATAATCGCCCCTGATATGATTAAGCCCATGCTGATGGAGTACTTCCATTCATCCACCATTGGAGCCCATATGGGAATCAATAGAACCATACATCGCATTCGAAAGGAATATCATTGGAACAATATGAACAGCGAAATAGCTAGTTTTGTAAAAAAGTGTAATTTATGAACTCTCAGTAAACCAGCAAGGAACAGTCAGGTAAGCCAATTAATTTCAGAAATCCCTACTACCCCTTTCTCTAAACTTTATTTAGACTTTTCAGGTCCCTACCCGCGATCTAAATCAGGTAATACTATGCTACTCATCTGTGTAGATTCGTTCACCAAATTTGTTTGGATGTATCCCATGCGGCGAGCGTTAGCGTCGACGACTGTAAAAATATTACAGGAGAGATTATTTAAAGATTATGATACACCTGTATGTATAGTGTCAGATAACGGACCACAATTTAAGGCGAAAGAATTTAAGAATATGTGTTTCAAGTTAGGAATAGACCATATTACCACTACGGAGTATCGACCGCAAGGCAATATTGCTGAAAGGTATCTACGAAACCTCAAATCTGCATTAATCGCCTACCATGCGAACGATCATACGTCTTGGGACCAGAACCTATCCTGGATACAATACGCCTTTAATTCGGCTTATCACGAAGGACATAAGTCGACCCCGTTTGAGTTACTGTATAAATACAAACCAAACCACCCCTTGTCCACTAAATGGAAAATACATGAATTGCTACCTCCGCAAATAAAGGATAAGCAGATTAAACAAATATGGAATAAAGCTCGCGCTAATTTAAGAGCGAACTTAGAGAAGTCCAGAAAATACCACGAGAGAAATATTCATAACAATAACAATTTAGTTAGGTACCAAGTCGGTGACTCAGTAATGTACAAGACACACCCGACTAGTAGTGCAATTGATAAGACCACCTCTAAACTATCATACCGATGGTGTGGTCCTTACCAAATCCAGAAGTACTTAACCCCAGTTACAGAAGCCCTGTACGAACCTGCGACTCGAGAATATGTACGAAGAACACATATTTCGCAGATAAAATTGTATAAGAGGAAAAGAGGAAATAGCATCGCCAAAAATAGAAAAGGTAATACTAGGTAGACAAGTTATCTTCTACCTCAGTAACCATGCTAAGTGTTAATCGTAGAATTTGGAAATGAGGCCTGATCAACCTTAGATCCTGTTCAGCGAAAGATAAGCAAAATGAGTACTCAATGACCACTAAACTGACCTCTAAATAACAAAATATTTAGAAAATTACTCTATGAAGAGAGTAACTAAAACCCAAAGAAAAAACCGGTAGTAGATTTAAGTAGTAGAAATAAGAAGAAGTTTTGTGTTTTAAAATGTAGACCTTAAGTGTGAATTTTATGTAATGAAAAAGGTAGTTTGTAAGAAAATATATATGTATATTGTTTTATTATAGAGAAGAAATAAATGTGTATAACACATGCCAATAACAAGGTGAAAGAAAAAGAAAAAGGGAGAGAGAAATTCCACACATTAACGCCGAGCATACTCCCAGTACCCCCACTTTTGAATTTTCCTTACTAAAATTCCCAATGTCGATTTTAAGCGGCGGAGTATGTGACGATTTAATTGGTAATAAAATTTTAATAATAAAAAAAAATTTAGAAAGCAAATAAGTATTTTTTAAATCGCACAATTAAACCAAATACCCCTGTACTAACTCACAATAAGTATGAGATTTAAATTGGGAAAATCTAACTAAACAAGTAATAAAAAAAATCGTAATGTAAAAAGTTAAGAATAATACAGTTAACCCTTTAGTAAATCATCATGCGTTGACCTGTTTAATTCCGGACACAACGTGCATAGCGAACCGTCTGTAACTTAGAAATATCTGAAAATCGTAATGTAAGTAATTAATAATTTGAAGGCACAAGTAGTAGTTAAAATAATTCCTGTAAACTAAATAAGTCTAAATAATTTGTTTCATCTTGCTATAAGAATGTCTATTTAAATAAAAAGTTGGAACTATATTATGGCGGAGTACTCGCTCCGCTTCGTTGTAATGTACCTGTCGTATCAATGCAAGAGTTACGATGCGGCGTTCAGACAGTACACACCTCCAAGCGAGGGCTCTTCAAAAATGTTTTATTTAAACTTTCAAATAATGGTTAGCTACCACTAAAAACGTGGGAAGCTAGTGCTAGTTATATATATAAGATGTAGTAAAAGGTTTGTTAAAGAAATGTGGTAATATAAACAATTAAGAACTCGTAAACAAGGTGACGTCTCAAGTTAAGATGCAAACTCCAGTACGACTCTACCAGTGAATATGTGACGTGCCCAACTGCATATACGGACGTCTACAACCCATACAACACTGACCAGGACCGGCGAGGATCAACCCGACTTCATGCAGCATTACATCAATCTCCTCACTAATGCAGCTATAAGATATTCACCAGAGACACGACCCAGATGACTACCCCGACTACCAGAGTTCGGAAGAGTCATGCCCCAGGACGAGGACAGCAAAAGCTTATTTGAGAGGTGACTCGGTAGCTTGCCTACCGAGAATTAAGTACATTTAACACATAACTTTTCATACATGGCAGAGACTTTTCAAAAGACAATAATTTTCTCTAAGCAATAAATAAAACAAAAGAAATGTAAACTGTAATATCGAAAATCATACGTTGTAACATTAATCTTGAAATGTAAGTTATAATCCCTTAATTAAATAATACCATTCTTCAAATGGTTTATGTAATCATGTAAGCTCCTTGATTAGCAAAGTATAATTCAGACGTCTTTACTAGATTTAAAGAGACTCGGATCCGAGGTAAATTACATGATCAATATGATCCCTTGTTTGACAGAAAACCCTTTTTAAATATTTCAACATAAATTTTTATGTTATGGGATCTATTTATATAATTTGTTAATAAAGAGATGTCATCTTATTACAGATTGAAGTGAGTGCATAAATCAGTGAAATACCTTCCCCTTGTGTCCTAATAATTAGAGTAAATATTATTGTTCTATGTGTTGAGTTTAATTTCAGTTTGTTACAACGTAGGCAGCCTGTATAATTGGCCAGCGTCAATTATCACGTGTTCCCTGGATTTGTAACGTAGCCCGGAACGTTACAAAAGTATGGGTAAGAATTGCGGCAATTCTGAAGCATTTGTGCTGATCAATGATGAGAACGATTTAGAACATGACGATTCAAACACTGATGAAAATCAATCTGATGCCCGAGACTCTTGTTCAGAGTCTGGGAGCAACATTCAGGAAATAGATTTGGATTCAGAGACCGATGGCTGTGAGTACTTGGTTAGTGAAAGCAGTGATGATGATTCTGATGACGTAAGTAATGGTACCATTCAGTCTCCAAATAAGGAAAGAAGAATCGACTAAATGAAATATTTATAACTGATAATTTGTGTTAATTTTTAAGTCAATGTATTTTTTAAATCAATGTATTTTTTAAAACTATAAATACTTTTATATTCACAGATGTGAATGAACGTTTATTTTATTCTAGCTCTTAAATATGTTTTAATTTAACCAATAATGTCATTTTAAAGTGTGATTGTAATAATCATGTAATATTTATAAATCTAAAATAAAAAAAAATAAAAAAAGTAATTATATCTCTAATTTTATTATTATATACACACCACCAAAATCAGTAAAATTCCATTTTCAAATCAACGAATAAGGCCTTTTCGAAATATTAAAATTTCATCCTCAGTTCGTACACTGTAATGTTCCTGTTATGATGTTTTTCTGTAAATGTATAATTGCTGTTAACTGTGTCTACTACCTCTCACTGTACTTCATTTTGAACTTTCCACTGCCATCATTATTGGGTGAATTTATTAAATTCAGACATAAAAGCTTTGTTCTTGCCTGCAAATGTTACATCTATATGTCAGCCAATGGATCAGGGAGTGCGCCAAGCTTTGAAAAAGAAATATCGACGTAGGCTACTAAGCTATATCATCGCGACAATTGATAATACAGAAGTTGCGACGGCACTACAGTCAGTAGACATGCTTGACGTCATCAGATGGGTGTCCGAGGCATGGGATGAAATTCCATCTTTAACACTTGTGCGATCGTGGAAAATTTTGCTGGATCACAGAGCCAGTGATAAGTGGGAAGAGGTAGAACAGCAATGTGATGTGGAAAATGCAACTGATAACACTGCGCTTGTATCGCTGTTAGAAAAAGTTACTGGATGTGAGGAAGCTTCATTGGAAGACATCACAGAATGGTTGGCAAAGGACGAAATCGAAGAAATTGCAGACGAAGATATTGTAGCGATGGTATTAAATGAACAGCCGATTGAAGAGGAACAAGGTGATGAACCCTCCGATCGTATAACCCACTCCGAAGGCCTGAAGGCGATCGAGACGGCAGTGGAATACATTGGCCAGCAAGAAGAACCAACACCAGCAGACATCATATGTTTACATAAGTGGAAGGATATAGCGGCGAGGAAATTAATGCGAGGAAAGAAGCAGGTCTCAATTACAGACTTTTTCAAACCTTAGACAATGTAAGTTTCACTTGTTCTTTCATTATACAGTACGTAGTTTTAGGTTATTATAATTTGATTTATATTAACTAATTTGGTTGAAAGCTTTCGTATAAATTAAAACTCATAGTAAAACTCATTCAACTTATTGTTAACTACACATTTTGTTTCGTCCTTCAAATAAAGGTTTTGTGAAAGATACTGTAGTTGCGAATTCTTATTTCATTTCTTTCTAATTCATTTATTACTGTACGTCATTTATAAGGACAAACTGATATGACGTACGCATCCAAATAGCAACAAGTACATTCAACGCAATAAGGTGGCGGTCATTGACCTTACAGAGGCTGGTATGCCTACGGCTCCGGTGTATCCGACTTTTTTGCTATCCGACCCGGCCGACCGCCACATTAGGTCGGATAGTTAAGAGTCTACTGTATATTAAAAACAACAAGAAAAACACTTCCTCCACAAAATTCTTAAGTTGTGGAAGTATAAATTGAAGGATAAATTTGGTGGTTTCTGATGGTTTTTGATCTGAAAACTTGAATGAAAGAAGTCCCAGAACTCTATCTCAATTAGTTTCTACAAAAAAACTGTGTAAAACACAAAACATTGGAGTAAAAAAATCACACATTTTTAGATTTGGGATAAAATAACTTCATTAATTTGCCAATAAAAAAAAAACTTTACAGAGCATTTAATTCTGAGAAAATTGATGTGTATAATGTCTATTAAAAATAAATACAAATTCGAGAAATTTGACTTTAATTAAAAACAAACAGACCAAAATGCGCCAGAATGTGTTACAATTTACCAGAAATGGCATTGTAAATTTTCGAATCACCCACATTTGGGCAGAAGAAAACCCACACGAGACTTTACAAGACATGACCAACATACTTTTCATTTAGTGTGTGGTGCGGTCTGCTTGGTGTTAATCTCTTAGGCCCTCTTTTCTTACCACCATGGTTTAATGCAGAACAATACATATATTTTTTTGCAAACTAATCTGGTGGAACTCTTGGAAGATATTCCACTTGCAGATAGAGTGCAGATGTGGTTTTTGAATGACAGTGCACCTGCCCACTACTGTTGTGATGTGATGAACGATTTAAATAACACATTCAGTTAGCGATGGATTGGTTGAAACATACTAGTAAACTGACCACCTCGACCTCCTGATCTCACGCTAGCAGACCTTTTCCTTTGGGGTTGGATGATGTTGGTAGTTTATTCTGCTCGTATTGGTACACAAGAAGAATTGAGACATAGCATAATACTGTTGAAGCTGGAGGTACTGTTAAAAATAATCATGCTGCTATAAGGTATGCCTGGCTAGCATGGATTCGCTAAGCTGAATTCTGCATTCAACAAAATGGTGGCCATATTGAACAACTCCTTTGAATGAATTTTTGTAGCTTTATCAATTTAACAATTTTGATATTTAATCAATTGAAGAAAAAATTCAATAATGTAAGTTTTCAATTACAATTGTGAAAACGTTTACACAAATCTTTGTTCTGTTTAAAATTGTAACACTTCTCTGGGACATTTTGGTCTGTTTTGTTTTTAATTAAAGTTGAATTTTTCAAATTTGTATTTACTGTTAAAAGACTTTATACACATCAACTTTCTCAAAATTAAATTCTCTACAAATTTAGTTAGTTTTATTTTTTTATTGGCAAATTAATGAAGTTATTTCATCCCAAACTTATAAGTGTTTTTCGACTCCAGTTTTTTGTGTTTTACACAGTTTTTCTTAGAAAATAATTAAAACAGAGTTCTCGGACCTCTTCTATTCACTTTCTCAGATCAAAAACCATCAGAACCCACCAAATTTACCCTTCAATTTAAACCCTAGAATTTCAGTACGACTTCATTTTACTGTGGGAGCAGAAATAAGGCCGAAATGTTTCGCTAGCCCGAATTCGCTAACAAACCGTTTTTGGACATATGTTTATATAGTATTCTTTCCTTATTATTTAGCTGTAGCATCAGCTCTCAAGAGCTTCCCGTGCTATTCGGAATCACTCTATATGTATATGTATGTGTCTATGTGTGTGGTGTAATATACATTATACATACAATATTGTGATAATATTCGATATAGTTTCTTCTGCAAGTAGTGTATTGCATTTTTGTTGTTTCAACACATAAACAACAAAAAGGCAATACACCACTTGCAGAAGAACGTATATTGAATATTATCACAATATTATATAATTGCTGCAAGAAACGCTGAGTTACAAATATAGAAAATAATATATATATATGCATATACCAATAATCAAACTACACACCCACAGTATGTCACATTGTGCTTGCACTTACACGGTATGAATACAAAGAACATTAATTGTTCACCAATGTCAAACTGAAGTTCTGTTATACTACATGAAAAGTAAACGTTATCTGGCAGACTAAGTTTAATCAGATAACAATATTGATTATATGGAATCTGATTCCTGAAGGTTTTTATAATACTTTGCATTTAATAGGATTTACTAATGCATGTGTTAAATTTCCTACAAATTCATACCACAATATTACTACTACTACTACTACTAATAACAACATAAAAACAAATCATAATTTAAATATATGTAACAGTATTTAAATGTTATGCAATGACAAAGTAATTTTACCTGTAGAATCACTTATTAATCTTAGTGTTATTTTAAACACACATGCCAAATGTTGTCTTGTTTTCTTCAGATTAATTTTCCCCTGTACCCAACTTTATATTTTAAACATTTATGATATTTAAAGATATGCCTTTAATAAGTACTTAATTATTAAACAGGAACTTGCTATAAATCATGGTCATGTTATACAAAGACTCTGTTAAAAATAAAAACTACATTTCTAAATTACCAAATATTCAACAAAAGCCAACAAATAAGGACGGACACACATAATTTACATTCCTGAAAACAAATTAATTTCATTCACTGTATCAGTCTTTGAACAAAAATAATAAAAGTTCTGAAGATGATGCACCTTTCCATATATCACTTGTATATTATACACATACATTTATAAATTCTAAAAAACTAAAATATATTTGGAGATCAAATTTGTTTAATTGTAAACAGTATGATCACAAGAAGATATTCACAATGGTGCAGTACATGACAAATTACACAAACATTATTCACTGCACACTTGCTAATGTGAATTGTTTTCTCATTAAAATTCTTTGGTTACTTAAAAGAAATTTCATTTTAAATTTCCAATATAGAAATAAAAAATATAAGAGACAGTAAAACTGTACTGTATCATAAACATAAAAATTTATGAACTTTTAAATGTACCATCAACTAAAAAGCCATCCAGATGCACAAAATATTTTGAAAATATATTTTACTTTTCTTCCTAACATAATAATTATTATGGCACAAGCTTAAAAATGGAATTTATTCTTAAAATACTATATAAAAAGACTAGATATTTTATTTTTGTAAATTTTCGCTAGTAATAAATTCTTTTTGTAAAAATCAAGTTTTGTTCAAAATAAATTTCTAGGAAATTTAAAATGAATTTCAACATAATAATTTAATAATTTACATGAATAGTGACAGTTAGCTAATTTTGAGCCGTTTACTTCCAGGCAAGTGTAAATCACCACCTGCAACAAGTAAGGTTTGATCTGACAATGAAATGCCACTGCCATTACATGCTGACAATTCTGTATCTAACGGGTAATCCATCAGTCCTGTACTGCAACACTTCTGAAAAAAGTACAGAAATATAATTCAACCTAGTATGACTACTTCCTCAAAATAAGTGCACTAATTTGTGTTAAATTATGTTAATTTGTGTTAATTTTAACGTTATTGTGTTAATTTATGTTTGTGTAAATTACGTTTTACAAACGAACAATATTACTTACACACATACAAGAAACAAAAAATAAAGCAAGAAGTTTTGTTGACTTTCTTCTTACTCCTAACTCCTATCCATGTAGAAGTACACTGAAAAGTACACGCTCTCTTGTACTAAAGGCAGTTTTTTACATTGCGTGTAGGTACATAGAAATAAGCAGCTACTCGTTAGCTTAAGATAGACATACATATGTACTGAACTTATCAGTGGCGGCTCGAGAGTGTAGAAGTAGTACAGCCTAGCCGTGTTAAGCTATAAGCTAATGTTGCTGAAGGGGGAAGGGTATATAACTGAATAATGTGACAGTTGTAATAGTATCTCTAAATATTGTTACTAATATTGACTGTCAATGATTTTAACTTAACATTATTATTTTTAAATAGCTGCTGGTTTAAAATAAATGGTTTTAAATATTTATTAAATACGTATTATTATACAATACTCCTACAGGTGTTTCTGTCAACCATATTAGTGGTAAAGTGACTTTAATTCTAATTCTAATTTCTGGGACAAGTATGTCAACAAATAATAATGAGGAAAGATTAAATAAATTAATTAGCATATGGCCATTTGAAAACTGGTGTGTACTTACTTTAAAGTTAATTTTTAAAAATCAAGTGACTCCTCCTGTATTTGCAAGTGGCATAGCGGTTGATAGCACCATAAATTTCAGATAATAATGGTGAAATGTTTGTATCTGATCAGTCATCGTTTCTTGGGACATTTTCTGCACTAGTACATTTTGGTACATCGTACACACAAACAAATTTCATTCTACAGAGTTAGTAGTTGAAGGTAAAGTTACAATCATATTTATGAATAAGAATATTTCAAGCTTCCCAGAGTATCTGTAGGAAACTGTTTTGAAAAATGTTTAAAATTTCGTGCTGTCTCCAAGAGAAAGGAACTGTAGTTTTGTTATGTCCTGAAATCTTACACCAAAATCCACTATAAAGATGTCCAAAATTTCATAAAAGAGAACTTTTATTTCACATATATTTCTTCTTTTGTTTTGAGTCGATATCGTTCATTCCAGAACTTCAGTCATTTCCTCTACCAACTCAAGAAAAATTTCTGAAATGTTCTGTCAGTTCTCTTTTTGAGAATAACTTCTCTTGATTCTCTGATTTTGGACCTACAGTAACCAACATCTGTAGATTTTTTGAGAGAGAATTGAGTAAAATGTAGACAACTTCAAATGTAGAATTAAAATGTAACTGACGGTATTGCAAAATTCAAACATTTTGAATACGTTCAGGAACATTTACATGAAGGTTTATATTGATCGTCTGATCCCAGATAGTCTATTTGTTTTTTTGTTTTTTTCGGAAAATCTGTTTTAGACTACCCAATCCTGAATGACAGCACTTAAAATCTTGTTAAGGGAGGACAATCTAGTTGGAACACCGGACGCTATTCACCAGCCTATTACACTCTTAGGCTATATTCACCAGCCACATAAGTTCTCTTATTGGAGTGATGAAAAAGGTGGAATGACACTAAATGAAGCAAAGAAAACTGTGCGTTTTTGTAATTTACAAATACTCTGTTCCAGAACTAAATTCAAGCAATGAACAAAGAACAAATAAGATTGTTCTATGATTTTCATTTCAAACTATTTACAGTACTAGCCATAACACTAGCCCTGTCATAGTAATACACTATTAATTTGTTTGCATAAGAAAACTAGCACTGACTAAATAAATTCATTTATATAGCCTGCCGTATATTCAATTATTTCATGTTGAAAAGTTTTAAAATCACTACTAAACACGGTCTTAACTTCCTCATATTGCTGTTTAATTTCTATTAGACTGTAATCAACTAATAATTTACGATTTTAAAAATGTCCCTTATTTAGCAAATGAGTAGCTTTACTGTGGCCTCTAAACACTAACTCTTGTTCAGAAATTGGTAAAAGCATTGAAAGTCTATTCGATCGGGTATTTCCATTAAATTTTGAAACTAATAGACAAGTGTTTTCTCTCAGAGTGATCTTGGTTCCATTTTAGTTCTTCTAAACTGAGTATTTTCTATATTCTAAAGAACCCTCGTGTTCTTTAAATGAACGCGTTGCAGTGACGTAGGCTTACTGTCAAAAACTGACCTAATTCCACGTATTTTTCTTGATACCAATTAAAAGGCATGGTCAACAAAAAAGTATTAGAAAAATATGACTTATACATAATCAAGTAATAACATACGAGTTCTGAAAATTTCGTGTGTGTTGTAGTTTACTAGTAGAACTAGTGTGTCTAATACAAGAAAGGCTAGCTCGAGGCTGTTGATACAATAATGAGTCTTTTTTTAACAAACCTTTTCTATATGCAGAAATGAGTTTCCAATAAACAACACATGAAATTGTGTTCTGGTCCCACGTTGAAATTAAATACGCAAGCAATAAAATATATATATTAATTAAAAGATTGAGAGTAAGCTTCTGATGATGTAGATAATATTGAGAAGCATTTAGCATACAAATTGAAAAATAAATCATGCTTATAGTGAAAGTAGATTGATGCTGGTATTATTACACTAATTAATAGAGATCTTTCATTAAATCACACAGCTGCACTGCACTGTTACAATCTAATGCCAGTAATAAACAAAGTTCAGCCGAGAATGGTAAGGCTGTGCTCAGCTGTCCCTCATCCCCACTCAGCAGTATTCCACTCACTCACCAAACAGTGGTTGCCATGGTAACCACGTCTACGTCACACAGTTGCCAAGACGCATAAGCCAATGTTCACAGTCTGTACCTGGCTGGCTTTTGACTGCAGTTTACTGTTCGTGTTTTATTATGTTTCATAATTAAGAGTTCTTAAATCAATAAAGTTAGTAATTTAGTGGAATAAAATATATAAATTAATCAGATTAGAGAAACTATGTTAAATTTACATAGACACCCTAGTACAGCCGGGCTGTACCTACTGCCCCCAAATACCTGCCGCCACTGGAAATAAACAGAAGCCAAAGTCTCATTTTTATTTTTATCCATGTGGAAATAATATAAAGTTATTAACTTCACTCTTATTTAAATTTATGTTAGTTTAAAGGTTCAGGTTATGATCTGTAAAGTGGCCATCTTATTCTTACATAGTGTTCCATGATTCCATATCTTTAATTTTTTACAATAAATTATTTGAAGGCTTACTGTACTATTATTCTAACATACTTAAGAATAATTTTCCACTCGAACATCATTAGATAAATATGAGGACTTGGATGCTTTAGTAGAGGCATCACAGGGCTTATAGTGAAATACAGTGAAATAAACAAATAATGTTTCAAATAATACAACTAATATTTGTCATACTTGATTAACATTTCTCTAACAACTATTCTATTCCTTGCTACCTTCAGAGAGTATGTGGATTGCTTGATCAAGCCTGTGCAAAATCAGAGAGAGGGTACTACGACTCTGACATTGTTAGTTCCTTCACTTCTGGCTTTCTGTAAAAGGCATACTTACCAAATTTTAAGCAATTTCAGTGCTTCTTCTGTGATTGACTGACATTTTAGCTGATCAACTCTAGTTACAGCTTGCACAATGGAGAAAATTAAGTTCTGCGTGTTGATAAAACATTTTTTAAGGGACAAAACAATGGCAGAAACTAAATCTAAAGTTGCTAAATATTATGGCAAGAATTGCAAAATGCTTAGAATAATGTATGAGGCTTATCCAGAAAGTAAGTACCGTCTGCGCATATATCCCGCGCATATTGTAGTACGAAGGTCGCGCATGCGTAGTTACTTCCTTCTATTCGGCGACGAAGTAGCCAAGCTATATTGTTTGTTTATGTTCCGATTTACGTTTACTACACATCGGTAATCATGTTTAAAAAACTCGATCGGCCCGCCAGTTGTGAAATAAGAAGTTATTAGGTTGTTGAATGCGAGAAATCGTCATACTTATGAAATTCTTCGTCAGATTTGTGAAGTTTATGGACAGAATGCGATT
Source organism: Magicicada septendecula (assembly GCA_034769895.1). Classification (NCBI taxonomy): domain Eukaryota; kingdom Metazoa; phylum Arthropoda; class Insecta; order Hemiptera; family Cicadidae; genus Magicicada; species Magicicada septendecula. The sequence goes on along the minus strand of CM068367.1, from coordinate 703,465,681 downwards.
AGTGAAGGTATGGTGAGAAAGTGGGTTAGGATGTTTAACGATGGAAGAGAAAATGTTCATGACGAGGAGCATAGTGGTCGCCCGTCCTTAGTCAACGAAGAATTGCTGCGCAGTGTTGACGAGAAGGTTCATTCCAATAGGCGATTCACAATTTCTGATTTGTCAATGGATTTTTCAAACATTTCTAGATCTTTATTACACGAAATTATGACTGGACATTTACAATACAAAAAACTGTGTTCGAGATGGGTGCTGAAAATGCTATAGGGACGGTCACAAAACGAAACGCATGGGAGCAGCCTTGGAATTTTTGCAGCATTATGAAAGAGATGGAAATTGTTTTTTGAAAAGAATTGTCACTGGTGATGAAACATGGGTTTCTTACGACACACCAGAAACTAAACGACAGTCACTGCAATGGTGGCATACTGGTTCTCCGAAAGCCAAAAAAGCAAAGCCACCTCTTTCTACAAAAAAAATCATGTGCACCATTTTTTGGGACTGTCAGGGAATTTTGTTAGTGGAATTTATGGAACGAGGCACAACAAACAACGCAGAAGTTTACTGTGAAACACTCAAAAAATTATAGCGAGCAATACAAAACAAAAGGCGTGGACTACTGACTTCCGGAGTGGTGTTTGTGCATGACAATGCGCGACCGCATACCGCACACATAGTGAGTAGAAGGGGAAGTGTGCTCACTCCCGCTTGTACAGCATTGCGACAATGGGACGGCTGAAGGCACGCTGTAGAGAGTGCGCCACAGTCGACTCAGATCCAGATGTGTAGTTGCTAGGCTGTGCACGTGGGTGTATGCTGGCTATTTTCGTAAAAGATAAGTGCAAAATAAAGTCGTATACGTGTGAGTGTGTAAGCCGAAGTGTGTGATATATTCGTAAGATCATTATCAATAAAAATTCCGGCCTGTTTCATGCTGGGATGTCGCTCTGGATATAGAACAGATAAAGGTAAACATTTCTTTACACCTCCTAAAGATGAGAAGCTGTTTTCAGCGTGGGCTAGGGCGATTCCAAGGAAAGATATCCCACTTACGCGTAAATCTGCCGTTTGTGAATGCCATTTTGCTGATGCTCTTTTAATTAAAGCAGATTCCTTTGTTATTGATGGGAAACATGTGGAAATTCCGAGAATTAGATGGACCTTGAAGCCGGGTGCTGTTCCACATATTTTTCCTAGCTTGCCTTCTTATTTAAGTAAAAAATTAAAGGTTCGGAAATCCCCTGTGAAACGGGAATCACGCAAGGAGTCCGCAGCTAGTGGCAACACCGCTAAATGCAATATTTTAGAAGTAATCGACCCTAATCATAATCTTCCCTCTACATCTAAATTAACCAATTCTAGTGCTCATGATCCACCAGTTATTCAAAATTTGAAGAAAAGAATAAGAAACTTAAACAGGAACTTAAAAAGAACACAAAATAAATTAGCAGTTAACAAAGCTAAAATAAATTTGCTTGAAAGAAAGACGTGCCAAATCAATTTGACTGAAGCAGAGGATCGCTTAAGTTGTCTAAGTAAGAAACAAAAACTTATGGTTGACACGATGCTGAAGAAATGTAACGCTCGTTCCAAAGGCATGCGATATTCAAATGAATTTATATTGGACAGTTTGCTGTTAAAAATAAAATCGCCTAGAGGTTACAGACATTGTCTGAAGCATGAATTACTACCTTTGCCTTCAGAATCTCACCTGAGAAAACTGTGTAAAGGTTTTAAGAGTAATTATGGTGTGAACGGAAACGCCATAAATGCGATTAAGGAAGCTTACGCAAATGAGAAAGATGAATATAAACGGTTAGGAATTCTCATTTTCGATGAAGTAAAATTAAGGGAGGACATTAGATTCAATTCGTCCACTTTGAAAATTGATGGTTTTGTTGATTTAGGTGATGAGACTCCGGACAGCAATAAGAATATTCTAGCAAATCATGCCCTTGTGTTTATGTTCGTTCCTTTGCTGTGTAATTGGATCCAGCCCGTGGCAATTTATGCAAGTAAAAATGCCCCTCCTGGGGACATACTTTCAAAAATATTAATTCAAGTTATTATTCAATTAGAACAATCTGGAGTGAAAGTGATAGCATTCACGTGTGATGGTAGCCAGTCTAATAAAAGGGTCTGGACGATTCTAGGGATCTCAGGAAAGGAGAGGAAAACAAAGTGCTTTATTGAAATCCAGTTGACCACAAAAGGAAAATATGGGCGTTCTCCGATCGTGTTCATATTTTTAAATGCATTCGCAATCATTTCCACGACAAAGTAAATTTGATATATAAAAGCACAGAAGTGAATTATGAATTTTATCGAAAGTTATTTAAAATTGACACATCATGTGAATTCGCCGGTCTTCGAAGCTGCCCGAAGTTGACATCCTCCCACATAGACCCTAACTCATTTCAAAGAATGAACGCGAGGTTGGCTTTTCAGCTATTCAGCAACAGTGTAGCAAATGCAATTAGATTTTTCAGAGAAATGAAGCCTAATGAGTTTCGTGGCAGTGAGAATACTGAATGTTTAACCAGAGATCTCAATAACCTTGTGGATGTCCTGAACTCTACGTTGCCCGTAAAAGGACTGTACAAAGGTTCTCCCTCACACAAACTTCTATTAGAATTTTTAGAAAATATCAAAACTCAGAACACATTTGCGTCCTCAAGAACTATGGAATCATTGAGAGAGTAACCCTGACAAGTACTCTTGAAATATCGGAATTTTTGTGGGCTAGAGGATTTACCTATGTTTTAACTGCTAAATTTAATCAAGATCCCTTAGAGCGTCATTTCGGAATTTTGAGATCTCTAAGTTGTGATGATCATCCTTCGACCGTCGACTTTTTACATTTACATATGTTGCAATCCATATATGTTCCAACGAAACTTGTTCTAAATTCGTCAGCAAACAGTGAACCCAAAGTAGAAGCACCCCTTACTTCGTTTGTAAATCAGATGCGCGCAATGGCTAGAGAAAGTGCACAGAGGAGCAAAGAAATTAAGGACAGTGTAGAGATGAAAATCAAAGATAAAATTGTAGTGACTGACTGGGAAAATGAAATCACCCTCCCATATCAAGCAGACCTCGTTAAGCAGAATTTAGTGTTCTATCTGGCAGGCTACATAGTGAAAAAAAGTGACAAGCATATTAACTGTCCACAGTGTATTTGTACACTGTCTAGTGAACAAGTTCCTGACCCTTCGGTAGCAATGCTTACTTCCTTGAAAGATTATGGTTACGATAAAGATGTCAGGTATTTAACATACCCCTCCTGTTGCGTACTCCAGTTGCTTTTACAAGCAGAGGCGGTCATCTCAGAGAAACTTCGCTCGGAACATAATTTATGGGGCGACATATTTTTCAACTGTTTGGATAGCATTGATTCTATCTTCGTCGGCTCTTCAGATTTAGGATGCAGTGGTGACCACAGAAGTGAACTTGCGGTAAAGTTAATTTTCCACTACCTCAAGTGTCGTTTTTTCTTCCGCACCAAGGAACTGAGGAAGGAGCTCCTATCATCCAAGAAAGCCACGTCTTCGCGGAAGTTGTCCAAGGTTTCCGACAGCTGATGCAATCACGGTGAGTTCAGGGTAATTTTATATGGTTTGACACACAGATATTAGAAATGTAAGCAGTTTTTATCTTGATGTGTGTTGGCTTATCGTACCGCGACATATCCGGTTACCTCACAGATAGTTAACTGGTTATTAGATTCCTCAAATAATAATACGTCGATATGTGTGATAACTGTGTCTCTTAAGTTTATTTCTCGCAGTGATTTCCGTACAGATATTATTTGGCGTCTGTATTAAACGTAATCATAACAACAAATTGTCTCGCCCTGTCTCGCTTGTTGGATCTGTAACAACACGAGTGCGATCTGCTGGCTGGGCCAGGTAACAGCGAGAGTGAGTTGACTTCCTTGTTCTATAGGCTATGCCGCACATGTAACGACAACGCTTGTTGATTCATTTCGCTGGGAACAATTCAGTCATCCTCCTTACAGTTCAGATTTGGCTCCCAGCAATTTCCATTTCTTTTTGCATCTGAAGAAATTTCTTGCCGGCCAGAAGTTTGAAAGTGATGATGAGATAAAGGGAAACGTCAAGCAGTGGTTGAAGTCGCAGGTGGCCGAATTCTTTGAAGCGGGCATATTAAAATTAGTGGGAAGATACGACAAATGTCTCAACTTGCATGGTGACTATGTAGAAACGTAGATTAAGGTATGTAGAATTTTTGAAAATAAATTAATTTGAAAATAATTTGTATCATATTCTTAATGCCCAAACGGTACTTACTTTCTGGATAAGCCTCGTATAAGTAATTTACTGATTTTCATTGTAGCCATTTCAGCAGAAGTGACGTTGAACCTCCGGTCCCTCTTCTGAGATTACTATGCCAGAAATTATTGAAAAAGTTCATGATATAGTGATGAAGGATAGAAGGTTAAATGTGCATGACATTTTGAAGGCTGTGGCATCATATCAGAGTGTGTACATAATATTTTGTACAAATATTTGGATATGAGAAAGATGTTGGCAAGGTGGGCGGCACGTTTGCTACCTTTCAATCAAAAATAAGAATGAATTAACATTTCAAAACAAAATCTGGAGCTTTTTCAGAGACATCTGGAAAAATTTCTGGATCGTTTCATTACAGTTGATGAAATATGGATACATCATTATCAGTCAGAAAGGAAAGACCAGTTAAAACAGTGGGCCAAAGTATAGCATATATACATGCACCAAAGAAAGCAAAAGCAGTTGCATCACAGGAATAGTTATGGGCATAGTTTTTCGGAATACCCAAGGTACAAGAGAATACTACACACCTTTACTGGATCATTTAAACAGTGAAATTATAATTAAAAAAAGAGAGACCACATTTAGTACAAAATAAAGTTTTTTTCCAACATGTTAATGTTCCATCTCATTCATCTCTGGTTATAGCAGCAAAACTGTTAGAATTATACTACGAATGTGTTCCCCACCCTCTGCATTCTACAGATTTAGCTTCCTTGGACTATTACTTGTTCCCAGATACAAAAAATTTCTTGTCGGGAATAAATTTGCATTAATTTTTGAAGTGATCATTGAAACGAATGCCTGTTTTGCTGAGTTGAACAAGTCTCACATTATGGAGGGGATAAAAAAAGGTTGAAAATCATTGGACCAAATGTATCAACTGCAAGAGAGATTATGTAGAAAAATAAAATAAAAATTTACAAATGTTAATCATTTTTGCACCGACTTTTCAAACAATCCTCATATTGCAGCATATTAAGTGTAAAATATCAAGATGCTGTACAGGATAGTTAGGTAATTCGTACTCAGAGTGGGGGGAAAGATTACACAGGCTATACTACAAGAATCATCCAGAAAGTAGAATGTAAAAAATGTCTGTGCACTTGTGTGCAGTGCATGTTCAGGTAATCCTCTGCCAATCATCAATCTTACTTATTTCACTGTGTTAGCTTAGTCTGTAACCAAGTGTCATAACAACAAGTACGTTATTACATCTTCAACACACATTTGAGGAAGTTAGTGGCAGAAAACTGAATATCATTTAAAGTGAGATCCAAGTGTGTGTGTGCGTGTGTGAGAGAGAGAGAACACAGGTACTCCACATGTCTACAAGAGTTATCTAGAAAGTAAAGAATAATACATATCCACTTGTTGCATTGACTAACACACTCATGGCTACTTCCACTGATTTTTCTTGTGCCCTGAAGAGTTAAGGAGCCTGTCATATCGCAAAAACTGTTTGTATCTAGGGCGTTATGGTTTTGGGAAACGATGTGTGGAGTTCATCGGTCGTTAAGCATCTAATCTTATGAAGTCAAGAGTCTGTTTGCCTCATTTGACCAGTGACAAGGTGGGATCACAAGGACAATAATAAAATAAATACATTGTTATTACTGGAGGAGGATTACCTGAACGAGTATTGTAAGAAACGTTCTTTAATTTCTGAATGGCCCCTGTATAAAACCAAAGAAAGCATAAAATATAAAATGTGTAATACTTCTAACTAAAGTCTCTTGACTTAAGGGATTTCTAGTGAAGCAATAAACAGAATTTGATCTTTCAGTAATTCCTTAATCCTTTTTATCTTTATCTCTAATCCTTCACACGCACGCATGCACGCACATACACACACACACACACACACACACCTTTGCAATTTTCATTATCTTACCTCTCCCATAACTGCTATGGGGGTTTCACCAGTTGCTAAAGCTACTTGATGCTCTATTAAGTAGAACATATACTCGTCATACAGCAAGCGAATTAGATGAAATGATCCAAAACTTGCAGCAGATCGCAAAGTTAGATCCCGTATCACCATTGAACTGAAAAATCAAACATATTTGTAATAAGTATATTAAAATAAAGTAATCTAAAATAATACTATGTGCTCCTCTATATTTTACTTCCATGTTCCATAAGGAAATGGAAGTATGGTGATCACGTAGTATGATTATCTGCGTAGTTCAGTCTCTTTATTAGAATAAAGTAATTTTTACATTTTATTAGATAATGTGACTCGAAAAAAGCATTATATTAAACGACTACCCCATAATAACAAAAATATCCATAAATAGTAAAAATAGTTTGAGGCTGAGGGATATTTTTTTAGAAATTATCGAACTGAATTCAAGTAAATGATTTTACATATAAATCTTAGAACATGGAAGTCATGTATGGTTCTCCATACCGATATTTACGTGCACATTTCCTATTAGAAGAAATGCAGTAAACATTTGTAGTGAATTTCACTAAAAAGAAAACAATACTCACCGTTTACTGTACAATGTAGTGTCTCATATCAGTTTCCAATGCTAATTATGTTATTATTCCTGTTAAAATACAGTAAAACTTGCTTCACCTTTTCAGTGCTCATAGTGAGTACACATGCACAATTTTTAAGTGCTTCCAGTATACATAGTCTAGGGATGAGTTAAGCACTGTCTTTTTTACATTGATAAAGTACTCAAATGCATTTTTTCCTTGTGTCTGAAAACTCACTGAATACACATCAGACACAAGGTCAATGATTTGTCACTGTTAATGAGTTATTTCACATGACGATTGTGAGCATGTAGACATAAATGCAGCAGGCAATACAAACACTTCACTGGGTTTTGGTTGTTTTGTTATTGCACTTCTCTTAAAATATTTTGTAAACAGTGATTTGTCATGTCGTGTCTATCACAAGTCTGTGGTTACCTTTCGCTGATTTCTAGACACAATTTGTTTCTCTAAGCCGAGTCTAGACATTAATGGTGTTGTGTTTTGGTGATATAAGGAATGTTTTGTGTATATTGAGATAGACAGGAAAAACATAGTAATGTGTAGCCATCTATACACACTCAAATTGTTATTTGACCATTTTGTAACAACCATGCTTGTTTCATTTTTTACAACATTTATGTGTACTGTAGTGTAATTTAATTATAGACAATGTATGTAAATTACCTTAAATAGACATTTTACAATTAAATTCTATACATATTTCTACCAAAAATTACCCTTGATACCTTGTTTTTATATTATCACCCATTATTTCTGAGTTTTCTAGTTTCCTTAGCAACTACTGTGATGTAAGGTTAAGGTTTCTCCTGTGACAGTACAAAAAGTCTGATATAAAAAGTATGGTATGCAAGGTAGTAAATTATGGTATTTCGATGTTTTTAAAGTCATTTCTATGGGTAATACAATTTCCCTTGGTTTTTGCCTACAACGATGCAGTTCCGAGACAACAAAATAATTTCAAGGACAGCAGTGTACGTGCAGATAAAAAGACTTATAATGGTTACAGCCACTAATAACGGCGCTTCATACTTCTGTTTCATTGGCCGACAACGCCAAACGTCATTAAAACAACAACGATGTGATTAAAATACGTAACTAACAAGGCGATTATATAACAAGAGACAAAGAACGATGACGTTTACTCACACACACATACGTAAAATTTGCATAATTTTCGCCCCAGTCGCCGTAACATCACCATGGCAGTAACACGTTAAAATTGTGCTGGCCGAAAATAGTCAGCTAGTGTTTTATTTCAATTAACAAAATGTAACTAAAAGTAAATAGTGAACAAATAACAATAACCACCATGTAAATTCAGTGTAAAAGACAGACGAAAACTAGATATACAACGTCTGACCCAGTCTGCAGAAATTCATCATGGCGATAACACGCTAACCATTGTGCTGGCCTGAATTAGTCAGTTTTAGTGTCTTAAATAATTCAAAATGTAATCAAAATGTGAATAAGTATCAACTACAGGAGAACTAAAACAGTGTGCAGTAATTGTTTTTCAAAATTATACTTAGAGTCAGTGAATTCAGTAAAATGTAACCACGCCATTTGAGGAAGCAACATGTGATCCACTTCTAGAACTTCCAGTCTACCGAATCAGGAAAGTGTAAACCCAAAATTTTACTTAAAGAGCTCTTTACCCAAATTGCAGATATGTGTACACAAAAAATAAATTGAGATTATAAGTATGAATGTGAGAGAGAAAGCGGGGCGTGCATGATAAATGTCGACATCCAAACGGGGTGTTGGTTTGCGTTTGTTTTAAGAAAATATAAGTAAAATCATTCAATAATGAAGCAGCTGCATAGTTAATATATAAAATTTGGTAAACTAACGTTTAATAAGCTATAAAAGAATTTTAATGATGAAAAAGAGCCAATATAAGTAATGGCCGCCATGTTGAAAATTTTATCCGGTGTACACGCTCAAATAAATTACTAAATAAATCACTATTAATGGTTAATGTTTCAATTGAACGTATTCTCATTTCTATGCCTGTCTCTGTCAGCAATCACGCTGACTCGAATCCTTGGACCCTAGGTAATAATAAAAATAACAAGATTGAAGTAACCAGATGCTCCAACTATGGTAAGTACCATAATTATGGTGCGCGTGACATACGTGCCTCATATAAGTAATGTAAACAGACCCAAATATAGGTTACTGGTTATTCTTGCATACAGATACATTTATATGTATTTATATAAGTGTGTGGAAAGTCACAAATGGCTGCCCGAACTGGTGACTATATAAAATACATTAATATATTTTATATAATAAGCCTGAATGGTGGCAGAGTGGACATTGAAAATGAGAATACGGTTGTAGGTTAGGTGGTAACGATAATAAAGCGACAAACCATTAACAAATTTTTTATAATGGCAGAAAATAAAGAAAATATTTCTTTATTAAGCATAACTGACAGTACGAGTAACAGTCAAATAAGTATGACAGAATCAATAGTAATGAGTGAAGGAGTTGTTCACTCAACACCAGTCCCAAATAACAAGGCTGAAAATAACGAAATTATGAAAATGATGCAAATGCTGTTTAGTGAACAAAAAAGCGAAATTAGAGGAATCCAGAATAATTTTAATGTAAAATTTGACGAAATAAAAAAAAAATAAAAAAACAAAATTTTAATTTTGATAAACGAATTGATGAAATGCACGCACGTTTCGATAAAACGGAAGAGAAAATAGTTGCATTAGTTAATGAGAAGTTTGATAGACAAAAGAATAAAGTAGATGAAAATTACGAGAGTAAAATGGGGGTAGAGAATAGTAGAGAATCAAATAAATTGAATGAAAATAAAGACAAGGTAAGTAGTGGTGAGAATTATGATAATAGAATTAAAAATATGGTGTTAGAAAATAATTGTGTGAGTATTGAGAGTGGTGATAAGAGTATAATGGGAGTAGAATTTGATAATGAAGTGGTAAAAAGTGTTGATGAATTAGAGAGAAAGTATAGAGAGAATTTACAGATAAAGGGGTTGCAGGGGGTAAATTTTTCCCGTAATGTTGTAGTGGGGGGTGAAGAAATGGCTTCACGTGAATATGTGAAAGACGATAGGTCTACAGATAAATTTCCCTTGGTTTTTTGTGCACTTCATAGGTGGTGCCATAATGATGAATTAATGTCCCCTGCATATTTTGAGAGAGAGTGTGTAGCTTGGTATGATGGTGAGAAATGTTTGGAGAGAGAGAGAGAAAGAGAGAAATAGAGATATTTAAAGTAAAGAAAAATTATGAAGAATTCATAGAAAGGCTAGGCATAGAGAGAAATAACAATGATAATGAGTACTTACCTTACAATGACATTGAGATAGCAGTAGATGAGGTTAACAATGATAATATAACTTACCTAATGTTAACAGATAATACCAACGGAGACTGGACAAAATTGACCAATATTGAACAGGTATATGAACCAACAGAAGTGATAATGAATGACATAGAAATAAGAGATTATAATAATAATAATAAATTTGATATAAATAAGAATGATCTATGTTACAAATATGTTAGACTATTATTCGACGATATGGGGTAATTGTTTATTGTTCATGAACATTTAATGATGTGAATAATATGGTGTTGAAGTGCATTGTCTTATGGAATGATTTGTGGGTAATGATAAGAAATAATAAGTTGGACTGTATATTCTTTTATGTGTAGATGTTATTATGTTAAGTGTATTTGTGTACTTTGCTGTTGTGTATTTTATGTATTTTTTGTGTGTAAACTATGTATTGTAGAATTTTAAATAATTGAAGGAAGTTAATAATGATTTTAAAGGATATTGTGAGATTTAGATTCTACAGGGTTAATAAATGAAGCAGGTAATGTATTTGGATATTGAGAGGCATTGTTGTTAGTAGATAAGCGATGAATTTTCTAGTGGTGTATTAAGGTGAAATGTTGTAAAGAGTTTGGGAATAGTGATAAATAAGGGCAGTGGAGTTAGTTAAATAAAGTTAATGGGAGTTAGGGAAAATAAAGTGTTGAGATGCTGATAATATATATAAAGAGGTGTTAGATATTTTAGGGACACAGTGGTTAGTGATTATATGTAGAGGTGAGTAATGTGAGTGGTAATTATATTTGTTGTTGATGGTGATATTTTGTAATAAGGGTATTGGTGTAGGAGTCTGCAACGAGAGATGTTGAGACAGGAAGGGAACGTTTAGCGCCGGAAAGGGTTACCTGAAAGGGTCAGGAACCGATAAGGGAATGAGTTGGTTAGAGGGAATACACACATACTAGTACAAAAATGAGCGGTGCCAGAGGTTTTAAATGGGATTTGTGAAGGGGGTTATTATAGAGATATTGGTGTCATAATGTATTAATGGTTAGAAGCGGTTGTTAGTAGAGAAAAGGGGGTAGTAAGGTTAGATTGACAATGCCAAAATAAGATACAGAAAAAATGAATAATAGAGAGTCACCCAAACTATTAAAGGATAAAAAGGTTAGAAAAGAAAATTCATAGTAGAAAGGTGATGTAACTGAAAGGTAAGGTAAATGGAAAGGTAAATGAGAATTTTGAAATTTTTGTATAGAATCTAAATGAATGTTAAATATTAAAAGTTGAATAGAGAATTATTGATAGGAAAAATGTTATAAAGTTCTGCTACAAGTTTGGTAAGTGTAAATTACTTAATTTGAGTTGTTCAATGTTAGTGTTTAATGCTTATGATGTACAATGTTTTATTGTGTTTTATTATGTTGACAATAGTGTGTGGATAGGAGGTTACTACCAGGATAGTAACGATTATAATATTAAAATTTTTTAAAGTTTGTCCATTCTCTAGAAATGATTCTGTGATAAAGAAAGTTAAACATAAGAAAAGATCGTAAAGAAATTATAAAGCTTTAAAGTTGTTTGCCATGATATAGATATTGCAAGATTATATGAAGTAAAATATTAGGGTTAATGGTTGTTGCGAAAGCAGTAAAGTACATTTTGTTTAGGTTAAGAGCAATTGTTTTCATGTGATAAAGAGAGTGAATATAATTGACAGAAGTCAGAAAGGTGTACTAGATACCGGATTGTTAAAAGAGCAGGAATTTTCTGTCTTAATTCTTGATATACATTGTTTGCAACTTGTAGAATTAAGCAAACCAATGCCCCAAAACGCAAACCAACGTACTAAGAGGAAACATATCAGTTGTGGATATGGATATAGAGAAGGCCACTATTTTAAAATTTGTATTGAATGTTTCAGAGTTTTATGGTGTGGTGACCACGGTCCTGAGCTGGCCGGTGCGTCAGACAGGAGCGTAAAGTGCCTCATGGCCTTATGGTGTAGGGATCTCTCTGGAGAAGTCCAGTAAGGTCAGAAGGTGCGAACCTCATCATTGGACCAAGGGTAAGTGATTGATTTTTTTTTATAACACTAGAGGGGGTTGTGGCTCCATATCTGAGCTGATCCTTTTAGAGAGGTGTGAATGAGTCAATGAAAGTTTTTGTGTCTCGACACAAAACCTTTCATTGAGGGGGTTTTGTGACAGTACAAAAAGTCTGATATAAAAAGTATGGTATGCAAGGTAGTAAATTATGGCATTTCGATGTTTTTAAAGTCATTTCTATGGGTAATACAATTTCCCTTGGTTTTTGCCTACAACGACGCAGTTCCGAGACAACAAAATAATTTCAAGGACAGCAGTGTACGTGCAGATAAAAAGACTTATAATGGTTACAGCCACTAATAACGGCGCTTCATACTTCTGTTTCATTGGCCGACAACGCCAAACGTCATTAAAACAACAATGACGTGATTAAAATACGTAACTAACAAGGCGATTATATAACAAGAGACAAAGAACGATGACGTTTACTCACACACACATATGTAAAATTTGCATAATTTTCGCCCCAGTCGCCGTAACATCACCATGGCAGTAACACGTTAAAATTGTGCTGGCCGAAAATAGTCAGCTAGTGTTTTATTTCAATTAACAAAATGTAACTAAAAGTAAATAGTGAACAAATAACAATAACCACCATGTAAATTCAGTGTAAAAGACAGACGAAAACTAGATATACAACGTCTGACCCAGTCTGCAGAAATTCATCATGGCGATAACACGCTAACCATTGTGCTGGCCTGAATTAGTCAGTTTTAGTGTCTTAAATAATTCAAAATGTAATCAAAATGTGAATAAGTATCAACTACAGGAGAACTAAAACAGTGTGCAGTAATTGTTTTTCAAAATTATACTTAGAGTCAGTGAATTCAGTAAAATGTAACCACGCCATTTGAGGAAGCAACATGTGATCCACTTCTAGAACTTCCAGTCTACCGAATCAGGAAAGTGTAAACCCAAAATTTTACTTAAAGAGCTCTTTACCCAAATTGCAGATATGTGTACACAAAAAATAAATTGAGATTATAAGTATGAATGTGAGAGAGAAAGCGGGGCGTGCATGATAAATGTCGACATCCAAACGGGGTGTTGGTTTGCGTTTGTTTTAAGAAAATATAAGTAAAATCATTCAATAATGAAGCAGCTGCATAGTTAATATATAAAATTTGGTAAACTAACGTTTAATAAGCTATAAAAGAATTTTAATGATAAAAAGAGCCAATATAAGTAATGGCCGCCATGTTGAAAATTTTATCCGGTGTACACGCTCAAATAAATTACTAAATAAATCACTATTAATGGTTAATGTTTCAATTGAACGTATTCTCATTTCTATGCCTGTCTCTGTCAGCAATCACGCTGACTCGAATCCTTGGACCCTAGGTAATAATAAAAATAACAAGATTGAAGTAACCAGATGTAACCAGATGCTCCAACTATGGTAAGTACCATAATTATGGTGCGCGTGACATACGTGCCTCATATAAGTAATGTAAACAGACCCAAATATAGGTTACTGGTTATTCTTGCATACAGATACATTTATATGTATTTATATAAGTGTGTGGAAAGTCACACTCTTATCTGAAGTTTATGGCATTTCAGCTGATTACTTCACCAAATTACTTCCATTAAAATGATTCCACACTGTACTCTTACAAAAATGTTGAATATGGAGCTGTATGAACCATTTTTAATATTTTGGGTAACTTCTGAAATTGTTTAAGTGCTCCAAAAATGTTTACTTTCATTGCTGAAAATGTGGCACATGGGCACTGCACCCATATTGAGGATCGAAAAGGTTAAAGTAATGAAATAATGCATACACCTGTCCAATTTTACATATCTGGTAAATTTTATATTCCTTATGTTGTTTATTTAATAAGATGAAATCTGTTCAACACAGAAACTGAATGCTAAATTTAGATAATCATATGCAAAACATGGAAATTCATGCTTTGTAAATTTAATACTGATCTGTTTATTGATGCTGATTTAAATAAGGACACAGAACAACTTATGTTATGTAAGAGATTTTTAAAAAACTGTTACAGTGACATATCAGTGAAGTCATGGCTGAGTTCAACATACAGCACAAGATAAGTATTTGCACTGTCCATATTTAAGTTTCAAAATTAATTATCTGAATTATCACTGTACAATAGATGTTTAATCATCCCATACTCTTGTTTTTGTAATAAAGTACCATTCAATTATACTGTCTAATCAAAACATACAGGCTCAAAAAATAAATTTCCCCACAGTCATGATAAACTATTAAATGTAAAAGCAGGTTCAATGCTGCTAGACAGCTTGAGAGAATACTGAGTTAGAATTATGGTAAAGTATTATATATGATCTATCACCTAGTGACCAAAGCTAATGAGATGACAAGCTGTCTAATATATAAAAATTTTAACACATTTTAAATGTGGTAAGATTCAAATTTATGATATAGTTAAAAAAAAAAGCAAAATTATGATCACATAGTTGGACAGTAATGATAAAATAAATAAAACAGAAAAAACAGGCAACATGGAAATAAATGAAATAATGTGGGACGGATTTGTAAATGAATAATCCAAAAACATATCCATTTTGGGACCAACTTCCAAAGTGTAATTTTTGCTGTTTGGTTTCAGCACTTAAGTGATTTCCTTCAATTTGATGCCCCTGTGTGAACTTTAATACACTGAATGATTGGATCCAATAAAGTAGAATGAAGCCATGCCACAGGCTGCTTGTTCATGAGTAACACAATGGTGGTTGAAAATGTGTTTGAAATAATGTTCCAACAGCATTCCAATAATATTTCGAAACCTCTTCTTTTGCTAGTCATACTGGAGCTCCACCTGTACAAACCTTGTCCAAATTTTCCAATTCTAAAGATTTATTTTCAACCCATTTACTTATTGGAAAACACTTTCATCTCCTCCAATTTAACCCTATCACTGCATAAATCGACTGTAGCCCTTTTATGTCATTTACTGGCTAACCAGCTGATTGACCTGTCGCAACAGAAGGGTTAAATCAACTAATGCAACTTTAAAACCCCCTCTTCAAATAAATCAAACTGTTCATTAATACAGCTCAAATGACTGTGAGGAGAATCTTGTAAGATTTTTTTGCACCCATTAATGTCGTGTGAACTTTCATCTTAAAAAACCATTTTAGCTCTTCAGATTCTGCCTTTTTATTTACAACTACTGTTCTCAATGCTGAACTGATCAGGTATTCGGAATATGTTTTTATGCTTTGTTTACAGTGCTGCTCTAAACTGATTTTTTTTTTAAATTGCCAAACATGCTCCACAAACAAGAAAAACAGACTTTGGCACATGACTCTTTGTAAACAAAAACTGTTCTTCCAATAAAGTCATGAAGAGCAATATCATCATAGTTGATTTTGAAAATGCATGGATTCTTCACAACCATTTTACAAACTGCTGACATTACAAAATATATTTTTTTTTATTACAAGCAGAGAAAGACAATGACTGAACTGATGTTAGGCAGTTTTAACTTATAAAAACTGTTTCTCTCTCATTTAGACAGGGCAACTCCCTCCATGCAAATGAATTTCAGGGGAACATGGACAGGACCTCACACTTGTGAACTGTAGGCATGAAGAGTAGGGTTGAATTATTGATGCTCCTTCACATTTTTCTGTACTTAATCTCGTCTTTCATAAATTCAAGTATCTTAAATCTTAAACCTTCTTGTTTAGATTTTATCTGCAATATTTGTTCTGTTTTCAACTTTCTTTTTTGTGAATATGTTTCCCATACATGTTCATTTTGCATATCTGGTGAAATATGATTTTTACCCAAATGGCCTTAGAAATATATTTTTATTGTACATTTTTGTTTTATCTTCTTTATTATTTGACATATGCGAAAGCCGTTAAAATTTAGGTATTCAATTTTGTAGTCTTTTACTTGTTGTAACTTTTTATGTTATTTGTTTCAAACAGAATTTAACTATATCTACGATTAATACGTTTTTTGTTTGTATTATTTGAAATAAATCCAAAAAACATAAATGTTATACACTTACAATTTTCTTTCCTATTATTTCTTCTTCAGTGAATGAATTTTATTAACTTTGTTTAAAAACACTCAAAAAGTTGCTATTTTGGTTTAAATAATTTGGCTGCTAGGTGGTTCAAGTACTATGAAGTTATGTTGTCTGTAACTGTTTTGACACACAAAGACTGACAATTTTGTTCTGCATCTATATGACAGGTCAAATTTAACATCCGTTGATTATGGGAAGAGTTCCAAACCACATTTCAAATGTGAACATTAATTTACTGAATGTACTTTGGAGAGCCATTAAAGAGTCCCAATGATGAGGGAAATAAAGTCTAAATGATAATTTAGATTACAGAAAAAGATACAAATAACAGCAAAAATTGTTTGATTTTGGCAAATGCTGCATGCCATCTTACGTTTTACGTTGTGTCCCTTAGATACATTTGCCCCCAGTGATTATCATCTGATTTCAAAACTAAAAGGTTTTTCTGAAGGAAAGCATTTTAAGGGTGACTCACAGAAAACAATGATTACTTATCTCAATGAAAACAGTGACTAGTAGCAGTGGACAAAAATGAACATATGAATACAAAAACTTGAATGGTACGTTAAGTGCTTAAATATACAGTTCAATATAAATTGATGACTCATTGGGCACTTGGTGAAACATATTAATACAAGTGTTTATATATTTTTAAAAACCTTTGTATACAGAAAAATAGATTGATATTACTTTATGTTAAATAAAATGTTTGTTAAAAAATTTTGTCAGTTATTTATTAAAATCATAAACGGGCATTACTTTCTGAACAATCCTTGTATTTAGTATAGAACACCTAGAAATGTTACTCAAATTAAGGATACATGTTTGTTATTCTTGTAACATCACAATATAATTACTGTAACTGAAAAAAACACCTGTTTAAGTAAAGCAAGTGTATTATTTTATCTCATCCTGTATGAAACCTCATAATAATACTTATTTTTGCATGCCCTTATACTTGCCTGTAAAAGGACCATTTCAGCAGGAACTGACGAGCAGCTTTTGTAAAATTAGGTTTCCCTTGATAAGGTTTCAGGACTGTTGCAACTACATTTTTTAACCAATTTGCCCACTCTTCCAATGAGTTTTGTTGTTGTAATGTTACTTTAAAATCAGCCTCAAGTCTTTGAACTAGTAATCCATCACACTGACACACCCACGAAGCCTGTAAAAATATTTACTTTGTTACATATACTTCCAATTGAAAAGTACATTCATCTTACTTACACTTACACCTAACAGCCCACACATGAAAATAAATTTTTCATCTGTGTTATCAGGAGGAATTTTTGTCTTTAAAGATTTTAACTTACACTAGAAGGTCATATGAGAACATATTGCAAAACATTGTTACATATAAAACACACAATGAATAATACATGAATACAACAAATACCTCTAATAAATAAATATAGGAAAATTTACTATATAATAAAAAATTATTGAAAGTACCAATATAAAAATTTCATAAAATTGTTTTCACTGTTCAGATTTATCAATAACACTAATTTCCCCAATGTATGTTCACAGCAAATTCGAGCAGCTCAGTACTTTGTTTTTTACCTGATACAGAAAAGCACACTTTCTACAGTTGAATCTCACAAATTTATAACCTAAGCATCAAAAAGAAAAACAACAAAAACTGCCATATTTGACTGATGGACTGATTGTTTTTTAGTCTCAATCTCTGAACCAATCTCCTGTATGAGTAGTATAACCAGTGGCAAAGCGTGACAAAACAATTTGGGTAGACATAAAAATACCAGTCAACAGCACCCTCCTACTAAGATTGTTGACATTTTTAATGAACCAATAAAACTATGGAAAATAGAGATACCTCTACCTCTATCAGATAACAGCTAAGTGACTGTCACATTTCATTATACGTATAATTAGGCCTAAATATAAAGAACAAACTATATTATTGTTAATAGTGTCGTTTATCTTAATTATAAAAAATTGTTCAAAAAAAAAATAAATTTTGCTCATATTTTTTGAATGATGACATATCCGGATTACTGTAGGCATTACACTATCGTTCATATTTTCTTGTAAATGAGTTCCACACGCTGCGTCTTGAAGTTTGCAAAAATATCTATTACACTTTCTTTCCTTGAAAGTTGGGTCCTTTGTGCACATAAATGTCAATTCTTTTTTAATGGACAAAGTAGCCCATTGTGATAATCTTTTATTTTTCATGGCATTACGAAGGTACGTTTTCATCCTCTTCAGTATACTCATTGAATGCTCAGTCGATTCCGATGTAACTGGAATACTCAGTACTAATTTCAGTAACTTTAATGTTTGTTCATACACACTATCGAGTTGATTCTCCACAATATGTTCTAGCAGTTTAACACATGGAAGCATTTTATCATCACTGTTGTAGATGTTCAATAATTCATTGCGCAATGTTATCCAGTCAGAGAATTCTGGGAACAAACATTTCAGCTTTTCAAACTGGAGTTGAGGAAAATTCCTCCGAAATTCAACAAACTTTTTCTCATTTAGAAGTTCTACAAAAAATATATTTTCAAATTCGCCGAATCGGGTGTCTAGTTGCACTGTTATAGAATCAAGAATTTCATAAGCAACGCGTTTATGCACTTCACTTACAGATTCCAGCAATACAATATTAGGGTCTCATTCACCTACATTCGTCCATACAGTTTTGCACCACTTTATTTGAACGCAGTGCTGCGATATTTTCTTTCACTGTCCTAATTTCATTAATGCAGAGATTTACATCACTGCTAGATTTTGCCTGGAGCACATTAAACAGATGTTGAGTAGATACAAAAATTCGATCATATATGCACAAGTAAAACATGAAAGATGTCGATTTTAAAGTATTTAGGAGACCAATTGCAGCACTCACAGACTCAGGATCCCAGTCATCACACTCAATAATGTGAGAAACCGCACGATATAGTTCTTTCTAATGTTCTTTGATTGTTGAAACTGCCCACGAATGGTAATTCCAACGGGTTGATGTTGGGTGAGGAAGTTTAAATCCTTGTTCTTGGAGTAAATCAGATCTAGCAGCAGATCTACTGAGGAAACTATCAAATGCAGTTAAATTACAAATAAACAATTTAACTTCTTTAATATTTTTTGCACTGTGTAACAAGTCCAAATTAAGTTGGTGAGCATAGCAATGCACAAATATTGCCTGTGGACACTGTTGACGAACAAAGGTTTGTACTCCACTGTGACGACCAGCAATCACAGAAGCACCCTCATAAGTTTGGCTTACTAATTTATTTTCAATGTGATACTCTTTCAAAGCTGAAATGATTTTATTAGCCAACCCGTCTGTGCTTTTGTTAGAAGAAACATCAAACAAGCCTA
This sequence comes from Magicicada septendecula, assembly GCA_034769895.1. Lineage (NCBI taxonomy): Eukaryota > Metazoa > Arthropoda > Insecta > Hemiptera > Cicadidae > Magicicada > Magicicada septendecula. The sequence continues at coordinate 703,446,046 of CM068367.1, read as the reverse complement.
AAAAGCGTTCCTCAGTTTTTCAAACCACAAACATATCGCACATTTATACTCAGTTGTGGTTTAACAGATACGTCGGTTGTTCGTCAGCCTGAATGGAAACAAAATCAGCCTTGTTTATTTCATCACAAATTGTTTCATTAATAGCGATGGAAACAGACTCGATTAAATCATTCTGATATTCAGAAGATATGCCTTTATATACAGTGCTGGTTTCTATATGTTCCTTCATGAAAGACACTTCCATTTCCGGTAAATTTAAAGTTTCTAATAATTGCCCTTATTAAGAGACTGCTCATTTTCCTTATGGCTCCTAAAAGCTAACTCTTGCCTCCCTAAATAACAAACATCTATCAAACGGCCTACTATCCTTCGATTTTAAGCCACATTTTCATTGTACTGCTCTGCTTGAATTCTAGCTGATTCGGATACGCAATGTTCTATTCATGTCCTAGCATGTGAAACATCTCAGCATTTTTTATATGAGTTTTGTTACCAGCATGTTTAGCGGCTTTAGCTTCAAAATTTTTTATAGTGCCTACTCCAACTTTGCTCCATGGTTCCTCTCCATTAAACATCAAACAATAGTAGCAGTGCAGAGTTTTGTTTCGATTACAACCAGAGAGCCATCTATATTTACTACACCAAACTTTCTGAAATTTTCTGACAATTTTTCCATCCTTCTGCGACAAATCTAAAAGCGGCCGAGATATTTTTGACTTTAGCATTACCTTTTGCTCTAAAGGTAACGTGCTGATTTCATATTTTAACAAAAATTCTAGTGAATAAAAGTTGTCAAAGTTCATATCAAGTACTTCTGCGACAGAACTGGTACTAACTGCATTCATTTTGCTGCATTAAATCAATAAACAGTATGGTTAAAACACTTAAAGGACGACACTTTAAAATGTGTATTAATAAATAATTAGTACGTAAATGATCACACACTTCTTAGTCTATAACACTATATAAAAAATTAAAAATAATTTGTAAACTCAACAAAAACAAATATTCACTATGCGCGCATAATGTAACAAACACAGGGGCCAGGCGAAAATTCTGTACTATTCAGTCACGGGAGACATGTCTTTTTATGTGATGTACTGGACATATGATTATGCTGCGCGTGCAGGTCCCTTCCCGTTGTCATCCACCAAAGCCCTCCTCACCTCCAGCCTTATTGAAAAGACATTCCAAGTAACGTCTACCCTGACATTCCGCGTACAGTTGCATCGCACAACAAGGTTCCATGGATCACGCGGTCGCATCATGTCACGTAATATTTAACTTCTTAAATTAGTTTTATACCTTTTCTGAGTATCTTACGCATCTTAATCCATAAATAAAAGTTAATTACTTTATGAATAAATTATTTGGAGAGACACTGTCTACCCTGTCTCCCCTGACGCTTCGCCACTGAGTGTAACAAAAAAGTGTAGTAAAAAAATAATTCCTATAAGCATTTTACTTTCATCCTCATAATGCTTTGCAATATGTGTAGCAGAAATCATACTGTACATTACATAATGAGGTCTTTATCAATTTTGCTCCAATATTGTATTAATGATATAGGTAATAGTTATAACGGATGTTGAAGATTCACAACTAAGTAATAAGTGTTTATAAAAAAGCAATGATGTGGTTTTGAATTCATGCTTATACAGATTAAATTCACGCTTTGTATAGACCAACATATAGACAGTCCTGACAAAAAATTGGCTGCTGTGTTACAATATAAAAAAATAAAACCCACAAGCATCTGCTTGATCAAAACGCAAATGCTGCTGAATCACCAGTGATTTTCAACATGAATCATATTTGTTATTGTGGACAAGAAGCAAAAAAATGATTCAAATTAAAACTACAGACAATAAGAAGCCAGAAGTTATACATTACTATTATATTAGAAGTAATTAGAATAGTTGAAACCTTCCACCACAATTTATTTTTTAAAATGTAAATACTTTTAAGCAGTGCTTAATTTCTAATAGCATGCACCCGAACAGCATACCGGCACCTCTATTTCGATTTTTTTAATAATAAAGTTATTTGGTTATAATACACTTAAATATTTTCCATCAAGTACAGTAGTTGAAATCAAATCAATTCAAACTTGTTCACAAATATAAACATTTATTAACAAACAATGTCCGTGTTATACTTTTCTTCATGTTATCAGCTGAAATGTAGATACACAAAGCACTGTTATGTATCTAATAGTTCTTTAAACATCGTCCTTTGTACAGTGATATGAGACGCTTCCCAAGCAGCAAAAATTGAAAACTCTAAACATAGGCCAACAGCAAGATTTGCTGGTGTGTGTAACGCCGCCTAACGGTGGAGATTAGCATCGTTAAAGCAATTCAATTTTTGCTGTTTGGGAAGCGCCACACGTCCATGTACTGAGGTGATAAAGAAATTAGTAAACATAACCTCATGCTTGTGATTTATACTTGTTGATGATGCATTCGCATTTTTTCAAGTCTAGATATCTCACATTAAAATATAAACTAATATTTTTGTCTTGGAAAGTGAGAGCCTTCGCATCTTGTGTACAAAAATACAAGTTGAACGTTTCTAAAAGTGTGTTAACAAAGTCTCACTAAATTATTATTGCTTATTTTTTCTACCTCGTTCATGAATTAGTGCTTTTTACAACAATGCTTAGTTTTCCCTTGATTAGAGGGGAGTAGTGATAGAATATAAAAGAGATATCTGCCATTTCAATCAGTTACAAGTTGTGTGAAAGTGAAGTACTGATTTAAAATGAAAAAGATAACTAGTTATTTTGAACACAAAAATAAAAACCTAGACTTAGTGAAGACGTTTCGGAAACTGATAATGTACCTGGTACAGTGCTGTCTCAATCAGACAAACATAGACCCATATCATACTCAGATGCAGGACTTTCAACTTCCAAGGTTAATATCGTTCATGAATTTATTAGCCCTACTTCTGATGATACAGTTTCAACACCTATATTAGATGTAAAATGTGAAAACGGTTGGCCAAACTGTTGGACTCTTGAAAAAAAAAAATGAACTCTGTGAAAAATATGACTGGCTCTCTGTCATCAATAAGAACCTAGGATGTAAGATATGCTGGGAAATTGGGAATCTGGCCGTAGAGAAAAAAACTGGCATGAAAATATCGAAGGACTGAGTCAACAGTGAAGTAACTAGTTTTGGTGATTCAAGAAAGAAACAGCTTGCTTCTTTAAAAAACAAAATTTTTGACCATAAAGAAAGTGCGGGTCATAAAGTGGCACAGAAAGTAGTTTCCGAGGCAAAAAAAAACCATGGAAAAAGTAATTTTGAACCAGCTTTCCCATAATAAGAAAACTACTGCTAAACTTTTTCGTACTGCATACAAGATTGCTAGGGAAAATCAATCCTTTTACAATTTTGAAACAGAAATCATCCTGCAAGTCCTAAATGGACTTGACATGGGACAAATTCTTCACTCCAATGTCGCATGTGCTAGTATTATAGACCATATTAGTGTGGAGATGAGAAAAACAACTGTAAATGAAATTGTAAAATCAAATAATAAAACTGGATTCATAGTTAATCTACTACAGTAAGTAAAACATCAACTCTAATAGTGTACATTCGGTTTTGCTCTCTGAAAAAGGAATGGATTCCCCCGTAAATTTATTTTTGGACTTAGTAGAGCTTTATAGTGTTACCGCCAGAGGAGTATTTGAATCTGTCATGAACTGCCTTCACTCTTATAGTATGACAGACTCCTTCTTGAACTCTCACTTAGTCAGCTTAACATCTGATGGTGAAGCTGTGATACTAGGAAAAAATAATGGTGTCGGGGCATTGTTCGAAGAGAAATTTCCATCTGGCACTGTTCCAACCGCAGATTAGAATTGTCAGTAGCTGAGATTAATAAATTTAAAGCTTTTATTGACAAACTGTACATTGTGTATCATGCTTCCCCGAAAAATAGGAGGGGATTACAAACCTGCGCGAATTTATTAAATGCTCAATTATTAAAAGTAGGATGAATACTAAACACAAGATGGGTTGCATCAAGTTTCTGGTCTGTATCAGCAGTCTGGGAGAGTTATGAGGTGTTGGTGAATCATTTTGATAAGGCATGACAAGATGTAACTCAGGATAAAAAAGACAAATGCATGTATGACGGTCTTTTCAGAAAAATAACGAATGAAAACTTTATTCTAGACCTTGAACTCATGTGTGATGCTCTTCAAGAACTGTCAGAGTTAAGCGTAGCTTTACAGCACCATGAAATATTGGTCTACACTTTCCAAATAAAAAACTTAAAATGACGGCAGTAGTTTTTGAAAACCGAAAAACTGTACCAGGTACCTATTACAAGCATGCTGTAAAAGAAGTATAAAATCTTAAGTTCTCAGGGGTCCCTCCTAACAAAAATAAAAAACAAAATAACGATCTCATAAATCCTGTTAAGTTTTATGAAGCCCTAAAAACGTCAGTTGAAAAAAGAATGCTTACTGAAAACAATGAAAAGGTAGCTGACTGGATGAAAGTGATGGACATAAAAACTGGCCCAAAAATATTGATGTTCAAATAACCTATGCAGAGACTGAAATGCAGAATCTTGCAGCTAAGTTTAAAGTGAACGAAAGGAAACTGTTAAGAGACCTTTGGGAATATCTGTACTTCAAGACATATCTGTACTTCCTTGATTTGCAAAATGCAATAAAAACTTTGCAATTTCTTCTAGTGAGTGCGAGAGAGGTTTCTCACAAATGAACTTGATTGTGACGTCCCTCAGAACATTGCTCAAAATCAAAACGATTTCTGGACTTTTGTTTATAAGAGTTAATGGGCCGCCTCTTCGTGGATTTGATCCCTTGAAGTACGTAGACTCTTGGTTACTCCAAGGTCATCACTCAGCAGTAGACACACAAAGCAAGGAAAGAAGCAGAGACATTGAGTGCGATGAAAATATGCGAAAATATTGGGCTTGCTTGTAAACAGCAAGTCACTTCTGTAAGCTTTAGTTTATCCATTTATTATATTACTTATTTTCTTACCTTTGTTAGGTCCGTCTTGTGACTTTTATCTTTAGAATAAAATTAGTGTGACGCGTTTCGGGTCATCTGACCCATCCTCAGACACTTGCTCGAAAAGAGGTCGTCAAATATTAAAATTCAATTAAAATAAAAACACATATATGTAAATTCATTGTCAATAATTAAATGATCAAAAACATGAATAACACTGTTGTCGTGGTGCACCACGCGATTACCGATCGATACTGAGTAGTGTAACTTTTCAACGTTTTGTTTTTGCGAGCGCTAGTATTGCTGTATCATATAGCGGGTTGTAAAGGTATCTCCTTCTACCCTTTATAATTACATATAATACACTCATCAAAAAATACTCACCGCTGCCAGAATTTTACTTACCGTCATGGTCCCCGTAAAACTTACCTTTAAAAATTACCCAAGGTCGCCACGATATTTTCTGGTTTAATATCGAAACCATTCTACACACTTGCCCTTATAAAAATCCCGCTATCTGACTATAATACAACTCAGAAAAATCCCAAAGAACGTTAGACGAGGTTTTCAGCACAGAAAACTAGGAAATGGTTATGGCGTAATGACTTACTCTAACACATACTTTATATTAAATAAAATCTGAATTTATTTTAAGGTGAAATTTTATGAATTAATAAAATAAACATTTCTTAATCAACTAGCTTCTAACAAACTATTATGAACCAGTACTAAATTTTTTCCCTTAGAGATCTCGTTTGAAATTTAACACTTTATACATAACAAAGGAAATTACTAAAAATGGTGTTTGATTTTATTCAATTGATTATGTTCTTAAGTTTGCTACTCATCTGGTCAATGCAATCCACAATTTCCGCCACCGCGTGTTACGCACTTTTTGTTTGTAGAACACTCCGAAAACTGATTTTATACTGTTTAACTTGGATTATTTTCTCAATCACAAATGTTAAGGCTGTTTCACAAATGACAGCACTATTCTTTTCAATCGGTCAGCTTACATTGTTCGGAAGCACATTTTTTTGGCAAACTGCGCGTTAACACTTTACTTGATAGGCCGATTAGATTATTTTCGGCCTATCTTGCGCCCGAGGCCACTGTTTAATTTTACATTACAACTTTACTGTCTGATGCTGGCTGTCTGTTGTTCACTCTCTACTGACACACAGCAGACTGTGTCACAAAGCTGCTGCTATGTGATTACGCAATGCGTCTGGCAGTTGTTTTGGCTGGCTGTGTATGTTGCATTGCTGTACTGGAGGCTCCTTACAGGTGAAAGTCTGGCAATATGGAAAGTGCTTAAAATGATGATTTGAATTAATATGAAATTAAACTGGGGTAGCTCACAAATCCGTACCGTCACAATACCCCCCCAATAAGAGATTGAAGGCCGGAGCGTTCAAACTCTTATTGCCTAAACCTAAGAGGATCAGTGAGGATATGGCGCCGCAACCCCCCTGAACACTACTAAATCATGGGTTCTTACCCCCCTAGTCTGGCGACTGCGACAGCACCCATCCGATCTTACTGGACTTCTCTGTTCGAGATCCCAACACCGAAAAACCAAACAGATACCCGTCCCAGTGTCGCCTGACTTTAAAACATGTAATTAAAAATTGACAAACGGCTTTCCATCCCTCCATATCCCACATCTGATTTGTTTCCTCTTAGCCGTACTGGTTCATTGACAACGTACTGGCTCATTTTATATTATAGACCCTAAAGAATAATATTAATAAAACAATATTGGTTTACAATGATACACATAAATTCCAGTTAAATTGAATAGTATTCCCCATACAATGTTGCCCATCCAAAATAACACCTTAATTACACAAAAGGACATTAACTCCATTTATACTTAGCTACTATAAAATTTTTTTTTTTTTTTTTTTTTTATACCCCCCTTTTAATCCCTTAACCCCTGATACCCGTTACATTTGAATGTGGTCTGCACGAGGCTTCTTGGCCTTTTTCAGCCTCATCCTCGCCGTAACCCACATCTCCCTCGTGGCCTGTAACTGGGCCCTCCTGGGCCCATCCACACTCACTATTACTCCCCCCTAGACTGTAGCGTCTAGTTGCTTTCACAAGGACTGATGCGGAAGGGGTGGACATTTTTTTCTTTTATTCCACCCCCATCCTTGCTTCGGCGTTACAATAAAATTCGGTATACCTATAACCTACTATTCTTTTTATATTATACACCCCTAATGGACTACCACCCCTATCTGGGTGAAAATAGACCTGTTCCAAAATTTGGTAGATTCCCCAAAAAATAACCCCCCTACTAAATTTAACAAACCACCGGGTTAACAAAATAAAACAAACCACAAGCCGGTTATATCAAGTAAAATTTATGATTTGCCACAATTAACTACTTTCACGGTCATGGTCCGGTGAGGCCATGACCGCACTTAGGTGGGGAATCTACAGTTAAAACATAAAATATAGATTGGCATTTATACAAGTTACTTGGACAGTAATATACACATCTTATTTTCCAGACACTATCTCATCCTGAACATTTTCCATCAGTTGTCAGTGTTAAATGAAAATTTAATCATTATTGGCATCAATGAGCATTTAATTTATAATTCCAATTTGAATTTAAATGAAAATAAAGTTAAGTTCATTATTAAAAATCGTTTCTATTAATTTTATTACTAAATTAGTTTAATTGTATTTAATTTACTTTAATTAATTCAATTAATCTCAAAAGTTACAGTAATGGCCTCATTATTATTTGGTCTGTAAAAAAATTTAATTTCAATTCCTTTCTATCACAATAAGGTTTTACTTCAGGTACTGATTCAGCAGACTACATTTTTTGTTATTGTCACCAAGCTTGACTCCAGACATTAGTCTCAACATACCACACCTGTTTATATAAACACTAGCCTGCAAGACTCACATAGTCTAAACATCCTGGTTGCATCATACTAACACCTGTACTTTTCAGTCTTTATAAATTTTTTAGATAACATATTTATCAATGTCTATTTCTTACAGTTCAACCAAATATACTTTTAACTCACCTTTCAATTATTATTTCTCTTTTAATTACAGTTTCTATTTAATGCTATTATCTCAATTCATATTATTGAATCAACATTTTTTCACACCTGTAAGCTTTTTATTCTATCTGATTAGTATTATAAACTTTATACTTACAATACATTATCCACTTATTGGCATGAATACAAAATACACACCACACACACACCAATATCTCCACGTAACCTCTGAAACATTTAACAACAATGTTATTTCATACAAACAATTTAACCATCTATTATCGAATTCCAAATCTCGTAAACCATTCAACTCAAAAAATTTCAATTATATAACTTTTAAATCAATCAGAATATTTTAAACATTTCAAATTGTTTCAATTAAATTCATTATTAAAATATAAATTCCATTATTATTGTTTGCCATTATACAAATGAGCCAATTACTGTTTCTGAACTTAATGTTATTATTTCTTTAAATTGCAAAATATTAATCTTATTATTACAACAATTAATTACCTACATACACTGTTCACTTAACCCTTTACAACACATACAATTGAATTCACTACATATTTATTTACAAATCTACTTCATTATTTATTCAGTTATCATATTTCAATGTTCAAATCAGCTAAGTCAACATCCTTAAAACAAAAATTTAACTGTCTTTTATTGTTTTATGGTCTAGCCTCCATCGTCAAAAAGGTATCTTACATATTTATAGCATAAATGATTTTTGTCCACCTTTAGTTTATTATTATTGTTTTCATAAACCATTATTTCTAAGTTCATCATCATACCATTTATTATTTCATACAACCTGTCACGATCAATTAATTTTATCCAGACTCCGCCAGTAGTTTTTCTAAATATCAAATCAATTATTTTATCATTATTTATAACAGTGTTATTCAGATATTCCTCTCTCTCTCTTTCATCATCTCTCTCCCTATCTAACACCTGCACCAACATTTCATACCCTCTATTAACCTCAAAAATTTTTATTTCTCTCTCTCTTTCTTTACAATACCTCTCATAACCACACTGAACTCTCCCATTCCATGCAGAGGGCAATACCATAAAATTATCTAAATACCATCTGGCCCTACCAGATAAACACAAAAAACTTATTTTACCTTCTGAAGAACTCTCGTCTACTACAAAAACTATTGAGGAACTCTTGTCCTCCATCAACAATTGTGAAGTCTCAGCTTCACATTTAACCCCATAAAAATTTGCCCCCTGTTCACCTTCTACATTTAAGCTACCACTATACTCCCTTTCTAAATCATAAACACTAACTAACAATCCATGATCAATCTCAACTCTCGTTCTACTCTCATTTTCACTATTGTCTACTGTATCACTTTTTGATACCCCATTTTCAGCTACATCATCATTATTCTTGTTTAATGTTATTTCATCATTATAAATAATTGTATTACTACCACTTACCTCAAAATTGCAACCATCATAATTATCTTCACTATTCACCACTACTTCTTCCACTATTTTGTCACTGTTATTTATGAATTCATTATCGTTATTACTCACCTGGTTATCGTTAAAACCATTATTGTCCCTCTCTATTGCTACATTTTCAATTGTGTCACCGTTATCATTTTTGATCTCGTGACCACCATTTTCTATTTTACTCTCACTAACCCCTTCACTTACCTCGTTACTTTGTTTACTAGTGTCATCACTAACGGTGCCACCAATATTCTCTCTTATAAAATTGTCTAATTCCGGGTTTTGTCTAACCTTCTCATTAAATTTACGCCAATCATCATCAGTCATTTCTTCCATATACCTCCGTAACCCGTCATAGAATTTCTCCCATGTGTTTATCACGGTTTCTCGTGCCTCAGCCATGTTCAAAAATTTATTTATAATATACTCTTTATATATAAAAAACCACTATTATCCTATAAAATAAAAACACCTAACACAATCATTGTCAACAGGACAAGTGAACACAATAACCCTATCAAAACATAACCTTTTTATAACGTAAATATATATACGATTATTTCTACAAATACACCGTTACCAATTCCTATTCTCTGTGCTTTAAAACAGGTCTAGTTCCTATAGTTTTTATATACGAACATCCTGGCAGGGTCGCCACTTGTAAAGGTATCTCCTTCTACCCTTTATAATTACATATAATACACTCATCAAAAAATACTCACCGCTGCCAGAATTTTACTTACCGTCATGGTCCCCGTAAAACTTACCTTTAAAAATTACCCAAGGTCGCCACGATATTTTCTGGTTTAATATCGAAACCATTCTACACACTTGCCCTTATAAAAATCCCGCTATCTGACTATAATACAACTCAGAAAAATCCCAAAGAACGTTAGACGAGGTTTTCAGCACAGAAAACTAGGAAATGGTTATGGCGTAATGACTTACTCTAACACATACTTTATATTAAATAAAATCTGAATTTATTTTAAGGTGAAATTTTATGAATTAATAAAATAAACATTTCTTAATCAACTAGCTTCTAACAAACTATTATGAACCAGTACTAAATTTTTTCCCTTAGAGATCTCGTTTGAAATTTAACACTTTATACATAACAAAGGAAATTACTAAAAATGGTGTTTGATTTTATTCAATTGATTATGTTCTTAAGTTTGCTACTCATCTGGTCAATGCAATCCACAATTTCCGCCACCGCGTGTTACGCACTTTTTGTTTGTAGAACACTCCGAAAACTAATTTTATACTGTTTAACTTGGATTATTTTCTCAATCACAAATGTTAAGGCTGTTTCACAAATGACAGCACTATTCTTTTCAATCGGTCAGCTTACATTGTTCGGAAGCACATTTTTTTGGCAAACTGCGCGTTAACACTTTACTTGATAGGCCGATTAGATTATTTTCGGCCTATCTTGCGCCCGAGGCCACTGTTTAATTTTACATTACAACTTTACTGTCTGATGCTGGCTGTCTGTTGTTCACTCTCTACTGACACACAGCAGACTGTGTCACAAAGCTGCTGCTATGTGATTACGCAATGCGTCTGGCAGTTGTTTTGGCTGGCTGTGTATGTTGCATTGCTGTACTGGAGGCTCCTTACAGGTGAAAGTCTGGCAATATGGAAAGTGCTTAAAATGATGATTTGAATTAATATGAAATTAAACTGGGGTAGCTCACAAATCCGTACCGTCACAGGGTTGCTTTTGAAATTCAATTTATCATTCAATATGTTGTTCTTATATACAGGGCTGTTATGACCCCTGTATATTTCAAATTCTTCAAGTGCATTCATCCTGAGTCCTTTGTTACAAAAATGTAGGGGTATGAAGTTTGTGTCAAAACTTCTATATGAGTGATTATTATCTATCAAATGTCGAGCATAATTGGATTTATGGGAGCCGATATTTTTACTAATTGATTTGTGAGGGGTATGTTCTTTAAATCTTTTTATAAATGGGCGCCCCGTTTGACCCACATACTAACAATCACAATCGTCACATGTTAATTTATATATACCTGTTCTTGTCTTAGTGTGGACATGACGTTTATGTCGTATTAGATTTGATATTTGATTGCAGGTCTTGAAAACTATATTATATCCTATTTTATGACGAGTAGGAGTTAGTATTATTGGCATTATTTCTGTGAATATGGTGGAAACATGTTTGGTTGTTGGTTGCATACTATGTGTTTGTCTCGATAATCTGGTTTTTTGTTTCTTGACAATATTATCTATAATATGATGATCATATCCATTTTTCGTGGCTATGTGTTTAATTATATCTAGCTCAGTGTTATAATCATCTTTTTCAAGAGGAACGGATAGTAATCTGTATACAAGACTATTGTAAGCAGCTAATGTTTGTGGATATGGGTGATGTGACTCAGCGTGGATGGTTACGTCAGTAGTAGTAGGTTTACGATATATTTTAAATTTCAGGTTATCTCTATTTTTGATGACTGTTAAGTCCAGAAAGCAAATTTCATTTTCGGTCTCGGTTTCCATTGTAAATTGGATATTGTTATTTATTGCATTTAAAACTTTCTTCAAGTTGTTCAATTGGCACAGAGAACCATTAAATATTAAAAATGTGTCGTCGACGTATCGGCCGTAATAAATAATATTATTTGCAAATGTGTTATTATTGAAAAAGAAATTGGTTTCGTAATAATTTAAATAGACATCTGCTAATATGCCACTGGACTTATTAAAAGGGTATTAATTTCCTTTTACAAATATTAAATTTAGGCTTATAAGTTTTCTTACAACTGTTATAATGATTTTGTTGTTAACTTAATTTTCTTTACCTGACCTACTGTACAAATAGTCACTGGTTTATGGCTACTTACATTAATTTATATTTCCTGGTTTTAATTCATTATACTAATTAGTTCATACTTGAATCCTTCATTATTTTAGGACATAACTATAAAAACTACTTGTCAACTTTTAAACACTTATTGCCATCCTGGCCAAGTTTACAAACATTAATTCAAACCACCTTCATTAATCAATTTCAGCCAATACATTTAACATAATATAATACCTAACACAGGTATTTATACTTAATTGTCTAAAGACAATTTTAACATAAATGAAAGGAGTACCACTGACTAAGTACTTCTATAAAACAACAGCTTCCCTCTTACTATCCAAAAAACATAAAATAAATATCCTGTAACCACTATATCATGCTACAGCATAACAATAATTACAATTTGCAACACATTAAATATTAATCTGAATAGTATTTTATATTCCATTACTACATATTCAACTCCTCCCATTTGATACAATATTTTAATTATATTTTAATACAATAATATTTTACACCCCATATTATTTATTACATCTTTTAAATTTATGTACACCTCAGATGTATTAATTACTTAGTAACCTTAATATTTGGGTATTGTTCTAAACTATAGTTACTTCGTTTTTTTATGTAACGTTGGGGACCTCAAATCTGTTACGTTACAATATAGATAAATAATTTGTTGGAACAAAAAATATAAATTTAGGGGGGCTGGATGCGTCCCGGCCCTAAAATTTTAGAAATTAACCCCTGCTTTTAAGGTCTTAGAGAATCATTTATCAGCTGGGATTCTGTACATAGTATAGAGAAAGGGATATATCATATAGGGACTGAAGAACTCATGGTAGACTGATATAAGATTGTTTAGTCGAGACAACAGTTTTATGAAACCTTCAAAAACTGACTGGGTCTGATACATCTGCGCACAGACATAGGTCAATGTCAGATGACTCTCGAAACTTGGAGTTGTCATCGAGTATGAGAAGCATGTGTTCACGTTTCTAGAATTCAATAATATATATAGGTGACAACTACTCCCAAATACATGACTTTGTAGTAAGACATTTTCTAAGTAAATCATAACCCAGTGTTTGAGTTATTTTTTTTTCAATTTGAATCATAAAATAGTATAACAGAATGTATAAATAACTTCTTATTTAACAGAATGTACAAAATTCCCCTAAACAAACAAGAAACAGACAAAGAAAGAAATATAATATACCAAATTGCTTATTGGTGTATTCAAAATTGAATGCCAAGATTGCAATAAAAGTTACATAGGACAAAAAAAAAAAAAAAAAAAACAGCTGAAAAAACATTATTTTGAACACCTAAATGCATACAAAAAAACAGAAATATATAAATCTAATTTGGCCACACACGCAATAAACACTGGACATGAATTCCCAGACATAACCAATATGACACTAATAAAACATATACCACACAAAGCGACCATAATGAACATTTGGGAAAATTTACAAATATACAAACATAAAACACAAAACAAACTAATACCTGAACAAATACAAATCAATACAAAACATGACACAATTTTGAAAGCACTCAATATAGAAAATACACGAAATACTAATATATACACCACAATCTCACACAATAATACCAATTTAAAGCACCAGAGACTAACAGGAAACCAAAGCAACAACCAGCCAACACACAAATACCTCACTAGGCTCAAAATTAGGAAGGCTGAAGAAGGGAACACAAGGCTTCCCGAAACATGTTCCAAACAGGGAGAAAACATCTTGAGGTAAAGTCACTATAAAATATATACAATATATATACTGCAACGAAACAAATTTAGGATGCACAGACGTGTATTAGAACTAATAATATATAACTGAGTCTCTTATCTGGAGGTAGGCATTCATTAAACTAAAACAAATTTAAATCTTGTATGTAGATTCTTTACAGAAATTCTTTATTAAAATATATTGTCTTTAATTATTAATGAATATTTATTTGAACAAGTGTCTACTTTACTTGGTTGAAGAATTCCTACTTGTTGTACGGTTGTAAGCTACTACGTTAAAGTTGACCACTGGCTTCGCTGACGCACTGTTCTTGTGATTCACTCACACACGCCGTTTATCTGCCCAATATGGTTTTTATTTATAAATCTCAGGTTCGATAAAGTGGGTTAATTAGTTATTATTTAATGTGGTGTGCTTAGCATACACCTTCCGGCAATCTTAATGTGTCCAGGCGTTCATACAGGTGTACCCTGATGAATACAACTGTCGCTAAGCGGAAATCTTGACTAACGCAGGTTAGCACTATTAGATCTTTACATCAACTTAGTTCTGCATTCTATTAACCCCTTGATCTACCATACGGGTATCTCGTAGCTTAGATCTTGGACAGTCATCACCCTTATAGAAGCACGTGTACTGTCACGAAAAACTCGCACAGAGAGTGCGTCTAACAAGGACGAGTTACAGAAGAGAACTGAACGATCTTTTCTTTATTAGAGCACAACTCAAATGGAAATTGGAGTTCCTGATTAGTTGAAATCTAGAACACATAATAGATTTTTACCTTGATAGCTAGACATGTAAGGACTATGCCAGAGTCTGCAAAATCTTGTATAGATTTTATCTAAACGTTTTATGACTTTTCTGCAGATAAGGCTTCTATAGTAAAGTGAATTCAGTTAAAAAGTAAATATTACACTTATATATTTTGAGTTTAGGAGATACAAAAAAAGTAGTACTATTTATGACGCATACGCTGTCCAAGTTTCATTCCAATATGATAATTATTATAGGAGATATTCAGGAAAACATGAACAACACGCGCACTCAATTTGCACTTGACATGACAAAGAATAAATTTATGGGCATTTTGACATAAACACATAATTACCCATCTCTTATTTCAAAACTTAAGCTACTTTATAAAAATTTAAACAAAATCAATTTAAAATATGTCTATAACATCATAAAGTGTGTAACAGCGTCTCTGGATTTTTAAAATGACTCTTACTGCATGTTTTATTGCAATATATACCATTCATAAACATACATCATGTAAATCAAGATATATAAAAATAGCTGTTCTACACAATAGATTTCAAATTTGTATAACTATTTATTTTTACATTCTATTTCCTAAGACGACAGTAATGTATATAATAAACTGTTGAAAGAATGTAATAAAAAATGTTATTATTAAATATAAAACTATTAATCTGTTCCTTATATGTGACATAATAATATGGTCAACACTTTACAGGTTATTTAGCCTCCCGTATTGTGAAGTCTGATAGCTATTTATTTATTTATTTAAACATAATATTTAGAGGAGACATTTTATTATGACAATAAATAAATTATGACCTGAAGAATGAGGCGTCTCTCAAGGTCGTACGACATACAGAACTCATAGAATTTTGTGCCTCATAGAATTATATATGTAGATTATAGCTTTCACCATTTCTTTTTTTTTTAATTACCTGTTCTTGAACATTATGGAAATCAACTCTATTAAGGTCTGTAAGCATCTGATTTATCTGAGCAGAATTCTGTAGAACAGCACGAGCAGCCTGTGCCAAGTGATTAAGAGAAGTATATCTTCTTAAAGTCTGAGCAAATGCTGCCACAGCAGTCACCTGTTAAATTATCACAATGGCTAATTAAATAATACGTTAGACACAAAAACTGTCACAACAGTTTGGTCAAAAGAAAGATTAAAATACCCAAACATCTTTTATATTCTCTAGCATGATTTTAGTTACTAAATTTTTCTTCAAAAATATAGTAACAATCATCTAAAAATGAACCTTTTAGCTCAATTTGCAATTCATAAGGAAACTATATTTTGGGGATTAAAATCCTATAATTTGTTTTACCTACTTTAATGGAACAAAATATATAATGAAATACATAAAATTCTAAGTAACAAGAAAGTAAAAATACTGTACTTAAATATCGGTTCTTTAGTTGTTGCAATTTTCAACACAGAACTGTGAAAATAAAAACACAATATTAAGCACACCAACCTGCAAGAGAAGTGTATCACAAATTCCTTACAATTTTTATTTCTAATTTACCTGTTTGTATTTTAAATGTATGAAATTATTACTTGCATACATGATCACTAGGGACCAGATTTTTTAAGTAAATATTTTTATATGTAAGTAAATATTTTTTCATAAATAGGTTATTAACACATATTTTTACCATTTCAATGTTAAGTTTTTCGGAAATAACCTCAACGTTGTAACGAATAGTTGAAGTCGTCTCTGTTAAACGCATGTATGTTGTGTGTTCGCCTCACACTGGTGTCGTTACTTCAGTATTTTATGCTAACGAAGTCCGCAGCGATGTGTCAATTATCAGTACAACGCGAGTTGAAACATTACCTGTTTATTCATAGGGGTTTATAAATCCCGGGTGGCACCAAATTGTTTATCTAAAACAATTAAATTAATGAATAATGTGACAAAGTTGCTTTCAGCTATGACGGCTGGGAGTATTCGAATTTGTTCCCGCCTTCGCACGACCTATTGAATCAAGCAGGTTGTAACGGGGCTAAAAAGGAGGGGTTTTTATTTTATTTTATGAATATAAATTTATTTCTCATCGGTGTGGCCAGCCACATGTTACATAGAAATTGTAGTTCAAACAAAGGAACAATGATGTGTAGTTGCGGCAATGGAATGCGATGACGAGTCTGATTCCAGGGTAATTAAGCATGGAGTCACGTACAGACTACGCGCAATAACAACGGGCGCGTGGCTTGTGCGCCTCAGAGACCGAACCGACGCTGTTGAAAATGGTGAAACGACGAAGGTTTTGTGCCATACGGTTTGGTGACGGCGGATGTAGCTGAGAGACTCCGCCTTCCACAGCCTTAATATTTTCGCCGTTTGGCCTTGTCAACACCTGGGCACAATGCAAACCCATGTTACCAGTACAGTGAGAAAAAACTTTCATCCAAAAGGCAGTGTGTATTACCGGAAACAGTCAGACAAGGTGGGGATTTGGTTAGTCGTTGTTTGAACAGTCGACGAAGGAATTCCACCCCGGCGCGAACTACAAAATTTGCTAACATATCCACAAAGAGTGAAAACGTAATTTAAATCGACTGTGAGTAAAGTGTAGACAGAGAAGTGAAAATGTGGTAAACTTTCGGACATATAATCGGTGCAGCACGTGACCATCGACGACGCCAGGAGTTAAGTAATCGACCATTAATTATATAATAAATAATTTCATTTAATGATGTCTAAAGAAATAAAATAATGGGGAGGTAAGATAGAATGAATGTGAGAGAATAGCAAGCTGGGTCGCCTTTAATGAATTAATTAACAGTATAACGTAGATATAAGTAATATGTTAAAATTATTGCTGGTAAAAAGGGGCTTCACCTCAATATCAAATACAGTTAATTTAATTGTTGGAGTTATGATTGGAATTATAATAATAAATTCATTACTTTGTTTTATTTAATAAAAATGCGAATAATCATTTCAAATACCTTATTTCATTTGCTGCACTGAAAAGTTCGTCGTACGAAATGGGTTAAGTTCCACACTAGAGATCCGGCCAGATCACATAAGAATTAAAAGGTAGGTGGAAGTTTCGAACTTAAATTAATATAATAAATAAATAATATAGTTACAAGGTAGTGAGTCGAGTTGCAGCGTTAGCGCTGGCCGTCAATTCTGGAAGTTCGCTAAAATGCACAAATTATACAACACATTTCCCTATGAAATAAAAACAATGGTTACACTCTGTACTAGTTTCTTTAATGTTTGATTAGTAATTATTTAGTTCACAATAAAATTATATTTGATTATTCAATAAATTTTGCACCGACAAATCATATGAGACAATTTCTCTAGGGTTAGCGAAATCGATTTTGAACGAATCGTCCAGTCAAGTATGGCGACTGTTTTTGTTGTTTTACAATTATTTCGTTCAAAGTCGGGAGTTCTTTTGATTATGAGAAAACGATTCCTTATGATTACAATAAAAAGTACACTACCTTACATTATTTGTACTTAAATAATATAAAGTGTAGCTACAATTTGTTCCTGTTGTGTAGTAAAGTGTGTTTCAAAAGTTCACAGTTTAACATGAGGTTATTTTCTTAATTAATAAATTTTCAGTGTTTGTTTATCTTACTTAATCTTTGAAAGAAATTATTTTCAGTTTATAGTGAGAGTTTAGATAACTGCGAGAAATATTTAAAGTGAATTTATTTCAGTAAATTGGGTAATTCAATTATACTTATCAAATCAGACAACTTGGGATAAACAGTCGTTCAGTTGTAATGTAATTGGGCAGCAATCGTATTCAGTTTTCAATAATCTTGGGGCATAAGTATGTCTTGCATCTTTTTCATGTTAGTTGAAGTTATTTTTTTTCATTTAATTCTCAGGTAAAATGGTCCTTGACATCAGTTAAACATTATTGTCCTTCGTCTTCTTCTTACTGGTTAATATTTTTGAATTTAGATTTCTTTTTATACGTTTAAAATGAAAATTTTGGTCATTCAATATTTGGCGTCTAATCTTGACGAGCGTCACTTTGAGAGTATCATAAATTAACGGAAAAATTCGTAACCAATGTCTGTTGTCATGGTTACATGTTAATTCTGATTGGTCAATCTTGGCTTATTACCATTGTTATCAAATTTGAATTATTATTCAAAATAGCTGTATATCTTCTGATTGCTTATATTCTTCTGTCTTCCTCCCTACATATTAAATATTATCACTACTGTTATTATTTCCTTTCAAAGATTGTTTTGATACCCCATAAGGTTGGGTTCTATAAGATATTAACATTTGTACAATTATGTCACTATTTGTTAATTACATTTCTTTTTTAATTTAAGTCCTTATTCTAACATTTTTCTTTTAATAAGATTTACAAATTATCCTTGGTTGGTTATTCGCCTTGGATTTGTTAATTTCTTTGTTGATTTCATACAATTTGTATTTATTTGTTTCTGGCAGTTAGGCATTTCATAGGCCTAAGTAGCCATTGATTATATTTACTTATTTTATATAGATTACATCTCATTTTATTCTAATGTGTTTTGTTTTGTTATGATAATTGATCGGTTTATTTGTGGGTGTGTTTGGGGTCTGTTTTTATCCTATTTTTATGTTTCTATTATTTTCTACACAACTGATTTTCTAGTGTAGTTAGAACTGTATTATTTCAACTTCTTATTTATCTATTTTGCCTTTGTTAACAATATGGCTATTACTTACTATTAAAACATAACATCAAGGCCTATGGTCTGTACAATTTCTCCAGCCATATCCTATTCATAAATTGAATTAAACAATTTTTAACAGTTATTATGTAATGTTTGTTTACAATGCATTTCATTTCTTATTATCTTGTGGGTGATAAACATCACTCCTTTTAAACATATTCATTTAATTATCCCTTATAACTTGGGTGTTTAATTATTTCATTTCTAATTCCTTACTTCTACATAATCTCTATCTTCACTCCATGGTAACACCAATTGTTTACCCTTCATGGGATTCTCCCTTTTTAAATACTAGTGTATATAATATAACTTAATTTTATTATTACTAAGATTCTTATTTTAATAATAATATCACCATCACTCTTCAGTGTTTATTCCATATTATTAAGTGCTTACATTTAATACTATCATTAATAACATTATTAATTATTAATGTGGTTCACTATTAATCATTTAGAGTTTGTTTATTGATTATTAAGTGTTTTTTCCAGTTAATATTGTTTCTAATTATTTTGGGGGTTTTACACTTTCACTTTTGCACTCCTTAAATGTTTATATTAAGTGTTTATTAGTGGGTAATCCCTATAATTACTTTTTCTTTGTCACATAGTTGGTTTTATATTCTCACTATCTCTCTCATTACAAATATGATTTACATTATTAATAAGTTTATGTCGTCATAGAGTTTTTTTGTTACATCTAACTCTAATTCTGGGGTTAGTGTACCTTTATTGTTTCACATTACGTGATTAGGTTTTATTAAATCATTTACATTCGTTTTTCAATTGATAATAATAATTATTCTGGGTATTGGTTAGTTATTGGGTTTGGTTCCAATATTACTTTTGAGTGTACCATTTCTCCTCTCCATATTCTAAATTATTTGTCCATGATTTCTCATTTGGTTTCACTTTATTTCCTTTATACTTGGTTAGTTTCATGTTCAGTTTCCTTCTTCACCTTCATATTATTTTGTTTCATTTTATTTGGTTTTCCCCTTCTCATTTGGTTTTATTTCATTTGGTTGTATGGAGTCGTCCACTTTCTTCGATCGGTTTTATTCTTGTTTGGTTTCGTTGTTCCCTTCTTCTTTTGGTTCTTTTTATTTGTTCAATCACTTTCTTATTTGTTTTCGTCTTTTCCCTTCTTCCTTTTGTTCTTTTTGTTTGGTCAATCACTTTCTTATTTGGTTTTATTCTTGTTTGGTTTCGTTGTTCCCTTCTTCTTTTGGTTCCTTTTATTTGGTCAATCACTTTCTTATTTGTTTTCGTCTTTTCCCTTCTTCTTTTTGTTTGGTCAATCACTTTCTTATTTGTTTTTATTCTTGTTTGGTTTCGTTGTTCCCTTCTTCTTTTGGCTCTTTTTATTTGGTCAATCACTTGGGTTAGTTCATGTCGTCGTTTGTCGTGTCGTCATTTTATTTTCATTATATTAAACATTTTATTTTTTACGAATTACTTTTTTATATTCAGATTCATCTTTTTATCCCTGGTATTGGGGTGGCTTATTTGTGTTGTAACAACGTGCTGTACGCAGTGTTGCATAATAATGGCGTAACTTCAACGTGCTTCACTTTTGCAAGAGAGCGAGTCATTATGTTTTACTTTACTGAGTCAAATGCCTGTCATTTGTACATAAAACACGCATTTTCCTAGTATTGTATATTTCTGCCCATATAACTATGGTGTCAACTACTCACCGTGGTTATTGCAAATTGACATAGTTTCATATTTAAGTGGCCTTAAGTGTAAACATACAAAAAATTTGTTTCCCTAATAACACAGAAAAGATTAAGTAACACAACTGGCAACTCAATAATACTCCTAAGGCGCGTTTTGCCCACTGGAGCGATGCGATCGGCGACGCAACGTGAAGCAATCTTTCATTGCCCGATACGACTTTTATCGGCACAACACTCTTGTGCCCACTGGAGCAAAGTGATAAGCGATACGATACACAACAGGGCACCTTTTTACCCAGTTGTAATCATGAGCTCTTCAGAGGAGGATGTTATTATTGCTTACCGGTACTTACGTCAGTGGAAATCAAAAGCAACAAAATATTGGGTACACCCGTATAATGTTCACAATATAACTGCTACACTGTTCTCTACTCTACACAGTTCGGCAGTGGTTTCCCGCGAACTCTCTCAACATGAACAGAAATTTAAAGAGTTTTACAGAATGAGCTTAGAAAGTTACCGGGTTTTACTGCAACTAGTGTCACGAAAACTGGAGAAGAAGAATACAAATTTCAGATTTGCAGTTCCACCAGCTGAGAAACTACTTATTACACTAAGGTAAGTCATACATTTGCAAATAGATTTCTTAAATGGTTGGTTTATTACTTTCAAATTTTTATAAAAATTCTAGAAATTAATCAAAATATAGGAAACAAAAAAACATTGTGGCATCCCATTTAAAACAATAGTACAGAGTAGTAATAGAGATTCAACATATTTAGAATGTATATGACATTTCACACCAAATTAAATTTAAGTAATTTGGCGATGGTGTATCATCTTGATGCAGTGAAGATGAAGCAGGACGTTTACTATAAGGGAGGAACGTAGTACTCGATGAACCCCATGAATACGAAGAAGTTGAGCCTTCTGCTTCAGCCTCAGCTTGGTCCAATTCCTCGTTTAGAAGAGTTGCAAATTTAATTTTGAGACATCTTTTACGATTATCTTTAAGCTTCTTAAAATCTTGAAGCATGGAGCGGAAAAAAAGCCAGTCACCATCTTGTTGTTCCTGTTCGTTCGCTTTCATTTCTTTTTGTTTTTTCAACTCAAGCCACTCGATGAATGATTTGTCTGAATCACTATGCTGAGTTGTTTTTTTCTTATGAGGGGTGGGATCTTGACGAATCTCAGTT
Organism: Magicicada septendecula; assembly: GCA_034769895.1. Classification (NCBI taxonomy): domain Eukaryota; kingdom Metazoa; phylum Arthropoda; class Insecta; order Hemiptera; family Cicadidae; genus Magicicada; species Magicicada septendecula. Next base: position 703,423,569 of record CM068367.1, on the reverse strand, counting down.
TCTATATCGAGGAGAGCCTCATTAACTGGTGTTACCTCTGGAGTATCCTGTGGCATGCCTTCTTCATCTTGTGTGCCCGTGGCCTGTGTAACAAGGTCAATTTCTTCTTCTGCAGATACGTTCCCAGACGTTGAGGCTCCCTTCATGTATGGACGGAGAAAATCAAGATAAGTCACAAAGTAGTAGGGCTTCCTCGATTTTCCCCCTGTTCAAGATTTGGGTGGCCTCATCGACCTCCCGAAAGCAATGCAGATGTTTTTCTAGCGATCCCGGCAATTTTGTTCTGAAAATGAAACAATTTTTTTAAGTCAATAAAGTTTTTAGAAAGTTCTTTTCAATCATTGAATAAAATAAAATTAAATTAAATTAAAAATTAAAAGAAATTGTTCTCTGTTTCAGGTATCTGGCTACAGGAAGCTACAATGTGCAATTATACTAATTTGTGGAGTTTAATCATGTAATTACCCAATTAGGTTAGTTATACCAAATTAATTGAATTTACGTGATATATTAGTTATTTGATGGTTAGTATAATTACTGCAATGAGACTCTAATAGTTGTATAAATGATATAAAATTTACTATAATTCATTCAAGTGACGTTAATGTCTGTTACTAGGTAAATTTGACAATAATGAACGCATAAATACTTAGTAAAATAAACACTTATTTATTAACATCATTCAAGTAAAGAATGCTTCAACATATGGATATAAATTATGCCCTGTAAATACATTCATAAAAGAGAAGACACACACATATATATATATATATATATATATATTACTATAATACTTATAACTATTTTACCTCAAGATGTATTTTCTTTAGGGACATGTTTCGGGAGATCCTGTTCTCCCATCTTCAACCTTCGCCATCTTGCTCTTGAAGATGTTGAAGATGGGAGAACAGGATCTCCCGAAACATGTCCCTAAAGAAAATACATCTTGAGGTAAAATAGTTATAAGTATTATAGTATTATATACATCAAGAAACGGACTGTAGCAGAAAGTGATTGAAATATATATATATATTGTAACGTATGAATTAACTTTTATTACGTGAGGCTTCCTTTATTCTTAAAGCCCTGCGTTGGGTACGTCAATTTGTAACGTATGAATTAAATTCGCTTAGTATATTTATTTAGTATTTGTGTTTAAAATATTAAAACGTTGTAGTTGTTGAAAACTGAAAGTTACTAATTTTATAAAGCAATTAAAATGTAGCATTAGATGTCATTAAAAGTGTGTTTACAATTGCACAATTCTAATTGTCTGAAAAGAATTCCTTTAGATAAAGAAAAAATAAATAATTGCGTTAATATTATTGAAACACTAACGTTGCTTAAATTTAAAAATAAAGTGTACTAGCTGGTTGCTTGATGTTGGTGACCGTCTTGCTGATACTAGCAGCGAAGCTCCTTCTCCAGGTGGATGGTCGTCTAAGTACGTAAAGTCTAGTAATGTCTGGACAATAAAATTAATAAAATGCACTTCCACGTACCTGTTCGTGTTTTCTGGAAGTTCAGAAGTTCAATAAATCAGTAAGCTGCCAAGACGGTTTACAAAACCAACTCACTTTATCTACAAGGTTAGGTTACCTTGTTTAATAATGGGCGCCACACAGGTTTATTTCGGGAAAATCCCGTGGAAAACCCATTAATAGAATCAAATAATAATTTTAAAAAGTTAAAATGATTGTTTATTGCCCTTATGGCAATGCAATTCAACAATATTTAATCACAACTGAAGGTTGTTTTGGTTCTTCTGAATGAATTATTTATCTATTTTTTTAGAAATAAATTAAGTCAAGTTATGCTGCTAATAATGGGGTTTTATTCATACCCTGGTTAGTGAATTCAAACAAATACAATTAAAAGAATACATTGATGTACAATTGCAAATATTTTGTTACATACCCTATATAACTGGCTCAGAGCATAAGCAACAATTCTGGTTAAGTCCAGATATTTTTTACTTCAAACATTAATATTATTTAAATCTCAGGCGTAAGTTCTTTGAGACACAAAAAAGAATGCTAATGCCTACACAATAGCTAATTATATTTTCTGATATAATATTGACTAGTAGTACCTTTCAGGTTACTAATATAAAATAAAAATAAAACCTATTTTATAGGTTAGGCGTTCGTCACGCTTGGTTCATGATTTACAAAGTTATATGTTGAGATCACTTATGACTAACATCCAACTTAAATAAGATTGACAAATTCATTAAATAAATTTAGACATGGTGTAGTACAGAAAAATATTTCAGTGTTATGCGTCAGTACAGATTTGTTTATCAAAACATCTAGGTTATCGCACTCGGCGTAATGAATAAATTGTCACCCTATTACCTTTGTGTTTTTAATCTTTCGATTAAAATTCAATTAAACACATCAATGATCGGATTATAATGATCATTGTTATTCACTACACACGCACATGAACAGAGAAAAGTGGTCCGCTTCTAACTAAAAGGACCGTATATGACATTATTTAATTCTTTCTTCTGTTCGTTATTTCCCCGCACTAAATAAAATAATACTGCACTTAAACGCACTGGTTCCTTGTAGAATATCTTGTAGTTACTTTTGGTTGTTGCCGAAATGTTTCCATCGATGCACTATTACAATGACACTTTCAGTTAGAAAAATTTTGATGAGACGAGCGCACCTTCCGCCTCGGATGAAAGTACAAAACTGTCTAACGGCAATTAGCTGTCGTTCCTTATATACTCTATCGTTTGATCGGCCTTAGGCGATTGTTCTACTTATTAAACTATTTTCTGATTGGCTTAGCCAGGCGTTACGAAAGTGATGTATTGTCTTTTCAACGGTCACCAACGGTTTTTTAACCGACTCCTGCCCGAATGATTGACAGTTGCCGTTGTTGTTAGTGTTGATAAACAGATTTCTTATGCATTTTGTGCAAATGATGCTAACGCCTGTCACGCACTTATTATAGTTGCGATCGGGGTCGTATCACTATCAAATCAAAGGATATTTTTTCCTCTTCAATTTGATATAGTTTGACACTGGTTTATCTACACTTTTGCTGACATTGTTTAATAAACAATGTTCAGACACTTGGTTTCGCGCCGTCGTCTGCTAATTGAAGCCGGCGATTACACACTCTTATTAGTATTGTTTGTGTTCCACATCGCGTTTTTTCACTTGACCGTTTATGTTAGAACACTATTATATCTGTACTGATATTTATTTACTGCACATTATGATTAAACCTTAACTTATACATCGCTATTAACTATACTTACTCACTATGACATTTTGCTTCACATTATTTTGTCCCGTGCCATTAATTAACAATTGAACTATTAATCGTATATCATATTAATAATGCTTATCGCTATGTTTGGGTATAACGATTGTCCAGTGTATTTAATTTACACTTCTAGTACTTCCTACTAATCACCTTACTGATGATTGTTTGTTTTAGGCATTGCTGAGGCATACCGTTTGTATCGGATTTATGCCCTAACAACATTTATTAGTTTACCATTCGGTACTTTGATGAGGTAGCTTATTTGTATAAGGTTCCCTCTTACAAACGTTTTCACTTGTCATAAGTATATTTGAGACTGTAATATAGCTTCATTCTCATATTGTGGCCATATCTAATCTTAGTTCTTGGCATTAATAGTTACTAGTCATAGTTGATTAATTATCAGCCCAAATGCTGATTTTGATATCACATTATTCAGATTCTTATTTAATCATTTTTATTAACATTTCATATTCCATTTAAGTTATTCACTGACTCGCTTGACAGCTTAAAGTGAATTTAATTTGTCCATTAGTTTGTGTCAGTTATAGTATGGTTGTAGTGTCAAGCAGTATTTAGGTTTACTGCTTCTTGTGGCACTTCTTCTTCAATGGTTCCTCTCTTCTTGGTTACTCTTATCATTATATTATCTATTTACATTATCGTTATGTATTTATTAAATCTGATAGTATATGTCTGGGTTATGTAACATCTGGTTATGTTACATATACTCCCCCCTCTAAATTGATAATTGGAGAGAAAATTTGATTTTTGATAAAATTATCATTTCATTTCAGTTTTTAGTATATTACTACTGTTTTTTGTCTTGTACTCTTTACATTGACCTTCAACATACTATTAGTGTGTTACACTAGCTTGAGTTCTCGGCTAGTGATATAATTCTTAGCTTACTAGTATTTTTTCAAGTTTCTCACATTTTAAGTCATTTAATTACAATAGATTTCACTTCTTAAATTAACAATTTCCTGTCTTATATACACTTTTCTTTCTCATTACATATCTTTACTTTTGTGATTATCTCAATGGTTCTTTCATTTTTTACCTCACAGATTCTTTAATAATAGTCCTTGATACATTACTATATAATTCCCTAACATTTGTAGTGGGTTCGGAATCAGAGTGGCTCACTGTGGCATACATTCTCTGCCGTTCCTCATTACGCATACTCTGAATCAGAGGCATCCTCATCTCTGTCTGAGACAAAATAAAAATTGCACCTGGCAATAGTTGCACTATCACAACACATAAAATATAATATATCATTCATTTTCAATAATATAACATATTCAATATAATATTCAAGGTATTAGAGGTTTCATTTGTATCACATTTCCTTCTTTTATACTTTCTAACATACTTCCTTTTCGCAGGTAATTATTTCTTTTCAGACTTGACATTCTCGGCCATGCTTTTTATTAGCCGTATTGTTACCTTTTTATACTAGTTGACAATTTGTTTTGGTTTACTCGAGTATTCTTAAAATTACACACTTACATTGATCCTTATATAATTATGCAGTTGTTTCTTACATATAGAGTTTACAATATTTCATTCTTACAATAGTTTACTAGGTTTTCTCTCGTCAATAACTTACACTTATCCTGAATGATCAGGGTTTACAGTATTCATATACTAAATGTTTTTGTTTGATGTTCTCCGACATATCTTGTTACATACAATATTTGGTAATTAAATAACATTTTTCTTTCTCTTCATTCCACAATAATAATAGCCATCTTTATAATTAACTCTCTTTGTTATTCTGCCTCTCTACTCCTTCAAGTGTCTGATAATTTACACTTATTCTGGATGATTTTAATTCTTGTTTATGGAGTATACAATATTTGATAATTATAATACAATGTGATAATATAATAACAACATATTAATATCTGATTTTATAGACATTCTTGGGGTTACATTGTTCATTTAATAAACATTTTTCTCTCTCTCTACTTTCCATAATAATATCCTTCTTTCATGTTACTCTCTTTGGTTTTCTTCTTCTCTACTCCTTCAAGTGATGGTGGTTTTCACTTATTCTGGATGGTTTTATATAATATTTTAGTTTTGTGAAAGGTATACAATATTCATTTGATAAACACATTTTTTTTTTTCTTTAAATATAGCATAGTAATTTTAGTTATAAAATAGTAGTCTCTCCTCTTTAAATTAATCTAACATAGGAGTATTAGAGTAACTTTATGTCATTATCCTAGGTATATTTTTGTTATATGCCACTTGTGGTTTTTTACTATATAACAGATATCTTTCTTTTCATTAAATTATTTGGTTTACAATACACATTTTTCTACCATCTAGTATGATAGATCTGGCTCTTATTCAATAGGTAACAAATAGTTTGGCCTATATGCTAATACTACACACTTTTTATAACACAATATGGCAATAGGTTCGCTATAGGCAATTAGTTACTTTCAATACCTTGGGCATAATACATGATCCTTCTAATCACTAATTGAATCCGTTTATAGTAGTTATTTTTAAAACATTTTTTTTTTATACACTAAATATTCCGGTGGTAAGTGTTACATACCACTATAATTTATTTGTTTTTAACAATAATCACATTTATGGTCTACATATTTGGGGTTACATTGTGCTTTTCCACTCTATTGGGTTCATTGTTTGGGACAATTACGTTTCACAGGTATCCTTTTTTCATATCTGTCTCTAGTGCTACATGTTTGTGGTATTTGGCACCCTATCCCTATCATGCGGTTCTTCCACTTTGCGGCTACCAGATAGTCATTGGCTCCCCGTTTTCTTGCCTTCTTCTTCTCATCATCTTTGGTATCCATATGTCCAGTGTACTCCTGGTCTTTGTTATTATTGACATCTAGTACCTCTTCTAACTCTGGTTGATCGTCATTAGTTTTCTGGTTGGATTTTTCCATTGATTGGTCCCTCTTCTTCCGTAATTCCTTTATTTCTTGGGCATACCCTTCAATGATCCGGTCCAGCTGTTCTTGATACCCTTTCCTTTTCTTAAAACGTTTTATTCTCCCTTTGGAAATATCTGCTTTAAGTATGTTATTGGTTATAGTCTTCTTTGTTGTAACACATTTCTCCTCTTCGTTCATCTTCATGAAGCTCCTTCGGTACTCCTTCCTATAGATTCCTTCTTTACGGTTGTCGACTGGGAAATAAATCATATTAATTAGGCCACTTCGAGTCATTTCGATTAATTCCTCTGTTACCCTAGTCTTCTTTGGGCGTATTATTCTTCTTTCTTCCTTTTTCTTAATAATTTTGTTCCTATCTTCATGATTTTTAATTTGCGAATTCACTTGTTCGGTGTTTTTATTTCCGGGTAATTCTTTTGTCTCCACCTGATCATCACACATTGGCAGATTATTTTGTTCTACATCTTCATTCTCGGCTACTAACTCTTCCGCTTCTTCAATTACCTGAGTCTTCTTTATACCTTCGGCGTCGATCTCCTTGTCATGAATATCTTCCTGGTGTCTGTCAAGCTCATTTTCAGATGATGATGTATTTGAGTCCCCTTCACTCTCGGTTTGTTTGACATCGTCTTCGGATGGCCTGCTTAATTCTTCTATGGTTTCATCATTGGGTACTTCTTCTATCGCTGGTTTGTCATCGTCCTTTCTTTCTTCATTATCCTCAGGCTCTGGACTCATTTGTTCCATGTTTTTGTCTTCGGATACCTTCCGTTCTTCTCTCCACTTCCGGTTATCCTCAAGTATTGACTCCATCATCATTATCATCCATTTTTTGAATTCTGTCTCTCCCATTGGTGTGCGAGGCATGGTAGTTCTTTTGTGTCTGCCGGGCTGATTATAATTATGAAAAATATTTTTATCTAATATCTTTTTCAGCCCCACGTTGGGCGCCAATTTGTAACGTATTAATTAACTTTTATTACGTGAGGCTTCCTTTATTCTTAAAGCCCCGCGTTGGGTACGTCAATTTGTAACGTATGAATTAAATTCGCTTAGTATATTTATTTAGTATTTGTGTTTAAAATATTAAAAGGTTGTAGTTGTTGAAAATTGAAAGTTACTAATTTTATAAAGCAATTAAAATGTAGCATTAGATGTCATTAAAAGTGTGTTTACAATTGCACAATTCTAATTGTCTGAAAAGAATTCCTTTAGATAAAGAAAAAATAAATAATTGCGTTAATATTATTGAAACACTAACGTTGCTTAAATTTAAAAATAAAGTGTACTAGCTGGTTGCTTGATGTTGGTGACCGTCTTGCTGATACTAGCAGCGAAGCTCCTTCTCCAGGTGGATGGTCGTCTAAGTACGTAAAGTCTAGTAATGTCTGGACAATAAAATTAATAAAATGCACTTCCACGTACCTGTTCGTGTTTTCTGGAAGTTCAGAAGTTCAATAAATCAGTAAGCTGCCAAGACGGTTTACAAAACCAACTCACTTTATCTACAAGGTTAGGTTACCTTGTTTAATAATGGGCGCCACACAGGTTTATTTCGGGAAAATCCCGTGGAAAACCCATTAATAGAATCAAATAATAATTTTAAAAAGTTAAAATGATTGTTTATTGCCCTTATGGCAATGCAATTCAACAATATTTAATCACAACTGAAGGTTGTTTTGGTTCTTCTGAATGAATTATTTATCTATTTTTTAGAAATAAATTAAGTCAAGTTATGCTGCTAATAATGGGGTTTTATTCATGCCCTGGTTAGTGAATTCAAACAAATACAATTAAAAGAATACATTGATGTACAATTGCAAATATTTTGTTACATACCCTATATAACTGGCTCAGAGCATAAGCAACAATTCTGGTTAAGTCCAGATATTTTTTACTTTAAACATTAATATTATTTAAATCTCAGGCGTAAGTTCTTTGAGACACAAAAAAGAATGCTAATGCCTACACAATAGCTAATTATATTTTCTGATATAATATTGACTAGTAGTACCTTTCAGGTTACTAATATAAAATAAAAATAAAACCTATTTTATAGGTTAGGCGTTCGTCACGCTTGGTTCATGATTTACAAAGTTATATGTTGAGATCACTTATGACTAACATCCAACTTAAATAAGATTGACAAATTCATTAAATAAATTTAGACATGGTGTAGTACAGAAAAATGTTTCAGTGTTATGCGTCAGTACAGATTTGTTTATCAAAACATCTAGGTTATCGCACTCGGCGTAATGAATAAATTGTCACCCTATTACCTTTGTGTTTTTAATCTTTCGATTAAAATTCAATTAAACACATCAATGATCGGATTATAATGATCATTGTTATTCACTACACACGCACATGAACAGAGAAAAGTGGTCCGCTTCTAACTAAAAGGACCGTATATGACATTATTTAATTCTTTCTTCTGTTCGTTATTTCCCCGCACTAAATAAAATAATACTGCACTTAAACACACTGGTTCCTTGTAGAATATCTTGTAGTTACTTTTGGTTGTTGCCGAAATGTTTCCATCGATGCACTATTACAATGACACTTTCAGTTAGAAAAATTTTGATGAGACGAGCGCACCTTCCGCCTCGGATGAACGTACAAAAGTGTCTAACGGCAATTAGCCGTCGTTCCTTATATACTCTATCGTTTGATCGGCCTTAGGCGATTGTTCTACTTATTAAACTATTTTCTGATTGGCTTAGCCAGGCGTTACGAAAGTGATGTATTGTCTTTTCAACGGTCACCAACGGTTTTTTAACCGACTCCTGCCCGAATGATTGACAGTTGCCGTTGTTGTTACTGTTGATAAACAGATTTCTTATGCATTTTGTGCAAATGATGCTAACGCCTGTCACGCACTTATTATAGTTGCGATCGGGGTCGTATCGCTATCAAATCAAAGGATATTTTTTCCTCTTCAATTTGATATAGTTTGACACTGGTTTATCTACACTTTTGCTGACATTGTTTAATAAACAATGTTCAGACACTCGGTTTCGCGCCGTCGTCTGCTAATTGAAGCCGGCGATTACACACTCTTATTAGTATTGTTTGTGTTCCACATCGTGTTTTTTCACTTGACCGTTTATGTTAGAACACTATTATATCTGTACTGATATTTATTTACTGCACATTATGATTAAACCTTAACTTATACATCGCTATTAACTATACTTACTCACTATGACATTTTGCTTCACATTATTTTGTCCCGTGCCATTAATTAACAATTGAACTATTAATCGTATATCATATTAATAATGCTTATCGCTATGTTTGGGTATAACGATTGTCCAGTGTATTTAATTTACACTTCTAGTACTTCCTACTAATCACCTTATACTTCCTACTAATCACCTTACTGATGATTGTTTGTTTTAGGCATTGCTGAGGCATACCGTTTGTATCGGATTTATGCCCTAACAACATTTATTAGTTTACCATTCGGTACTTTGATGAGGTAGCTTATTTGTATAAGGTTCCCTCTTACAAACGTTTTCACTTGTCATAAGTATATTTGAGACTGTAATATAGCTTCATTCTCATATTGTGGCCATATCTAATCTTAGTTCTTGGCATTAATAGTTACTAGTCATAGTTGATTAATTATCAGCCCAAATGCTGATTTTGATATCACATTATTCAGATTCTTATTTAATCATTTTTATTAACATTTCATATTCCATTTAAGTTATTCACTGACTCGCTTGACAGCTTAAAGTGAATTTAATTTGTCCATTAGTTTGTGTCAGTTATAGTATGGTTGTAGTGTCAAGCAGTATTTAGGTTTACTGCTTCTTGTGGCACTTCTTCTTCTTTCTTCTTCAATGGTTCCTCTCTTCTTGGTTACTCTTATCATTATATTATCTATTTACATTATCGTTATGTATTTATTAAATCTGATAGTATATGTCTAGGTTATGTAACATCTGGTTATGTTACAATATATATATATATATATAACACAATCAACATATATAAATATAAACAATCAACATATAAATCTTATACTAATGCGTTAATTTCTTGCCTCAGATAAATAGCTTTATTTAAAATTACCATGATAATCAATCTAAATTCTCAAAGGGTGTTTTCTTTGAAAAGAGTCAGGACAGTAGAGTTCTTATAATAGTAATAACATAAGATTTACTTGTAAAATGGATTATCCAATATTTCCATCGGTGAAATTCCTTCCCACTGATGATCCATATGTATAAGGTTGCGTAGCTTCGATGTCACTATCACTCAACACTCGCGGATCAGATTCACTCGCGGTGTGTGTGTGTTCCGTTGATGTCGGCCGTTACTATGAGAGTCTATGAAGTTATGTGTTGCGTGAGTACGTTCATTGTTAATAAGCGTGTATATATGACTGTCTATCGTCAAACCTCTTCTTGTATCTATATACGTTAATGTATTGTGTTTTAGATTACGTGGTGTATTGTTCCATTCGGTATTGTAACACTTCGCACTGTACAATGATATGTTTTCGTTGTTCGGTAAAGCATTAACAAAAGTTCTGCGAGTCTGTTATTAAATGAAAACTGCGAATGATTAACTTAGTTCTTAATAAGCGGTAGCTGAGTAAGATAAAGTACTTGAAAGTTTTTAACCACTGACGTATATTGCATGATTGAGTCACTGCGGATACACTATTACTGAGTAACTTGTCAATATTGAAATGCTGTGTTAACTGATTAAAGCACTGCGTAACTGAGTTTCAGAGTTAAACTGATATACGTATATTAACTGAGATGTATTAAGACTGAGAACTGTGACTGAGAAAAGAATAAGATTGAAAATTTTATGAAGACTGCTCTCTCCGCGTGCCCTGTAAACAGTTTTTATTAAGCTTCATTTACCACAATGCAATGTCCTGGCGAACATGCCTTTGGTCAACCATGATAGGTCAGACGAACTCCTACCCTTATGCAGAACTATGGTTCTCTACCTCTGATTCGTTGTTCACGTTGCTATCATGACGACGGTCCTCTCCACCTACACTCTGGGAAGATGCCGGATTCTGGTTGGTTATCTGGTATCCCCTCAAGTACACGTCGAAAGGGCTCCGTACCTTTTCCTAGAATGTAGAGCAATTCCGCGCCTGTCGATCAAGCTTTTGTCTAAGTATACTCTGGAGGTCTGCTGCTGTTCTCACGCGAACAATACGTCGCATTTTGTTATTGTCTGACTATCCATGACCCTTTTCCGTCAATTAGCAGGACACAGCGTGTCGTTGTTTCCAAGACGCCACTCCTGTTCCTCGTCATAAATATTAGTTGTCACCAGTAAGATGTCTTCCCGCTGTGCGCACACTCGGTCCTATTCATTAGATATATGCCGTTTGTTCTCATACAGGGTGAGTACCATTGTGTGACTACACCTTTTTTTATTGCTGGCACGCTTCAAATCAACCTTACAGCGTGTGCTCGCTACAATTTCTCCGTATCTGGGCCACTGTGCTACATTTCTTTGTCCCGTTTGTTGTGGGCTGTAAATCTCGGTTGAGTCGAGTCTGTCACAGGCGAACCTTACTTCCTATTGTAGTGTTGTGTCAAGCGTACTCTTATTGTTCCTGGCAAGCGTCCAGTTGACACTTCGTTAAGTTGCTTCTTTATTTATTGCTTCTGGCCCGGGTTTGGGGTGACTTGGCTGGTGTAACGTACTTTTGATCAAAATTTTAAAAATTTAAAATTTTTGGTCATTACAAAGCAGCTTTGTTGACCTGGCACAGCAATTTTACAGAGGTAAAAGTACAATTGGTAAAATTATATGTTTAACGTGTAACGCCATTTGGATAGTTTTGCATCCAATATACATGCCCCTGCCAGATGAAGGAATTTGGCAAGAAAAATCTAAGCGCTACTTCGAGCTGTGGAATCTGCCTAACTGTATTGGCTCTGTCGACGGAAGCATATCTGAATAAAGTGCTTCAAGAACACAAGATCGAGAAATATAAATTACAAAGGTTTCTTTTCTGTAGTGCTCATGGCTATGGCGGATGCAGATGGTATTTTTACTCTTGTTGACGCTGGCGACATAGGAAGGAATAGTGACGGCTCAGTGTTTCGTAATTCATCAATTGGGAAGCGACTGAAACGAGGCAGACTAAATGTTCCTAACCCCACTTGTTTACCTGGAAATACGGATTAAGATCCGTTTCCATATTACTGCGTAGCTGATGAAGCTTTCCCTTTATTACCTTCCCTACTACGACCTTTCCCAAAGAAAGTGTTAAATGACGCAAAAAGAATTTTCAACTTTTGTCTCTCTAGAGGCCGAAAAAATGTCGAATGCGCTTTTGGAATGTTAACCTCCAAATTCCGTGTGTTTGAGGTACCAATGGCTTGTGACAAAATGTGTGTTACCGCAGTAGTGAAAGCAGCGTGTGTGCTCCATAATTTCATTCGCCTTCGAGAGGGTAAATATCAAGAACCTTCAAATTTTGCTCCCACACACGTTGTGCCAGCAATACCTGATGGTAGTGCACTACAACCGTCAATAACGCAGGCCCAAGCTGTTCGCCTACGTAATAGACTTGGTAACTATTTCCTACAGCCAGAAGGAGCAATTCCTATACAATGGAAATATATAGGTTTGTCATAAAAATCCCAAAACAACTTATTTCCTACTACCTACATCCTAAAAACATGGAATCATGATAATGTTTCTACCTTAAGCCCAAAAAAAATTATATTTAGCTTTAGCTCAGAAATCATTTTTCAAAAATTCAAATGTAAAAAAAGTTTAAAAAATAAAATAATTAAAAATGTATGTAGTTTCTTCTTACCTGTGTCCTTGAGCTGTTCTGCTATTTTCTTCCATGCTATGCTTGTTGTATCAGTTCTCGAATAATTTTTCAACGAGTAGTTCCATAAACATGGGTTCTGTTCAACTATTTTAACAAAAGAAATAGCAGGACAGACTTCCTCCTGTTGAGTTGACATGATTAACACGACGAGTTGCGCGATACTGTCGCCTGGAGCAATCGACAAGCTCTGTCGCCCCCACCGATATGACGCTGATAATCATCGGTGTTGTATTGAGATCGCGCTAGTGTGCAGTGGTTTAGTCACTTACACAAGGAATACACCTAGTGAGCGATACGGTGTCGAATTAGGGGCAGTTGCTTATCGCATCGCTTGTCGTTATCGCCTTTCGCATTGCTTGTCGTATCACCTATTGCATCGCTCCAGTGGGCACCGCGCCTAAAAGTTTTTGTACCCAGTGATGTAGTCAGAATGAAGGATAGGAGACGACTGTTCATTTTGCAAGCACTAAACCAGCTAATTACCTACTTTGTTGTCACTGTACATCAGTTCTTATGTTACATGACAGTACTCTTGTCGATCAAGTATTGCAAGTCATGCAACATCTATCTGGCAACAAACATATCGCTGTGGCTTCAATGTTCTAATTTGAAACAAGTGCTTTTGGGACCTTCCCCCTCCTCACATTCGGGACCTACGAAGTGTCGTAAATTTTATTCTGAGCTTTCATTTCAGCAGACATTCCTCTACACAAAGCAAACAATCTAGTGCTTAGAAATTTTCTCGTGAAGTACCGAACTTAGATCATCCAGATAAAAAAAACTATCTTCCAAACTGCTATGAAGAAACATTAGAAAATATCAGTTCTGTGTGTGAAAATGAGAAAATATGGGTAAATGTTGCTGAAACTATGGACTCAATAGGAATAAAAGTGGAAAATGTAGTTACTGGTGTGCTTAAAAATGTCAAAAATAGTTCCCAAACTTTCCTTTTGATTGCTTGTAAAGAAATGTCACCAGTAAATCACATTACAGTCGCTACGTTGTTCAATGAAAGCATGCATTTGCTGTTATCAAAGGTTATTAAGTAAATAATGTATTTCTTTTTATTACCAAATCAGTGTCATGTATAAAGAAAGAAGCAGAAGCTCTTTTGTGTCAGCCATTCGAAATTGATACACATTACCTACGCTGTGCATGCTCTACACAGAGTGCGTGAAACTATCTGATCCTTCTATCCTATGTGGACAGATTAGTATAAAATAAAAGAAATTGTTTGTTAAATCCCCTATAAGAATCGATCTCTTCAAAAACAAAAATCCTAACCTTCCACTACCACCAGCACCCATTGTCACTCGCTGGGGATCTTGGCTGCTGCAGCGTTATATTATACAAATAATTTTGTTAGTGTTAAATCAGATGTTGACAAATATGGACAAAGCTGATTTTTTCAAGGATAACTGGCTGTGTTTTAAAGAAGGAATATTGGGTTGCTCAGTCTGCAAGACTGTGAGTAGTCTTGGAGTATAGAAGGAAATGCGAATGAGACTTGCAAGAGAGTGTGTTAATGTTAAGGTTTTTTCTTATGGTAAAAAAAGAAACAGCATCACAAAAAATTAAAGACAAAAATTTTGTATCATAAGGACAGTGTTGGCCACAAGGGTGCAGTAGAAATTGATAATGAGTCAAAAAAAGAAAAGTTTGAAGGAGTGTGTTTAAAAGCAATGGCTAAACAGAAGGAAATTACCTGAAAATCTTTCAAACTGCTTACAAAGTTGCAACGAAAGTGTCAATCAATAATTTTGAAGATGAGATCAATCTGCAAAAACTTCACAGTTTACACATGGGGAGGATTCTTCATCCAACTAATGCCTGTAATAACATTATTAACCAAATGAGAAAATTACTGATAAAGGAAATTATCTGATCACAGTCAGCCAAATATCTGTGCTAATCATATATTTCCACACTTTTCTTGAGTGTATGGGGAATGAAGTTTTGTGAACCTGACTGAAGTTTAGGCCCTGAATGAACTGCCAGTGGAATACTCTCAAGTGTTTGACGTCTCACCTTGGACACTGGGGTCATCGGAAGAATTTTTGGAAGATTATCTGGGTCCTTTAACATGTGATGGAGTTGCTGTAATACTGGGTTCACAAGAGGGTGGTTGCTTTCTTTACAGAAATATTTCCTGACATAATTAATTGGCATTATGTCAGTCATAGATTAGAGATCTCAGTTAATGATGCAGTCAGGAATATTGAGGCAGTGAATTAATGGATGATATGAGGAACCTTCTTTTTTATTATAATTGTTAGGCTTCATTTGACAATTTTCAGCTTTGCTAATGTTAATGTTTCAACCATTTTCAAGTATGTTATGTCTTAAACTCAAAAGTTGCCATGCTATAACATATACTAGATGCAAAGAGCGTGATAGGAAAGAAACCATTGCTAAAGAAATGGCTGTATTACAGAAGATCTTCCAATACTCATGATCTGTTAGCCTTATAAGTTCAAGTTTATTTAACTTATTTTCAAAAGTTTCTAATTATTTTAATCCAAGTTGATTCCATTTCTATTAGAAAGATGGACTACAAAACTAAATTATTTGAAGATTAATCATTTGTACGATGAATTAATTTCCTGTTTATTTCTGAATTCTGTCTTGAAAATTTTGCATTACTGATATATTACAAATTCCAATGCAATGCAGACAATAATCGTCTCTCCTCCCTCCACATTTCACCTATGGGTTTCACCACCTAAAAAAAAAAAAAAAAAAAAAAAAAAAAAAAAAAAAAAAAAAAGCCATATCACTAATAGATAACCCACCCATATATGTCGCCATCATTTTTACAGCTAAAATATTTGAAAATATTTTTGAGTTCATGAATTTCAAATGTACACTGTACACTAGGTCTACTTGTAATTATAAGTTTGTAGAAAATCACAAAGACTTGTTACATCTATTACTTGAGGAAAAGTATAAAAAAATATACACACAAACAAACATTTGAAATATCTCATTGCAAACAAGTTTTATCAGGAATATAAAGGAACTGAGTTCCAATTAAGCAGTATTTCAAATTAGTACTGCTGTGTGTGTTCTGAAAACAGTGCTTCATTGTGTTAATTAAAGTGCTTAATTAAAGTGTGTTCTGAACTTTGTCCCATTGCTGTCTAATGTATCACAACTTAGTCAAGTATGTATAGATCAAGTAACCAATTACCTTGATGTCAACCATTTCTTGTGGACATCCAGCCATGGCAGAAGTGAGCCAAGATTCAAGACCCTTTGCAAAGTTGCGAATAGCTTGTGTTAAGGAACCTGTAACAGAATTTGTTAATCCTTACATTTTGAGTAGTACTTCATAAAATACAAACAAAATGACAGAACTACTGCTATAGTATGAAATCAACACATTTGAATTCATCCAAAAAGATAGCATTAGAATTGGATACAAGACAAACACCATCCCAGAATGGAAAAAGCACATAAATAGGAAAATGGTATTCTATACCAAGCATCCCAGTATGATACAAAAATTTGGAAGATCATGGAAAAAAAGGTAAACATGTTAAAAATGGAGTAGCACTGCTTTTGTGGTTTGGAAAAGTCCAGGGAAAACACTATATATATTTCAAGGTCAATGCTCCAAGAAAAACCTTACAACTTGAAGACAAAGGCTTATCACAAAATACATACCACAATTAACTAGATAATCACTACAAAAAAATAGTATGGTGTATGACAGCTGACTATCAATGGGAAATCTATATCTGCATATACAGATGGTGATTTTCACATTTGATCTCAACAAACTGATGGAAAATCAAGACATTTCATGTGACCAAATCTTCAAGTGTAATGAGACTGCATTTACCTACACAATTTTGGTAAAAAACCAATGGCATCAAATAAGAATCACCTGCACCTAGTATAAAAATAAGGAAGGATAACATGACTGTGCTAGCTTGTAGTAATGCAAGTGGAGACCCAGAAATTGGAACCCATATGCCAATCAGAAAATAAGAAAAACCCTGGGCATTTACAAGCCTTGAAAAACAGAGTCCCTCCATTCATTGTACATCCATCACGAAAAAACGTTGGTGAATGGCAACAATTTTTAACTAAAATTACAAAAAATAATTTGTCCCATCAGTGAAAAAGTTGGGAGTAAAGTATCTTCCCAAGCAAGGTAATTTTACTACTACAATGCCTCTACCATCTCACAAGGCAAAAGTTACAGATGGAGTAAAGATTTATGTCTTCATTTATTGGGCCTGTTCCTTTGAGTATGTCTAACAACTTGGATTTAAATTGAATTGTCATAATGGCGAATGTTTGATTATGTATTTCATAAATATTTTAATATAAATTTGGTCTGATTATGTATTTCATAAATATTTTAATATAAATTTGGTCTGTTTTAGAATGTTCTTTATTGTTTTAACCAAACTTTCCACATAACCTTCAAGCCCCCCCCCCCAAAAAAAAAACTCATTGGAGTCCCTAATAATTCAAACCTCAGCATGTATTTTAGATCCAGTTAAATTTAAGACATAATAAAACACCTTTCAATCATCCACAAAAATGCAATTTTTCTACTTCCACACTATAAAAAACCAATAATTACATTGACTTGTATAATTTATATTATAATAATTATAATTTATATATATGTGTGTGTGTGTGTAAACACAATATTTACATATTTATCTTTACAAGTTATAAAATATATATTAATTATAATTTATATACGCTTGCTCTAGATTTTCTTTGTAATGGGGCAAAAAGGGGGTCTTTATTTTTTTTATGAAATTTATTTAAAATTGTTTGTGATCAACGCAGCAAATCCCACGTAAAAAAGGTTCTATTCAAACAATGAACGCTGGAATAAACTTTTGGGCAGAGTGTACTTGAAGAATGCCAGATTGTTTTGTTAAATCAAGTGTTTTGTCACGGAGTAGTACGCGCAACACCAGCATGTGGGCGGATGCGACGCATACCACTTTAAAACAACGCCATGAAAAAATGGCGAGACAGAACCACTGCTTCAACATGTGCTTTGTAGCCAGCGGAAACCAGTAAAGGCTCCTCCCACCAAAGCTTCCTGTATCGTCTCCGTGTAACAACAGTAGCCACGTGGCCTATAGACAAATCCATACACTGTGTGCGGCTACGTAAAATTCGTCACATGAAGGCGGTGAGTTCCTGTTTAGAAAAAAACCAGTAGTGGGGAATCTGTTTCGCAGGTGCGAGAGAGTCTGCAATTAACATCTACACATAACGGACGCGAGTAGTGGCGTGCGTCACCGGCCGGTGTAAAATATTATTAAAAATGTGAAAATCGTAAGGAGTCGTCTATCAACATTTTGCCCGGCCGGGTGGGACCACAAGACTCGTGGATCCCTAATAATTTCTTGTAAATTCTAATAGAAAGCAACAACCGACTTAAATTAGTGAACCGTATCTAAAATGAAATAAGTGAAGTGAAGAAAAAATCAATAATGTGGTGAACAGACAAAACATCCGAAGAGTGACATGTGAAGGGAGGAGACACCGACGGACATGTAACGTTTTAAAAATCTTCTTTAAAATCACAAAAGTAACAGAGATCTCTAAACTAAATAAATGAGGAGCTAAATTGTGCGAATGAGTGAGTGTGGCAAGCTGGGTAGCCTTCTTAGATTTAATAAATTAGAATAAATATACCATATTGCAGTAAAGGTTTGGTATTAAATGTTTTATGATTTTATGTTTTAATAAATGTTTTATTAACAATTGCGAAAAGATGGATAGTAAAGAATTTTAAAGGAATATAAAAAATGAAATAAAATGTGAGTTCTATTGCATAAATGAGAGTAGTGTACGTTACTGATACAACCTTGAAATCACATTTGTATTCACAGTTCGTGTGACGGACCTGGGCTAACTTAAGGTAAGTGGGAGATAAATATTATTTTATAAATGTGTTAAATAATAACATCGCAGATGGCGCCTCGAACTTGTGACGAGTTTTTTATAAATTAAAATAAAAAATATTTTTATATAAATATTTTTATATATAATAAAACCGCACCTACTGGAATACAAACGTGATTTAGAGGTTAAGTAACAATGCGTAAAAATTACGTAGCATACATAAAATGGTATGTCACTGTTTAAGTGTTAAGAGTTAAGTGTTAGATGTTTTTTATGTAAGCAAATTTAAATCAGTAAATTTATAAAAATGGCAGGAAACAGTGAAAACGAGATAAATGAAATAGTTGAATTTAATGAATCAGCTGTTATGAGCGGCCTTGAAGCCTATTCGACTCCAAATGTGGGTCAAGATAAAATAATTGAATTAAATATAACAGATCAAACAAATGTGACAGAGGATTCAGGGGTTCACTTAACCCCGACCTCAACAAAATACAATAAAATTGATAATGATATGATGAGTATTATACTGAATCAATTTAATGAGTTAAATAAACGTTTCGATAGTAATGATAAAAAATTTGATAATCGTTTTGATGAGTTAAGAGACGAAATACATGAACAAAAAATTAAATGCGAAAATAATTTTGATGAATTAAAAGTGCAAAATAGTGAATTAAAAAACCAGATTAATGAAATCAATAAAAGTGTTGAGAAAACCAATGAAATATTTGAAACTAACTTTAACAAATTAGAACAGAATATTGAGAAAGTGGTAGAGTCAGTAGAGGAACAGATTAAAAATAAGGTAAATCAGATAATTAATAACAAGGTGAGTAATAACGATAATTATAATAATGAGTTAACAAGTAATAAAAATGAGGTAATTAAAAACGTGGTGTTAGAGAGAAGGTGGTGAGCATAGCAAGTGTTAATGAAAGTGAGAGAGAGAGTGTGATGAAAGGTTAGGTGGGCAAAGGGCAAGTTTTCCCCAAGTATATGGTGAAACAGAGGTTTCACGAGTGTTGTATGAGGACAGAGTTTCCTCCAGTAGTTGTGTGGAAGATGAGGTGTCTTCAAGTAGTCCCGTAATTTGTTTTAATATTCTTGGAAGTGCCAAGAAATATAGTAAGTTTGTTGTGCCCTTTGCGTGGTATGAAATAGGTCAGGGGGGTTGTGACAGGTGTTATGATGTGGAGAGATATTTAGAGAGAGAGTTGTTTGTAGCTGAGGAAATAGAGTTATTTACGTTAAGTAGGAGTTATAA
This sequence comes from Magicicada septendecula, assembly GCA_034769895.1. NCBI lineage: Eukaryota > Metazoa > Arthropoda > Insecta > Hemiptera > Cicadidae > Magicicada > Magicicada septendecula. Next base: position 703,403,351 of record CM068367.1, on the reverse strand, counting down.
AAAGTTGAAATAGAGGTTAGAATTGAAGGAAATAGATGATATAAAAAACTTACCTTGTGAAATAAAGATTGATGATTATTTTGAGGATGCTGTTGTAGACGATAAACGCTTAACTAATGATGTAATTGATATAGTGGAGGAGTATATTGATAAAATAACTTACCTTATGTTAACCAAAAAAACTGATGGAGACTGGACTAAAATTACCAATGTAGACGGGCTTTATGAATTGATGGGAGACAAAAGTGTAGTTAATTACTATATTAATATAATTAACGAAAGTAGTCATTACAATAATAACTATAATGTAATGTGTGTCGATAAAAATTATTTATGTTATAAATACACCAGACTAATATATGATGACGGGGTTAGAAAAAAAAACTCAGTGAATGGACATTTTAAATATTTTAGTGTATGGTAATGATCTGGCTAAATTAGGAAATGAGGTGTGGTAAACAAGAAAAATAATGACAAAGAATTGTAAATAAATTTATAGTGAAATTAATTGTCTTTGTGTTGTAAAATATATAGTATGTAAACAATGTATGCATGTAGTAGAAATCAATTTGATAATAATAATAATATTTTGGCAGACTACATAAATAATGAGAATAATTATGAAGGTAATAAATGAATTGTAGGGTAATTGTTTTGGAGTAAAGTAATTAAAACATGTTGTGTTTTTAATAATTGATGGAATTAAAATAATTTGAGATGAAGTAACTGATTAATGTAAAATGTGGTATAAAGAGATTTTGATAATGAATTTAAATGATTTTAGGAGATTGGAACTTGATAATAAATAGTAAATGAATAAATGTAAAACGTATTTTTAGTTGTGGAATCATATGTTTGCTATAATGTTTCAGAAGACAAATGGAGTTGTGTACATGATTTGGTGGTGATCAATGTTTATATTTTTGTGTCTATGACAGTATATGAGTGATGTACTGTAAGTATGAAGCTGATAATGCAATTTAAATAAAATAAAATGTTCAAATGTTTGAATAATAAATTTTCAATGTGTTTAAAATGTTTTAAGTTAAGTGATGAAATTAATTTGAGATAGTTATGAATTTTCATTGGGTAATAAAAGTTAGAAGTCGGGTGATAAAGATTAAATAAGGGATTTGAGTCAGTCAGAGTTAACTTTAGAGGGGTGTTAAACAGAATAAGATTCTTGGGGTAAAAGTAGTATAGTAAACTGAGTATTAATAGTGACACAGTAGCAATAGGGAGTATATATGTAGAGTAATGAGAGGGATGTAATTGTAGAGTAATTAGCTGATGGGGAAATTTTGTACAAGGGGGTGGTGTGATAAGGAGTCCTCAACGAAAAGCGTTGTGGCGGGAGGGGAACCGTATGTGCGTTGGCAGGGTTACCTAGGGGGAACCAGGAACCAATAAGGGAATGAGTATAGGGAGGGAACACACATCCTAAGTACAAAGAGGGTAGAGAGCATTTTGTTATAAGGGTAGAATGATGTGAATGGAGGTAGAGAATTATTGGTGAATATTTTGTGGGAGTGGTGTCATACTAGGTAAATCTGTTAGTAAGTGTTAGAGTCAGAAGGGGGTTGAGGTTATATTTAATCACCCAATTGTAAATCGAATTATTATAAATAAATAAGAGTCACCCAAAATAATTGATAATGGAAATGCTAAAGAGAAAATCATAGTTAAAATGTAATCATAAACAAAACCTGTGAAAGATTTAATAGAAGTTGAAAATAAAATAATGCTGTAAGGTATGTAAAGTTTGATCAAAATTAAATGTGAATTGTTTATTGTAAAGTAATAACAACAATGTTAATGATAAGTGTTCTACGTTTTATTATGTCGTACTATGTTTGAATGAAAAATTATAAACATGTGATGTATTTTATCTTGTATAATTTTGAGATGCATCTAGGGCAAGGTCATTCACTTGACCCAGAGAGATCAGCTGATGACTGATGTTTGATATATAGTTTTTTACAATTGATTCGTAGATTTTATTTGTGTATTTATACTGAAATAATTAAAGAATAAATTTTGTTGACAAAATGATTCTTTTTGGGAATAAAATTTTTTTGGGAAAAAAAAAATTTTTGTGTCTGAAGTATAGTTTGTGTTTTTGTGTCCAGGATATACTGTTGGTTATATGTTAATGTGTTAACTGATGTATGTTATTCATATTATGTGTTGTAAACAAAGGTAATGATAAGTGAATTTATGATTTAAGAAGATGTTCAGTTTATTTGTTTTTTATGATTGTTAGTAGTTAGTGAAGAAAAATGGTAGATTCATATAAAAGATTATGGGGTTTTGATGAAATTAATGGTAATATAACGTTTTTATATTGGAATTAAATTATGTTCTTTGAGTTAAAAGAATTTAAATGATTTAAGTGGAGTTGTTTAATTTATTTTGAGTTGAAACTGTAATGTCCAATCGATAAAATATTAAGAGAAGCAATGGAAGTTCAAATATGACATTTTTATAAATTTTAAGTCAACAAGGTAGTATATGAATATTATATGCAGTAATAATGAGTATGTGTACGCACCCAGTACTTGCTAAAGGCAACCCAGTATGCATGTAAGGGGGAACATATCGGTTGAGGATCTGGTATGGTATAAGGCCAGTGTTTTGAATTTTGGGCGGAATGATAGAAGGTTAGGGGTACTATGGAGACTATCTGTCCGATTTTATGGTGTTGGGATCTCGAACAGAGAAATCCAGTAATCTCGTTCAGGTGCAGCCATAGTCGCCGAGCTAGGGGGGTAGTTTACCCATAGTGTGTTAAGAAATTAATGGGGGGTTATTGGCGCCATATCCTCACCGATCCTCTTAGGTTAGCAATGAGAGTTTTTATACTTTTGGGCATAAAACCTCTCATTGGGGGGGGGGGGGTATTGTAATGGGGCAAAAAGGGGGTTTTTATTTTTTTTAAATTTATTTAAAATTGTCTGTGATCAACGCAGCAAATCCCACGTAAAAAAGGTTCTATTCAAACAATGAACGCTGGAATAAACTTTTGGGCAGAGTGTACTTGAAGAATGCCAGATTGTTTTGTTAAATCAAGTGTTTTGTCACGGACTAGTACGCGCAACACCAGCATGTGCGCGGATGCGACGCATACCACTTTAAAACAACGCCACAAAAAAATGGTGAGACACAACCACTGCTTCAACATGTGCTTTGTAGCCGGCGGAAACCAGTAAAGGCTCCTCCCACCAAAGCTTCCTGTATCGTCTCCGTGTAACAACAGTAACCACATGGCCTATAGACAAATCCATACATTGCGTGCGGCTACGTAAAATTCGTCACATGAAGGCGGTGAGTTCCTGTTTAGAAAAAAACCAGTAGTGGGGAATTTGTTTCGCAGGTGCGAGAGAGTCTGCAATTAACATCTACACATAACGGACGCGAGTAGTGGCGTGCGTCACCGGCCGGTGTAAAATATTATCAAAAATGTGAAAATCGTAAGGAATCGTCTATCAACATTTTGCCCGGCCGGGTGGGACCACAAGACTCGTGGATCCCTAATAATTTCTTGTAAATTCTAATAGAAAGCAACAACCGACAAATTAGTGAACCGTATCTAAAATGAAATAAGTGAAGTGAAGAAAAAATCAATAATGTGGTGAACAGACAAAACATCCGAAGAGTGACATGTGAAGGGAGGAGACACCGACGGACATGTAACGTTTTAAAAATCTTCTTTAAAATCACAAAAGTAACAGAGATCTCTAAACTAAATAAATGGGGAGCTAAATTGTGCGAATGAGTGAGTGTGGCAAGCTGGGTAGCCTTACTTAGATTTAATAAATTAGAATAAATATACCATATTGCAGTAAAGGTTTGGTATTAAATGTTTTATGATTTTATGTTTTATGTTTTAATAAATGTTTTATTAACAATTGAGAAAAGATGGATAGTAAAGAATTTTAAAGGAATATAAAAAATGAAATAAAATGTGAGTTCTATTGCATAAATGAGAGTAGTGTACGTTACTGATACAACCTTGAAATCATGTTTGTATTCACAGTTCGTGTGATGGACCTGGGCTAACTTAAGGTAAGTGGGAGATAAATATTATTTTATAAATGTGTTAAACAATAACATCACATCTTTTGTATTTTGACTGGTTCATGCCACAACAGTTTTAATAATAGAGGTTCCAATGTGCCTCTCATACTTATTACTTTTAATAGTAATTGCTATACAGACATCTTTAATTAATTCCAGCATGATTCCATGTATGATTGTTAACAATGAAAGCAAAACTAAAATTAGGAACTGTTTTCTCAGAAAAGTTAGAAAACTTATGTTTCCACAGAAATTTTAGGCTGTTTTACAGTGGAAAAGTACAATGATGATTACCAAGTCAACAGAAAAGTAAAGTACAGTTCCATTTTAACTTCCTGTCTTCATTCTCTGTGAAGACAGAAGACAATATCTGCAATTTCAGAGATGTTTTCCTGCAATCAAATTGTTTTATTTGTCACTTCATAAAACAAGTTATTTGTAAAAGAAAAATTTAAAAATGTAGGTTGTTTTTTCATGGAAATGGGTAGCTTACATCTATAAATTTCAGACACTCAAAATTGTACAAGATATTTTACAATATTCTAGATGCAATGAATAACAGTTGAATCAGACTGTTTTTTCATTAAGCCTTGGTAGGTATACTAGGATTTGTCAGTTTCTTTTTTTTTATACTGTGGCTTTTGTTTAGTTATTTTAGAGAAGCAGTCTTTCTTTTGCCATCCATTTAATAGGTGATGTTAACAGGTCCTGAAAAGTTCATGTTATCAAGTAAATATTCAAACATAATTGATATGTTATCATTGCTACCATTACTAATGCTACACTCTGCACTTAATGAAACTATTTTCTAATACTAAATCTTCACAAATACCTATATCACTTTCACTGTTATTCAAGTTAGACACATTTCTGCTAGGCATAAATAATTCTTCATCCTCAACATCACAATCAGAATCTTCAACCAACTCGAGTATTTGTAATTTTATTTAAACAACACACTTAAAAGTAAATCATAATACACAAAACATGAACAAAATCACATTTAATTTTGAGGTAGAATAAGTCACTTTATAAGATGTTTGTAAACTACTGCTCATCTGGTGAGCCTTGTCAATGGATATCAAATAATATTTTTCATGATGGGGCTGCCCCACCAAAGAACAGTAAGGGCTAATGAGTTATCGTAAATTACCAAAACAAGTTTTAGAGTGGACATCACAAAGCAAAGAAAAAGGGGAAGACCTAAAACACAACTGCAGTCTGGGAGTTAGAATAGCTATGAGTGAGAAAATTATTCATAAACACCTACCTGATCATTCCACTTCAAACACTGAGCAAATTTCTATACTCTTTGTACACCAATTAAACTTGAATGTAACCTACATATGTTTTGTTGTTCACATCAATTTTTCTTATATTGTTACCAAGCTGATTCATTTCTTTAGTCTATTCGTGAATTTTTTTCAGAAGTAATCAACTATGTGTCAAACCCCATTATTTACTGTAATTAAGTATATATGTTTCTGTAAAAGTATGAAAAATTGTTAATCTTAATTTTTATCAGCATATCCCAAGATTTACCATTATGACATGGTAAATATCAGAAATACCATATCACATATTTACACTTTCACCTTGTTGCCAACAGATGAAGGCAAATGCCAGGGTTTAGAAATGCTTGATAATCTGACTTTTTTGGTGCATTTATCCGTCCCATTCCAATAATGGAAAAGAGTTCTGAATCCATGTTATACAAAAATTTTATTAAAATACTTTACAAATATATTAAAAACATGTAGAATGAAATGAAAAACAGTGGACAGAAAAACAAGACACCTCAGTCACAGAGATCTGCTTGCATGTATTAACCAGAAAGTTGAAACTTGCTGTCAAACTTTAATGGAGCTAATAAAACTTCAAACGGAAACCTTCAAACTTCAAGTAAAATTTCCAATTGCTTGAAATCTATACAAGCAATGAAGGTCAGGGCTTAGCATGACAATATCAAATGTTCACCTTATAAGGTGACGTTTAGTATACCACTGGAAACAGATATTGTTCCTGAGAAATTCAACTGTTCCTTGTAATCTTCAGTAAAATTTTTTGCAGGGCTGTTGGGCCTTGTTCGTATTTTTGTAGAGCCAAACGTTCACACTACACCTGTGGCAGTCATTGTCAGAGGTCTTCAGTTCTGCTCCTCTGGCGACTAAATGATGATGCGACCCCAAACTGTCACAGATGCATTGCGGATGACGCCACAGCTGCAGTCGAAGCATTTGGATCTACAAAAAGACTATGGCTCAACAGCCTGGAAATAATTTTACTGAAAATAACTACAGCCATGAAAGCTTTAATGTTATGATGTTCCTTGTAATTTAATACACAATCTAAAAACACAATTTTCTAAAACAATTTTTGAAAATAGATAAATACTGGAAACTAAAACATAAGTAACTCAAAAGGTGAGGAAAACAAAGGTCAAGTAATCAATCCCACAAAAGATTTAGAGCAAGAAGTTCAACTGGAATATAAATGCAACAGTCACACACAACTAATAGTATATTAAACTGAAATAGTTGACCAATCTCCTGACAGGCTTCATGTAGCCTAAAATAACAGCAGGTCTGACAATAATTCAAAAAGCTGGAAAAGAAGTTAAGGAGTATAGGTGGTAAAACTTAACTTTAGCTGAAGGGCAATGATACAGAAAATGTAATTACATAAAAAAATATATCACACAAAAGGCTTTTACAAAGCTTCTTTGTTGTGCAGTTTTAAATATTATAACAGACAACCTTGATGAAACAAGTATTTTCCTTAACAGTTAGTAACTTCTAACAATTCAGATCATTAGCAATGTATTATAATTCAATAATCAAATTATTATTATAAATTTAAAACACTTATATTAACTTACATTTTTAACACTTTTGTGTATTATTTGTTTAAAAATTTGTTTATTAAGTGTTTATTTATACTACAATATTATTTAAACCATTACATCATTCAATTTATTCTACTTACTCAAATAAAAGTTACTTTAACATGCAGTGATAAGAATTATCTTTGTCTTCTTAGTTTATGATAATACAAAAATTATTTTATTGCAACAAAATACAAATATCACATTTAATGGATGAAGCGATGTGTAGGATTTCATAAAGTTATCTATGAATGGCACTGCTTAAAGATACAAGATGAAAACCCTAACCAATGAAAAGGAAATGAAGTTGAGATGGGAGGAATAATTTCACAGACCTCTTCGTGAACAGTGTAGTCAAAGTAGTTATTGAAGTGTGAAGTTACACAAGTGATGAAGATGTACCTCCAACACTGGAAGATATCCACGTAGTAACTGATATACTTAGTATGTTCTCATATTTATTTGGATTCCAAAGCTTGACTTTTGTTAAATTTCACAGGAATTCCTCACAAGGAGGACTCACAAGCAGCATTAAATGGCCTAAGCTTATAATAGTTCAATTGCAGTCCAGACTAGAAACAGGGAAATGGATTCTAGCAAAAGGAGAAAAAGAAGAAAAAGGAGAAATGTTACCTGCAGCAACATGAATCCTAACCCTTCAGACAACAAATTTTATGTCAATGAACATTTGACGTCAACAAATAAGGCTCTGCTCTTCATAACCAAGAAATTTGCAAAGGAGAATGATTATACCTGGGTGTCTAACGGAAAAATATTCATCAGGAAGAAGGGCAGATAATCAGTGATAACGAATCTTCTCACCTGGAGACATTCAGCACCTGGAAAGAAAACTAAAAAACGAAGAAAAAAGTGAGGGTAAACAAACATCATAAAAATATTCGTTTTGTTATGTTTTCATGTGTTTAATTGCTCAACACGTTTCAAAAAATGTGAGTATATTTTGTTTAATACTGTTAATGCTATAAGTTAATAAGTATTTTTAGGAAGTGCATCAAACAGTATTATAATACATACCAGGAATAACGATCTTGTTTTAGTTTACGAAAACAGAAGGAGTGTCAGAGAAAATTTTAGTTTGTTTATGTTGTGTTCTATGACACCCAAGGCAGATATTATAGTTTTAACAGAGATTTGGGCTCGTAGTCATGAAGCGTCTTTGTACAGTATTCAAAATTAAAAAATGTTCTTTAAATGTTGTGATCATTATCATTCTTCTTGAGCATATATTGTAACGTGATGCTTCTTCCCCACTCCCTTTCCCCGTAATGCTAGACCATGACATAATAGAACGAAGTAGCTCCCCGTATACAAGCCCGATAGTCACTATACCAAAAAAGGATGGCCAAGTGAGTCTCTGACTCAACGCAAGAGAGATCAATAAAATGATCATCAATGATCGGACGTCGCCAGGTGAAATCGAAGAAATGATGAAAAAATTTCACAGAAGCAAGTTTTGAGTACCTGGATGCCATCTGCGGATACTGGAAGATTGAACTACATCCCAACAGTCCCCAGTACGTAGCATTCATTTTCGAAGGGAGGAACTATCAGTTCAAGAGGTTACCCTTCGGACTGGTAAACTCCGTGGCTATATTTATCCAATGCATGGATAAAATGTTGGGAAAAGAAACTGGAGTTCGCTACAGTGTATGTTGATGATATTCTCATCACATCAGCTACTTGGGAAGAGTATTGCCACCACGTAGAAATAGTATTAGATAAATTATATCAAAACAATATCACACTTAAATTAGATAAATCGAAATTTTTAACACAAGAATTACCATTTCTGGGATTTGTATTGTCAGAAAAGGGAATCACCCCATCACAGGAAAAGGTAGAAGCAATGCAGAACTTCCCCACACCAAGGAACCTCCGACAACTGCAATCGTTTTTGGGTATCTGTAATTATTACAGGAAGTTCCAACAAAATTACTCAGAACTGACGGCAAAGTTCCAACACTTATTGTCAACTAAGAATAAGTGGAGATGGGGAAGTACCGAAAACGAGAATTTCCAGTTAATAAAAAATAAATTTTTGAACTGTATAATGCTAAACCACCCAGACTTTAACAAAAGGTTCTACCTAAACTGTGATGCGAGCAATGTCAGCTTGGGGGCTGAACTGTATCAAGAGGACCAGGAGGGAAACCACTTGATGATCAGTTTTGCTAGACGAGTGCTCAGCCGTTGTGAAATGAACTACACTGTAACAGAGAAGGAGTTACTCAGTATCGTATTTGCCTGTTTAAAGTTCTGGACCTACATACTCGGATATCTAGTGACTATTCGATCTGACCATAAATCAATATCGTTCCTCAAAAAATCTAAGTTGAGCCACTGACCAGGTGGGTGTTGATTCTCCAGGAGTATAACATCAACTGGGAATATGTGCCTGGAAAACAGAATGTGGTCGCCGATTGTCCAGAATAAATCTAGAGAAAGGGACATATGAAACTGAACAGGAAGATATTGGTAAAGTGTTCAGTGTAATTAAGGCTAGAGAAGACCTAGAAATAATCCTGAAACAAGTAGCGGAACTGCAGATTACAGACTTAAAATTAAAATCAATAAAGGAACGGCTGGAAATCTTTCCATTAAACAGTACTATTGTATTCAGAATGATTTATTATTATTCTAGCTGCAACTAGAATTAACAGTTGGAAACTATATATCCCTAAGGAAGCAGAGTCCTCTATAATCATGGATTATCACGTAAGATATGGTCACATGGGACCCCTTAAGGTGATAAAGGCTCTGGAAGAGCACGTTTACCTAAAAAGCATTAATAAAAGAGTAAGGCGAGTAAGGCAGACAGTAAGAAAATGTCAAATATGTCAGATGGTGAAGGTCAATAATGAGAGGAAGGAAGGCTCAATGATCACCATCACCTCTAGCAGAAAACTTGAAAAGCTTTTTATGGACATATGCGGACCATTCCTAAGAAGTAAAGGAAGTGGACAATATAAGTATATTCTAATCATAATGGACCATTTTTCTTAATTTATTAAATTATACACCCTTAGTAAAGCAACCATTCAAAAAATTCTGGACATTGTAAAAAACAAGTATATAGTATAGGCTACCGGAGGTGGGGAAACCGGACATGATAATCACAGACCACGGTACTCAGTTCAAGGGAAAGAAATTGAAAGACGAACTACTGTCTACGGGAGTTAAAACATACAAAACATCTGTTTACCACCCCAGCAGTAATCCTGCGGAGAGAGTCCTCCGAGAAGTGGGTAGGATTTTAAGGACATACTGCCATCAAGAACACAGAACCTGGAATGAGTACGTGGAGGCCACCGAAACCTTCTTGAACTTAGCATATCATGAGACAATAGGGGCCAGCCCATATTGAGTCATGCATAACAAACCACCCCCTAAGGAAATAAAATCAATTATTCAATTTCCACCAATGGATCCGGAAGAGTTTTCAATAACCACCTTGCATAAGCGGGTACTTCACAGGGCAGAAATGCATAGGAAAAGGGAAGAAAAAATTAGGAACAAGATCATAAAGTATAACATAGGTGATAAAGTACTATTAAGAAACCGCCAACTTCCTAGTTCCCTAGAAGGCCTAGCTAAAAAACTGTTGTTATTATACCATGGGCCATATATTATGACAAAAGATAACAAAAATTAGCACCTACGAACTTACAACGGTAGAAACTAAAAAAATTAAAGGTACCTACAACCAGGCCAAAATAAAGAGATTTTATGGAGAGTAAAGTACAATTTTAAAGGACCGTTTATTTCAGTAAATTCAACTAAATTTATACTGAAATAACCAGTCTTAGAAGGGGGAGCATTACGTAACATGATGCTTCTTCCCCAACCCCTTTCCCCGTAATAATAAAATAATAAATATTAAAATGAAGTACAAAACAGTATAGAAAATAAGCCTAATTCATGAACTAATAGTAGTAAGAACGAAACTGGTAGCACTAATATAGAGAACAGTAAAATAATAATGGCCTAGATTTAAAAATAATAAGTGATAGTGACTATAAAGCACATAAACATTACCAGAACATGGCTGTTACCTAATAGAGGTATAATTACTGATGATATGGTGAAAAAATTGTAATAAATTATAATAGAATGAAAGTAATGTGAAAAGTGATGTTATCTGAACTATATTGTGTTTAGAAAAAATAAACATTATACTAACTAGCATGAAGTAGCATAAGTAAAGAACAATAATGTAAATAATCCTTATTAATGGTAAAGGAAATAATAATGTGTACTATCAAAGACTATAATATGAAAGCCTATACAAGAGAAATAGGTAAAACTGATGTACCTATATAATTTAGAGTAAGTAATAATCATTAAAGAATAATCATAGTTGTTTGTTTTAAAAGTTGTAGCCTATGTAAAGAAGAAAAAATGCTTTATGAATAATTATTAGTATGATAACGAATGACAGTTATGTCTTGAAAACTGGCATTTTGCCTAGAATGCTAAAAAGGAGTCAAACTATGTTTTGAAATATTTATAAATTATTGAATGTTTTGTGTTAGCTAATTTTATTCATTATAATTGTGTTCAAAATGTTTAATGTTCACAAAACTAAAAGGTTCTGTAATAATAGATGTATAATTAGCATAAGGTAAAGCCTAAGTAAGCCTATAGTAAAAACAAGAAATTTGGAAAATTGGATGTTAAAACAATAGTAATTAATAGCACAATTTATGTTATCATCTTAGATTTGATTGTATAATATCAGAAAAGCAAAATGTATGTAAAAGAATAAGTTTTAAATTAATTTATCATAGAAAACAAAATTGTTAAATTAGTAACTTTGGAATTACTGGAAAGAAACCATTCATGTAAGATTCCAAATTAATCTATGTCAAAACAGCAATTCAATGGTGTTGTAATCTTTAAGATTGAAGGCAGTATAAGAAAGCTATACTAATTTTAAGAAATTTGTTAAGTTTTGTATCAAAAACAGAAGCCATAAAACAACATTACAAAATTTCCACCAATGGGAATTTTACACTTTTTGTGCTTCGATGACCAAATTTTATAGCGAGAGAGTGAGTTCATTATTGGATTCCGAATAGAAAACGTTAAACCTCTGTACAATTCAAATATATAAAAAGTGGCTACGGCATCGAACCGAAGTGAGGTTAGGCAAGAGAGGGACTTAACAGAAAGGAAGAATGAAGATAAATTGTGTCTACATAGAAGAATAAATGTTTAAAGTGGAAAAAATAAGTGGAGACCAATACTTAAAGGAAAGTATTGTGTATAATATGGTAAAAGAAAAAACTAATAAGTACGATAAACTACAATTAACTAAATACAACTATTACATTAACGACTCGGAACACAGGTTTTTTATGAGTAACACGTCATGGACAACGAAATCCAGAAACTACAATTCACATTTACACTTTTCACTCACTTATAAACTATAATCTAAACTTTCCCATAGTGAATAAACTGATAATTATAGATTTATTTCACTGTTAAACTATTATTTTACTGTTATAAAATTATTTGAAGGAGTAATAATTACTTGAACACGATTAACCTATAAGCACGAACCGTTGTTAAAACGAACTTTTGTAACCTTAAGTTTAATTAGTTGATAATTCATATTAGATTTAATTGTATTTTGTGTGACGTTTTGTACTTCACAAGAGGTATTTTTGTTGACTTTTCTGTAGCCAAAAGGACCTACTAAATTGAATTTTTGTAACATAAATAAGTGTAACGTATGCTCTACTCTGGAAACGGGAAGGTAATACCAACTACTGAGCAGTGAATCAACATAGCCGGAACAATTATTATTATTATAAAATCATTTACTTTGTCTTAAAAGGAAGAAAATAAGAGTTAGAAATAAATAAAAACAATATTGAAGATTTTGAATTGCATGTTTAATTTATTCTGATGTTAGATATCTTTATTTTTTCATGTAGTCGAATGTTAATTTTTTATCATAAAAAAGAAGTTGGCAACACTTACTCTTGGAACGAAAATTTGAATTGAATAATCCAAATAGGTAAGTCATTTAAAACCAACAGAGTCAGAAGGAATTAATAAAGAATTTGTGAATTTTTAACACAACAAGATCATCAACATTTTATAAGTAATAATTAAATAGAATAATTAATTGTAATTGTTTTTATTGATAAAACAATTTGGCGCATACAACGTGAAACAGAATGATCAAAACACAAAGTTGGTTATGGTGGTAAATTAGAATCAACAACGTGTGGATTGAAATACAGTATATTACAATAAAATATATATATATATATATATATATATTCTCCAGAAACAAAAATAATGAATTTATAAGTTACGTTACAGATTGGCACCGACAACGTGGGGCATAGATAAATACAATATTAATTTGTAACACGTTTAGTTACAATATATAAAGCAGTATTGTTTCACGTTCAGAAGAATGTAATGAAATAAACACTGCCAATGTGCTAAATGTTAGTTGTAAATTAAACACAGGTTATGACCTTTAATTGGTAGGAGTTTATCGACTGTGTATATGAAGTACTAATATAGTTTTAAAAGAATTCAGTGATTATCTAGAAAGTGTCTCTAATGGGGATGTTGTAATGATATGATAAGTGATTTTAACATTAACATACTAAATGATGAACATAACACAAATGAATACAAACAACTGCTAGCAGCTCATGGTTTTTATAGTATTCTGTGCCAACACGCATAACTGTTGTAACGGTACATAACCCAGTCCCCATAAATGATAACTTTTGTAATACCATCAAGGTCAGAAATGGGTAAACTATAACGAGCTCAAAACTAAATTGTATCACTAAACATTATAAACGATTAAAGTGATATACAGTGACAAGTAAGTTATAGTGTACCCAATGAGGTAATATGTGAAGGTGAAGGGAACTTCTTACAGAATTGTGCTGTAGATGTGAGAATTATAAACTATGATAGTAGACTATGATGCTACTAACGAATTATGTATTTTGTTAAGTTACTGTAGTATTTATATTGTGTAGACAACAAAATTTAATACCTAGTTTAATTTTATATTTTTATAAAATAATTGTGTTATTGTATAAGATAACCAAGGGTTTGTTTTAAAAACTTAAAAGATTTAAATATCAGATGATAATAAAAATTAAAATAATACTGTATGAGGGAAATGGCAGAAGGAAGTAGTGCAGTGTAGGAATACTATAAGAGATTAATAAATAATATATAAATTCATGTAAAGTTAATAATAATATTAAAGACTTATATCCAAAGTTATAAGAAAATAAACAGAAACCTATTATGTAAACCAAATTGGGAAAGAAACCAAAATTAAAAAGAATTATTTTTCTGTAAATCAAAAATAAATTTATAATAATTACAAACCGCCTATATACTAAAAAGTAAATAGCAGAACCAATAAAAAGATATATAAAAAATTATGGGTTACTAAGAGTAACGAAATAACAAGTATTGTTTAATCGAATTTGAAATTGAAACCTGTCCGGTTGACAAAATGATGAGACAAAAATTTTATTAAAATATCCTTTCGAAACCTTTTGAAAAGCACAAAATTGTTACAAAATTAAATAACAGTATAAACATGATGTACTACTACCTTAGTTATCAAAGTTAACTTGCTATACTCCATAATAAAAGTGAAAAAACCATTTTGGACGAGTAGGCATAGCCTAGCCGAGTTCGAGTTTTAACGAGATAATATTTGCCGGACGGTTATGAAATTACAACCAAATACGAACACCACCTGAGAAACGGCTTCACCCAAGTAAGAACTTCAAGAAGAGAGGTAATATAAACATTTCTTTTAATATTTAACGAAGAAACTTCAAACTAAATGGTCGTGTAGTACAGAAACGATTAAAGTGTAATCACATGTTTTAATAAAAACAAACGCAATCTGCTCTCTTACGGACAACTCCAGAACTACGTATTAAGCGAAATAAACAAATTTTTGAATATTTTTTCTATATTTGTAAAGCGTAGTATAATTATCCACTTCTGACCATCTCATAACAAAAAGAACTTACCCTTAACCCTGGGGAAATAAATAAAAGAATTGGGCCGCGACGCGATGTATTTATAGTTACGCTCACACACCAGAAGCTTCCAAACTGCGTCTTATCTCTCGCGAACTACGTAATTGTACGGCCTTGACACAGTCCGAGCGCCCGAGCGAAGGCCGGCACAGTCGAGAAAATTCTCGCAAAATGCATCTAGTAGCACGTACACCACACGCTTACGTCGAGTTCTTTCTGGCACATTCGATAAACGCGTAGATTGTTCTGTGTTTCTCTCTCGACCATTGGAAGTTTCGTTTATTTTCCGTTAGCTCATGTAGTGGTTTAGCAATAGTAGTGAAGCCTTTCACAAAACGTCGGTAATATGAGCATAACCCCAGGAAACTCCGAACTTCGTGTTTATTCTTCGGAACTGGCCAGTCTCTTACGGTGTCTACTTTATTAGGATCCATGCTAACGCCCGCTGCCGAAACCAGATGGCCCAAATACTGTACTTCCTTCTGGAATAGAGAACACTTCTTCGGGCTCAGCTTCAGTTGTGCACCGTGAATTCTAGTTAGAACTTCCTTAAGGTTTTCCAAGTGATCTTCGAAAGTCTTCTCGATCACTATGACATCGTCTAAGTAAACAAGGCAAGTTTTCCACGTCAGGCCTCGGAGTATCAGGTCCATCAATCTCTCAAATGTTGCCGGTGCATTACAGAGTCCAAATGGCATGACGTTAAATTGGAATAAGCCAATTGGGGTCGAGAAAGCGGTCTTTTCCTTGTCTTCTTGATGAAGACCCACTTGCCAATATCCACTCTTCAGGTCCAATGTGGAAAACCACTGTGCTCCGGACAACGTGTCGAGTGTATCGTCAACGCGAGGTAATGGATAGCAGTCTTTCTTTGTAACGTCATTTAACCTCCGGTAGTCTACGCAGAAACGCAATCCACCATCCTTCTTCGCTACCAGCACTACAGGGGAAGACCAAGCACTTGACGAAGGTTCAATTACTCCCTCTGTCAACATGTCCTGTACTAACCGAGACATCTCCTCTTGTTTAGATAATGGAGGCCTTCGAGGAGGTTGGCGTATCGGTGTTGTGTCCCCAGTATTGATGCGATGTTGCACAAGAGAGGTTCTTCCCAGTGACTGTCCCCGAACTGCAAAACAATCTTTGAATTCGTGTAAAAACTGTCCGAGTTCTTTTACCTCACCACTTGAGAGGTTGTTAGAAGATCTGTTCAATAATTCTTGCAGTTCCTCTGGTAATTTAGAAGTATCCGACGAACTGGGTCTTCGTTGCGTTATTCCGGCTACCCAGGCCACAGGAGTCAATTTGCCTAGGAGCGTATTGCTTTGTAAAGTGATAGCTTGATCCAAAATATTCGCCACTCTAATAGGTACATTTCCGGTTTCGTCAGGTTTTACTAAACTTCTGGCAATTAGTATGCCCGGTGTGCTGACTACCTGGGGTTCGAATATAGAGCACTGATTGCCCCTAGTATCTACCGCAGTTCTAACCATGATGATCTTTTCGGAGTTTGGCGGAACAGTTACGGCCACTTGGTTTATGACGTCCATCGATTTTTCTGCTGTCGTCATTGTTGATAGCATTACCTCTTCGCCTCCGATTCTCAAGACATTGTTTTTCGATTAATTACGAATTACACTCGTCTTGTACAAAGTATCCACTGTTTCCACTGTTAACCGTTCTATCCCAGTTCTGACACCACTGTTACGACGGTCTACTCGATCGTCGTAGGTACAGTGGAAACAAAATAATTACAAGACACCAATTAAGTCACTAATCACACCTTTAATTGTTATAGTAAAACAGTTGTAATTAACAACACAGTGTCTACAACAAATCAAATGAAATTGTTCATACGCAATAAAATGTCCACTAATATTAAAACTCAACTGTATTACAATTATACCGTCCGAATATAAAACGCAACACTTCACTAATAACTACTTGAACGTACACCGTAATAACTCGAACCGCTCTGTAAATATATCGCACTAATACTCTCGAACCGCACAGTCAAAAATCTCGCATTGAACTGAAAAACTAAGGCCGCGACGCGATGTATTTATAGTTACGCTCACACACCAGAAGCTTCCAAACTGCGTCTTATCTCTCGCGAACTACGTAATTGTACGGCCTTGACACAGTCAGAGCGCCCGAGCGAAGGCCGGCACAGTCGAGAAAATTCTCGCAAAATGCATCTAGTAGCACGTACACCACACGCTTACGTCGAGTTCTTTCTGGCACATTCGATAAACGCGTAGATTGTTCTGTGCTGTCGTAGCAATATGTTGATTGATGTTTTAAATATAGTATAAAATTTGGTCAAAAACCATATATTTTTTGACAATTCCATGTTTACTCAATGAAGTCGATATCATGTACTAGTTAATGAAAAGATCGATTGTGATATTTGTATTTTGGCGGAAGAGAAAAAACCAATAATATTCTTAATAAATATTATTGGGAAATGATATTGAATAATAAAAATGTGTTTCCTTTATTGTAGTGGGTAGTTGTAGTGGGTTTCAGAATAAATAAGAAGAGGACGATCCACCGGGTCGTATTCTGCCACAGTGTCGTCTGGTTAACCTATATTTGGAGACTAGTGTCAAAATCAGCTGATTCGGTTCACGGCGAATATTTGAAAAATTTAGAAATCGTCTAAACCGAGGGTAAACAAACGGTACTTGCTCTCTCTTCAAAAGAAGGCTAAACCACTTCCCTACTTAACCCAAATCACACACACTTGATTTCTGCTTTGTTTGAGTAACATTACCAACAACTTTATTTAAACTTCAGTCTTTATAATTCATAAGTGGCGACTGCTAAGAGGTGTTCGGACCGATCAGAGGGAGACGCTCGAGGAGAACGTTACAAATTGGCGCTCAACGTAAAAGGGCTGTAATTAGAAAAGAATTTTGATATATTTAATAAATTAATATACCAAAAAATCTAATTATCGTCGGCAGTTATGAGAAAACAAGAAATGCATAATACCAGAGGCAGATCGAAGAAGAGGGCAGAAGAAAAGGAGAAGGAAGAAGGTGGACAGGAACGAGAGATAGAAATATTTACGGACAGTGAAATGGAACAACCGGTGGGTGATAAAGAAGAAACTGAAACAATTATGAGCACGGAAAAGGAAATAGTGGAAGAGGATGCCCAAGGGGACCAACCAGATAAAGCGGAAGCCAGGAGAGAACCAAATTGGCAAGACATGATGAGATTTATAGCTGAGAAGTTTGATAAAATAGATGAGAATTTTAAGAAACAGGAGAAAACTCGAAGCAAACCAATGAGGAAAATAAGGAGAATTTTAAGAAACAGGAGGAAAACTTGAAGCAAACCAATGAGGAAAATAAGGAGAATTTTAAGAAACAGGAGGAACAAAATAGACAGACCAATGAGAAAATAGATAGCATTCAGGAAAGTTTAGTCAAACAACTAAATGAAAAAATAGAGACCATTCATGGAAATATCAAACAAACCATGAATGAACAATACCATGAACTGAAAGAAACTGTTGAAGGACAAAGAGAAGAGATGAATGCAAAATTTGAAGAGAATAATGAGAATTTAAAACAAATTGAGGGTAGGAATTAAGAGAAAATCTAGAGAGTAAAATTGAACTGGTCAGTAATACGCTTAGCCAAAGAGTAGATGAATACAAGGAAGAGGCAGAGAAGAAAGTAATGGAAACCAATCAAAGATTGGATAAAACAGAAGAAAAGATGGAACTAATTAAAACAGGAATCGATGTACGGATGGAAAAGGAGGAACAAAATAATCAAGTTCGTGTAATGGCCATACGCCAAGAAAACAATGACCAGTTAGATAGTATCAAAAGCAGTCTAAACTGTAAATTTTCGGAGTTTCATAAAACAGTAGAAAATGTAAAAAATCAGTGTAATAGCCAAGCAGAGAAATTAGATAATTTGCAACAAATACAAACCAATTTTCAAGGTGATGTAGATAGAATAAGTTCTAGATCTGCATGCAACAGTCATCATGTTTTTCAAGATAGTAAGGAAAGTGTAAACTTTCGGGATTATCGTAGAAACCCACTCGAATTTTTAGGGAGAGTAGACGAAATTTTGAACAGATCAAAGGAGAATCGATGGAACATGATCAAAGGTATATTAGACGAATCTTTCAAAAACATCAATGATAATTGGTGGACGGCAATCAGGAACGATGTGTGTGATTATGGGGGTTTCAAAACAATGTTCAAACTTAAGTACTGGTCGGAGTCAGTACAAAACATTATTAGGGACGATATTTGTCATGGTAGGTATGACCGTACAATGGGACAAACACCTACTGCTTACTTTTTGGGGAAGGTGTGTATAGCAAAGTATTTAGATCCAAAGATCCCTGAAGAGTGTCTAGTGACCAAAATTGCGTATCATTTCGAAGAGAAGATAATCAGTGCCCGATTAAGTGGACAAATAAAAACTATTGGAGGCATGGAAACGCTACTAGAAAATTATGAGCAGGAATCTTATTATAGGAGAAGTAGATGGAGGTCAGGGAATACCGAGGAGCGGAGGAATGAACCACCAAGAGAGAATCGACCTAGAGTAAATTATGTGCATGCTAATAACAATTATTTTAATAACAGATATCGAGGAAGATGGCCTAATAATAACAGACAAAATTACTGACATGATTCTTATCACCGAGAAGAAGGTCCACAAAGGAGTATGAGTGCAGAGCAACCTAGATTCAGAGATAGTGATGAAGAAAGGAGACCAATAAGCAATATTCAACATAATGAAAATGTTGAATCAAACAATAATAATGATGGAAATAGGGGAAACGGGTACCAGCAGTGAGAAGATGTGATTGCCCGTCACTGCTAGAAATAACAGGGCACAGAATTTACCACAAACCCAATTATAATAATAAATTAAACAAACCAATAACCATTATCAGAAACAATTTTTAAAAAATATACAGTCAGAGTTAATGGAAGAAAGAGCAATTAAAGAGTCATCGCCAAACAATGACATAGTCTATATACAAATAAACTTAAATGGAGTGTCAGCAGAGGCCATGATTGATACAGGAGCAAATATTTCAATTATTGATCAATTAGAACTAGACCGCATTATTGAGCTAACTACTGAGAGAATACCTACTTTACCAATTAATAATTTAACAATTGTTGGTGCCACCGGGAAACAAAATAAAACAATCAGGAAACAAGTGTCTTTGAATGTTACCACTAGTGGAATAGGAATACCTATGGGATTTTTAGTAGCAAAAGGGCTACCGTTGAGGGTGTTAATAGGGTGTGATATGCTACGGCGACACACTGCAATTATAAATCTGGCCAGGGGTATAGTAACCTTGAGCACAGAAAATGGTGAGTTAACGGCTGAGATAATTGGTAGCCAAAGTGCCCCTCAGTGTCCGAGCTCATTTTTTGTTAGGGAGGATAATAGATTAACCCTAGGTAAAAACACAGAAGTAACAGAATCAAAGATTTGGCAAGAGAAGATAGAAGAGATAATTGAGTTTCAGAATAGGCAGGCACCGGAAATAATTAGTGTAGAACAAAAACAACAGCTTATAAAAATTTATAATAAATATAAATCAGTATTCTCAGAGTCACCAGGAAAAGCAAAAAACTTCTTGTGTGAACTAAAGTTCAAGGAAAATGTAAATTTTAACAAACGATCATACCCTATTGCTTGAGCTTTGAAAGAGGCAGTAAGGAAAGAAATTCAAAGAATGATATTGGAAGACATAATTGAAAGAAGTAGTTCTCCGTATACCAGCCCATTGGTAGCTATACCGAAGAAAGATGGTCAAGTAAGACTATGTCTTGATGCTCGGGAGTTGAATAAAATGCTCATTAACGATCGCACATCTCCAGGTGAGATTGAAGAAATAATGAAAAAATTCTATGGATGCAAGTACATGAGTACTTGGGATGCAGTTTGTGGATATTGGCAAATAGAGTTGCACTCTAACAGCAGACAATATGTTGCTGTCATATTCGAAGGACGAAATTATCATTTTAAGCGTTTGCCTTTCGGATTGGTAAATTCTGTGGCCGTGTTCATCCAATGCATGGACCAAATTTTAGGTAAGGAAGTTTTAGATTTTACTACCATATATGTGGATGACATATTAATTACGTCTTGTACTTGGGAGGAGCATTGTAACAGAGTGGAAAGAGTATTAAATAAACTATTGCATATTGCAACATAATATAACTTTAAAACTGGATAAATCTAAATTTATCACACATGAACTACCATTTTTAGGGTTCATTTTATCTGCTACTGGGATTAAACCATCTCCTGAAAAAGTAAAGGCTATCCAAGATTTTCCTAAACCAAAAAAACTTAAAACAATTACAATCCTTTCTGGGGATATGCAACTATTATAGGAAATTTCAACAGAATTATTCAGAAGTAACAGCCAAATTCCAATGTTTACTTTCAAAGAAAAACAAGTGGAAATGGGAAGAAAATGAAGATAATAATTTTCAGATAGTAAAAAATAAATTTCTTGACAGTATCATGTTACATCACCCAAATTTTAATAAACGTTTTTTCATAAATTGTGATGCTAGTAACATTAGCCTTGGAAGTGAGCTCTATCAGGAAGATGAGGAAGGAAATCATGGGGTCATCAGTTTTGCAAGCAGAGTACTGAGTAGCTGCGAGAGGAATTATACAGTAACTGAAAAGGAACTGCTGAGTGTATAAAATGTATAAAATTTCGAACATTTATATTAGGATACCCAGTAACTATCAGAACCGATCATAGATCAATTTCATTTTTAAAAAATTGTAAACTTAACCACGGCAGACTCACCAGATGGGTATTAATGCTTCAAGAGTATAATTTAGACTGGGAATATATTCCGGGTAAGAAGAACGTAATAGCCGACCGATTATCACGGATTAATCTAGAAAAAGGAACTTATGAAATAGAACCAGAAAGTATTGGAAAAATATACTACATTATTAAGATGAAAAAGGAGTTACAAGATATAATTAATAAAATAAAAGTCGATCAACAAAGGGACACTAAATTAACAAAAATTAAGGAACGAATATTACAACATGACCCTATAATAATGAAATTTGTCTGTGTTTATGAAGAGATCCTTTTTATTCGTCCTACCATTAAGGATCATGTATGGAAGATGTATGTGCCAGAAGCAACAGAAGTAGCCCTGATTAAGGATTATCATGAAAGATATGGTCACATGGGATCACTCAAAGTTATTAAAGCTCTATCTGAACACTGTTACGTGAAAGCTATAAATAAAAGAGTAAGGGAAATAGTAAAAAACTGTAACATATGCCAGCTAGTAAAAGTAAATAATGATAAGAGAACTGGTGCAATGATTACAATAAAATCTAATAATAAACTTGAAAAGACATTCTTGGATATATGTGGACCTTTTCCCAGAAGTGGAGGGAGACATAAATATAAATATATAATCATATTATTTGATCATTATACGAAATATACAAAACTC
Source organism: Magicicada septendecula (assembly GCA_034769895.1). Classification (NCBI taxonomy): domain Eukaryota; kingdom Metazoa; phylum Arthropoda; class Insecta; order Hemiptera; family Cicadidae; genus Magicicada; species Magicicada septendecula. Next base: position 703,380,814 of record CM068367.1, on the reverse strand, counting down.
TACGCTATCAGTAGAGCCAAAACGAAGAAAATTCTAGAAGTAATCCTTAAAAAATACTTACCTGAGGTGGGAAAACCGGAAACAATTATAACGGATCATGGAACGCAATTTCGGGGAAAAAGGTGGAAAGAAGAATTGGGAAATTGGCAAATAAGGACATACAAAACATCAGTGTACCACCCTAGTAGCAATCCTGCTGAACGTGTATTAAGGGAAGTTGGCCGAATTCTACGTACATACTGTCACCAAGAACATAAAAAATGGAGCCAGTACATCGATCCAGCTGAGACTTTCCTTAATTGGTCATACCATGACACTATCGGGACTAGCCCTTATCAGGTAATGTTTGATAAACCACCACCAAGAGAAATTACCTCGTTGATAAATTTTCCTCCAGAAGAGAGAGTAAAGTTCGACAAAGTGGAAATGCACAACAGAGTGTTGCATAAAGTAGAACTTCAACAAAAAAGGGATCAAGTAAAAAAGAAAAGATTGGATACATACCAGATGGGAGATAAGGTATTAATCAAAAATAGACAACTACCCAGTTCTATAGAAGGTATTGCTCGGAAGCTACTGTTACTTTATACTGGACCTTACCTCATAACCCAGGTGAAGGGGAATAATACCTACGAAATTAAAACAATTAGCAATAACAGAATAAAAGGAGTGTACAACCAATCGGAAATGAAACACTATTACGAAGAAAAAAAAACCAAGAATATTAGGAGAATTGAGACAATCAACAATTTATTTTAGTAAACGAGTAGAACCAAAATAAATTTGTTCTAGTGGGGGGGCTTTATGTAACGGTACATAACCCAGTCCCCATAAATGATAACTTTTGTAATACCATCAAGGTCAGAAATGGGTAAACTATAACGAGCTCAAAACTAAATTGTATCACTAAACATTATAAACGATTAAAGTGATATACAGTGACAAGTAAGTTATAGTGTACCCAATGAGGTAATATGTGAAGGTGAAGGGAACTTCTTACAGAATTGTGCTGTAGATGTGAGAATTATAAACTATGATAGTAGACTATGATGCTACTAACGAATTATGTATTTTGTTAAGTTACTGTAGTATTTATATTGTGTAGACAACAAAATTTAATACCTAGTTTAATTTTATATTTTTATAAAATAATTGTGTTATTGTATAAGATAACCCAGGGTTTGTTTTAAAAACTTAAAAGATTTAAATATCAGATGATAATAAAAATTAAAATAATACTGTATGAGGGAAATGGCAGAAGGAAGTAGTGCAGTGTAGGAATACTATAAGAGATTAATAAATAATATATAAATTCATGTAAAGTTAATAATAATATTAAAGACTTATATCCAAAGTTATAAGAAAATAAACAGAAACCTATTATGTAAACCAAATTGGGAAAGAAACCAAAATTAAAAAGAATTATTTTTCTGTAAATCAAAAATAAATTTATAATAATTACAAACCGCCTATATACTAAAAAGTAAATAGCAGAACCAATAAAAAGATATATAAAAAATTATGGGTTTCTAAGAGTAACGAAATAACAAGTATTGTTTAATCGAATTTGAAATTGAAACCTGTCCGGTTGACAAAATGATGAGACAAAAATTTTATTAAAATATCCTTTCGAAACCTTTTGAAAAGCACAAAATTGTTACAAAATTAAATAACAGTATAAACATGATGTACTACTACCTTAGTTATCAAAGTTAACTTGCTATACTCCATAATAAAAGTGAAAAAACCATTTTGGACGAGTAGGCATAGCCTAGCCGAGTTCGAGTTTTAACGAGATAATATTTGCCGGACGGTTATGAAATTACAACCAAATACGAACACCACCTGAGAAACGGCTTCACCCAAGTAAGAACTTCAAGAAGAGAGGTAATATAAACATTTCTTTTAATATTTAACGAAGAAACTTCAAACTGAATGGTCGTGTAGTACAGAAACGATTAAAGTGTAATCACATGTTTTAATAAAAACAAACGCAATCTGCTCTCTTACGGACAACTCCAGAACTACGTATTAAGCGAAATAAACAAATTTTTGAATATTTTTTCTATATTTGTAAAGCGTAGTATAATTATCCACTTCTGACCAACTCATAACAAAAAGAAGTTACCCTTAACCCTGGGGAAATAAATAAAAGAATTATATGTTGATTGATGTTTTAAATATAGTATAAAATTTGGTCAAAAACCATATATTTTTTGACAATTCCATGTTTACTCAATGAAGTCGATATCATGTACTAGTTAATGAAAAGATCGATTGTGATATTTGTATTTTGGCGGAAGAGAAAAAACCAATAATATTCTTAATAAATATTATTGAGAAATGATATTGAATAATAAAAATGTGTTTCCTTTATTGTAGTGGGTTTCAGAATAAATAAGAAGAGGACGATCCACCGGGTCGTATTCTGCCACAGTGTCGTCTGGTTAACCTATATTTGGAGACTAGTGTCAAAATCAGCTGATTCGGTTCACGGCGAATATTTGAAAAATTTAGAAATCGTCTAAACCGAGGGTAAACAAACGGTACTTGCTCTCTCTTCAAAAGAAGGCTAAACCACTTCCCTACTTAACCCAAATCACACACACTCGATTTCTGCTTTGTTTGAGTAACATTACCAACAACTTTATTTAAACTTCAGTCTTTATAATTCATAAGTGGCGACTGCTAAGAGGTGTTCGGACCGATCAGAGGGACACGCTCGAGGAGAACGTTACACTGTAAATAGTGCTACTTATATAGATCGTGTGTGGATTACAACTAGAAATATAGATAAATTTACTGCAAACATAGTTAATACTAGTACAATTGATCATCATATGATATGATTAGTTGTGAACCTAGGAAATTGCACTCCAAAAAATGTATATCAAAAAGAGACCATAGAGAAACTGAATTTTAAAATGCTTTCAGATATGGCAGAACAATTTAACTAGTCTCCTATTTTAGCCATAACTCGTGCTAATACTGGCTTTTCAGTGTTAATAAACTTTATAAATAGTTTAATACATACTTTAACTGAGAATTTTATTATAAAATCACAGCATAACATACCATGGTTAAATGACAAAATTAAAAGTCTTGATAAAAAAAGCACGAAATAGGTAAACTGCTTGCAAGACCTTTTGACTTAAAAATTTTTAAATTATCATACCAGATTAAAACAGTCTTTAAAAGACACATTATCATTAACCACAACAAAGAATGATTGAAGTCTTTTTAAAAGAGCAGAGGGAAATAATAGAGAACAATGGAAAATCATAAATTGTATAGTGGGAGAAACCAAAGGCAAAGATAAGATTAGTTTGTGTGTTGAGGGAATGCTGCTAAGCAACAAGACTGAGACAGAGTTGTTGTTCTATTGATTATTAGCTGATAAATTTAGTGAAATGGCATCTAAGCCAAATGGTGTTCCCTCCCTGGTGTTTACCAACTGACTCTTAGTACGGAAAACTCTTTATTCCTTTCTCCAGTTACTGCCAATGAAATTTAAAAAATTGTTTTTAAGTTTTAAGCCTCAAAAAGCTCCTGGTTATGACAATATTAGTTCGGATGTACTAAAATGCATATTGAAATATTTAGTGGAAGTATTGTTTAAAAAAATCTGTTGTAATACCCATACCCAAGAAAACAAAAAGTGATCAGTTATCAGGTTTCAGACAAATTTCATTAGTCTCTGCATTGTCTAAGCTGCTTGAAAAAGCTATGAAAGATACGTTAGTTACATTTTTGGAATCCAAAAATATTCTTTCTGACAAGCAGTTTGGTTTTAAAAATGGGCTTAACACTGAATCTACTCTACTACAATATAAACAATATGACAAAAGTTTACTGAACCATTAACAATAGCCAGTTAGCATGTCTGTCAGCTTTTCCTACATTTTAGTAAAGCGTTCAATACTGTAGATCAACAAATTTTATTAAGAAAATTAAATTGTTATGGAATATGGGGTTTAGCATATGATTGGTTTTTGTCCTATCTCTTAAAATTATCATGATATTAATCTGTAAAGCTTATACCAGTCTTAGTTGAATGTTAACGTGTTGATTTTATGTTGAATATTACCAAAACTGCTAAATATTAGGTTCATTATTTTATATTATTATTAATAATTGTTATTATCATATCTTAGTTGTAATCATTGATGTAAATTAAGGTTAAAAAGGATTATTTCAGTTGGGGTTAATTTTGTAATGTTAAGGATATAACATGAGTTAAACATGAGTCTTCCTTGCTTTTACCACATGAATCATTAAACCCTGACATTTACCTTCACCCTGATAAAATGTAAATATTTTATGAGGCATTCTGCACATGTATGATATCTTAAGATGCACTGGTAAAACTTTATATTCACTGTCTTTTGTCTTTTACAGTAACATCTGCATGTGTGCATGAGTCACTTTTATGAACTAATTTTAATTGTTAAATACCACAATTTACTTTTTATCTGTTAGTAGCATTAGCATTGTCACTATATTTTTTTACTGGAAGCTCTCTAAAGTAATGCACAACAAACTTTTCAACCTATACTTGGAATACACAAGAGGCCAGTATTCTTGCATGTGTACCACATTCCTTATTGCTTGCTATAACGGTAACTACTATGAAATCGAAAAATTCAGAAAAATAATTTGGTTACAACACCTAATATTTATTTCACACAGAACAATTATAACCAATGGTACATTCTCTACACACATAATTATACAACTAAAATTGTTTTTCTAAACTTCTATCTTTGCAGTGACACTTTTTGTACTACAAAGTTGACCCAATACTAATTATAACAAACACTTTTATACAAAACTACAAAATAATTAGCTCAACTTTAACAGAAAGTTTTTAAATATTAACAAAAAAGTTGTTTCAGTTAGCTATGTGACACACACACACACACACACACACACACACACACACACACACACACACACACACACACACACACACACACACACACACACACACACACACACACACACACACATACTTATTTTCATCTTAAAAAAATATGATGACTGTTGTAGCTTTCTTTTTTAAGAAGCAAGATTTTAAGAAAGCAATTTCTACACAAACTAGGTGAACGACTTGTTGCTGTTGCTACCCTGTGTAAACACATAATATGGACAACCAAAAATATCACATACACAGCAAAAATACAATATTTACTTGAAAATAAGTCCCCTTTATTGCTTCAGTTTTGCTCTAAAAATTGAGTGTCTTGTATTCAAGTTGGGTCACATGATCTAATATATACAGACAGGAAATAAAAATCCTGTATTGAGTAAATTCTGTATTTCTATATAACACAATTCACCAAACAATTATGTAATACAACCTCCTCTTTAGAGACCCTGCTACTTAGGTGGCAGGTAGGGGAATACTTCCCAGACAGTAGAAGAAAAATGAAATATCCCCTGTGACTATACAATCTGCATATTCAGTTGAGACTAAATGGTAATATATTCCTTATAGGCTAGCCCAATGACACTAGCCATACTCAAAATATACTCAAAATGGCCCGAATAGAAGACAATGACTTTCCTTAAAATTCCCTGCTGAAAACTGTATCTGTCTTATATGTGCAACCTAAAATACAAAAATTTCATGTTTGTACTTGTAAAAGTGTACCATATTTTGTACAATTCGCTAGCTGCACAGGCTTGCCACACATGTGTCATAAATCAACAAGGACATGTTATAATGAGTTCAAGGGCAAGCGATGGTTATAGGGGACACAGCCGAGTACATTTCCCCGCATTCCATGAAAGATTGTCTACTAAACACTATACCAACTCTCCCATAATCACAGGGGAGTTGAACGAATTTGTTTTTCTGAATTTGTTCGAGACATTAGAAATCTCCCCGCTTCTGGGTAGTTCGCTGAATCCGTTTGGCTGGATTCGCTCAACAATTTTCCGCATTAGTTAAAATCATTTTCCCACCTCCCTTTTAAGGGAAACTGTCAAAGCATCTGGCTGGATTCAGGCGCAGATTCTCCATCCAACTGCACGACAGCATAACTGCATGTATCCTCGGACGTTTCCTTAATAAATCGGCTACCGATCGCCATACAAACGCAAGACCAGGACCGTTCTCTTAGGTTTGACACTCACTACAACCTCCAACTAGCAGAACATGTGATTATCTGATTGCCTGAAAGCCAAAGACATGCATGCTTTCCTGATAAATCGGCTACCAATTGCTGTACAAATGGGAGACTAGAACTGTTGTGTTAGTTTTGAAGCTCCCTACAACCTCCAATATGCCATCATGTGTACTATTAACAAGAAGGGCACAACATCGTTACAGTTAGATTTACTGACAGTGAAAAATCACACATTACTGTGATACTAGGAGTAACTGCCAACGGTAGTCCACCATACGATATTTTGAAGAGAAAAATGCTTTCAAAGGAATAGTTACCAGCTGGGACTGTTATTAAAGCATATGAAAAGGGATGGATGACTGAAGAACTTGTAGCAGATTGGCTTAAGGTTCTTTGGGGACGTCGGTCAGGTGTTTTACTAGGGCAAATTCGTGATGCTTTTCATGGTCAACAACTGAGAAAATACAGAAGCTGGTTGCAGAAATGAGCACTGGTCTTGTTATAATATCTGGGGGAATGACTTCTCAGCTTCAAGTTCTAGACGTGGTTGTTAATAAACCATTCAAGGACCACTTATGGAAGAACTACAGCGACTGGCAATGGAAACCATGCATTGAGTCTGACAGGCAAGTTGAAGAAACCAAGCATAAATCTACTGGCCCAGTAGATAATCATCCTGGAGAAAAATCAAAACTGAATCCATTGTAAAGGGGTTTAAAAAATGTGATGCTTCTAACATAACATGGATGGGAGCGAGGATGACTTTTTGTGGAAAGACTCCAGCTATGATGGCAGTAGCAGTACTGAAGATAAACTTTGAGAAGAAAAAACGAGGATGATGATTGGGACTTAAAAATAATAAGGGACTTTACTACTTATAATTTAACCCTTGATGTAAAACAGCCTCAAAAAATTCAGGGTCATCTTATATGCAGGCTCTTTTCTTCTTGTAAAATGCCTTCAAAAATCTAGCGTTGTCTTATAATTGAGGCCATCTTATTTCTTATTTGTCTTATTATATTCAGGCCAATACGGTATTTGCTTCTCTTCCACTCTGATTTAGAATCCATCTGAATCAAATATCAAATTGGAGTGAACATTTACTTAATCCATTTTTAACTTTGCTGTAGTATCTGTTATCCAAAACCAAAGTACCTGAATATAGGAACAGAACAAAATATACGATTTTTCAGTTGTCACCAGTGGCAAAGCTATTGAGAGGCTTTTGAGGCTTAGCCTACCCAAAAAATAAACGAAAAAACGAATACCATACATGAAAAGTTAACGTTTCAGGATTATCGTATTTTATAAGTTGATAACAATTGGTTTACAAAACGTACTCTAAGAGCGCGGTACGAATAGAACTGCCGCCAGGCTATGTGAGGCTTTCTGGCAAAGCCTCTCTCCCACCACCATTTATGATGTGCGACGGGCGTTATGTGTGTGTGTGCGGGAGGGGGAGACAGCTGTTGCGTTGCGGGCCAAGAGGCTAGTCTCCATCTCGGGCAGTGAGCGTGAACGGGTATATCTTCCGTACTTAGTGCAATTAATTATTCACTCTACCAATTCATTCACGTTTAATTTAATTAATTTACATTCGTTAGTGTTCGTTTTATGTTTTTACTTGTGTGTTAGTGTTAGATATTTTTGCGTACAATGGGTGATACTGAGAGAAGATTAACGTCATTATTTAGTGAATTAAACGTGAAACCGTTTTCAAGTTGGAGTTATGAAACAAAGTGTGCCTACAAAGATAGGAGATTGACACCACATTTAGATATTAAAATAGCGGATAGCAGACAAAATAGAAAGTTTCAATTCTCTTGGTACAAGAAATATCCTTGGCTAACAGGGTGCTCTGAGAAAAATAAATTATACTGTTATACCTGTATTCTGAGTGGGGGCGAAAAAGAACGGTCATCAGCTTCTTATGGTGTCTGTGTAACACAACATTTTCACAGAAATGCCGAAAAAACATCAATGTTCAAGAAGGCATCTTCAGAATGAAGAGACATTTTTATTGTTAGGTCGTGGAAGAATTGAACATTCCATTTCTGAAGGCGCTAAGCTTTCAAGCCATGAAACAATGAAATTGTGAAGCAAAATAGATTTGTAATTGAGAGACTTATCGATGTTGTGTGATTCTTAGGTAAACAAGAGCTTGCTTTTAGAGGGCATTTTGAAGATGAAAGTTCCGACAGCAAAGGTAATTATCTTGAATTATTGGAACTTGGCTCCAGACAAGAACAGTTTTTACGTGATCATTTGCAGCGCACTTCCAGTTTTAAAGGTACATCAAGTACAATTCAAAATGAGCTGATTGAATCAGTAACTGACATAATTAATGCACGCATTAAAGAAGAATTACATTCCTGCGAGTTTGTTAGTGTGCAATCAGACGAAACCCTTGACGTTTCTTGTAAAATTCAAATGAGCATCATTCTTAGATTCTGTACGCAAGATGGGCCTAAAGAAAGAAGTATTGGTTTCTATGATGTTTCAAAAGACAAAACAGCTGTAGTAGGGTTATCAGAAGTTATTATCCATGAACTTAATTCTCGGGAAATTACTGACAAAATAGTTAGTCAAACCTATGATGGGGCCTCTGTAATCGCAGGAGATCGAGGAGGCGTCCAACAGTTTGTGAAACAGGTCTGTCCACGAGCTACATTTTTACATTATTACGCTCATAAATTTAATCTCGTGTTACTATAATATTGTTCAAAATCAATCAAAGAAGTTAGACTTTTCGTTTATAATCTTGCAGCTTTCCATACATTTTTCAGTAAATCCTCAAAAAGAACACAGCTGTTAGAAAATAAAGGATTTAGATTACCACAAACATGTACCACCTGCTGGAATTTCAATTCTCGAGCAGTGCATACAATTTATGCAAAATACAATAAGCTGAAAGATGTTTTCCACACAATTACAGATAACATTGAAAAATGGGATGCAGAGTCATTCAACTGTGCTTCTGGCCTGCTTAATATCTTGAATAAAACACAATTCACTTACCTGCTTTGCTTTTACAAACAAATTTTTGTATATATAGACCACCTTTTTGCACACCTTCAAAACAAAGTAACATCAGACATAAATATGTGTAATAATGGAATCCAGAAGACCATCGGAGTAATAAAGAATATGAGATCAGAAAATACTGTGAAATCATGTGTTGAAAACTCTAAAAAGATTTGCAATGATTTAAGTATAAGTGAACAAGAATTCGGGTCCTTCAAACTTTTAACCTACGAAATTTTGGACACACTGACTGTACAAATGGAAACGCGTTTTGGAGATATTGAAAAGATCAGATTTGTCGAATTTCTGGATCAAAATAGCTGTGGGGAATATAAACTAGATTTTCCTGCAATGAAATTAAACAACCTTCTGTCTACGTATCCATTTTTCAACAAAGAACGATTGGAAAATGAATTAAAGAATATTTATGTAGATGAAGAAAAACATTTACCCCCTGTAGACTAGACCTTCTGAAATTCATAACTAGCAATGGTCTTCAAACCATCTATAAAAAAGTGACACGACTTATCAAGTTGGTCTTGACATTTCCTGTTACTACAGCTTCCTCTGAAAGAGTTATGAGCACATTAAAAAGGATAAAAAATTGCCTACGAAATTCAATGACAAATGAACGATTAAGTTCTCTCAGTACAATCACCATTGAAAAAAGTTTAGTTAAAGAATTTTCTATGGGTCAGAGTTTCAAGGAACGTGTAATGGATATTTTCACAATAAAGAAGAATCGACGTGTGGACCTATTATAGGCTATAAAAAAATATAAGGTAAGGAAGCATATTTATATTTTATCAGCCTACCCAGTACTTACACATTAGATTCGCCACTGGTTGTCACTACAATTTGTTAGAATAATTTAACTACAATAATCAGCATTTAACCATAGAAATTATTTTTTTAAGATTTCTGTTATAATAAATTCTTTTGTTTTATAAGAAAAATTATTAAAATATTTGAACTTGAAAAACCTATTTTTTACTTCTTCATTCAAACCACCACTTTAGAAAATGGCAAAAAGCCTGCAGTCCAATCATAATACAACAGTTATAGATTAAACCTAGACAATATGTAACGAGTTCCCAAAATTACGCAAGCATATTTCTTGATACGCATACAAAGTTATCAGTTTTATAAAAATGCTACTCATGCCTGTCAGTCTGATGAACTCAGCTGGTAAGATTTTGTACATTTGTCTATTTGTTATATTAATATTTCATATTTACAAAATACATACATGCACTTTTCTTTTTATATGAATTTAATAAGTAGTAAGGCTGAAATATTACTTTTTATGCAATGCTAGTTCACACAACCCTCTGCATAAAGCCACTGGCTCACCAGAATTGTGCAAACAGATATAGCAGACACACCAGAAACAACTATCCCAAATCAACAACATCTAACTCATATTGGATAGCTAACAGATGGGATTTTTCTGGGGGGGGGGGGTACTGCAGAAGGATTTAGTGCCTTAACACATGTAAGAGACACATACATAATATTTAAAACTGACAGAAAATCAAAACAAAATAAGTAACTCTCTGATGGTAATCCAAATCCACATTTACCCATGAAGGAACCACTACAGATACAAGATGGGGACGTTCTGCTTGGAGTTTTCAAAATCCAGACATAAATCTCAGTTACAAAAAGAAATTTTGCTAGAATAAGACACAATAAGTTATGTACAGAACTTGAAACATCCAAGATTTAGAAAAGAATGTAAAGGTAGAAACCATTTGTAAAGTGTGTCAGTGTAAAAAAATCTATAGTGCTGTTTGGATATCAACAGACAGTACGTGATTAGGAGTGGACACATAATTTCTAAAGTGTTGCAGAGAATACTTTTTAATTGTATTTGTATGTGTAATAAAGAAGTCAGCAAAGAATAAATAGTATTTATATCAGCAACGTAACTGAAGATGATGAAAGTAGAATGTTATGTGAGCGCAGTTGATACCGAAAGCCATAGCTAATGCTATACGCAGGGATATGTATATTGAAAGTAGTTCAGCAAATAGTCCAGATTAGTCACTCGTTCACTGTCAGTCATGAAAGCAACACAACTTATCAGGTGCATAGCAAAAGAAATCTCCGATTAACACATTAAAGTTCAAAACGAGTGCGTAAGTGAGTTCTAAAACAAGTTTTATCTTGTAGAAACAGTGTAAATTCGGTAATGAAAATGGGCCACTAGTTAAAAAATGAGTCAAAAAAACGGATGTTTAAAAACTAAAATGTGGTGAAAGTATCTTAATGATAATGGAGTGGATATGACAGTTATGATCAGGAATAAATAATTGGACGTTGGCAAAATAATTTAGAAAATAAAACACTCCATTGTGTCCTATTTAACATTGGACAAGGCCAAGGATATGGCAGTATGTTTCGGCTTTGAACATTTTCAATTGGGTGAATATTTTTAATTAAAGGGCCAAAAACAATTAAATATGATTTAAGCAATTTGTATCTGAGAATTTATAAACGATTCAAAGTTATAAACAATTTCAAATATTATGTGGTGCAACCTTGTGCTAAGTTGGTGTCTATATTCTGTATGTCGTGGTCGATGACACTATCGCTTGAGAATACCATTGTTTTCTTTGCAGACAGGAGGAACAACCTTTAGGAGAGTATCAACAAAAGTGGGCACTCATCAAATCAGGAGCATTTAACACCAAAAATTCATAAGTATCAACATCGCTAAAGGTAGGCGAGTGAACAATTTTGACAATGATTATGCACATAATAAAGATAATAAGCGAATGAAATAAAAAACTAATAAAAAAGTAAATGTGTATGGTTGCATGTGTGAGCATTTGAGGGAAAAATTTTTATATGAATTTGAACACATAAACAAAGCAAAAGTGTTGGTTTTTATTTGACTTGACATAATAAGTTCGAAACAAGATAATAAATTGTATGTTAATAAGAATAAAAGAAAAACCAAATTAATTCAATACATATGATTGTGCAATGGCTGTAGCAGTCTATAACTAAAGATTGTCAATGAAAGATTCATAATATACAGTATTTTGACATACTTTTTTTTTTAACAAAGTAAAGTGACAACAATAACACAAGAACATATATCTTGAATTAATTTAATGTTTAGATTGAATGTTTTGAATACAATTCTTTTGTTAATATGTCGCCTCACCTCAACCTAACCTGTGATCATCAGACTCGCTTAAAAGTAATTGGATCCAGTACTCTTCTGTAAGGGCTTGTATGTGAATATTTAATGTTTCGGTTGTTGTTTTTTATATGGACAGTGTCAAAATATGGTGGGGTCTGTGGTTTTTATGTTTCTGGGGTTATTTCAGGGGCTCTTACTTCATACCATTACAACAAGAAAGGCATCAAAGGGGTGTAATATCACTGCAGGAAGGCTCTTTAGTAAAATAGTAGGGACAAAATAGTTTTCAAAATGTGAAGAATTTATTTAAAAAAAAAAAAAAAACAGAACAGTCCATGAAGGCTTTTATCTTAAAACCTTTATGTTAGGTGCCTAACATGAAATCATTAAAGCCACAAGGACAAAAACATAGCCAACAACTTAAATTTTAGTCATGAGAATACTGGATAAGAATAATAACATAAGGGTAAAGTTCAGAAATAAATTGGCACAGCTTTAAAAAACAAAACAGGCCTCCTTCATGGCTACTCCACATCACCAACTTTCTTTAAAATTTTCCTAGAACAGTCTTCAAAACAGTGGAAACAAAGGGAGATAATGAAAGTTCTAATTAGAAACAACCATCTTTACAGACTCTGTCTTGCAAATTATGCAAATAATGCCACAAAATGAAGAAGATTTGAGTAACTGAGTCAAATTTTAAGGAAACTAGAAGATAACACAAGAAACAACCTTGAAACATGCTCTAAAAAGTTTGATAATTTGTACATACAATAAGCACAGAATACATAAGCTGAAAACGGAAATCAAGAAAATAGATAAATTAAAACACTTAAAGCTTATAATTTTAAAAAAGACAATTAAAAATGGTGGAAGAAGACATAAAACACATACTTGGGCAAACTTGGAACACTATTAAAAGTTAAATAGAACTACTAGGTGTTCTCTGTGATAGAAACATCATAAAATCCATGAAGATGAGAATTTATAGCACTGAAAAATACTACATGATACATACAATTACGACACATGAAGCAGCAATATGGGTTTTAACCAAAAAGAATATTAACAAAATTAAGGAAGATGAAAAAATATACTTTCTGGGGAGAGAATGTCAATAAGAAAGCAAAAGGCAAATCGAATGACATACCAGATTATATAGAAATATGTATGTCAAGGTACTTATTAATAAGAAAAGCAGACCCAGACATAACAAAAACAGCAAAAGTAAGAAACTGGAACAATGGGCATAGGAAACAAAGGTCTACTAGATTCAGTAAAAAACAAAATACAAGAGGTTATGAACAGAAGACAATTGGAAGATGGATGGTGGAGAGAATAGAGACGAATGTAGAAAATGACTGAGGGAGGGAGGTAGAGACACCTGTAAAAATTCTTGTTTGTTTATCCTTGTAGAGATCCTTATTTATTTAACAAACAAAATTAAAATATTTATTATGAACCCCACTGGGTACTAAAGCTGAATATAAACAGAGTAATATTTGTACAGCATACATCTAATTATAAAAATTAGATAAAAATACTTTACTTGGAATGGGCCTAAGGACATCAGGAATTAAAACATCGACTAGATTTTGGTAGAAAAGGTAGTCCACTCGACGCACAAACTGTTGTACAGGTAGACACTTACTCAACAGGTACAATTTAGTCCTAAAAGCATATACAATCTATTAATAAATACTGTAATATAATTTACTAAAATACAATTGATCTTGTACCGTTTATGTTACTATTTATTATTTTAATTTTATGTAATAAAAAAATTTTTTTTTCTCAATTAAATTCTTTTTTTTTATTTTTAATATTATTCAGTTTTATTAAAGTGTATTAATTCGTTATTTAATTCTTTATATTTGTGGTTAATTATTATTAATTACTTAGTATTTATCATTATTTGTTCTTATTCAGCCTTTGTCGGTTTGGTACAAATTAATTCAATATAATGTTTTGTGAAGATCCAGTTCGAAGTGGTTGTCGACTCGGCTCATATAGGCTATCACCTCTTTTGGTTTCTTCTGACAATATTCAGCAATTAACTCCCCTTTCTCCACCTGAAATTCCTTAACTAAGTAATTTTTTATAAATAAAGCTCTGGTTTAATTCAATTAATTATTTTTTATTATTCTTTAAAAATCGTATTACGACCCACAGGTCGACTGATTCAGTTGCCGCATTCGACTCTTTTTCTCAGTTCGTCAGTTACAGATTTCGGTTTGATAATTTATGTTAATTTTTCAAGGGTCATTTTATACTGCTATTAAAAAGTCAGAAATGTACAATACCTCACAAACATTAAAAATCTTACTTACTATTACAAATAATGTCAAACTGTTTGAATATAAACTGTAATTATTTTATTCAAAGGCCGAATGCTTCATCAAAATGGCGTCGCTTTCAGATTGAGCTAGTGACAACAAACAAAAATGGCCGCTTATTCACCACCTCAAATATATGAAATTAATCGTCCAGTTTTCTTTTAAAATATTTAAGTTTATTTATAGTGTTCACTGAAATTATGCCGGATTCTGTGTTTTCCTTCACCGTGTTGTTTTGTTCAAGTGTTCGTGCAGTTTCCTTTGTGTTTGTGAATTCGTAAATTATGTGTGTAGTTTGGTTAAAATTCATCAACTTCAAATAGAGATTTTTCGCTATACTTGCGTTTATTAGTGTATGGCGTCCCTCTTACGTGTATTTTCTGTTCTTGATATGATATTTTCCGTTAACTTGTATTTATTTCCTCTTGGTTTTAAAATTTTTCTTGTTAAAAAATATTTGGTTTACTTTTTGGTCAACTCAGAATTGATTCCAAATACACTTTTTCTCTCGGTTATACGGAGTTAATGTTTTCACTTTCAGATGTAACAATTGAGTAATTCTCCCTTCAACGAATTTTTTACCCATTTTTCTAATTTCTGATTGGTTGATTCTGCTAAACTTGGGATTATGGGATTTTGTATTATTTCAAATAACTGATTTTTTACCTTCCAGTATAAGTTACGCCCTAATTATTAACTAATTTCGCTTAATTTAATTTACATAGTTGTATTCCTTACTTAATTACAAACAATTTGATATCCCTTTTGCTATATTTATGTTACCTAATAGGTAAGCTATTACATTTACAAAAACTCGGTTTATAGACCCTTTAGGTATCTGATTTTCACAAAATCATGTCAAACTTCTTTAAGTTTCTTATTACATTGTATCATTCCTAAAAATGAACATCCACTTAATAATCATGACTTGTTTTTGTTAATTAACATTGATTTGTCTTTTGTCAATTGACTTTACTACTATTTTTAATATTCATCTTTTCTGCCTAGGTCATGCTTTTTGTTCAGTTTGACATTTTCTGAAACATTATTTAGCACCTTCTGATATTCCAAAAAATATGTTTACAGTCCTGAAAGATAGCTTATTTGTTAAATCTGTTGTTTGATACCAATTTACATTATTTGGTTTTTCTATTATTAATTTTGACAATAGTTGGTTGAATTTAGCAGTGGCCTATGTCATGGTTTCATATTAATTACTATGTTACATTTTAGTTCATTAATCTCTTTTTTTGTTAGGACCCTTGTTACATACTACTAATGCTTAACTGTTTTATTACATTTGAATTATATCTTTTCTTATCCTCTTATTACCCTAAGACAAATTATAAACATTTTAACTTGGAATCATGTTTTCATGACTTACATGCTACTTAATACCTAACATAAAATTCAACTTTTAAACTAACTTTGCATTAGTTAACCCACAACATTGGTAACTCTATATAATTAATTAACATAATAACAAAACAAACTCCTTTCAACTCCTTCTACCTTTCTAATGTTTAGTTATTTCTAACTAGGTTCATTTATCATTCCTTTATGAATGTTTTTATTCACTTTTGTGATTATCATGAAATGACAATTGTTCTTCACTTTCATAGTAATATTCTAATGTGTTCAGGGGTATGGGGAAAAATTAATTATCAATGTTAAAGTTGTTCTCTATTATACTTTCATTACCACTTAATTTGTGATAGTAGGGTTTGAATATATTTGTGTTATCATGTGTTTTGTCCATGTTTATGCATGTTCACACTTACACTGGTATTGTTAACCTGATTATGATTGATTATATTTTGGTTTGTTTACTCACCATTTCACTTTTATAATTAATCTCACTATTATTCCATTTTAATGTAATTGCTTATTATCAATTACATTCGTTTGAATACACTACACTTTGTAGTGCATCTTCACATGTCACTTTCACTGATTTTTACACTATGTTTGTTGTCATGAGAAGAATTTAACTAGACCATCTAGTTGTTCTTGTCTGACTATTGACAATTACCCTTCCGTCATCACATCACTTTTACAACTTAATATTATTAACAATGTTTACTTAAAACTATTGTACGATGGTTTTTTAGTTTGGTTTCTGTATTGTACTTCAGGGGTTTTAGATTGTAATTTAATTATATTTATTTTGGCTTTTATGTACTAAAAGTTCCTATTTTGTGGGGCCCCTTGGTTTGTTGCATTACAATACATATCCACAGAGACATTTAACATATCTATCTACTCATCTACATATTTATCTTTACTTAATTACAAGTTGGAAAAATTGATTTAAAAAAATTTGACACTACAAAATACGGTCACTTACTTTGATAAATACTTTTCTTCTTCACATTCATCACCATTGTTATTATCTTGTGATCTCCAGAATTCCCGCCATAAAGATTCCACTGTTACAAACTCTAGGTTTACTATAGCGTCCAAAAATGCCTGAAAACGTTATAATTTATTTACAACAAATTTGTAATTAATTAATATACACCTTATAAATTCACTACTAAATTTATACATTCATATAGATTTTCAGAATTATCACGGTTGCACACCACTATAGAAAAATTATTCTGATTAGCGGTTTCAATGTTCAGATTTTCCGATCTGACGATGAGCTATGAAGCTTAAAACCACTAATCGGAATAATTTTTCTATAGTGGTGTGCAACAGTGATAATTCTTTTTGTGATTATAACCACTAACACAACTTTCTTAATTAAAATCATATAGATTTTCTTAACTAGCAATATTTTTCAGTCAACAAACATTCTCCTTATAAAGTTACAAAAATTATCCATAATGACCAGCCATAACAAAGAAAAAAGATACAGGATTCAACACAAATTCTGGAAACTGCATGTTATGGGAGGAAAGTAAATAAAGAAATATGTGGACATCTTTATAACAGTTAATAATAATAATATTAACAGACACAATGTAAATGCTATCAAAACAGTACACATATGCTGAAGAATAAAAAAAGAATACAAATTATAGAGATAAGCTGAATTAATAAACTTGGTGTTTGGCCAATCTAGCGATCACACATTAGGTCAGTAAAAATTATAAAAAAAATAAAATAAAAACAATGTTTTAATATATTACACTCGAATATTATATAATGTACAATGAATATATATAATATAAATAATAATAATATTATTATAATATAATATGTTATAAATAATATATATTATAAATTAATATTATGAATTTCCTATAACATACGTTTTTAACTAAATAGTGAAACTGCTATACACACTGCTGATGACAAGAAACTGTGTAAGCTAATAAAATAAGTAATTGAAGTCCTGAATGAATAACCATTTGTACGAGCAAAATAAAAGAGAATGAAAAGCCAATATTTTTAGCTGCAACTGAGTGTTATTAAATTAAAATAAAAGCAAATAGGGGTAAACTTTCTAAAACTTTAGTGTATGTACTTTAAAATTAAAGAAATTAATATATAAACATAATTAATAATAAAATGCAAAAGTATAAGTTTAGATTGAAAACAAATATGAACATTGTTCATAAAAATGTCTTTCTTGTTTACAACATATGAGTATATTATATACCTGTTGTAACAGTACAGTGAAGCCCACCCAGGGATATTTTGGGGAAATATAAACATTGTAGAGAAACACACTTTCTACCTTTTTATACGCCCCATATTCCACTTACCCTGATTCCGTTAAACTTACCTTTTATATAAAAACTCCCCAGAAGATTCCAAACTCGCTAAAAAGGTCGCCACGATGTTTTAAGGATATACATCGAAACCATAATACTTGCACTTACTTAATTTTGATCATGTAATGCCCTTACATCAGAAGATTCACAGATTTCGTTTAGACGAATTCTCGATGCAGAACTAAGGTTACGGGTGTAACGTAATAATTAGATTAACACATTTTTATGCTATTTAAACCAACTCTTTTATTTCAATCACTTTTCAAATACTTTCTTTCTTTCTCTTTTCTTTATGAAATATTATATGTTTCTTATTTATTACATTATCTCTTATTTATTCTTACCTCTATCATATAAAAGTTTTATATTATACATAACCAACCAGTACCGTACTTTTACTTTTAACTTTTTTCCCAAATTTCTTCAAACACACACTCTCACGCTCTTTACATTTCTCTTTCACCCCCTTTTTCTGAATTCTTAATTACTTAAATATTCAAAACTTGTTGGAACATATTCACTGTACTTAACTTTCTCCTTGCTATTCAAATTGTTCCGCCTTCTTCCCGTTCACTTACACTGTCCCTAACACACAACGGCTACCACTGTTTTAAGTTTATGTATTTAAAATATGCATTTTACTTTCTTTGCACTCTTTCGTTCGAATATAATTTTGGGGTAGGCCGGGCGTACTCACACGCACCGACCTCCCGTCACTTTTTCACTGATACTGCTGCTGATGCGTCCGACTATATTGTTTGACGAGTGGTGAATAACTGTGCGAACCTTGTGCGCGCTTGGTTGCATGCCTGCCAAGCGTTAGGCATTGGTCGCGCGGCCTCAACACGTTCTGTGATTGGTTTAAAAGTAACGAGCGGGAATAATTCGCCTCACCTCCGCTATGAATTTTGGGTCGGAGATTACATACTTTCCCATGCCCTTTTGTCCTCTGAGCACATGTCGCATAAAAGCGGCACACACGCGCGCTCTTTAACATTCCCAGACGCTAATAGCTTTTGAGTGACTCGTACAGCTTGGTACCGCACTGACTACAAGGAGTTCAAAAAAGTCAACCTTTTGTGATCAAGACTGTTGCCTAACATGGATTGGTTACAAATTGTTAAACTTATTATGAAATAAAAATAAACCATGGGTTTCCCCCGTTACAACATAAATAAATTGTATTTGAAAATACCATTGGGAATATAAACGGTGTACACGAACTGACTCAAGGTCAACAGTTTAACTGCTAGAAACAGTTATTTTTAACCACATGAACTCTGAACTATGCATGTTAGACAAAGCAACATATGACGTCAGAGGCCAAACCCAGCAAAAAGTCACTTTGGAATGTGGGGTGAATTAAACAACGCCTTAAAATCTGGCTACATAACATGAATAAAACAATGCAATGAGACCACATGACCCCCCCCCCATTTCAGAAATCAACGCAGTTCAATTCGTCCCAGTTAAAATTACACCTTTGTGCCGGTCGGTCACGAATAAAAGTTCTGGAACGAAATTGCGTGCGCCCGTACAAATAAAATGTGATTTGAATTCAAATTAATAATTTTAATAGTCATGAAGTGACATGAAGTAAAATAAAGTGACAGTTTCGGCGATATGTAAAAAATTTTAAGCAAGAGAATTGTGCGGAGTGAACAGAATTACATAAGGAGGCTGGACTGGTTCGAATCGCTAAAGAATGGCGAGATAAGTAACCAACAAGGGGTAAAACCAAAGAAATTTTCAAAATTGTAAAACCTTTTGAAATTTTAAAAAA
The DNA here is from genome assembly GCA_034769895.1 of Magicicada septendecula. Taxonomy (NCBI): domain Eukaryota; kingdom Metazoa; phylum Arthropoda; class Insecta; order Hemiptera; family Cicadidae; genus Magicicada; species Magicicada septendecula. The sequence continues at coordinate 703,360,661 of CM068367.1, read as the reverse complement.
GAAATGGCAGCCTAAAATATCTAGGCTGAGAGAGGGAGGGAGAGAGGGAGAGGGAGAGGGAGAGGGAGAGGGAGAGGGAGAGGGAGGGAGGGAGGGAGGGAGGGAGGGAGGGAGGGAGGGAGGGAGGGAGAGAGAGAGAGAGAGAGAGAGAGAGAGAGAGAGAGAGAGAGAGAGAGAGAGAGAGAGAGAGAGAGAGAGAGGATATGAGAATATAAAAGAAGTGCTGGTTTGTATAAAAAAAAGAAAATAATAATCTACTAAATTCAGTCAGGTTTATTATTTGTGTCGATAATGAAAAGTATATAAAAAATTAATCATACTTGATTTCATTTCATGAGTTTATATCTATGTAATCCTCAAAAGTAGTTAAATGAAGGAAAAGAGGATTTTATTTTTATTATTATTATTATTGAAGAAATAAAAAATTAGTTCAATACGAATGTGAATTAGACTAATTACTGCAAATAACCCATTCTGTTCTCTAGTTCGTCTAATCGAATCCTGGGCATTGGTAAGTAGACTTTTTCATAGTTGGCAACAATTAAAGATGGCGTCCAAAATATGGACGAAAATACAACTATGTTAATAAACAAAAGTGAAATTAAAAGTGGGTAAGTAATAAAACATTACAAGTGGCGCTATCCGAACAGGGACGTTTACATGGATAAATATTTATGTAAATGTAGGCCTACTTTGGAGAACAGAAGAGGTTATTTAAGGTAACCAAATAAAATACAAATAAATGTACGTATGATGTTGGTGTGGTAATGTAAAGTGTTGGGGAGGTTAATTAAAATATTTTGTTATGTGTTGATTATATCGTATGTATTGTGTATAGTAATAATTTTGACGGGTTTAGACAATCAAAATAATTTGAAAGATGGATAATAAAGAGACTGAGGTTGGAATGAGCGAGTCGGCTGGTGTGGGGGAACCGGGGGTTCATTCGACTCCAGTTAAACGGTTCAAAGAACCCAGTCTAACTGAATAAGCTATTGCAGACGACTCAGGCGTTCAGTCAACCCCAACCTCAACAAAATGTAATAGTAAATTTGATAATGACATAATGAGTTTTTTACTGAAACAATTTAATGAATTGAAAGAACAAAATAAAGAATTGAAAGAACAAAATAAAGAAGTAAAGAGTGATTCTGATGTTAAATTCAATAAAATAAACAGTCGTTTTGATACAAATGAAAGCAATTTTAATGATATTAAAGACTAAATAAAGCAAATTAATACACGTTTTGAGAAAATCAATGAGAAATATGAAAGTAAATTTGACAAATTAAATACAAAAATAGATAGTTCATTAAAGAATATGGATAATAGAATTAATGAAATAGATAGTGGTATGACAGAAAAAATTGATAAACAAATACATGATGTAACTTAAAATTTTGAATCTCAAATAAATGAATGTAGATTTGATACAATAAATCGAATTGAAGAAATCAATAAAAATATGCAAAGATGTGAAACTGATACTGATAAGAAAATTAGCGAAATAAATACTAGTTATAAGACCGAAATACAGCTATTGGATGATACTGTAAAGACAATAAACAAAAATTGTATTCAATCTGAATGTGTTAACAATAGTAAATTCAATTTAATTGAACAAAATATAAATCATGTGAAAGACGAATTAAGTGGGGAAATAAATGAAAAATTAACCGGTGTTACGGAAAGAATATTGACTACCCGAGATGTAAACAACGAAATAGAACTCGAATCATTTAGTTGCGAGAGTAGAGCAGTACATCCGATGCAATTTTAAATCGAACCAGGGAATTTAGTAGATTTAATAATAACAGTTGGGAGGTGCAGTTGTTGTGAATAATAAAATGTTTTAAAGGGAGTTCAGCAATATGGGCGGAGGCCCACAGAGTCGAATGGGAATGTTACGATGACTTTGAACGGACATTTCGGGGAAAATATTGGGCAGAGGAAGATCAAGAGATTTTAAGAAGTCGAATTATGGGCTCGGGTAATTTTGGAGGTCATAATAATAATAATAATGTTACCATATATGTTATGAGATTGTACAACGAGGCTAAATACTTAGAGCCTCTACTGCCATTTAAATCTTTCGTGAGGCATATCAGTAAACACCTGCCCCGGGAGGTACAAATAACACTTATGACCAGGAAAATAAATGATATTAACGAATTAGAGAAAATTCTCGATATATTTCAAAACATAAGAGATAGGGAGGTAGGTAAACGACAAAACCAACCGGTAATATAACATATGGAAATAATAGTCAAGCAAGGGGGTTAATGACCGGATATGGAGGAACGAGGGTAAATAATAACAACAGAGACGAGGGTTGGAGGTGCTCGTCATGTAGATTTGAAAATTTTGCGGGGAGACCGGTATGTTACAGGTGCAGTAAGACACGGAACGAACACCGGAGAGAAGTTGGAACAAATCAGCACCGTCAACAGCAGAGAGGAGTAGAGAACAGCGGCGGAGCATCTGGAGGCAGAGATCAGGCCAGAGGTCATGAACGAAAACTGAGGCAGACAATGGAAGCAAGGATCCCACCATTGTCCACAGAGAACAACAGGGTCCAGGAAACAGATGAATATCAGAGTAATGTGATACAGACGGATATAACGAAGGAGTTATTGGAGGAAGATAACACAGAAATCATGGAAACAAAGACCGGATTGACAGACTTAATCGCCACAATGGAAGGTAAGAATTTTAAGACATTGATAGATACAGGGAGCGAAATATCAGTAATTTCAGAAAATGTACTGGGGGAATTAAAAGGAATAAATAAAAATATTCCTTCATTACCAGTTGCGGGTGTAACAGTAGTAGTAGGGGTAACGGGAGTACGGAGTAAAAGGGTGACTAAACAAGGCCAATTAAATTTATTCATTAATGAAGATGAGTTTGAAAATACATTTTTAGTAGTTAAGGGGTTAAGCTTAGATGTAATCTTGGGAAATGACTTTTTGGAGAGAAATAAAGCAGTAATTGATTTTAATAAACAAATAGTAGAATTTAATAGTGGGGGTGAGCCAGTCAGGGTTAATTTTAAGCGGATGTTAGATAAGATTAGAGTTTCGGGAGTAAAAATGATACAGAAGCGGGTAGGCGATAGGGACATAGAAACAAAAGTGAATATATGTCGAGAAAGAGAGATTGTGGAGAGTGAAGAGGGAGAGATGCATGTGAGTGATGAGAGAATATGGGAAAATAGGGCGGATAAATTTTTTAATGAGGGTGGAGTTCAGTGGCGGCGCGGGGGGGCCGCCCCCCTGGCCCATAGAAAAAAATATGAAACGAGCTATAATAGGAAAACAAGTTTTAATGGGAACGACTACCGGAAAATTTGTATTTAAAATACGAAATATACGTTTTATTTAAGTGTATAGACATGCAAAAAAACTACGTTTTCCGAAATGACATTACTGTTTGTAGTTTGTAAGCGAAGCTTATCTTATCTCTTGTGGTGCCCATAGGCCTACGTCCGGTGCGATGAGTCACTCGGCACTGAGGAGACGTAAACAAACACAACACAATGTAGTTCAGTACTCAGTAGTGTGTCGCATCTCCTGCGCGATAGTACTGTATTGCATTCATTTTGTAATTTAGTGCCGTTTAAGTTTAATGACTTCACATTTGATTTTAGTTTTTGTATTTTGTGTACAGTTAGAGTGTTAGAGACAGAGTTTATAAAATGGAAAGTAAGCATGGATATTTAAGTTGTGCTACGAAAAGGAAACTGCAAAAACAATGAGAAGAATCTAAAAGTAAACTTTCAAAACTCGACCGGTTTTTAAAAAAATCATCAAAATGTGAAGTTGAACAACCCAAACCCGGGCCAAGTGCAAGTAATGAAAAAGAAACAAAAGTCAGACTTGAAGTTGATTGTGACAGTGACAATAAACCTGATTTAAACATTAGTCCGTCGGATACAAGTGATACAACTACGGAAACAAATAAGCAACTGCAACATGAACAAGAAGAACAACTGCTAGGCATTGAATGTGTTCGCCAGTCCGAAGACATACCTGGACCAGAAAATCAGTTTGAACCAACTGAAGTTGTAAGTAATCACGCAAATACAACTAGCTTAGCAGGCCCTTCCGATCCAAACTGCCAAAGTTTTGAGACAGATATTGCATTCTATAAAAATCAAGCTACAATAACAGACAAGGCGAAAAAGTTAATAACGTTAAGTGAACCTTGTCAACCAAAGGGTCCTTTCCCGAAGGATTCTGTTTCTAAGCGGTCTTTCAGTACAGCATATTATTCTTTCAAAACTGCAGCAGGCCAAATTGTTCACAGGTTTTGGGTTTGTTACTATCGTAATCTAGATGGAGTCTATTGTTTACCATGTTGGCTTTTCAGCCAAAGTGCTGATGCCCAAAGCTGGCATGAAGGCGATATTAGAGATTGGAAAGGTCTCAGTAAAAAAATTAAAGTTCATGAAAGTAGCAATGCTCATTTACAATCTTGTCTCACGTATGCCACTTGGAAATATCGGTATGGAGAACCATACATGACTTCCATATTCTAAGATTTATATTTAAAATCCTTTTCGAAATGAAATATTACCATAGAAACTACTTCTTTCTACTTACTGCTTCAGCCTTAACCACAGTACTGTGGTCACTAACGTATACCACCTCACGTTATCGCACTCGATTTTCACTGATGATGGAAGTCGATGGCATTGCCGAAACGTCTGGTTTTGTAGAAAACATTGGACTACGGCCAAATATCCCGGGAAGGAATTTTAACAAAAACTACTTCTTTGTTGCCGATAACGTTGTACACATATATATAAAATATATGCATAAAATTAATGGCTTGTATAAGTTAATGATTGATCTCCATTAAGTAGTAATATTATGATGTCCGTAATTAAAACATCAGACCAGGTTTAGTGTGAATGAGGCTACACTGTGGACAAAAATTTTCAACATTTCCTATTGAGCGTTGCTTAGAGTAAAGCTGCGAATCTACAGTGTATGTTTCACAGAACAAACACGCGAAAAAGAAGGAGCGCTCCGAAGTCACTCATGGACCCTCAGCATCTTGCAGAGGGTTCATTCCCTAAAGACGAAAAGTCTGTCTATGAATCGTTCCTCTGTAAACACGTGCAGTTACATTGCCCAGCGATCCACAGGAAGCAAATTGATGTCCATTTTTTCGACTTGCACGCGTTATGTTGGTGTGGGTTTCGGCACTTTCCATTTAAAAAGCGTGCAAATGTAAGAAAATAAACATGAGTGAGGCCAGAAATAACGTGAATTGTGTGTGTGTGTGTGTGTGTGTGTGTGTGTGTGTGTGTGTGTGTGTGTGTGTCTTACCTGCCTTTTTATTGCTGTAGGTATAATAATAAAATGGAAACGTAAACATTACATAACTGAGATATGCTTACCTGCCACGAACGATATATTATTTTATACATGGAGGAGTTCAGTGACATACACACGTACAGAAGAATTATATATATAAAGATATTAACTCATACATAATTTACATTAAAATGAAAAAATTATAATTTTATTGCCTGGCAACAAAATTATTTTATTTTTAACAATTACCATTGTTTGAAAAAGTTTAAATGAATTTTCAAGTACTTTACTGTTGTTAAAACGTAAAAGGTTGCAGGTAAACTACCCCTTCCCCTTAACCGATCTTCACCAAAATCGAAAGTCCTTGAGACCTCTACAATTCAGGAACGTATGCAAAAAATTATTTGATTCTGTTTGAATTTGCGGCTGTTATCGTTTGCCATAGAAAATATGCTTGATAAAAAAATGTTGCAGGTAAACTACCCCTTCCCCTTAACCGATCTTCACCAAAAACAATAGGTCTTGAGTACTCTACAAATCAGGGCTGTATGCAAACATTATTTGATTCTGTTTGAATTTGCGGCTGTTACCGTTTGCCATAGAAAATACCCTTGTTAAAGAAACGTTGCGGGTAAACTACCCCTTTCCCTTAACCGATCTTCACCAAAAACAATAGGTCTTGAGAACTCTACAATTTAGGGCTGTATGCAAATAATATTTTGATTCTGTTTGAATTTGCGGCTGTTATCGTTTGCCATAGGAAATACCCTTGTTAAAACATAAAACGTTACAGGTAAACTACCCCTTTACCTTAACCGATCCTCACCAAAAACAATAGGCCTTGAGAACTCTACAATTCAGGGCTGTATGCGAAACATTATTTGATTCTGTTTGAATTTGCGGCTGTTATCGTTTGCCAAAAAAAAAAAAATTTCCCTTGATAAAAAAAAAACCGTTGCAGGTAAACTACCCCTTCCCTCAACCGATCTTCACCAAAAACAATAGGTCGTGAGTACTCTACAAATCAGGGCTGTATGCAAAAAATATTTGATTCTGTTTGAATTTGCGGCAGTTATCGTTTGCCATAGAAAAAAAAATCTACACACAGACACTTTTCGGAAAACGACTTTTTTTCATGTTTTGAGTGTAGTGCAATCAGAATCTGCAATAATCTCGAACACGATTTTTTTTGCCATCATCATACTTCCATTTCCTTAAGGAATATGGAAGTAAAAAGAGTAAAACGGTAGCTGATCAAATTTCCGATGAGCGGAAAAAATGGAAAGATATTTTCATACGGATTGTGGATGTCATTCGAACCATGGCACTGTGTTCATTGCCGTTTCGTGGCCATACAGAATCATTATATGAAATAAATCCTGAAAGTGGAAATTTTTTGAACATACTATCTTTAGTTTCTCGCTACGATTCTCTCCTTAGTGCACACTTAGAAAATGAAAAAAACCAGATCAAAATACCTCCACCATGACATTCAAAATGAAATCATTAACTTGCTAGGAAAATCAGTATTGACTGCCTTACTAAAACAGATTCACGTGTCTCCTTTTTTTCTATAATTGTTGATAGCACACAAGACATTTCTAAGATTGACCAAATGAGTGTAGTAATCAGATACATTAACATAGTAGAAGAATCTCCTGGCAATTATAAAACTGTGATTAGCGAGTCCTTTTTGGGATTTCAAGAAATAAAGGATCCCAAAAGTGAGGGTTTTCAAAGTAAGATTTTAGACTTTTTGAAAACAAATGAAATTGACATTAGTAAGTGTAGAGGTCAAGGTTATGACGGTGCAGCAACAATGAGCGGGAAATACTCTGGGTTACAGAAAAGAATTATGGATATAGTCCCAAACGCGGATTACGTACACTGTGCTGCACATAACCTGAACTTGGTGATCAATGATTCAGTATCAAATATTTCTGAAATAAGAGAATTTTATGACATAGTTCAGAAAACTTATGTGTTTTTCAGTGAAAGCTTACATAGATGGCAAGAACTTAACACTGCCGTTAAAGAAGACAGCTCTGCCAAAAATCTAACTTTAAAAAAGCTATGTCCAACAAGGTGGTCTTCTAGACACGGCTATCTGTTAGCTTTAAGAAATGATTTCAAAAATGTGATTAAGTGTTTGATAGAAATTATTCTGTACAGCTCAAAAAAACCCAAGGCAGAAGAAGCATTAGCAATTAGAAACCACCTGGAAAACTTTGAATTTATTCTTGTGCTCTGCCTTGAAACTAAGATTTTAGAGAATGTAAATATAACTTCAAAAGCACTACAGAGGCCAACTGTTGACCTAGGCAGAGCGTGGCAGTTTCTAAGCCGCGCTTGTGATGAGTTAAAAGTTTTAAGAAAGGACTTCGCCGGCTTTCTTGCTGGTGCTAAACAGTTGGCCCAGTCATGGGACATAACTTGTAACATGAAAAATAAGCGTAAGCGAGTTGTAAAACGCTTCTTTGTTAAATTATCAGTTGACCATAGAATTGACGACCCAGTGAAATCATTTGAAGTAAAAGTTTTCAATGCAACACTAGATATTGTAATAGCTCAGCTACAAATGAGATTCGAAGGATTGCGTTGCATTGATGATAGGTTTTCATTCCTGATGCCTCAGAATTTAGTAAACTTCTCATAAGAGACAATAGTGGAGAAAAGTAAGGCTCTGGTAAATGTGTATTCTGGTGACCTTTCCACATCACTGCCTGACCAAGTAATATCCTTCAAAGCTCTGATGGCCAAAGAAATTGTACACAAGAAAAGCATTCGAGAAATGATGAATTTACTGGTTGAAGAAAACAGCTGCCTTATGAGTTGCCTCCCAGACTTAACTACAGCTTTGCAGCTTTATTTAACCATACCTGTCACAACAGCTACAGCGGAAAGAAGCTTTTCAAAACTTAAATTAATTAAGTCATACTTAAGAAGTACCATGGCCCAAACTTGGTTGAGTGACTTGGCACTGTTAAGCATTGAGCATGAAGAGACACAGAAAACTAATATCAACAAAGTGGTTGAAAAGTTCTTAGCTATTAAAAAAAAGAAGACTAGGCTTAGGAAAACAGTGAACTTTGGTTGATCCTCATATGTAAATCTTGTACATTACTTGAGTTCGAGTGTTATTGAATTGGATTAGACTTAAGGAGAACTTGTATAGAGTATATTCAAGAATTTTACAAATTCAGTTACAAACTAATTTAAATGTTTGAAAAAAGCTAGAATGTTACTTTGATATTCGTTTTTAAATAATAAATTTTTAACACTCTGTGTGCAGTACTGTTTCATAGTCTGAATTTAGATCTTTGACGTAAAAATAAATCATTCTTTTTATTTTGGTTTTTTTATAGTTTGTATAGAACTTTGTCTGTTTAGCAACAATGAATTTTAAGAGTTTGTACACGTGTAAAACGTCCTTTGCAAATTGCAAACGCTTTGTGATAGACTAGAAAGTATTCACAAACCATTGTTGTGAAACACACGTAAATAGAAACTCATTTGAGTGTTTTCCCCTATTACGTATACAAAATTTAACCATTTTTATAGGGCCCCCAAATTAGTTTCGCGGGGGGGCCCCCGTTTCGATAGCGCCGCCACTGGTGGAGTTGTAGGGAGTCCCCAACGACAGGAGTTGTGGGCAGTAGTGGAACGTTTTAAAGGTGTTTGCGGAGTTGCCTGGAAAAGCCAGGAACTATGTATGTGAGTTGAAGGTTCGGGAACACACACCCTTCATGCAGAGGAGTTATCCAGTACCATTTTCAAAGAGGAGAGCAGTGCAAGAGGAGTTGGACAGAATGATGGAGGGAGACATCATAGAGAGATCGATATCGCCTTACTTGAATCCGTTAGTAGTAGTAATAAAGAAAGACGGGAGGGTGAGATTATGTTTAGATGCGAGGAAGATATTATAATACCTGACCGGGAGTCACCGGAACCAATAAACGAGATTTTTCAGAAGTTCAGCAGAGTCAAGTACATGACGTCTTTAGACCTGACAGCTGGATACTGGCAAGTTCTATTAGCAGTAGAGTCGGAAGTATACTGCGTTTCTCTTCAACGGTAAGAACTATCAGTTTAAGCGTTTGCCATTTGGGCTTAACACTAGCGTAGCAAGTTTCACTAAATGTCTGGATATGATATTGCAACCCAAAGATTTAGATTTTCTAACAGTATACATTGATGACATATTAATTGCGTCTCGAACATTTTCTGAACATTTGGAACACCTTGAGTACGTATTAAATAAATTGCAAAAAGGGGGATTAACGATAAATTGGGAGAAGTCTAAGTTTCTACAGACTGAGATACATTTTCTAGGTTTTATTATTACTCCAGAGGGAATTCTACCGAACCCTGATTAAGTAGAAGCTATTATGCGTTTCCCCGAACCAAAGAATATTAAACAGTTACAGAGTTTTTTGGGTCTGTGCAACTTCTACAGAAAATTTCAGAAAAATTACGCGCAGACAACGTCAAGGCTTAGTGCCGTTTTACAAAAGAATAAGCAGTGGAAATTGGGAGAGACGGAAAGAAATGTATTCGAGGAGATAAAATGAAAATTTTCTAACATGATAATGATGAATCACCCTGATTTTTTGAAAACTTTTTATTTACAGACCAACGCCAGCAACGTCGCCCTTGGAGCAGAATTATACCAGGAAGATAGCGACCAGGAACATCAAACAATAGCTTTGCCAGTAGATCCCTTTTGGCGGCTGAGAGAAATTATACGACGACAGAGAAGGAGTTGCTTAGTATCGTGTTCACTGTGGGAAAGTTCCGCACCTACATCTTGGGGAACAAGACAGTCATCAGGACGGACCACAAAGCGCTGTCGTTTTTTAATACATGCAGGTTAACACATAGCCATCTAACCAGGTGGGTACTAGCCTTACAAGAGTACAATTTCTCATGGGATTATATTAAAGGGACAGACAACAAAATACCAGACACTCTTTCCAGGGTAGATGTTATAGAAAACAAAACAGGGAGGGACCTAAAGGAGATAGAAATTTTTCGTTTGACAAGGGAAGATAGACTTTTTGGTGAGTAATTAAGGGATATTAAGAATATGCAAAGGTCAGATAATAAATCGGGTAAGATAATTGCTAGTTTAGAAGCGGATTTAGATGGGTCTGAATATAGTACACATTTTCAAATATATCAGGGAATTTTTTTCAAGAAAGTAGAAGGGGGTGAGCGTGATTGGAGATTGGTTATACCGGAAGGGTTGATAGATAGAATCATATGGGATTGCCACAAGGTACGGGCATTTTGAGGCGAAAAAGTGTGCAAATGTTTTAAAGGAGTCATGTGTTTTTAAGAATATGGAAAGGCGAGTTCGAAAGTTGTTACGGGGATGTGATTTATGTCAGAGGTCTAAAGTAGTGAATTATCAGGTAGAAGGGGAGTTGAATTATATTAAGTGGAGAGACCGTTTGATTTAGTTGCCGTAGATTTATATGGGCCATTGCCCAAGGGTACAGGTGGAGTAATGTATGTTTTTGTTGTTTTGGACACTTTTTCCAAGTTTTGTAAGTTATATAGTGTGAAGAGAGCGACGAGCACGGTTCTAAGCGAAAAGATAACAAGGGACTACATGGTAAATATAGGTAAACCAAAAATAATATCAGATCACGGACATTCAATTGGGATTCATAAGCGGTAGGTGGTGGCAGACTCTAGGATGGGAAGGCATCATACCCAAACATACAGCAGTATATCATCCACAGTCCAACCAAGCAGAGCGGGTGATGAGAGAGATCGGCAGGATATTTCGAGCGTACTGTCACGCCAAGCACAGTGAATGGCCACTATACGTGAAGAAGGTAGAAGAGTTGTTGAACAGTACCACCCACGAATCCACCGTGTTTACACCGTATGAATTAATAAAAGGAACACGCCCACCAAGAATTTTGGAGCAACTTTTCGATTATCCACCATAAAATCAGACAATAGATGTGAATGTGAAAATCCAACTAGCACATGAAAGTTTATTAACCAAAGGGGAAAGGAGGAAGCGGAGGCATGATGAAAAGGGTAAGTGGACCAAATATGATGTAGGACAGTTTGTATTGGTGCGGAGACACGATTTGTCTAGTGCTCAAGATAAGGAGTCAAAATTTTTTTCTACTATATGAAGGACCATACGAGATTATAGAGATAAAGATGATAATTTTAATGTAACTACTAACCGTGTTTGAGTATAGCGGGATTGTAAAATATCTCTATAATTTTAACTTTAAATGTATAATATGTTTTAAAAGCAATTCCCCACGTTTCGGGCGGTCCCGGACTTACCAGCCCAGACCGTGGTTTTGGATGATAACCAGTTGTGGCCAGACTTATTGTAAACTGACCATGGTTGGTTGCCTTTAAAATTGGTACAATTTAGAAATTAACAGGGGGTGAATCAGGGGAATCAACATAACTATGAAACAGCGGCTACCACCGAATGGGGTGATAGAACCGTATTAAGGGCATATGAATCATTATAGTAGGATTACTGGTGTCCTCGGGTACCAGTAATGCCAAATTTTTATATAACGCCGAAGCAAGAACGGTGTAAGCATCGTTTGCACCCTAATAAACTTCAGTTCTTGTGGACACAAATGGGGGCTACAGTCCAATATCACAAAGCAATAGAGTGTGTGGAAAGGAGCTGGCCGTTACAAGCCAGGGGCATAAATACAGTATTTATGTAACAAGGTAAATACCTCATCCGGTTTACCCGGAAGGTGATTTACCTAATTGTAACTGGGTTAAGGGGGGGGATATTAGAAAATGATGTGTGAAGGAGGGAGTTGATTATTGTAACTGGGGTGAATAACCCTATGAAATGGAATTATGGTATGATGTAATTAAATGATTCTTGTGTTGTTTTGAGGAGTATTGTGGAGATGAATAACAAATTTTGAGAAAGATATAAGTAAATAATTTGTTATTATGTAATTGATTTAAATGTGTTTAAGAGAAGTCTTGTAATGAAGTTAAATAGTTTTGAGATGTACGTTGGGTAATGAAAGATATTTGTAATGATGTAACGAGAAGTGGTTATTTAAGTTCTGATTGGAATCAGGGAAATATTTTGAATTTTGCAAGAAGAGTTAACAAGAGAGGGGCATACAGAATGTTGCTAGTAAAATTTGAAATTTTTTATGTTATGTTAAATATATATACATGTATATGTTAGAAGTTAGGAAAAATCAGTGCTTCTTAACGCAAACCAGCATGGCTAAGGGGAACCAGATCAGTTAGGGATATGGTATTACACAAGGCCATTATTTGATGTTTTGATTTCATGTTTCAGTGTCTGGTGATGTTGTGGCGGCGGTCCTGTGCTGGCCTGCGCATCAGAGCAGGGGCGTCAAAGTGCCTGTCTGGCCTTGCGGTGTTGGGATCTCGAGAGGGAAGTCCAGTAAGGTCATTCAGGTGTGGCCACAGTCACTGGACCAGAGGGGTAAGTTACCCATGAGTTTTAATAAAACATAAAGGGGGTTGTGGCGACATACCTGAGCTGATCCCTTTAGGAAGTATGCGAGTGTCAATGAGAGTTTTTATGCTTCAGCATAAAATCTCTCATTGAGGGGGTATTGTAACAGTACAGTTAAGCCCACCCAGGGATATTTTGGGGAAATATAAACATAAATAAATTGTATTTGAAAATATCATTGGGAATATAAACGGCGTACACAAACTGACTCAAGGTCAACAGTTTAACTCCTAGAAACAGTTATTTTTAACCACACGAACTCTGAACTATGCATGTTAGACAAAGCAACATATGACGTCAGAGGCCAAACCCAGCAAAAAGTCACTTTGGAATGTGGGGTGAATTAAACAACACCTTAAAATCTGGCTACATAACATGAATAAAACAATGCAATGAGACCACGTGACCCCCCCATTTCAGAAATCAACGCAGTTCAATTCGTCCCAGTTAAAATTACACCTTTGTGCCGGCCGGTCACGAATAAATGTTCTGGAACAAAATTGCGGGCGCCCATACAAATAAAATGTGATTTGAATTCAAATTAATAATTTTAATAGTCATGAAGTGACATGAAATAAAATGAAGTGACAGTTTCGGCAATATGTAAAAAATTTTAAGCAAGAGAATTGTGCGAAGTGAACAGAATTACGTAAGGAGGCTGGACTGGTTCGAATCGCTAAAGAATGGAAATTTTAAAAAAGAAATGGCAGCCTCAAATATCTAGGCTGAGAGAGGGAGGGAGGGGGGAGAGAGAGAGAGAGAGAGAGAGAGAGAGAGAGAGAGAGAGAGAGAGAGAGAGAGAGAGAGAGAGAGAGAGAGAGAGAGAGAGAGAGAGAGAGAGAGAGAGAGAGAGAGAGAGAATATAAAAGAAGTGCTGGTTTGTATAAAAAAGAAAATAATAATCTAGTAAATTCAGTCAGGTTTATTATTTGTGTCAATAATGCAAAGTATATAAAAAATTAATCATACTTGATTTCATTTCATGAGTTTGTATCTATGTAATCCTCAAAAGTAGTTAAATGAAGGAAAGGAGGATTTTTTTTTTATTATTATTATTATTATTATTGAAGAAATAAAAAATGAGTTCAATGCGAATGTGAATTAGACTAATTACTGCAAATAACCCATTCTGTTCTCTAGTTCGTGTAACCGAATCCTGGGCATTGGTAAGTAGACTTTTTCATAGTTGGCAACAATTAAAGATGCCATCCAAAATATGGATGAAAACACAACTATGTTAATAAACAAAAGTGATATTAAAAGTGGGTAAGTAATAAAACATTACACTGTTGCACACAGATGAATACGTAAAGACTTTCATGATGAACACTTATTATAGTAAATTTCTAGGTTTAATCATGTGTTTAGTTTTTGGAATATTGACTTTTCTTTCTCTTAACTGGGAATATTTTTAAGGTGTAAAATATTTAATTTTGTTACAGAGTCATTACATACCTGACATCTCTCGGATTTGTTGCCATGGGAGTGGTTGGGTGAAGGTGACTGTGGTTGCAAGTTTACTTATTTGTTATTCAGTGACTTGACAATTTGGGATGTTGAAGTTCCCGCTACCTTTGTGAACTCATCTCTGTTACTGTTCATCCTTTTTTTAATTTCAATTACCTCTATGTTGCACCATACTTCCTTAATTGTTCCTTATAATTTCTTTATTCTTTCTAAAAAATTTTTCTTTTTTACGGAGTCTGAACCGTTCCCACGATTAATGACCACTTAACGTCTAATTGAAGCGCCAGGCATCAGCTATGTATTCACATATGTCGCTGATTCATGTGACTTATGGTTCACGTACAATCCTTAAATAACTGTGTGAAATCTTCCACCCTCTTTTGCATAATTGAACCTGTCTGTTATTTACACATGTACACATACACACACATGCAGACTGATACACAAGCAGCGGCAGGCCGCTCTGACGTCACCTCTGCCGGTCTTAGCGTGTTAATAGCTCCCCTTCGTTACGTTTTAAAAACCAACAAAGTCATGCGTTTCCATATGCATGCTTACGTACAATATTTGATTTATTTAAATTTAAAAATTGCTTATATTTATTATATTCTTTCTTATTTATAACACACATTATATTATTTTTATTATGTACATCTTACATATTTTATACTTATATACGAAAACACGTTATCATACCTCAGTCAGGGGTTGATACATATACTTATGCTAAACGTATCGTTGCATAAATTCCCCTGCTGGGTAAAATAAAATTTGAATTTTATTCAAATTTTATTTCCTAACTCAGAAATTCTTTATTTAAATTATTTTTTACAACTCACAATTAGTGGTTATAAGGGTTCTTAAAATTTCATTTTTCCTGGGTGGATAACGTCCCTCCCATGGACTTATAAATTGCCTATTTATTAATTCCTTTATCCATAGAATTTACGGAATGCTGATGCATGGTTATTTCCAATGATCTTGTTTCTTGTTGGATCGTAGACGATAAATGTGTCGTCCTTTCCTCCTTTGTAATAAGTAGGGTCCCTCGTACAGTCTGAATAGTTTCTTTGCTGTATTGTTGATTCGTTTTCCCACTGGATTACTTTTTAGTAGCACACTCTCTCCTTCATGGAATGTGATGAGTTTGTGCGTTCTGTTGAACCTCTCGATCCTCTTTTCTCCAAGTTTTTCCATCCTCTTCTTCGCATTGTCGTACTTGTGACTTACTGGAATTTGCAGAGTTTGGTTTGGAGGTTTGTCAATGTTTCTCGACCAGAATCTATTGGGTTTCTTATTTGTTTCCAGTTCCACCGGTGTATATCCCGTAGCTTCACTGTATGTAGCATTTATAGCTTGTTCAAAAAATGATATGTACTCTGCCCATCGATTATGTTGTTCATTACAGTAGATGCGTAAATATTTTCCTAACTCTTTATTTACAATACATTTTAGGTTAGTTGTCTCCAAGTCGCTTATATTAATATAATAGATATTTACCACATATCCGTCGTGCGACTTCGTTTTTCTCGTCTTATTTTGACGCGTTTCGGCAACGAATTGCCATCTTCAGAAATCTTAATCACTCATTAGAGATCGTTAAAAAATTAAAAACACTAAAATCATTACAGTAAAAGTGCACTTTTACGACATTGGAAACTCACAGACGCGAACATGAAAGTTTATGTTTCTCGCGTGGACAATATCGATCGACTGCTTTCGCATGGACAATATCGATCGACTGATTCACTGTTTATATAGCCACTGATAAACCTGTTTTGCTTATTATAGCCCGTATGTACTGTGACTTTCCATTTACCGGCGCCCGTGTGCAAGTATTGCCGTGTCGTACAATATGTTATGTGAAAATGTAAGTTTATCATTCAAGACATAATCACTGTTGAATTTGATGGCTTTATATATTTCATATTCCTCAAGCGCGTCCATGTATTTTCCTTTCCTGCAGCAATGCAAGGGCTGGAAATTTGTCTCAAAATCACTGTAGTTATGATTACATAGTATCAGGTGCCTGGCAAAATTAGATGTTGTTTTATGTAATTCCCTTCTGGGAAGATGTTCGTTATATCTTTCTTCAAACGGTCTGCCTGTTTGGCCTATGTAGAACATGTCGCATGAGCTGCAATTCATCTTGTATACGCCGGTTCTTTTTCTTTCTGGTATACTGTTTTTCCGGCTAAGAAGTCTCTGAATGTTGTTATTTGTACGGAAAGTTACAATTACATGGTGTTTCTTGAGTTCGTTAACTAGAATATTTGGTAAAATGTTTGTGTAATCTACAGATATGTATTTATTAACCGGAAGTGTGTTATCATTGTTCGACTTTTTTAATTTCTTCTCTTTGTGTTTACTTATTAATTTATCCACTAATGAACTTTTATATCCGTTAGCCGCTGCTATGTGCTTGATGGTATTAACCTCTTCATTGTAGTCTTTTTCACTTAACGGTATAGTTAGCAATCTATGCACAAAACTATTGTAAGCTGCCATTTTATGCGAGGTGGGATGATATGAATCGGCATGAATTGTGATGTCCGTTGTTGTGGCCTTTCTATAGATTTTAAAGTGAAGTTTTCCTTCGAATTTATATGGTAAATATCTATTATATCTTTATTTACCCTCTCAGCAAGGTTTCCTTGTGGATGTCATATTGACGTTAACACTGGTTGTATGCCGTGCTGAGTTAGCGTTTCCGTCCATGCTTTATTTTGAAATTGTTTACCTTGGTTACTCAATATCTTTTTGATTTGACCATACTTCGGTACATATTTTCGTAGTATGACATTCAGTACACTTTTTGTGGTAGGTCTTCGAATAGCGTAGAGTCGAACTGCCTTGGTGAACACATCTATACATACAAGTATGTGCTTCGTACCCCCGTGAATAGCTCTCGGAAATGGGCCCAGGAAGTCTACTGCTACTAATTCTCCCTTTTCCTGTGTCTTTATATTTTGCATATCTACATATGTGTGAAGATTCGGATGTCGTGCTGTTTGACATTCGTAGCATCCTTTTAAGATTGCTTTTATTCTTCTAAACATATTATTAAAAATGAAGTCTTCCTTCAAAGCTAAATGACATTTTAAAGCAGACGCATGTGCTAAACTTTGATGACATGGTATAGTTAAGTGTTTTTAACATCTCTGGTGATAGGACTATTTTCCAATCATAATTTATGAGTTTATACAATATACTATTTTTTATCGTATATCTACTAGATAGTGTTGCTAATTTCTAGTGACTGATCTGCGGATCTTTATTTTGTTCACTTGCTAGATTATTTAGCAAATATTTAACTCTATCATCTGTTTGATAAGTAATGGTTGATATGTTAACCGCCTTACGTTTCTTTATACCGCTTATTATTCCCCCTTGTGTAGGACAATAGGCGTGAGACAACATTCTTTCCTGTTTTGGATTGTTTGTATCACTTAGGGTGGCGCTCAGCTCCTGTATGTGCAGGTCATTTAACAAGCCTGTTCGTTCCAGTGTTTTGTTGGAATACGTGTCACTTTTAAAACTTGTTTGAGCTGGCTGCCGGCATCTCCCTCGCCGTCATTCATTGTTCTTCTCCCTTGTCGTGTGATCACCCCCTCTCTCTTTGGATGTAGATAACAGCGTGTCAGCTGTTGAACACTTTTATTTTCATAATTATTCTTCTTATTATTATGATTATTATTATTTGCATTTATATTCTGTACATTCGCATTGTACGGTTTTAATTGCTTTTTAGCCGTACCTGGATGCGAGTACGCTCCTTTATGTGGAGTTGTATTACCTTTTTCAAAGGGTTGTTTATACTCTTTCCAATTCTCTTCTCTCTTCGCAAACTGCGTCGATTTTTGTTGTATTGGATTACGCGTAGAGTACTGCTGCTGCTGCGGCTGGTTCTCTCTTCTCTCGTTTTGTTTATTAACAAACTGCGATGACTGTGTTACAAGAATAAGAAGTTCCTCTATGGTTTTAACTTCTTGGGTATAAACAGCAAGTCTAATGTGTCTGTCAAAATGGTAGCTTAACTTCAATACTAATTCATGCTCCGTGAAACTGGGTCTAAGATGCTTACACCGTTCGATGAGTTGTATTATGTAGTCTTCCATGGAACGCTTGCTGTTGACGTAATACCGTCCTCCATACTCCAGCTGGTCTCGTACCTCTCTCTGGGTATGTATATTCCAGTATCGATTTTCGAAGGATGCCTTGAACTATTCATAAGTTTCTGTTTGGTCCCGAACAATCGTATACCATTTGGATGCTGTTTCCTGGAAATGTCGACTTACAAATTCTATACGGTCTCAGTCGTTTAGGTTGCTTCCTATTGTTGCCATTTCTCGTTCACACTTATGTAAAAATTCTACGGGGTTCTCCCATTTATTACCTTTGAAACTGATCTTCTCTCGATCGTCTACCTTTGCAGCACACATCATCATAGCACTGGGTCATCTCTTGACTTCTGCTCGTAGTTTTTCTACCTCCTCTTGTAGTCCATCTTTCATATTATTAATTTCCATGGAGTGGTGTGTAGTTTTCCTCGTGACCTCCTCCACAGCTATTTCTACAGTTTCGGTCCTCACAGTAAGTTCCTTTGTTTTATTAGTATTGTCCAGGATGCGCTCATTTACATCTTTGTGTCTGAGATCTTGCTCCTGTTTTGTAATTTTAAACTTTTCATTCCACTGTTCAGCCAGTTGTCGAATGTGTTCTTTTGTTTCACGTGTAGTATATTCACACTGTTCTTTAAATTTACTGTCGATCTTTACAGCTTGTTCATTAAGTGATTGTTGAACTCGCTGTTCGACTGCTTCAACGCGTGCAGTAAGCTCTGTTTTTAAAGTATTACTGACGAGTTCTATTTTCTCTTCTAACCTAGTATTATTACTATCTATATTACTCTCTAATTGAGTTTTCACTTCTTCAATAGTAATTTCTAATCGATTAAGACTATCTTCTATTTGAGTTTCTAATCTCGTATTACTATCTTCTAATCTTCCTAATTTATTTTTTAACTCTTCATTACTACTCTCTAATTGAGTTTTAAGTTCTGCATTACTCCTTTCTAATTTTTCACTGTTACTTTCTAATTTATTTTCTAGTTTTTCACTATTTATCTTCAACTATCCTTGAAGTCGTTTAAACATTGTTTCGAAGTCCACTGTCGGTTGCTTCGCCATTTTTATAGTATGTAGCCTACAGTGTCCTAACTAATTCGTTATATGAATTATAATTTTATTATTGGTCAACCGTGACTCTATATTTCTTTATTTAAATTATTGTATTTGTCAGTATTAATTTCACAACTCTTTTTCTTCTCTGTACTTTATTATAACAATTTGTAATATTATTTATTACACAAATTGACTATTAATTCTTTCTTACAATATTTTGCTAATTATTTATTAGACTTTCTTTATTACCAGGGCGCCATTTACTGGTAATGATATTTAACATTTATTGCACAACACGTTTTTTCTATGTGTCGGGCCACACCGTTGGGAACGCCAATTACTATACAACGTTACTTTAATACGTAACCAACGGTACTTTAATACGTAACCAACGGTACTTAACATATACCGGCCCCACGTTGGGTGCCAATTACTATACAACGTTATTTTGTGACACTTACTTTTACACATACGCTCTTACTCGTATGCTCGCACTTACCCACGTCTCGGAGGTGATACTCTTCTTCAGCAGTATTTACCTTGATGTTCCCCGGCTGGGTCGCAGGGTTTGGTCATTGGTTGAGTGTGGATAAGCGCGTGAATAACATTATAAGTTTTAATTTACAACTAAAGAGTACAGAGGATTGAGCAGTGGTTGTGAAATTAGTACGACTGTTTCAAGAAAAGCATATTCATTTGATTTATTCAAAAATCGCAAATTGTCATGTTATTTAAATTGTTCAATGTGGGTTTCTTGTTATATGAACCCTTATATTCAATCCGAACATAATATACTCATAATATGTGTAACTCTGATTTCTTATACTTCTAAGACATAATATATACACACATAAATTATATATGACCTGAAATAGTACACAGACATATACATATAACACATATAAATATAATAGGAAACATAATTCATACGTATAACATTTACATATTCATTTAGTCTTTACAAGTGTGGGTTCCAATGTATACCACGTAAATGAAACTTTTAATTAATTCATATATTAATTAAAATATTAATAGAGAATCTTCTTTACGTTAATTGATACTAATTTTACTGTCTCAATTAATTAACCATTACGTAAATCTCATATTTACAAAATTACTCATATAATTAATTACAACATATAATAAACTATGGTTCTTTCTTGACCATTCAATTATGAGATTATTATTATAATATTCTCTATTCTCATTTATATATTTAAACAATTATTTATTCATTCTTTAAGTTAAAAAAAATATATTAATGTTCTGTAAACTTGGATATGGAAACTAGCTTTTGGTGATAGACTTCAGGGTCATTTATAATGTTAAATAAATGTTCGAGTTCACCTGCATTTTTCCTGCACCCATTTAAATTGTTGTTACCGTCCTCCAGACTCTCGAGTTCGTCGATCCTCTTCAGTATCAGCTCCTCTTGTCTCCTCGTCGTTGAATTCCTCGCTCCGTCTCCTGGATGCTGAGTTCTGACGTGGACCTCTAGTCTTGATGATAAATGGCTGGATGTAGCTGCATAGGCTGTCCCTGCATCCTCTCGTAGATGTCTAGTTCCTCGTCCTCTTCTTTCTTGTCCCTCGTTGCTGTCTAGAAGTTCTACGTAGTTATGACTCTTGTAGCTTCATTAATACAGTCTTTATTTAAATCACTCACTCTTTAATAACTGCACCGATGTACTACGCATCTTTTTTTGTAGCGCACACTTTTTTATAAATATTATTACACCAATAGTTAGGTATAATATTAAACCTTGTATCTGCAAATTTTGGTTGTTACCCTGTGCAAATTACGGCAGCTATGGCAAAATTTCACACGGTGTCTGAACCGTTCCCACGATTAATGACCACTTAACGTCTAATTGAAGCGCCAGGTGTCAGCTATGTATTCACATATGTCGCTGATTCGTGTGACTTATGGTTCACGTACAATCCTTAAAAAACTGTGTGAAATCTTCCACTCTCTTTTGCATAATTGAACCTGTCTGTTATTTACATATGTACACATACACACACACGCAGACTGATACACAAGCAGTGGCAGGCCACTCTGACGTCACCTCTGCCGGTCTTAGCATGTTAATAGCTCCCCTTCGTTACGTTTTAAAAACCAACAAAGTCATGCGTTTCCATATGCATGCTTACGTACAATATTTGATTTATTAAAATTTAAAAATTGCTTATATTTATTACATTATTTCTTATCTATAACATACATTATATTATTTTATTATGTACATCTTACATATTTTATACTTATATACGAAAACACGTTATCATACCTCAGTCAGGGGTTGATACATATACTTATGCTAAACGTATCGTTGCAATATATATATTGTAACGAGAAGACTCTGTCGTCTTTGTTAAAATGTGTGTATCATGTGTTCGCCTCACATGTTATAGTGGTTACTTTATGTTTACGCTGACGATGTCCGTAGCGATCTCTCGAATTACCAGTACTCGCGAGTGGGAACCTTACCTGTTCTTTAGTATGTGTTCGTAAATCCCGGGTGGCGCCAAATTGTTTAATCAGAAAACAATTAAAAAATACGACTATCGAGCGTTTGTTCTATGACGGTATGGTGAATTCAAATTACTCCCGCCACGTGCAGGTTGATTAATATAGTTGGCAGAGTTTCCGACGTCTAGCACTTACCGCCACTTTTGCTCGTCGCTAAAATACACAAATCATATAATGCACTTTCCTATGAAATAAAGAACAGTGGTTACTACTCTGTACTAGTTTATTAACTTGTGATTAGTTGTTATTTAATATTATACAAAATTATAATATTGATTTTAAACAAATTTGCTCCGGCAGTAAAAGACAATTATATCCCAAGGTAGGTGAAGTCGATTCTGAACGAATTATTTA
This sequence comes from Magicicada septendecula, assembly GCA_034769895.1. Lineage (NCBI taxonomy): Eukaryota > Metazoa > Arthropoda > Insecta > Hemiptera > Cicadidae > Magicicada > Magicicada septendecula. The sequence goes on along the minus strand of CM068367.1, from coordinate 703,338,294 downwards.
GACATGGCATCTACTGACTGTTTATTCTTAATTTCGCTCAATGAATCTGGATTCTTTTGGTTTACGAAAAAATATCAATTTGATTACAATAAAGTACACTACCTTACATTACTGGTACGTATATACTATAAGGTGTAATTACAATTTGTTCCTGAAGTGTTAAACAGTGTATGTCAAAAGTTCGTAATTTTTATACAGGTTATTTTCTAGTTTCATATAAGTTTAGTGTTTTATTTTTAATTAATCCTTGAAAGAAATTAGATCATCAGTTCATAGTGACAGTTAAAAGTGTTGTGAGAAAAAGTTAAAAAGGATTTATTCCATAAAATTGGGTAACTCAGCAATACTTATCAAATCTGTTGACTTAGGGTGAAGCGTTATTCAGTTCGAATTATGTTGGGTTCTCTTCAGTCATCAATCTTCCTCCATGTATGAATTTAATTACACCTGGCGTCTTTTTCGGATAAGTTGGTCGAAATTATGAATTTTGAATTTAATAAATTGGTATTTGGACTCAGTAGGATGGACTAGTTCTTCATCATCTTCCTACTTGTTCAGGTTATTAAATTTGGATTACTCTTTATTGTTTTATATTAAAATTTGAGTCATTTACAGCTTGGCATCTATTCATCTTGAGCTTCAATAATGGACTAACTGTTTCTAACGGAATAATAATAAATAACGTTCCGTTGTTATGGTAACTGGCTGACTCTCATTGGCTATACTCATCTTAAGCCCACTGTTATTATTTTTGAATTTTTATTCAAAATGACTAAATATCTTCTGATTGCTATTATTCTTCTGTCTTCTTATCAATGTCTGAGATATTATCACAACTGTTTATATTTTCTTTCAAAGATCATTTTGACATCCCTCAAAGGTGGGTTTGCTTGTGTATTAATGTTTTGACAATAACGTTCATATTATGTAATTACATTTCTTTCTTATTTTATGTCCTTAATTTAACTTTTACGTCTTAATATGATCCACTAATTATCATTAACTAGTTACTTGCCTTGGATTTTCTAATATAATAGTTAATTTCTTACAAGTTGTTGTTTTTGGTTTTTATACAGTTAGGCATTTCATAGGCCTATGTAGTAATTGGCTATTTTTTCTTATTTTATACAAATTAAATATTATTTTACCTACATACATGTTTTGTTTCGTGTCATACATGATTTGGTTACTTGTTGAATTGATTTGGGTCTGTTTTATAATAACTGTATGTTTTCATTATTTTACAAAATCATGGTTTGTCTATTACCTACTAACTGGCTTGTCCAGTATTATTAAGTTTGTAAGAATTTAACTCTTTACTTTATAACTTGTCTATTATTTACTATTATTTATAAAATATAACACAACATATAGGCTTATGGTCTGTATACTTCCTTCAGCCATATTCCTACTCATAAACTTAATCAAACAAATCTTTTAACAGTTACTATGCTAATCTTGTTTATATTTTGTTATTCTTATTTATTTTTTGGTGACAAACATCATCACACCATTTACTTTATCTACCTACTTATCCCTTTGAACATAGGATGTTTACTGATTTTGCATTTATATTCTTTACCACGTTTTTTCTTTTCTAAACTTTACTATCTAACCATGGTAACACTATTACTTTGACTCTTCATGGGATTTTTTCCCTGAATACCATTGTATTCCTAATCTACAATTACTCTTAATCCTACTAACAACAATATTCTTATTTACTAGCACTTTTCACCATTAACCTTTAGTGTTTATCACTGGTTTTTAGGTGTCTATACCTATCAATACGGTTTCTATTTATTTTGGGGGTTTATACTGGCACTTTGCACTTTTTTATGGTATTTAAGTGTTACTAGTGGGTATTCCCTAACATTAAATTATCTTTCTCACTTAATCATGTTCACTATCAATCTATCCCTCACTTCACAATGGTTAGTTATACTGTTAACAAGTTTCATATCATTATAGAGTTATTTATAACATTTAATCTCTATTTCTTTGGTTAGTGTACTTTAGTTTGTCATTGCTTTATTGATTTTAATAATTATCATTTACATTTATTATTTATTTGATTCTTTTTCATTACTTTATTTGAGTGTAACATTCCTCCTTTTCTGTTCTATATTATTCGTTTGTGTCTTTTCATTTCTTCTCATTTTATTTCATTTATATTTTGTTTGTTTCCTTTTCATTTACCTTCTCATTTGATTTCATTTTATTTCATTTTATCGAGTCAATCACTTGGGTTGGGTCATAGTCGTTTGTCGTGTCATAGTCATTTTATTTTCATTTGTTATTTAACATTTAAACATATATATATTATAACGGAACCAAATATTAACTATTTGGGGTTATATGTTTACCGCATACTGAAACCATATTTAAATAAAAATTAACAGTTAAAACTCCATTTGAATGTAGCGCATTGAAAATAATGCTGTGTAAAACAACGCACACGTGGTCGTTAGGTAATCAGTTCGCTGTACAAGGAAGCGACCACACCCAAACTGTTAATTATTAATATCTCGGAAACTAATAAATAAAGGCGAAATCCAATATAGCCAAAATGTTTGCCGAGATATTAATAATGACGTGTGCAAATTTGATGCAATATAATTAACAAATGTAAGAGTTAATTAAAATAATTAAATAACTTCTGTTAAAATAGAGATATAGTAAAGAGATTTTAGTATGTTATAAAGATAATAATTTGTGACAGATTGTATATTTTAGATTTCACACAACTTGATTTGCAACCAAGTTATTGCAAAATTAAGTAAGTACAGGATATCCTTAGCGACAAAGTGGTTCCGGCGGGAAATTATATATTAGATAATAATTCTATTCTCCGTCTGTGGGAACCAGACTTCATTCTCACGGACTAAGGGAATTCTAAATTTTATGTGGTAGGGAGAGTGTTTCGACCAATGAAATCATTTCATGCAGCCCCGGCTACTGCGATGTTTTCTGGTGGAAAAATCACTCTTCTGTCAGTACTCACGAAGTTAAGACGTAGTCCTTCGATCGTCTAGTAGCCAAAGCGGTGAAGATCAACAAGAAGACTCTACGTGGTCAACACACACGCAATTACGAACACACCAAGTACAGATCATCTGTATAGCTCGTAATTGCTACGTAAAGGCGAGATACTCTTCAGGACATCAACCAAGCTTATTGTGTACTACCAGTTAGTCATAAGCACGCAAGAGATCCACCCGACTTCAAGACCAGACTTCAAGAATACAGCAGAGAGGCCGTCTAAATCATTGGTTAACAGCTGACAAGCAGAGCGACCGCCCGAACGAAGCACACACACACACACGCTGACGTGCAACGTGCAAATTGACGGAGAACCGGAAGCAGTTCCAGCAGACAACAGCAGACGTTAAAATATTCACAAACAGCAGGGAAGCAGAGTGTTGCCGAATTTTGAACTCCACGACCGAATCCAGCAGTTCAAAGCAGATTACTTTCTCTAACCAAGGACTCGAATCGACGAGGGACAAATCGGGACGACATCCTCTTCAGTAACAGGAAAGCAAAATCTATTTATTTATTTTTCAGATCAAATTTTCTATTTTTCAATTAAAACATTGTAATTCAAATAATTCAGGTGCCAAACAAAAAGCAAAGACTCTAGTAATTAAAAAGTAAATTCGTTGTGATAATCTGTATAGCAGTTTAAGGTTTTAGTAAATTAGAGTTAAGAAATAGAAGTAGTATAAAAGCGCTATACAAATCTTAACTGACAATCTAATCTTAGATCATACTGCAGTAGATCAGAAGTAGAATCACTAGAAATGAAATAACGTGAACTAGACTGTCACGTCTAATTTATTTTAACTAATTATTCAAATTAATTTTAGAGTTTTATATTTTGTTTCATGAACACTTAGATTCAAATTAATTAAATAAATTTAATTAAATTCAAATCAATTAATAAAGTCAAAGTTAAATTGCAATTAACTCGCAAAGAACGAGTTCAGTTTCTTTCAACTATTAATCAATCGAAAAACATCGATTCATTGTATAGACCATAAGAAAATTCATAACATTATAACCATTCTATTCTTGTGTGTTGTTGGTGTAATAAACAACGTTTTATTACCCCATATAACAGTGTTTTATTGTTGTACGATAAAGCCTACCAGTCTCACAAAACTCTCCCCCTTTAAAGTAACTTATCTTGTGTGTTATTGTAATAATTTGAGATTACTAGCTTGCGAACTTCAAATCCAAAATCCACACGCCCTAGTCGGAAGAATCTGCAAGATCAGACAGCAGGTGGGTACTCACACACAACATTACATTACAATAACGCATAGCAAAGTAGTGTAGTTATAAATGTTGGCCAACGTGGGGCCCGGCAAACGTACATCAAATTGAATTCACGTTCCGAACAAGAGTTATAAATGGCTTGCCCGGAACGTGGGGCACGATCAAATTAAATTAAATTAATTAAATTCAATTTAAATTTAATTTTCACTTTAAAACAAACTTTGCTGTTTTAATTCGTAAAACAGCTGGCGTCCAACTAAACAATCCCCAAAGAGTTTTGTGACTGGTGTCGTACAACGGTAAAGTTATTGTGTGTATTTGAAACTGTTCTGTGTATTTTAAATTGTGTATATTTGACATTGTTGTGTATTTAAAATGGATATGGATAAAATACTTAAACAAATACAGCAAATGAACGCGGAAATGAAACAAGCTAACGCGGATTTGACCGCTAAAATAGACGCGAAATTTGAACAAATAACAGCCAATGCTGACATAAATATCGCGGAATTAAAATCTAATATCGAAACACAAAGAGTTAGTCTAACCGAAGCATTAGAACGCAGTAACGCTGACATAAACGCCGAGATTAAGCAAAGTAATAAAGAAAGTAGTAAAGAATTAACTGCGAAAATAGACGAAAGCGTAAATGAGTTAACCGCTAAAGTCGTTGAAATCGGTGAGAGTAATAAAGAGCTAACTGTGAAAGTCGCGGAGATCGGCGAAAGAGTAAATACGGTCGATACTAAAATCAATGAACGGTTTAAGGTTTTTGAGACCACAATGCAAAAATCGTTTATAGAACAAGTAACACGTATGGAGGGCCGGTTTCAGGAACACATAAGCCGTTGTGAAAAGCAAACATTAGAGGTTTCCAGGAAGGTGGAATCCCTAGAGGTAAAAATTCACGCGGACGTGACCGAAACGCAACGACGAGTAGATAAATTAGACGCTTCAATTGTAGAGACGCGGTCTAACATTGACTCTAATAAAGAGAGTGTTTTACAAACGTTAAGCGACGAGATTTTGAAAGTACGACAGGAGGTACGAAGGAGATCTGCTCCAAATATTTTGGTACAAGGTCCTGTCGATGAGAAAAATCGCGTGTATTTTACGGGGGAAAATAACGAAAACCCCATTGAATTTTTATTAGCATGTGAGAGTGAAATGGCTAGAGTAGGTTCCCGACTAGAAGATCAAGACAAAATACAGTGGGTGGTTAACGCGATGCGTGATTCGGCGCGTAAGTGGTATAACATTGTACGCGATAGAGTGTCCACATACGCGGAGTTCAAACAAAAATTTGAAAGCCGGTACTGGAACTCGCATACCCAACGACTTCTGCGCAATGAACTGGAATATGGCCGTTTTGACAAGAAAATGAATATTACCGCCGAAAATTATATAATCCAGCAGGTCGAGCGCTCGAAGCATTTAACCCCAGCATTTGCGGAGATTGACATAGTCACCAAGCTTGCCTACCATTTTAATCATAACATTAGAGTAGCTGTATTTACCCAGGGTATTCGCACGGTAGACGAACTCCTCATTCTAGTGTCCCAAAGTGAGACGGTTTTTGATTTTGGTGGGTGGCGGTATAATCCCGAGTTTCGCCGAAGTAATGAAGGGCAGAATACGCGAGAACAATACCAGCAACCTGACCAGAGACCGAGTACTAGTTCTACTCCACCCCAAACATCGTCAAAACCCCCAGATAAGACCTTTGAATACAAAGGCAAACAAAATATTGCTAGATCAAAAGGGCAATATAAGGGTAACGACGGGGCCCCGATTAGAGCTATGCAAACGGTCGAATTAGCTAGAACCGATACAATAGAGCAAGACAGCGATACTCCTAGTAATAAAGACACCAATGAGAGGAGAAAGAATCGTAAGTTTCCAAAAAACTTGGAAACGGGCGCCTCCAGGGGGGAAGCGCCATAAATTATGCCAAAACCTATCGCAATAAAGTAGGTAAAAATAGGAAAAATGCTAGGTTTAAGAAAAGTGAATTTTATACAGAAATTTGTACGCCAGTTGACAAAGTATTTCAACCGGAAGGTAAGGAAACGTGGTTGCCCGTTAACACAATGCAACAATGGGCACCGACAAAAGCACATCCGGCAGAGCAGGAAAGTGACGACGACGTTCCCACACAGTCAGCGTGGGAAGACGTAGACGAAGAATCCGGTGACGAAAATGACCGATGGTTAACGAAGTACTGTCGAACCGTTCGTAAAAAGGGTTACGAAATATTACGGTTAAAAGATAATGTAATTGTATTATAATAATTAAAATTAAAATAAGTAATTTGTGTTTTATAATCGTATTAATAATAATTATAGATAACGTGTGTAATAATAATAATGTTTTCCTAGCGCGATAAATAATAAGCGTATAGAGTGAGCGAGAACAGCGGCAGGAAACAGTTACGTCACGCGATAACGACTACCTGACCCAAATATGAAACTAGGTCAAGCAATTAGCCGCGCGCCTGGCGATAACGGTTTTAAATACAGTCAGCAAAATTCCTTTATACGCGTGCCATTATTTATAAACAAAGGCTACTACTCGTTTTAAAAACATTATACGCAATAAGTTGCAAATATGATAGTTTAATACATGTATTTAGAGTTAAATTGTATATAATGCAATAACATTAACACTTGTGTACGTGTCTTCAGAATAAGTATTACGATGTATAGCTAGTAAGAATAATGATTACAGAATATGTGTGTAATGATTAAGAAAAAAAAAATAACTGTAATTATTACATTCATTTTTTTTTTTAAAGCGGGTGTGGGAATATATAACGGAACCAAATATTAACTATTTGGGGTTATATGTTTACCGCATACTGAAACCATATTTAAATAAAAATTAACAGTTAAAACTCCATTTGAATGTAGCGCATTGAAAATAATGCTGTGTAAAACAACGCACACGTGGTCGTTAGGTAATCAGTTCGCTGTACAAGGAAGCGACCACACCCAAACTGTTAATTATTAATATCTCGGAAACTAATAAATAAAGGCGAAATCCAATATAGCCAAAATGTTTGCCGAGATATTAATAATGACGTGTGCAAATTTGATGCAATATAATTAACAAATGTAAGAGTTAATTAAAATAATTAAATAACTTCTGTTAAAATAGAGATATAGTAAAGAGATTTTAGTATGTTATAAAGATAATAATTTGTGACAGATTGTATATTTTAGATTTCACACAACTTGATTTGCAACCAAGTTATTGCAAAATTAAGTAAGTACAGGATATCCTTAGCGACAAAGTGGTTCCGGCGGGAAATTATATATTAGATAATAATTCTATTCTCCGTCTGTGGGAACCAGACTTCATTCTCACGGACTAAGGGAATTCTAAATTTTATGTGGTAGGGAGAGTGTTTCGACCAATGAAATCATTTCATGCAGCCCCGGCTACTGCGATGTTTTCTGGTGGAAAAATCACTCTTCTGTCAGTACTCACGAAGTTAAGACGTAGTCCTTCGATCGTCTAGTAGCCAAAGCGGTGAAGATCAACAAGAAGACTCTACGTGGTCAACACACACGCAATTACGAACACACCAAGTACAGATCATCTGTATAGCTCGTAATTGCTACGTAAAGGCGAGATACTCTTCAGGACATCAACCAAGCTTATTGTGTACTACCAGTTAGTCATAAGCACGCAAGAGATCCACCCGACTTCAAGACCAGACTTCAAGAATACAGCAGAGAGGCCGTCTAAATCATTGGTTAACAGCTGACAAGCAGAGCGACCGCCCGAACGAAGCACACACACACACACGCTGACGTGCAATGTGCAAATTGACGGAGAACCGGAAGCAGTTCCAGCAGACAACAGCAGACGTTAAAATATTCACAAACAGCAGGGAAGCAGAGTGTTGCCGAATTTTGAACTCCACGACCGAATCCAGCAGTTCAAAGCAGATTACTTTCTCTAACCAAGGACTCGAATCGACGAGGGACAAATCGGGACGACATCCTCTTCAGTAACAGGAAAGCAAAATCTATTTATTTATTTTTCAGATCAAATTTTCTATTTTTCAATTAAAACATTGTAATTCAAATAATTCAGGTGCCAAACAAAAAGCAAAGACTCTAGTAATTAAAAAGTAAATTCGTTGTGATAATCTGTATAGCAGTTTAAGGTTTTAGTAAATTAGAGTTAAGAAATAGAAGTAGTATAAAAGCGCTATACAAATCTTAACTGACAATCTAATCTTAGATCATACTGCAGTAGATCAGAAGTAGAATCACTAGAAATGAAATAACGTGAACTAGACTGTCACGTCTAATTTATTTTAACTAATTATTCAAATTAATTTTAGAGTTTTATATTTTGTTTCATGAACACTTAGATTCAAATTAATTAAATAAATTTAATTAAATTCAAATCAATTAATAAAGTCAAAGTTAAATTGCAATTAACTCGCAAAGAACGAGTTCAGTTTCTTTCAACTATTAATCAATCGAAAAACATCGATTCATTGTATAGACCATAAGAAAATTCATAACATTATAACCATTCTATTCTTGTGTGTTGTTGGTGTAATAAACAACGTTTTATTACCCCATATAACAGTGTTTTATTGTTGTACGATAAAGCCTACCAGTCTCACAAAACTCTCCCCCTTTAAAGTAACTTATCTTGTGTGTTATTGTAATAATTTGAGATTACTAGCTTGCGAACTTCAAATCCAAAATCCACACGCCCTAGTCGGAAGAATCTGCAAGATCAGACAGCAGGTGGGTACTCACACACAACATTACATTACAATAACGCATAGCAAAGTAGTGTAGTTATAAATGTTGGCCAACGTGGGGCCCGGCAAACGTACATCAAATTGAATTCACGTTCCGAACAAGAGTTATAAATGGCTTGCCCGGAACGTGGGGCACGATCAAATTAAATTAAATTAATTAAATTCAATTTAAATTTAATTTTCACTTTAAAACAAACTTTGCTGTTTTAATTCGTAAAACAGCTGGCGTCCAACTAAACAATCCCCAAAGAGTTTTGTGACTGGTGTCGTACAACGGTAAAGTTATTGTGTGTATTTGAAACTGTTCTGTGTATTTTAAATTGTGTATATTTGACATTGTTGTGTATTTAAAATGGATATGGATAAAATACTTAAACAAATACAGCAAATGAACGCGGAAATGAAACAAGCTAACGCGGATTTGACCGCTAAAATAGACGCGAAATTTGAACAAATAACAGCCAATGCTGACATAAATATCGCGGAATTAAAATCTAATATCGAAACACAAAGAGTTAGTCTAACCGAAGCATTAGAACGCAGTAACGCTGACATAAACGCCGAGATTAAGCAAAGTAATAAAGAAAGTAGTAAAGAATTAACTGCGAAAATAGACGAAAGCGTAAATGAGTTAACCGCTAAAGTCGTTGAAATCGGTGAGAGTAATAAAGAGCTAACTGTGAAAGTCGCGGAGATCGGCGAAAGAGTAAATACGGTCGATACTAAAATCAATGAACGGTTTAAGGTTTTTGAGACCACAATGCAAAAATCGTTTATAGAACAAGTAACACGTATGGAGGGCCGGTTTAAGGAACACATAAGCCGTTGTGAAAAGCAAACATTAGAGGTTTCCAGGAAGGTGGAATCCCTAGAGGTAAAAATTCACGCGGACGTGACCGAAACGCAACGACGAGTAGATAAATTAGACGCTTCAATTGTAGAGACGCGGTCTAACATTGACTCTAATAAAGAGTGTTTTACAAACGTTAAGCGACGAGATTTTGAAAGTACGACAGGAGGTACGAAGGAGATCTGCTCCAAATATTTTGGTACAAGGTCCTGTCGATGAGAAAAATCGCGTGTATTTTACGGGGGAAAATAACGAAAACCCCATTGAATTTTTATTAGCATGTGAGAGTGAAATGGCTAGAGTAGGTTCCCGACTAGAAGATCAAGACAAAATACAGTGGGTGGTTAACGCGATGCGTGATTCGGCGCGTAAGTGGTATAACATTGTACGCGATAGAGTGTCCACATACGCGGAGTTCAAACCAAAATTTGAAAGCCGGTACTGGAACTCGCATACCCAACGACTTCTGCGCAATGAACTGGAATATGGCCGTTTTGACAAGAAAATGAATATTACCGCCGAAAATTATATAATCCAGCAGGTCGAGCGCGCGAAGCATTTAACCCCAGCATTTGCGGAGATTGACATAGTCACCAAGCTTGCCTACCATTTTAATCATAACATTAGAGTACCTGTATTTACCCAGGGTATTCGCACGGTAGACGAACTCCTCATTCTAGTGTCCCAAAGTGAGACGGTTTTTGATTTTGGTGGGTGGCGGTATAATCCCGAGTTTCGCCGAAGTAATGAAGGGCAGAATACGCGAGAACAATACCAGCAACCTGACCAGAGACCGAGTACTAGTTCTACTCCACCCCAAACATCGTCAAAACCCCCAGATAAGACCTTTGAATACAAAGGCAAACAAAATATTGCTAGATCAAAAGGGCAATATAAGGGTAACGACGGGGCCCCGATTAGAGCTATGCAAACGGTCGAATTAGCTAGAACCGATACAATAGAGCAAGACAGCGATACTCCTAGTAATAAAGACACCAATGAGAGGAGAAAGAATCGTAAGTTTCCAAAAAACTTGGAAACGGGCGCCTCCAGGGGGGAAGCGCCATAAATTATGCCAAAACCTATCGCAATAAAGTAGGTAAAAATAGGAAAAATGCTAGGTTTAAGAAAAGTGAATTTTATACAGAAATTTGTACGCCAGTTGACAAAGTATTTCAACCGGAAGGTAAGGAAACGTGGTTGCCCGTTAACACAATGCAACAATGGGCACCGACAAAAGCACATCCGGCAGAGCAGGAAAGTGACGACGACGTTCCCACACAGTCAGCGTGGGAAGACGTAGACGAAGAATCCGGTGACGAAAATGACCGATGGTTAACGAAGTACTGTCGAACCGTTCGTAAAAAGGGTTACGAAATATTACGGTTAAAAGATAATGTAATTGTATTATAATAATTAAAATTAAAATAAGTAATTTGTGTTTTATAATCGTATTAATAATAATTATAGATAACGTGTGTAATAATAATAATGTTTTCCTAGCGCGATAAATAATAAGCGTATAGAGTGAGCGAGAACAGCGGCAGGAAACAGTTACGTCACGCGATAACGACTACCTGACCCACATATGAAACTAGGTCAAGCAATTAGCCGCGCGCCTGGCGATAACGGTTTTAAATACTGTCAGCAAAATTCCTTTATACGCGTGCCATTATTTATAAACAAAGGCTACTACTCGTTTTAAAAACATTATACGCAATAAGTTGCAAATATGATAGTTTAATACATGTATTTAGAGTTAAATTGTATATAATGCAATAACATTAACACTTGTGTACGTGTCTTCAGAATAAGTATTACGATGTATAGCTAGTAAGAATAATGATTACAGAATATGTGTGTAATGATTAAGAAAAAAAAAATAACTGTAATTATTACATTCATTTTTTTTTTAAAGCGGGTGTGGGAATATATAACGGAACCAAATATTAACTATTTGGGGTTATATGTTTACCGCATACTGAAACCATATTTAAATAAAAATTAACAGTTAAAACTCCATTTGAATGTAGCGCATTGAAAATAATGCTGTGTAAAACAACGCACACGTGGTCGTTAGGTAATCAGTTCGCTGTACAAGGAAGCGACCACACCCAAACTGTTAATTATTAATATCTCGGAAACTAATAAATAAAGGCGAAATCCAATATAGCCAAAATGTTTGCCGAGATATTAATAATGACGTGTGCAAATTTGATGCAATATAATTAACAAATGTAAGAGTTAATTAAAATAATTAAATAACTTCTGTTAAAATAGAGATATAGTAAAGAGATTTTAGTATGTTATAAAGATAATAATTTGTGACAGATTGTATATTTTAGATTTCACACAACTTGATTTGCAACCAAGTTATTGCAAAATTAAGTAAGTACAGGATATCCTTAGCGACAAAGTGGTTCCGGCGGGAAATTATATATTAGATAATAATTCTATTCTCCGTCTGTGGGAACCAGACTTCATTCTCACGGACTAAGGGAATTCTAAATTTTATGTGGTAGGGAGAGTGTTTCGACCAATGAAATCATTTCATGCAGCCCCGGCTACTGCGATGTTTTCTGGTGGAAAAATCACTCTTCTGTCAGTACTCACGAAGTTAAGACGTAGTCCTTCGATCGTCTAGTAGCCAAAGCGGTGAAGATCAACAAGAAGACTCTACGTGGTCAACACACACGCAATTACGAACACACCAAGTACAGATCATCTGTATAGCTTGTAATTGCTACGTAAAGGCGAGATACTCTTCAGGACATCAACCAAGCTTATTGTGTACTACCAGTTAGTCATAAGCACGCAAGAGATCCACCCGACTTCAAGACCAGACTTCAAGAATACAGCAGAGAGGCCGTCTAAATCATTGGTTAACAGCTGACAAGCAGAGCGACCGCCCGAACGAAGCACACACACACACACGCTGACGTGCAATGTGCAAATTGACAGAGAACCGGAAGCAGTTCCAGCAGACAACAGCAGACGTTAAAATATTCACAAACAGCAGGGAAGCAGAGTGTTGCCGAATTTTGAACTCCACGACCGAATCCAGCAGTTCAAAGCAGATTACTTTCTCTAACCAAGGACTCGAATCGACGAGGGACAAATCGGGACGACATCCTCTTCAGTAACAGGAAAGCAAAATCTATTTATTTATTTTTCAGATCAAATTTTCTATTTTTCAATTAAAACATTGTAATTCAAATAATTCAGGTGCCAAACAAAAAGCAAAGACTCTAGTAATTAAAAAGTAAATTCGTTGTGATAATCTGTATAGCAGTTTAAGGTTTTAGTAAATTAGAGTTAAGAAATAGAAGTAGTATAAAAGCGCTATACAAATCTTAACTGACAATCTAATCTTAGATCATACTGCAGTAGATCAGAAGTAGAATCACTAGAAATGAAATAACGTGAACTAGACTGTCACGTCTAATTTATTTTAACTAATTATTCAAATTAATTTTAGAGTTTTATATTTTGTTTCATGAACACTTAGATTCAAATTAATTAAATAAATTTAATTAAATTCAAATCAATTAATAAAGTCAAAGTTAAATTGCAATTAACTCGCAAAGAACGAGTTCAGTTTCTTTCAACTATTAATCAATCGAAAAACATCGATTCATTGTATAGACCATAAGAAAATTCATAACATTATAACCATTCTATTCTTGTGTGTTGTTGGTGTAATAAACAACGTTTTATTACCCCATATAACAGTGTTTTATTGTTGTACGATAAAGCCTACCAGTCTCACAAAACTCTCCCCCTTTAAAGTAACTTATCTTGTGTGTTATTGTAATAATTTGAGATTACTAGCTTGCGAACTTCAAATCCAAAATCCACACGCCCTAGTCGGAAGAATCTGCAAGATCAGACAGCAGGTGGGTACTCACACACAACATTACATTACAATAACGCGAAGAAGTGTAGTTATAATATATTGTTACAACACAAACAAGCCACACCAATACCAGGGAAAAAATGATGAATCAACTATATAAAATGTTTAAATTAATGAAATTAAAAAGACTAAGATGTGACAAACGACTAGGACCCAACCCAAGTGATTGACTCAATAATGAAATAAAATGAAATCAAATGAGAAAGTAAATGAAAAGGAAACAAACAAAGTATAAATGAAATAAAATGAGAAGAAATGAAAAGACACAAACGAATAATATAGAACAGATAAGAGAAATGTTACACTCAAAGTAATGAACAAGAAACCAATAAATGATAAATGTAAATGATAATTATTAGTATCAACTAAATAATCAATGTAAATGATAATTGTTAAAATCCAATAAAGTAAAGACAAACAAAGTACACTAACCAAATAAATAGAGAGTAAATATTATAAATCACTCTATAATGACATGAACTTGTTAACAGTATAACTAACCATTGTAAAGTGAGAGATAGAGAGATAGATAGATAGTGAACAGGAGTAAGTGGGAAAGAGAATCTAATGTCAGGGAATACCCACTAGTAACACTTAAATAAAATATAAAAAGTGCAAAGTGACAGTGTAAACCCCCAAAATAAATAGAAACCCTATTGATAGGTATAAACACCCAATAATCATTGATAAACACTAAAGGTTAATGGTGAAAAGTGATAGTAAATAAAAATATTGTTATTATTAGGATTAAGATTAATTGTAGATGAGGAATACAATAGTATTCAGGGAAGGAATGCCATGGAGAGTCAAAATGTAAGTGTTACCATGGTTAGAGAGTAAAGTTTATTTAAGAAAGAATGTGATAAAGAATATAAAGGCAAAATCAATAAACATCCTATGTTCTAAGGGATAGTTAGTTAGATAAAGTAAATGGTGTGAGGTTGTTTGTCACCCAAAAAATAAGTAAGAATAAACCAAATGTAAACAAGAGTAGCATAATAACTGTTAAAGAATTGTTTGATTAAGTTTATGAATAGAAATAAGGCTGAAGGAATTATACAGACCATAAGCCTAAATGTTATGTTATATTTAATAGAGAGTAGTAAATAATAGACAAATTAAAAACAATGGCAATATAAATACGAAAAAAGATAAATTAATATAAATCTAATAATACTGGAAAGGCAGTTAGAAAATAATAGACAAACCATAATATGGAAACTAATGAAAACATACCAATTATTATAAAACGGACCCAAAACAATTCAACAAATAAACAAATCATTTGCAACACAAAACAAAACATGTACAAAGGTAAAATAATATGTAATTTGTATAAAATAAGAAAATATAGCCAATTACTACCTAGGCCTATGAAATGCCTAACTGTATAAAACCAATAACTACAAATTGTAAGAAATTAACAAGGATATTAGCAAATCCAAGGCAAATAACTAGTCAATGATAATTAGTGAATCATATTAAGAGATAAATGTTAAATTAAGGACATAAAATAAGAAAGAAATGTAATTAGATAATATCAACATAACTGTCAAAACAATAATACATAAGCAAACCCAGCTTTGTGGGATGTCAAAATGATCTCTGAAATAAAATACGAACAGTTGTGATAATATTTCATACATAGAGAGGAAGACAGAAGAATAATAGCAATCAGAAGATATACAGTCATTTTGAATAAAAATTAAAATATTATAACAATGGGCTTAAGTCATGAACAGCCAATGAGAGTCAATTACTGTCGGATTTTTTATTATGGATACTCAAGTTTAAGCGTTAATTACAAGTGAACCTGTAGGTCTACTTATAAACTAGTTACATCAAATTTTTGCGCATTTAATTTTGCGTTTATCTGTGTAAGAAACATATTTTTTGAAGGTTGATTTAAATTTTTTTTCACGGTTAGAGTAAAAAGTCCATGTTTTTTTGTGTTTTTCAAGAAACCGCTCTCTTTGAAATTATATAAATTAAAAACCCTTGGTCCAATCAAACTAAATTTTTATACAGTATGGGCACAAGTGTTTTCAATACATTACTTAAGTTACAAAATTGTTTTTTGATCCAAAAAAAAGTTGTTATCAGTTTTGTGAAACAACTTTTTCTCGGTACAGGATAGTCGTACAAAGGCAGACTTGGTCTTGTTTTAAAGCTCTTGATCATGGTTATCAAAATCCACAACTGCTACAAACATACATTGAGATGCCGATTTTATACAGAGTGATATTCAAGCAAGGGTGTGTGTGCGCTGGACCGTGTGTAAGCGGGCCTTCTGGCGTCGAAAGCGGGTGCCGTGTTGCCACGTTCAATCACCCCGGCCGCTTCACTGCAGTTGAACAGTTGCTGTTTGGATAATTTTAACACCTTATTAATGTTATAACATTATGTTTTCTATTATCCATTTCCCATCACCAGACGGTGTCGTGAATCCTCCTCGGCATCCATAAATCTGCTGAATTTGTCCTCTATATTGATCATAGTTGTCAAAATTATTTTCTAATGCATCCAACACGTTTTCTTGCCACCCGTACCTCATCCTGTGGTTCTGTCCGCACCAGGTCTCGTCTGTAAAGAATATCTTATACCCCTGGGAACATAGTAGCTCTCTCATTTTTCTCAGGAAGGTATGCCGGGACGCAGCAACTGTCACAGATTCCGTCAGGACTGGCTTCTTATTAAGCTTCTTATATCTAAATCCCAAGCTTTTAACAATCTTCAAGAGAGTAGATCTTAACATCTCAGGAAAATCTGCCATATTTTCAACAAGTTTCGTGTGGAGGTTTTCGATTGTGGGAAAAATCTTGTTTATGTAAAAATCATGTATGCTCCTCCGTATTGTGCCCAAAGTGAAGTCATCAAGTTGGATTTTCGGACGTCCTCGCCTGACACACTGCTTCTTTCATGATCCAGGTGACGTATTTTCTTCGTTCTCGTTGGTAGAGGCACTCACTCTCTTCACAGACGCTAAGGATACTCCAAGACACTGTGATACTTTCTGGTATACAGGAAACCTCTTGTCCCCAACCTTTTCTCCTTCACTCTTAAAAAAACATATAGCACTTAAAATCATCGCAACTTCACCCTCTGAGAGCGGAGGTCTCGGAGGCATCTTGACGTGAGATAAACACAACGACCAACACAGCCAGAATAACAAGTGGCATGCGGAAAAAGCAGATTTAAAGAACTGATGACTCAGACTGACCAATGTTCAAATGAATCGTTTTTAACGAGCAAATCATACGTGTCTGGGGGTAGGCCACAAAAGCCAGGGCAAAGTCCGGGTCTGGGGTGAATCATCGCGGAAACACCGCACCCGCCTTCACTGCCGTATGGACCGCTTACCACACGGCCCTCATGAGAAAAGGTGATGGGAAATGGATAATAGAAAACAAAGTTATAACATTAATAAGGTGTTAAAATTATCCAAACAGCAACTGTTCAACTGCAGTGAAGCGGCCGGGGTGATTGAACGTGGCAACACGGCACCCGGTTTCGATGCCGGAAGGCCCGCTTACACACGGTCCAGCGCACACACACCCTTGCATGAATATCACTCTGTATAAAATCGGCATCTCAATGTATGTTTGTACCAGTTGTGGATTTTGATAACCACGATCAAGAGCTTTAAAACAAGACCAAGTCTGCCTTTGTACGACTATCCTGTACCGAGAAAAAGTTGTTTCACAAAACTGATAACAACTTTTTTTTGGATAAAAAAACAATTTTTTAACTTAAGTAATGTATTGAAAACACTTGTGCCCACACTGTATAAAAATTTAGTTATGATTGGACAAAGGGTTTTTAATTTATATAATTTCAAAGAGAGCGGTTTCTTGAAAAACACAAAAAAACATGGACTTTTTTACTCTAACCGCGAAAAAAAATTTAAATCAACCTTCAAAAAATATGTTTCTTACACAGATCAACGCAAAATTAAATGCGCAAAAATTTGATGTAACTAGTTTATAAGTAGACCTACAGGTTCACTTGTAATTAACGCTTAAACTCGAGTATCCATAATAAAAAATCCGACAGTAGTTACCATGACAACTGAACGTTATTTATGAATATTCCATTAGAAACTGTTAGTCCATCATTGAAACTCCAGACGAAGAGACGCCAAGCCGTAAATGACTCAGATTTTAATATAAAACGATTAAAAGTAATCCAAATTTGATAAAATGAATAAGTAAGAAGATGATGAAGGACTAGGACATCCAACTGAGGCCAAATACCAGATTAATAAATTCTAAATTAATAAATTTCAACCAACTCATACGAAAAAGAAGCCAGGCATATTTAAATCCCAAAATGATGGAAGATTGATGGCTATCGATGATCCCAACCCATTTCAACTGAATGACATTACACATCAAGTCAACTGATTGATAAGTATTGCTGAATTACCCGAATTTATGAAATAAATTCTCTTTAATTTTTTCTCACAACACTTTGAACTCTCATTATAAACTGATATTATTTCTTTCAAAGATTAATTAAAAAATAAAACACTAAACTTATGTGAACTAGAAAAAATAACCTGTATAAAAATTACGAACTTTTGAAACACACTTTATAACATTTCAGGAACAAATTGGAATTACTCCTTATAATATATAAATACCAGTAATGTAAGGTTGTGTACTTTATTGTAATCAAATTGATATTTTTTTGTAAACCAAAAGAATCCAGATTTATTGAACGAAATTGTAAAAATAAACGTTCTGTAGACGCCATGTCTGACTAACTAAATCGTTCAAAATCGATTTCGTCAAGGTCTTTTACTGTCAGGGCAAATTTGTTAAATAACAAAATATAATTTTGTATATTACTGAATAATTACTATCACAATTTAATAAACTAGTATAGAGTTGTAACCACTGTTCTTTATTTCATAGGAAAGTGCATTATATGAATTGTGTATTTTAGCGACAAGCAAAGGTGACGGTAAGCGCTCACGTCGGAAACTCGGCGAACTAACAGCTAGATTAAGAAATTCGCATACGGCGGGAGTAATTGAATTCACCATACCGTCATAGAACGAACGCTCAATTGTCCTATTCTTTTTAATTGTTTTCAGATTAAACAATTTGGCGCCACCCGGGATTTACGAACGCATATTAAAGAACAGGTAAGGTTCCCACTTGCGTGTACTGGTAATTTGAGAAATCGCTACGGACATCGTCAGCGTAAACATAAAGTAACGACAACAACGTGTGAGGCAAACACACATTCTACAGAGCACATACAAAGCTTCTCGTTACAAATTGATGCAGCAACGTATGGCTTTAAGGAACGGAAAGATTACGTCGTTACAAATTGGCGCCCAAAATGGGGCTAGAAAAAAAGACTAGCGGCGGTTACGAAAAAATTAAGAAACAGAAAAATACGTCACAACAACAAACGAAGATGCCCAAACAACAGAGACCATTAAGCTACGCTGAATGGATGACAGGGTTATTTAAAAAATTCAGCAAGGAGATGGAGTACATCAAGAAAAATACCACTGATCACGAACGAGCAATGGTGAGTCGTGCGAATGTAGTGGGAACGCCAAACGACAAAATGACATTGAGAGATATTCATGATGAAATGTGGTAGTTAGACGCCAGGCGCAATAAAGAAGAGACTATCGGGACAGCCCACGAAAAAGGCGATAATGTGGAAAGAATGACTGAAGAAGATTGGGAAAGATGGGACAATAATGAAACACAAATGAAAAACGAAAGAATGGGAGTATACGCACATGTGACAGAGCAATATACACAGGAGGAGTATGAACAATGGAGACAATTAATAAGACATCCAGAAAAACCAATACAAACGGAAAACGCAGAATTAAGGGAATGGATTAGGGTTATTTTTGAACTATCCAGAGAAGATGTTTGTATTGGAGGAAGGAACATAATCGATTATTAATGGAAGAGTTCGAAAAAAATACCGAATAATAAAAACATAGAACAACCAAATATTCAAATAGTAGAAGAAATAGTCAAAGATGTCGAAGTGAAGCAACAGAAGAAAATGCCAGAACCCACACAAGAAGAGAGGCAGGAACTAATGGATTTTCTGGTTGAACATTTTAGAAAAATGGATGAAACGTTTGAACAACACAGGAAAGAGATGAGAGAAATTTTTCGTAATAACACGGAAGAATTAGGCCAGAAAATAAACAATAGAAATACGACAACAGAAGAGATCCAAAAAGGTAAAAACTTTGAACATTTTAAGAAACAACATGAAAAATTGGACCAAATGAAGGAAGAAAATAAGGAGAATCTTAGGAAACAAAGAGAACAAAGAAAAGAAGACAGGGAATTCTTAAGTGAAACCATAGATAGGGGTTTCAGAAAGTTAAGAGAGACAATACATAGTGGTTTCACACCATTGAATGAAACACCAGACAGCATTTCTAAAGGTATCCAAGAAATGTGGAATAAGAACAGGGATCCGGTAACTCAGAAAATAAAAGAGGAGGAGGAGAAATTAGAGAATAAAGAAGACCCAAGTATATTGTTATCTGAAAATAAAAATAACAAAAACAAAGAGAAAATTAAGCACATAGAAACCAACCATAGAGGAGTAAAGAAGAGCCAAATAATTAAGAAGATTAAGAAAACAAAAGATAAGGAAAAATACGTAAAAAGAAACAAATAAAAACAAGAGAAGAATTGGAGATGATAAAGCATGGACTAATTAATGTGTTTCATTTACCAATTACTGACCATAGTGAATTAATGGATTATAAAGATTGTAGGAGGACTTTAAAAGAAATTATAGAAGGGATTCACAACAAACCAGCGAATAAAAACTTCAGCAAAACTATACTTAAGTGGAAGATACCAGAAATAGAAAGGACACACAACAAAACAGTGTATAACAAATTAAGAAGGTCTCTAAAACACATGAATACACCAGAAATGGAAATTCAGAATAAAAAATTAGTGATGACATTAATGAGAGCGGTACAATTAACTTCGCTGAGTAATAAACAACATAATCAAGTGATTGAGGTGGACAGTGATACTAAAGAACATATGATATTAGAAGAATTGTGGTACAAGGTAGAAGAGACCTATTTCACAAGGACAGAAATTATTCTACATACCAGAGTGATCCGAACAACAAGTGCAGAGGAAATGATGGACCATGGGTAAACTAAGTGCAAATAAACGCCGAGAAATGGGACTGATTTTTGAATTACTGACCAAGCCAACCAATGGAAAAGAAAAGGAAAAAATAATAAAATTTACAAAATACAAAAAAGATGTAAGATCACCTTACAATAAATTTAGATAACATATGAGGTAAAATAAAAAATAAAGGAATAAATTACAAAAATTCCTAAATAGTAAGAACAACAAACTTACTATAATATTTAGACAATATATGAGACAAAACAAAATAAACAAATAAAGTGAAAACAAGAATTCATAATGCAAGAGAATTAGAAAGGAGACCAATTAAAACAAACAAATATAAAACCACGCAAGAACTGCTAAGACAAATACCTAAAATTATAAAGAATATAGAATATTCAAAGAAAAAAAAAGAACTGGTACAAGAAAGAAAAAGAAATAATGTATTGTGACGATTTAAAGCCAATTTAAATAGCACAAAACAAAAAAAATATTTTTGTTTGAAATAAGTGAGAAAATAATTCACCCTCCCCTTTGTACAAAATACCTGTACCTTCATGTCAACCGCAAGTACGGACATGCAAATCATAATGTTGTTGAGCTAATTAAAATAACCATCCTAATTATATAAAAAAGGACGTGATAATAATAAATAAAATATTGACTAAATAAAGAAGCTATAGTAGGATTAATAGTAGTAGCTAAGTAGAGGTAAATAATAATAATAAAAGTACGAACTATTTCTTCTCGCGACGGGAACTGCGCCAAAACTCCCTACTCGGCCGCTAAACCTTACGACAGTCTCCTCTGAATCACCACCAAGCCAACAGCCTTGTCATGTGTTGTGAAGACGAATACTTCTATATTGCAAAACTAGGTATTCGTGAATAAGTGTTTCGTGGCTACACAAGCCCCACATGTAGTTAAACGATGTGAAAAGTAAAAAAAACAAAAGTTATGTAGTTTAAATGTAAAAAAATAAAAAAAAAGGCATAGCTGACACATCTCTTTATGTAAGTAAAAGTGAACACGACCGACCGGAGTGAATCAACTACAACAACACTATGAGCTCCAGGTAGCCAGAATCCGAGCCTCATGACTGCGCTAACTACTTAGAGTCAACCACTGAAATGGAGGAACACAAACTACAATTAAGATCATCCAGGAAAACCTACGGAAGAGGACCATGAAGAGGACAAGCTGTGGACCAACATCATACCCAGGTGACATGGAAGCATAACTTCCGTGGTTATATTGTTTTCTGAGAACCCAGAGTAAAAAAAAAACAGTTAAATTTTGTAAAGACTCATACAAATCATGTAAATCATAACTTAATAATATGTATACTTTCTGTAACGAGATAAGAGTAATCTGAAGATGGATACAGATATAATTAATTCAAAATTGAACCAAACTATTCTTCAAATAGTTTGCATAATGTCTAAGTACTTATAAAATAAAAAAAATTAGAACCCGGATCCGTGGTATTCTATATAATATACAGTTGTATTGTTTTGAGCTCATCATAGTAACAGTTTAAAGAGAATAAGAGCATAAAATGCAGAATCTATCAGAATCTTTCATTTAATAACAATAAGAATCATTAAAGGTATAATTTTGGAATCTTTATTTTGGAAGCTGTAATAAAGAGATGTTTTTGCTAAACAGAAGAGAGTGAGTAAATTTACGTAACCTTAGTCAAACTCCTGATCTTTACAGGTTCCCAATTTGTTGGTAAGTAATTAGTACTAACAATGGCAGCCGGTTTGATTGACAGAGGCCAATTAAACTGGTTCCCTGTGTTATAATGTCTTAACAGGAGGAGACGTTATAGTATAAAGTAAATATACAGCAAATGGCTAAAGCAAGATAATGGAAATCAACCAAGAAGAAGAAAAGAAAAAAGTGTCCAAAATAATTAAAATGATCACAAGAAGAAAAGAAAAACAAACTAATGAAAAGTTAGAATTAATGAAATTAAGAACTAAATAAGTAAAAACAATCAACTGTGTGAGTAGACAACAGAATATAGCAAAGGTACAGCGGAAGGAAGAATGAGTAAAAGGCTAAAATGATCTAAAAAACCACGAAGTGGACAATCCCCAAAATATTATTATTAATAAAAGTCACAAGATGACAAAAAGGTATTTAAGATTGACTGAGAATAGGTCCAGCAATCAATTAACTGAGCAGAGATGATGTTCCTCTGATCTCAGAAAAAATGGTAGTAATGGAAGAAACCAGCTACTAAATGTTAGGGAAATTATATAACAGGGAGAACGCACTAATGGAAATAAATAAAAACGGATCTAAATAAAAAGGAGTGAAATAAGTAAGAAGAGAAACAAGAAAGAAGAAATAAACAAGAAGAAAAAGGAAAAAATTATATATATAACTGATAATTTCATAAAAAACTATGCGTGTTTTACCAAAATCATCAATTTTGAAGGAGAGGCATTATGTTACAACACAAATAAGCCACACCAATACCAGGGAAAAAACGATGAATCAACTATATAAAATGTTTAAACTAATGAAAATAAAAAGACTAAGACGCGACAAACGACTATGACCCAACCCAAGTGATTGACTCAATAAATTAAATAAAATGAAATCAAATGAGAAAGTAAATGAAAAGGAAACAAACAAAGTATAAATGAAATAAAATGAGAAGAAATGAAAAGACAAACGAATAATATAGAACAGAAAAGGAGAAATGTTACATTCAATTAAAGTAATGAACAAGAAACCAATAAATGATAAATGTAAATGATAATTATTAGTATCAACTAAATAATCAATGTAAATGATAATTGTTAAAATCCAATAAAGTAAAGACAAACAAAGTACACTAACCAAATAAATAGAGAGTAAATATTATAAATCACTCTATAATGACATGAACTTTTTAACAGTATAACTAACCATTGTAAAGTGAGAGATAGAGAGATAGATAGATAGTGAACAGTGTGATTGTACAATTCTGGTACAATCCTAAATTTATAAAAACATGGTACAAAAGACCATAATTATTGTATTTATTTATTTTTAACAATTATTTGGTAATAATTATTTAAATATTTCATAATCCCTGTAAAGTTTTGGTGAGTGGACTATATAATTATTGTATAAAATGCAGATGGGAATTGACAGGATTTCGATCGCTTTCATTGCGAAACGGCAAACACAGCAAAAAATCGTATGTAACATATAGCGATGAGACGAGCCCCGATGACGTCAGTGGAAGGAATGCACTTTTCTGTAAACAACTCGAGGCTGTAAACAACGAACAAAAGCGTGGTGACGTAGTTTTTGCCCCACCTACGCAATGTTAAACAAAGACTCTGTGTCATTTCCTCCTGGATTGTGAACGTAGCCGGCCGGCAAGAGGTTCACCAAGTGTGAATTTTAACTTTTACACCACCAAAAGTGGTTAACAACAAAAGTGTTTTAATAACAGTGACACCTTACCATTCGGTAAGGTGTAATCAGCGAAGATGTAATCGTAAATACAGTCGACGAACTCGCGGTGTGCGATGTTCTACCGGAAAAACAACTGCAGCTAAGTATTAGCTGTCCGATATTTTGGTGAGATCGTTCCAATATTTTTCAATATATTATTCAAGTAAATCAACATCATAAAAGAATGACCAATTCAAAATTCAGTCAATAATGAGCTCATAAAATAAATTGTACCAGAGAATGAGAGAGAGAGAGAGAGAGAGAGAGAGAGAGAGAGAGAGAGAGAGAGAGAGAGAGAGAGAGAGAGAGAGAGAGAGAGACCTAAATATTTATAGTGCTGGGTTGTGCAGGTATTGTTTAGCATATTATACTATATTTCATTATGTTTATTATATTTACAATGTTTTTTCTTATTAATGTTTACAAAATAAATGGGACTACGCCCCGAGGCATAGTAACTTGCGTGTTTGGCACATAGTTCAGTAGAATCATTTTCATATGTACGTAGAGTCTTTTTGATAATAAATATTTATTAGAAAAAATACAAGTACGAGTGTATTATTTCAGGTACATTTCGCTATTACTGGTTCGTTTAACACGAATTTTGGACCTAAAGGTAAGCCTAATATCATCTGTTGTTGCACAAATTTCCATCATGGCGCCCGATAATTATTCAATGTTTATTAGTAAATTAGTAAATTTTATGACACAAATTATGTAGCTTCACATTTGGTCGCCTTGCGAACAGGGACTCTACATAAAACGTAATTTTATGTGGAGTAATACCTACCAGGAAAGCGAAATAATTACCTGAAGTAATTGCGAAAGTACGCAAACATGTGAGTAAAATAGGGTTAGATTCCTAGATTATAAACATATGTGTTTTAGCAAGATAAAATAGCAAAAATGAGTACTAATGACAATATAACATTAGAAATCAGTACAACTGATGTAGATATGACTAGTGAGATGGATGTGCAATCAACACAAACTAGTCAGATTGACGAGGCGAATACGCTTGCATCTGTAGAGAAAGTCACTACATCCATCTCAACTAGGTCAAAAAATAAACCAGATGAAACTAGTGCAATGATGCAATTACTATTAAAGTTAGACAAAAAGATGGATGAACAAAAAAGTGATTCTGATATTAAATTCAAAGAAATTAAAACACAAAATGTTCAAATTCAAAGTGATTTCAATGAGAAGTTTGACGAAATAAAGAGAGAAATTAAAAGCCGAAATTGTCACTTTGATAAAAGAATAGACGAAATGCATGCTCATTTCGATAAATTGACAAAACAAACAGTAACGTTAGTAGACGAGATATTTGATATACCGAAGAGTAAAGTAGACGAGAATTACAAGAATAATAGTGGGGGTAGTAATGATGATACATTCACAGAAAATAATGTTAGTCTAAGTGCTAACAAGATTATAACATATGATCTTACTGATGTAGACAGAACCATACTCGATCGTGACTTGACATATGATATTGAAATTATGAATGAATATGAAATGTTTGATAATTATTATGATTATAATGTTTCTAATAATAAAATTTATCCACTAAAAAATAAGATAAATAGACCTAAGATTAGAATGTATTCAACGATGGAGGATAGATTGTTTTAATTGTGTAATGAACATTTAATATATGTGAAAAGTGGTATTGAATTGGACTGCTATGGACTGATTTTGATTAATGACAAAATAATGTGTTTGGATTATATATTTTTCATTGTTTTTATGTGTTAATATCAACGTATTTATGTATTTTTGATGTTGTGTATTACAGGTAAATTTTATGTACAACATGTATGTTTTAATAATTGTGTTAATAATTAACAATTAAATAATTGTGTTAATAATTAACAATTAACTAGTTTTTGTTTAACTAAACAAGTTTAAATAATTGAATAATAATTAAAGATTATTACTCTTAATTGCTGAATTAATATGGTACAAAAGAAAGTTGTACTAACTTTGTAACTGAAGTTGTAAATTATTAATTATAATAGAAAGTTTCTAATGAAGTTAAATTATTATTTAATTGTAATGAAGATAATTCTTAATGAATAATAATAAATGATTAAGTAAGAATACATATATTTGAAGATTGAGAAGTACTGTTATGAGTAGGTGAGAGATAAGTTTTATAATGCAATGGTCAATGATTACAGTAAGGTAGAATGTTTAAACAGGGATAGAGCTTGGGTATAGATAAAGGCAGGTGAGTTATTTAGTTAATGAAAATGGAGTTAGTTAGATAGATAAGAATTTTGACGAAAATAATACAAAGAGAATATTAGATATTTTAGGGACACAGTAGTTAGTGATTATTTGTAGAGGTGAGTAAAGTAAAGATTAAACATATATTTGTTGCTGATGATATTTTGTAGTGGGGGTGAGGTGATAAGGAGTAGCCAACGTATAGCGTTGTGGCAGGTAATAGCGTAGTTTAAGGGAGTGTTTGCCGAATTTTTTGGAAGGGCAAAATATTATGAATGTATATAGCCAGTTAGGGAACACCCATCTCTGTACAAAGACGCGCGGTGCTATAGGATTTATCGTCGGAATGAAATTAGTGAAAGGTGATTATAATTGAGAAATTGGTGTCATGATAGGTAAATTTGGTTGTTAATTAGAAGAAGGTGAGTAAGATTATAATAAGTAAAAGTATAGTGAATACAGGAGTCACCCAGACTAAACAATGATTAGAAGGTGAAAGGTTAGGTAGTTAAATAGGTAGAAAGTTCAGAGTAGAAAGGTAATAAGAAATGAATGATGAACTAATAATATTACAAGAATGTAATAGGAATATTAATAATAATATGAAATAAATTTTATAATTATAATAAACAATTGATGGCTAATTAATGAAAGTTTAGAATTAACTAATCAATTAATTGAAATTGTAAATTTTATAATTTAAATGCAACTTTAAATAGATAGAACGTGCAAATCTTAATCAGATTAAATATGAATTGACTATTTCAATGTATTAACTGTATTAATGTATCAATGTATTATGATGTATCATGTATTATGTATTAACATAGAAATGTTAACATGAAGTATAGGAAATAGTGTGTGTGGAGGAGAAAGAGGGGTAAATATTGTTAACAGCGCCAATTATTAACTGTTAATAATAATAATAATATTAATTTCAATAAGGTTTTATTAATTATTTTTTCTATAAAATGTTTTATTCATGTTTGAATATTTGGGAGATTTATATGGGGATTTCCATGTTTTATTTAAATATTTGTTTCTTTTATAATTACATTAATTATGAAACAGAAAGAGTTAATTATTATCGATGGGAATTGAAACAAATTTTACAATTCAGGGTAGTCCACGAAGAGAATGGCAATTCTATGTAATTCTTGTATTTTACATTTTTTGTATTTATATTTTTAGTAGTTCAAGCAAACCCAGTGCTTATTAACACAAACCAGCACATAGCTAAGGGGAACCAGATCAGTTAAGGATAGAGTAATATACCAAGCCACTATTTTGATATTTTAATTTATTGTTTCAGTGTTTGGTGATGTTATGACGGCGGTCCTGAGCTGGCCAGCGCGTCAGAGCAGGAGCGTTACGCGCCTGATTGGCCTTATGGTGTTGGCATCTCGAAGGAGAAGTCCAGTAAGGTCATGCAGGTTCTGTCATCGTCATCAGACCATGGGTGAGTTATTGATTTTCTTTTAAATTGTAAGGGGGTTGTGGCGACATATCCTGGCTGATCCCTTTAGGAAGTACAAATGTGTCAATGAAAGTTTTTATGCTTCGGCACAAAATCTTTCATTGAGGGGGTTTTGTGATGGTACAATTCTGGTACAATCCTAAATTTATAAAAACATGGTACAAAAGACCATAATTATTGTATTTATTTATTTTTAACAATTATTTGGTAATAATTATTTAAATATTTCATAATCCCTGTAAAGTTTTGGTGAGTGGACTATCTAATTATTGTATAAAACGCAGATGGGAATTGACAGGATTTCGATCGCTTTCATTGTGAAACGGCAAACACAGCAAACAATCGTATGTAACATATAGCGATAACGAGACGAGCCCTGATGATGTCAGTGGAAGGAATGCACTTTTCTGTAAACAACTCGAGGCTGTAAACAACGAACAAAAGCCTTGTGACGTAGTTTTTGCCCCACCTACGCAATGTTAAACAAAGACTCTGTGTCATTTCCTCCTGGATTGTGAACGTAGCCGGCCGGCAAGAGGTTCACCAAGTGTGAATTTTAACTTTTACACCACCAAAAGTGGGTAACAACAAAAGTGTTTTAATAACAGTGACACCTTACCATTCGGTAAGGTGTAATCAGCGAAGATGTAATCGTAAATACAGTCGACGAACTCGCGGTGTGCGATATTCTACCGGAAAAACAACTGCAGCTAAGTATTACCTGTCCGATATTTTGGTGGGATCGTTCCAATATTTTTCAATATATTATTCAAGTAAATCAACATCATAAAAGAATGACCAATCAAAATTCAGTCAATAATGAGCTCATAAAATAAATTGTACGAGAGAGAGAGAGAGAGAGAGAGAGAGAGAGCGAGGAGAGAGAGAGAGAGAGAGAGAGAGAGAGAGGAGAGGGGAGAGAGAGAGAGAGAGAGAGAGAGAGAGAGAGGGAGAGGGAGAGAGAGAGAGAGGGAGAGAGAGAGAGAGAGGGAGAGAGAGAGAGAGAGAGAGAGAGAGGGAGAGGGAGAGAGAGAGAGGGAGAGGGAGAGGGAGAGGGAGAGAGAGAGGGAGGGAGAGGGAGAGGGAGAGGGAGAGAGAGAGAGAGGGAGAGAGGGAGGGAGAGGGAGAGGGAGAGAGAGAGGGGGAGAGAGAGAGGGAGAGGGAGAGGGAGAGAGAGAGAGAGAGACCTAAATATTTATAGTGCTGGGTTGTGCAGGTATTGTTTAGCATATTATACTATATTTCATTATGTTTATTATATTTACAATGTTTATTTCTTATTAATGTTTACAAAATAAATGGGACTACGCCCCGAGGCATAGTAACGTGCGTGTTCGGCACATAGTTCAGTAGAATCATTTTCATATGTACGTAGAGTCTTTTTGATATTAAATATTTATTAGTAAAAATACAAGTACGAGTGTATTATTTCAGGTACATTTCGCTATTACTGGTTCGTTTAACACGAATTTTGGACCTAAAGGTAAGCCTAATATCATCTGTTGTTGCACAAATTTCCATCATGGCGCCCGATAATTATTCAAGGTTTATTAGTAAATTAGTAAATTTTATGTGACACAAATTATGTAGCTTCACAACAGAAGTAAGTGAGAATGAGAATCTAATGTCAGGGAATACCCATAGTAACACTTAAATAAAATATAAAAAGTGCAAAGTGACAGTGTAAACCCCAAAA
Organism: Magicicada septendecula; assembly: GCA_034769895.1. NCBI lineage: Eukaryota > Metazoa > Arthropoda > Insecta > Hemiptera > Cicadidae > Magicicada > Magicicada septendecula. The sequence goes on along the minus strand of CM068367.1, from coordinate 703,308,431 downwards.
TAAATAGAAACCCTATTGATAGGTATAAACACCTAATAATCAGTGTGATGAACACTAAAGGTTAATGGTGAAAAGTGATAGTAAATAAAAATATTGTTATTATTAGGATTAAGATTAATTGTAGATGAGGAATACAATAGTATTCAGGGAAGGAATCCCATGGAGAGTCAAAATGTAAGTGTTACCATGGTTAGAGAGTAAAGTTTATTTAAGAAAGAATGTGATAAAGAATATAAAGGCAAAATCAATAAACATCCTATGTTCTAAGCGATAGTTAGTTAGATAAAGTAAATGGTGTGAGGATGTTTGTCACCCAAAAAATAAGTAAGAATAAACCAAATGTAAACAAGAGTAGCATAATAACTGTTAAAGAATTCTTCGTATTGTTTAAATTAGCAGCCAACCTTACTTTTCTTTTATAAAATTGCTAAACTGCTATAATTGTTATTATTTAGACAAAGCTTTTCGTCATCATTGACATCTTCAGGTCTTAAACAACCTGAAAATAAAAATGCCTGTTGTTTAAGACCTGAAGATGTCAGTGATGACGAAAAGTTTTGCCTAAATAATAACAATTATAGCAGTTTAGCAATTTTATAAAAAAAAATTAGCAATTTTATAAAAAAAAAAAAAATAGGAATAGGAATATGGCTGAAGGAATTATACAGACCATAAGCCTAAATATTATGTTATATTTAATAGAGAGTAGTAAATAATAGACAAATTAAAAACAATGGCAATATAAATTAATAAAAAGATAAATTAATATAAATCTAATAATACTGGAAAGGCAGTTAGAAAATAATAGACAAACCATAATATGGAAACTAATGAAAACATACAATTATTATAAAACGGACCCAAAACAATTCAACAAATAAACAAATCATTTGTAACACAAAACAAAACATGTACAAAGGTAAAATAATATGTAATTTGTACAAAATAAGAAAATATAGCCAAATACTACCTAGGCCTATGAAATGCCTAACTGTATAAAACCAATAACTACAAATTGTAAGAAATTAACAAGGATATTAGCAAATCCAAGGCAAATAACTAGTCAATGATAATTAGTGAATCATATTAAGAGATAAATGTTAAATTAAGGACATAAAATAAGAAAGAAATGTAATTAGATAATATCAACATAACTGTCAAAACAATAATACATAAGCAAACCCAGCTTTGTGGGATGTCAAAATGATCTTTGAAAGAAAATACGAACAGTTGTGATAATATTTCATACATAGAGAGGAAGACAGAAGAATAATAGCAATCAGAAGATATACAGTCATTTTGAATAAAAATTAAAATATTAGAACAATGGGCTTAAGTCATGAACAGCCAATGAGAGTCAATTAGTTACCATGACAACTGAACGTTATTTATGAATATTCAGTTAGAAACTGTTAGTCCATCATTGAAACTCCAGACGAAGAGACGCCGAGCCGTAAATGACTCAGATTTTAATATAAAACGATTAAAAGTAATCCAAATTTGATAAAATGAATAAGTAAGAAGATGATGAAGGACTAGGACATCCAACTGAGGCCAAATACCAGATTAATAAATTCTAAATTAATAAATTTCAACCAACTCATACGAAAAAGAAGCCAGGCATACTTAAATCCCAAAATGATGGAAGATTGATGACTATCGATGATCCCAACCCATTTCAACTGAATGACATTACACCTCAAGTCAACTGATTGATAAGTATTGCTGAATTACCCGAATTTATGAAATAAATTCTCTTTAATTTTTTCTCACAACACTTTGAACTCTCACTATAAACTGATATTATTTCTTTCAAAGATTAATTAAAAAATAAACACTAAACTTATGTGAACTAGAAAAAATAACCTGTATAAAAATTACGAACTTTTGAAACACACTTTATAACATTTCAGGAACAAATTGGAATTACTCCTTATAATATATAAATACCAGTAATGTAAGGTAGTGTACTTTATTGTAATCAAATTGATATTTTTCGCAAACCAAAAGAATCCAGATTTATTGAACGAAATTGTAAAAATAAACGTTCTGTAGACGCCATGTCTGACTAACTAAATCGTTCAAAATCGATTTCGTCAAGGTCTTTTACTGTCGGGGCAAATTTGTTAAATAACAAAATATAATTTTGTAGATTACTGAATAATTACTATCACAATTTAATAAACTAGTACAGAGCTGTAACCACTGTTCTTTATTTCATAGGAAAGTGCATTATATGAATTGTGTATTTTAGCGACAAGCAAAGGTGACGGTAAGCGCTCACGTCGGAAACTCGGCGAACTAACAGCTAGATTAAGAAATTCGCATACGGCAGGAGTAATTGAATTCACCATACCGTCATAGAACGAACGCTCAATTGTCCTATTCTTTTTAATTGTTTTCAGATTAAACAATTTGGCGCCACCCGGGATTTACGAACACATATTAAAGAACAGGTAAGGTTCCCACTTGCATGTACTGGTAATTTGAGAAAACACTACGGACATCGTCAGCGTAAACATAAAGTAACGACAACAACGTGTGAGGCAAACACACATTCTACAGAGCACATACAAAGCTTCTCGTTACAAATTGATGCAGCAACGTGTGGCTTTAAGGAACGGAAAGATTACGTCGTTACAAATTGGCGCCCAAAATGGGGCTAGAATTAAACTAGCGGCGGTTACGAAAAAAATTAAGAAACAGAAAAATACGTCACAACAACAAACGAAGATGCCCAAACAACAGAGACCATTAAGCTACGCTGAATGGATGACAGGGTTATTTAAAAAATTCAGCAAGGAGATGGAGTACATCAAGAAAAATACCACTGATCACGAACGAGCAATGGTGAGTCGTGCGAATGTAGTGGGAACGCCAAACGACAAAATGACATTGAGATATTCATGATGAAATGTGGTAGTTAGACGCCAGGTGCAATAAAGAAGAGACTATCGGGACAGCCCACGAAAAAGGCGATAACAATGTGGAAAGAATGACTGAAGAAGATTGGGAAAGATAGGACAATAATGAAACACAAATGAAAAACGAAAGAATGGGAGTATACGCACATGTGACAGAGCAATATACACAGGAGGAGTATGAACAATGGAGACAATTAATAAGACAACCAGAAAACCCAATACAAACGGAAAACACAGAATTAAGGGAATGGATAAGGGTTATTTTTGAACTATCCAGAGAAGATGTTTGTAATTGGAGGAAGGAACATAATCGATTATTAATGGAAGAGTTCGAGGAAATACCAAATAATAAAAACATAGAACCAAATATTCAAATAGAAGAAGAAATAGTCAAAGATGTCGAAGTGAAGCAACAGAAGAAAATGCCAGAACCCACACAAGAAGAGAGGCAGGAACTAATGGATTTTCTGGTTGAACATTTTAGAAAAATGGATGAAACGTTTGAACAACACAGGAAAGAGATGAGAGAAATTTTTCGTAATAACACGGAAGAATTAGGCCAGAAAATAGACAATAGAAATAAGACAACAGAAGAGATACCAAAAGGTAAAAACTTTGAACATTTTAAGAAACAACATGAAAAATTGGACCAAATGAAGGAAGAAAATAAGGAGAATCTTAGGAAACAAAGAGAACAAAGAAAAGAAGACAGGGAATTCTTAAGTGAAACCATAGATAGGGGTTTCAGAAAGTTAAGAGAGACAATACATAGTGGTTTCACACCATTGAATGAAACACCAGACAGCATTTCTGAAGGTATCCAATAAAAACAAGAGAAGAATTGGAGATGATGAAGCATGGACTAATTAATGTGTTTAATTTACCAATTACTGACCATAGTGAATTAATGGATTATAAAGATTGTAGGAGGACTTTAAGAGAAATTATAGAAGGGATTCATAACAGACCAGCGAATAAAAACTTCAGCAAAACTATACTTAAATGGAAGATACCAGAAATAGAAAGGACACACAACAAAACAGTGTATAACAAATTAAGAAGGTCTCTAAAACACATGAATACACCAGAAATAGAAATGCAGAATAAAAAATTAGTGATGACATTAATGAGAGGGGTACAATTAACTTCGTTGAGTAATAAACAACATAATCAAGTGATTGAGATGGACAGTGATACTAAAGAACATATGGTATTAGAAGAATTGTGGTACAAGGTAGAAGAGACCTATTTCACAAGGACAGAAATTATTCTACATACCAGAGTGATCCGAACAACAAGTGCAGAGGAAATGATGGACCGTGGGTAAACTAAGTGCAAATAAACGCCGAGAAATGGGACTGATTTTCGAATTACTGACCAAGCCAACCAATGGAAAAGAAAAGGAAAAAATAATCAAAATTACAAAATTCAAAAAAGATGTAAGATCACCTTACAATAATATTTAGATAACATATGAGGTAACATATAAAATAAAGGAATAAATTACAAAAATTCCTAAATAGTAAGAACAACAAACTTACTATAATATTTAGACAATATATGAGACAAAACAAAATAAACAAATAAAGTGAAAACAAGAATTCATAATGCAAGAGAATTAGAAAGGAGACCAATTAAAACAAACAAATATAAAACCACGCAAGAACTGCTAAGACAAATACCTAAAATTATAAAGAATATAGAATATTCAAAGAAAAAAAAAAAAAAGAACTGGTACAAGAAAGAAAAAGAAATAATGTATTGTGTAACGAAACCAGATCCGGTGTGTTTAAAATGTGTTATAAATTGTTTAATATTTGACTTTAAAACTTAAAAGTGTGTTTACAATTGAAAATTACCAGTTAAGAGTTATGATGAATCGAAAAAATTATAATTGTCTTAAAAGAACTCCTTTAAATAAAATAAAAATGATTGCAGTAATGTTGTTTGAACTATAACGTTGCTTAATTCAATAAATAAAGCGTACTAGCTGGTCGCTTGATGAAGGTAGCCGTCGCGTTGATTCTGGCAGCGAAACTCCTCTTCCAGGTTGACAGTCGTCTAAGTACGTAAAGTCAAGTCGCGTCTGGACAATAAAATTAATAAAATACACTTCCACGTACCTGGTCGTGATTCTGGAAGTTCGGAAGTTCCTTTTTTAACAAATTAATAAGCTGCCAAGTCGGTTTACAAAACCAGCTTGCTTTACTTACAAGGTTAGGTTACCTTGTTTAATAATGGGCCCCACACAGGTTTATTTCGGGAAAATCCCATGTAAAACCCATTAATAGAATCAAATAATTATTAATTCTCTTCTTTAAAAACTGAAATTGTGTTTATTGCCCTTATGGCAATTCAAATTCAACAACGTATGATCTCTACTAAAAGTTACTTTGATTATTTTGAATTAATTCTCTATTTACTTTTCAGAATAAATTAAGTCAAAGTTATGCTGCTAATAACTGGGTTTTATTTGTACCCTTGATGATGAATTCAAACAAACATAATTAAGAAAATACATTGATATACAATTGAAATTGCTTCGTTCACTTACCCTATTATACTAGCTCAGAGCATGAACAACTGTTCTGGTTATGTCCAGATAAACTTTACTTTAAACATTAATTTTATTTATATCTCGGGTGTAAATTCTTTGAAACACAAGAAAGAATGCTCATGCCTACACAACAATTAATTATTTCATAAAACAATATTGACTAGTAAGGCCTTGTTGTTTACTAACAAAAATTAAACCTATTTATAGGTTAGGCATTCGTCACGCTTTGTAACGGGGCATTGTGGGCCTATTTTGAGGTAATATAGAGAAATTTGTATTTTTTTTAATAAAACATAACATTTTTTTACTATGATAGGGACAAACGTAAACAAAGGTAAATTCAGTGGTAGCGACGGTAGCGACAGTGGCAGCACTGCTGGTGACATTATAAAGTGAAAATTATTCAGTAATATTTTATAAAACGAGTAAACAAGCTGGAATTGTGCCAAGGTCAACCAGTGACACACAAAGCGTAAACAAATTATGTAACGGAACATCAGGCGACGTTACGTCAGAGCCTAGCCTAACGGTGGAATGCAGTTATGAAACGAAAAACAGTCTGCTGGCGTAGTAATACAAACTTAAAAACAATGAGAATTGGTCATACAACCACGGCGACGTTATAAAATAGTGACGTTGGCCTAGCCCCAGTCTAACTTCATCACTCGCGCGAGTAACATACATAAAAGTTCCGGAACGTAAATTGCGGGCCCGCAGTACAGAAAAATATGATATAAAATCGAAATTATGAGTAAATAAAGTAAATGAACAGTTTTCTTAATACAATGACAGTTTTGGAGGTGTAAAACAAATTATTCATCAACGTAAAATGTGTGTGTGGAGAAATGCGACGTCGTCTGGACTCAAACTCAGCTAAGTTGTCTACAAGAATGAAATCAAAATTTTCAATTATGATTTAAATAATATTCACATAAATAATATAATTGTAATATTCACTTTTAACGATTTTCACGATTAATAGAGTGCTCTTCGAATCCTGGGGTAGTTATGTATGTGTGTGTGAGTGAAAGCGCTGGTTTCCGTTGTGTTAGTTTAAGTTAAGTATTAAGCGAATTATTTTGTATGTATATTTCCTGTTTTATTTTGACTATTGCGGAACAAATTATATTCAACTTAATAATGATCCATTTTATGTCTATATTTTACTTGTTGGGAACAAAATGTAAGAGAGGGAGAAAAGAATAATTTGTTTGATGAAATTGAAATACCAATAAATTTTAAACCATGGGAAATAAAATAAAGCTTTCTTTATTTTTAACAACCAATTCTGATCTCCTGTTCGCCGAAAAGAACCCGAGAAAAAATGGTAAGTACAAATCTGTTTCTTGTAATTAATAAATACAAGATGGCGCCCAAAGACATTCTAGACAGTAAACAGTGAACTGTAACCTTAAAATAAGTTCAATTAATTATCAATAAAATGATATAGTACAATTGGCTTCCGAACTTAGGGACATTTATATAAAAAAATATTTTTTTTTATATAAATATAGGCCTACTTGGGAGAACAGGATGGTTGTTTAAGGTAACTAAAAAATGTGTAAACATAAGTAGTAAGGTTATAATATGATTGATAGATGTGTATTATAAATAAGTAAGAATTAAATAAAAATGATGAATACTAATGAAAATATTAACAATGAAGTCAGTTTCACTGATAGTCAGACTGAAAGTCAAATAAATAGCAATTTAAGCGATACTGAATCGAGAATAATGGAAGGCGTAACGAGTCAATCGACGCCGACCTCAGTTAAGAAAGAGAATAATAGTGATATGATGAGTATGATGCAGTTATTGTTGAATAAATTTGATAGCAAATTTGATGAACAGAAAAACGAGATGCAAGAATTTAAAAAGTAATGTAAATGAGAAATTAGATATACAGAATGACAAGTTTGATGCAATTGACAAAAAATTTGAGTCGTTTTAACTCTAGTGATGAAAAATTTGACCGTCGTTTTGATGAACTTAAAACAGAAATTAATAAAGTACAAATCAATTGTGAGAGTAATTGTAACAAATTGAAATGTGAATTAAATGAAACGTTGAGTCACTCATTAGATAGTATGAATAATAAAATTGACGAAATAGAGAGTAGTGTGGTAGAAAAAACCAATGAACAAATACAAAAAGTAACCGAAAATTGTGATCGTAAAATAGATGAATGTAATGTTAGTAATGAGTACAAGTTGAATTGTGTAGTTGATAAGATTGAAACATATGAAACTAATACTAATGTTAGAATAAATGAAATAGAAAGTAATTGCAAAACAGAGATACAAGTTATACAGAATACAGTAAATACTATAGATACAAGTAATAAACAATTTGAATATTTAAATAATAATAAATTTGTGTCAATTGAGCAGAGTATAGTTAATGTTAAAGATGAATTGAATATAGCTATAAATGAAAAACTGAATAGGGTTACTGAACACATAGTCATTGCCAAAGATATGAATAGCGATATTGAATTGGAGTTATTTAATTACGAAAACAGGGGGGTACACCCTATGCAGTTTTTGAATAGAGTCAGAGAATTTAATCAGTTTTGTAGAAGTAGCTGGGAGGTACAATTGTTAAAAATCATGAAGTGTTTTAGAGGGAATTCCGCGGTATGGGCGGAGGTGCATAAAGTAGACTGGGTAAATTATCAGTGTTTTGAAACGGCTTTTAGAGAGAAATATTGGTCGGAGGAGGAACAAGAGATATTACGGAGTAAAATTATGGGACCAGGTAATTTTGGGAACCAAGGGGGTAACGTAACTATGTATGTAATGCGACTATATAATGAGGCAAAATATTTAGAGCCACCGTTACCGTTTGGGTCATTCGTCCGTCACATAAGCAAGCACTTACCGAGAGAAATACAAATTACATTAATGACTCGAGAGATTGTAGAAATCACGGAATTAGAGAAAATCTTAGACATATTTCAGAATATAAGAGAACGGGATATGAGTAGGCGGATAAACACACCAGTATCACATATAAATGGGAATCATAATCAACCAAGGGGAATACACAATTTTCACCGGGGAGCGCGGGGAGGAAGTTTCGATAATAGGGGCGAGAGTTGGAGGTGTAGAGACTGTGAAACTGATAACTATGCTAATCGAACAAATTGTTTTAGATGTCATCGAACCAGGGAGTGCGCCAGGAACGAGAGAACGAACCCACCACCAAATCAACAGTCGAGGGGAGGAGAATTTTATAGAGGAGCGCCGAGAGGAGGAGGACATTATAATAGAGGAAGGGGAGGAAATCACCCAGCAGTAGCAGGTCCATCCACGGAAAACTAAGGAGGACAATGGAGAAGCGGGCCCCACCATTGTCTACGGAGAACAGGGTCCAAGTAATCAATGAATACGCAAACAACGTTATCAAGATGGACATGGCGAAAGAATTGTTAGAAGAAGAGGAGAACAAGGTGATGGAACGCAGAACAGGATTGACTGAGGTGACAATTAACATTGAAGGTAAGAATTATAAAACTTTAATTGATACCGGTAGCGAGATCTCAGTAATCTCTGAAAATGTTATGGGTGAATTAAAAGAGATAAATAAGAATATACCGTCCTTACCAGTTGCCGGGGTTACAGTAGTGGGGGTAACGGGGGTGAGAAGTAAGAGAATAACCAGACAAGTACAATTAAATATTTTAATCAATGAAGTTGAATTTGAAAACACTTTCCTAGTAGTTAAAGGGTTGAGTCTAGATGTAATATTGGGAAATGATTTTTTGGAAAGAAACGGAGCAGTAATAGATTTCAATAAACAAATAGTAAAATTTGAGAAGGGGAATAAACCAGTCAAAATAGAGTTTAAGAAAGTAGTAAATGAAGCTAAAGTCATGGGAATAAAAATGTTACATAAGCAGATAGGCGATAGAGAGATAGAGACTAAAATAAATATATGCCTAGAGAATGAGGAGGGAGAAATTCATGAGCGTAATGAGAGTGTGTGGGCAGATAGAGCCGACAAATTTTTTAATGAAAATACAGTTGTAGGAAATACTCAGCGACAGGAGCTGTGGGCAGTTGTGGAGCGGTACAGAGAGGTGTTTGATGAATCACCAGGGAAAGCGAAGGACTACATCTGCGAGCTGAAAGTTCGGGACCACGCACCATACATGCAGAGGAGCTACCCGGTGCCGTTTTCGAAGAGGAGGGCTGTACAGGAGGAACTAGACCGGATGATGCAGGGAGGCATAATTGAGCGCTCAGTATCACCCTATTCAAACCCTTTGGTAGTAGTGATCAAAAAGGATGGCAAGGTAAGGTTATGTTTAGATGCTCGGAGAATTAATCAAATTATTATACCTGACAGGGAATCTCCGGAACCCATAAATGAGATTTTACAGAAGTTCAGCGGAGTCAAATACATGACGTCCTTAGACCTGACAGTGGGATACTGGCAGGTGCCATTAGCCACAGAGAGCAGAAAATACACGGCTTTTCTTTTTAACGGTAAGAATTACCAGTTCAAACGCTTACCTTTTGGATTAAACACCAGTGTTGCCAGTTTTATTAAATGTTTAGATAATATTTTACAACCTAAGGATTTAGACTTTTTAACTGTATATGTCGATGATATCTTGATAGCTTCTAGAACATTCACTGAACATTTAGAACACATAGAATATGTATTAGATAAGTTGCAAAGAGGGGGTTTAACAGTGAATTGGGACAAGTCTAAGTTTCTGCAGACAGAAATACATTTCTTAGGATTTATTATTACACAGGAGGGGATATTAGCCAACCCTGACAAAGTAGAAGCCATAATGCGATTCCCCGAACCTAAAAACATTAAGCAATTACAGAGTTTCTTAGGCCTATGCAATTTTTACAGGAAATTTCAGGAGAACTACGCACACACAACATCCAAACTGAGTGCTGTACTGCAGAAGAATAAACAGTGGAGATGGGGCGATATGGAACGAACTGCGTTTAATGAAATTAAGAGAAAGTTTAGTCACATGATCATGATGAATCATCCCGATTTTAATAAAACTTTTTATTTGCAGACCGACGCCAGCAATGTAGCGCTAGGGGCGGAGCTCTACCAGGAGGGTTGCGACAAGGAACATCTGACGGTCGCCTTCGCCAGTAGATCGCTGTTGTCGGCTGAGAAAAATTATACGACGACTGAAAAAGAACTTCTAAGTATTGTGTTCGCCGTGGGTAAATTCCGGACCTACATCCTAGGCAATACCACGATCATCCGGACGGACCACAAGGCATTATCATTTCTTAATTCATGTAAGGTGACACATAGCAGATTAACCAGGTGGGTATTAGCCTTACAAGAGTATAACTTTTCCTGGGAGTATATAAAGGGGTCAGATAATAAGGTACCAGATACACTTTCTAGAGTAGATGTTATAGACAATAAAACTGGTAGGGATCTTAAAGAAATAGAAATTTTTAGATTAACTAGAGAAGATAGAATTTTTGATGAAGAATTAAGTGACATTAAAAATATGCAAAAATCTGATGGTAAACTGGGCAAAGTAATTGTTAGTTTAGAAACAGAGGTAGAGGGATCTGAATATAATGAGCGGTTTCAAGTCTATCAAGGTATTTTGTTTAAAAAAGTAGATGGTGGGGAGCGTGATTGGAGGTTAGTTATACCCGAGGGATTAATAGATAAAATTGTTTGGGATTGTCATATAAGGTATGGTCATTTTGGGGCGAGAAAGTGTGCTAATGTTTTGAAAGAGTCATGTATATTTAAGAATATGGAGAAGAGAGTTAGGAGAGTGTTAAGAGTGTGTGATTTATGTCAGAAATCGAAAGTAGTGAATTATAAAGTAGAAGGGGAGATGAATTACATAAAAGTTGAGAGACCGTTTGATTTGGTTGCAGTAGATTCATATGGACCATTACCCAGAGGTAGAGGAGGTGTATTATATGTATTTGTAGTTCTAGACACCTTTTCAAAATTTGTAAAGTTATATAGCATTAAGAGAGCGACGAGTAAAGTACTCAGTGAGAAAATAGTAAAAGACTACATGCTTAATGTTGGAAAACCGAAAATTATATTATCTGACCACGGTCCACAGTTTATAAGCGGCAAGTGGCGGCAGACGCTTGGATGGGAAGGTATCATACCCAAGCATATGGCAGTATATCATCCTCAGTCGAACCAAGCAGAATGGGTGATGAGAGAGATTGGTAGGATATTTCGGGCGTACTGTCACGCCAAACACACAGAATGGCCATCCTACGTGAAGAAAGTAGAGGAGTGGCTGAATTGTACCACCCATGAGTCCGCGGGATTTACGCCGCATGAGTTGATCAGGGGAACAAGGCCGCCCAGGATATTGGAACAACTTTTCAAATACCCACCAGAAGGTCAGGTTTTGGACAGGAACATGAAAATTAGATTGGCAAACGAGAACTTACTCACGAGAGGAGAGCGAAGAAAACAGAAACATGATGCCAAGGGTAAATGGACCAAGTATGAGGTAGGTCAATTAGTGTTAGTAAAAAGGCATGATTTGTCCAGTGCTCAAGATAGAGAAATAAAGAAGTTCTTCTTGTTGTATGAAGGACCCTATGAAATTGTAGAAATAAAAATGCAGAATGCGTATGTGCTGAGGAACCCAGCGACGCAGGAAATAGTAGGTACTCAAAATGCGACGAATTTAAAATTATATCGGTCACTTTAATTATGTTATGTTTATAAATAAGTTTTCAAATATGTTGTATGTTTACAGAAGGGATCCTCCCCCATTTTCGGGCGGTCACGATCTTACCAGTCCTGGCCGTGGAATTCGGAACTCGGAGGCGGGCCATGGTTGGCAGATCTTCCTTCGGGCGGTGAAAACAACGATGGTCTGGCTCCACCAAAATTGGTATAAAGTAGAAAATTTAACTACACATTTGAACGGGGAGGGGGACCCCAACAGGTACGTGACACGAATTAAATTTTTTAATACACTCCAGGTGCAGCGGTCTCGGTGTACCTGTCACGTGCCTGCACTGCCTTAGAGTGTTGTATATAATGGAGGCTGCACTTAATTAAAAGACAGTGCGTACAAATTTAAAAGTTTCAGAACCAATGGCAAAATTAAAATTAGCCATTGGTTATAGTTCTGTGTGGTCTGAAAGGACGAATTTTGGGGCAAGAGGGGTTGGCGCAAGGTAGAAAGCGGGTTAGAAAAAATGGTAGGAGAGGGGGAGTAGTGTGTTTCATAGGGGGGACGTGAATTCACATAGTGGATCTACCGAGTGCCAATCCTTTTTGCAGCAAGACCCGGCATTTCAGGCGACTGCGACCTTCCTAGACGTAATGAAAGTTACGATAGAGTCAGCCTTCAATGTAAATAGAATTTTGAAAAAAAAAAAAAAATATATACCAAAACAATTTTGGATGTGTACAATTTTAAATTTAAATAAATTTTAGAATTAAGTGACCAAATATAATTGTCAAGTTTTAGTATCAGTGAGTATGGGAACGTTTTGAAAAGATGTGTAATAAAATAAAAACTTGTTATCAATACAAGATGTGGGGATAATTTTGGGGGGTAGATTGGTGCTCAATGAAGTGATAGAACAGTGGAGTGTGGAACTGCAACGGTAGAAAGTTTAATTTTCAATTTTAATTAATTAGTTGTTAAGTTGCTGTTGCTGGGGTGGCATGTGCCCCAGTAGATAGCGGAAAGTGTTGGGGGTAGCAGAGAGTGTTACCTCCATCGGAGGCCAACATGGCGAAAATGCACGGCACACCCTTTTGTACAATTTTATATTGTAACTTGATAAATTGCCGTGCCATGCAAAATAATGATGATGTACATGCCTGAAGGAAGAGATGATTTCCCCGACTTTTCGGGCGATTACTGCCTTACCAGCACTAATCGTGGTTTTGGCTAGCGGTCAGCTATGGCCATACCAAGTCCCTTGACCATAGCTGGCTTGAAATTGGTCTATATTAGAAATTAACGGGGGGTGACACTAGGGGAAATCCCGGCACTATGGAACAGTGGCTGCCACTCTGTTCGAGGAGGAACAGCAAAGCCAGGTGGTAGACCCGCATTAAGGGCGCATAACTATAGAACAAAGATATGTTGATATCTGAACCTTTTAAAATGTAACGCAGAAGCAAGGACACGGAGATGTCAAATTCCTCCAAAACTTCAGTCCTTGTGGACGCAACTGGACGCCACAGTCCAGGGGGGGTCATAGTGTGTGTGGCAGGGAGGTTATCCAGGGGGGTAACGAATTAGAAATCTGTTGTATTTTTAATAATGATGACTCGCTACTAAATAATCTTGTTTTGATTTGAAAAATAGATGCACTACATACTTCCTATATTGTGTTTATTATGTCTTATTGTGTTAATTGCATGTAGTAGGTTAGGAATAAGGATTATAAAAATATAATAATATGTTTTCAATGTGTTTATAGATTTTAAAATAAAATGAAATAAAGTTGTGATAGTTAAAATTTTCAATGGGTTGCAAAAGATAGAAGTTGGGTGAGGAATATTTGTGGGACATATAGATCTGTCCAAATTGAAGTCAAAGTTAAAGAAATAGTAGAGATGAAAATAATGTAATGTTGTTTTGAGTCAATGTATGTTATAGAATTTTGAGAAGTATTGATGTTGACACAGTAGTAAGGGAGAATATATGTAGAGTTTTGAGTGATATATTGATGTTATTAATTGATGTTGTTATTTTGTTGTAGTTGTAGTAAGGTAATGAGATTGAGATTTTGGGGATGTAATGATGAGAATGTAATTGGTGAGGTAACTTACTTATATAAGGTTCCCTCTTACAATTATTTTTACCTACTATAAGTACATTTGAGATTGTAATACAGTTTCAATTTTATATTGTGGCCATTGCTAATCTTAGTTATAGGCATTAATAGTTATTAGTCATTGTTGATTTATTCTCAGCCAAATACTGTTGCTGATATTATATTATTCGGGTCGTTATTTGATTATTTCTATTAACATGTGAAATTACATTCAAGTTATTCACTGACTCGCTTGACAGCTTAAAGTGATTCTAGCTTGTCCATTAGTTTGTGTCAGTTATAGTATTGGTTGTAGTGTCAAGCAGTGTTTTGTTTACTGCTTCTTGTGGCACTTCTTCTTCGATGGTCCTTCTCTTCTTCACTACTTTCATCATCATACTATCTACTCACATTACCTTCATGTATTTATTAATTCTATGGGTATATGTCTAGGTTATGTAACACTTGGTCATGTTACATATACTCCCCTCTCAAAATTGATAATTTGAGAGAAAATTTTATTTTTGATAAAATTATCATTTCGGTTCAGTTTTAGTACATTATTACTGCTTTTTGTCTTGTACTCTCTGCATTAATTTTAACATACTATTAGTGTGTTGCACTAGATTGAGTTCTTGGCTAGTGATACAATTTTTAGCTTACTAGTATTTTTTCACGTTTCTCATATTCTAAGTCATTTAATTACAATAGGTTTCACTTCTTAAACTAACAATTTCCTGTCTTACAATACATTTTTCTTTCTTACTACATATCTTTATTTTCGTGATAAGCTCTATGGTTCTTTCATTTTTTACCTCACAGATTATTTATTAATAATCCTTGATATATTACTATATAATTCCCTAACATTTGTAGTGGGTTGGGAGTCAGAGGGGCTCTAATGGCATCCATTCTCCGCCGTTCCTCAGCTACATGTCCTCAGAATCAGAGGCATCCTCATCTCTGTCTGGGACAAAATAAAAATTGCACGTAGCAACAGTTGCACTATCACAACACATAAAATATAACATATCATTCATTTTTCAATAATATAACATATTCAATATAACATTCAAGGTATTAGAGGTTTCATTTGTATCACATTTCATTCTTTTATACTTTCTAACATACTTCCTTTTCACAGGTAATTATCCCTTTTCAGACTTAACATATTGGCTATGTTCTTTATTAGCCTTGTTGTTTACTTTTCTATACTAGTTGGTAATTTGTTTTGGTTCACCTGAGTATTCTTAAATTTACACGCTTATATTGATCATCATACAATCATGCAGTTGTTTCTTAAATATAGAGTTTACAATATTTCACTCTTACAATAGTTTACAAGTTTTACTCTCATCAATAGTTTACAATTATCCTGAATTATCAGGTATTTCATATATTAAACCCTGGCTATACACTACACACGCACTTGAACAGAGAATATTTGTCTGCTTCTGACTAAAATGGACCTTTTATAACATTATTTAATTATTTTCTCCTGTTCGATATATCCCGCACTAAATAAAATAAATACTCCACATCGATGCACTGATTCTAGGTAGACTGTATTGTAGTTACTTTTTGTTGCCGAAATGATTCAATGGACGCACTAATACATGAAGCTATAAGTTAATAAAAATTTTGATGGGACAAGTGACACCCTTCGCTCTCGATGATTGTCAAAAGTGTCTAACGGAAATTACCTGCATTCCGTTATATACCCCCTGTTTTGATGAGGCTTAGGCGATTGTTTCATTTAGTAAGCTATTTTCTGATTGGCTTAACCAGACGTTACGAAAATGACGCATTGTTTTCCAACTGTCACTAACCGTCTTTTTGCTGAAATGATTGACAGCTGTCATTGTTGTTGTTATTTATAAACAGATTTCTTACTTTCTATTTACAAATGATGCTAACGCATGTCACACACTTATTATAGTTGCGATCGTGGTTGTATCGCTATCAAATTAAAGGATATTTTTTACTCTTCAATTTGATATAGTTTGACACTGGTTTATTTACACTTTCACTGACATTTTTCAATAAATAATGTTCAGGTATATGGTTTAGCGCTGTCGTCTGCTAGCAACGCCGGCTATGATTCTCTCTTATCAATACATTATTTGTGCTGCACATCGCGTTTTCACTTAAACGTCTGTGTTGGAACACTAATATATCCGTCTTTATACTTATTTATTGAATATAATTATTAAATCTTAACTTACTGATGTAATACACTGCTATGAACTATCCTTACTTCCTAATGACATTTTGTTTACACTACTTAGCTCTATGCTACTCATTAATGATTGAGTTATTACTTGTATAATACATTAACAATGCTTATTGCTACACTTGGTATAATAATTGTTCAGTGTATGTTATTTATACTAGTAGACCTTTCCACTTACACCTTACTGACAATTGTTCGTTTTAGGCGTTGCCTAGGCATACCGTTTACGTCGGATTTATGCCTTAATAATGTTCATTAGTTACATTTGGTACATTGGTGAGGTAACTTACTTATATTACAATTATTTTTACCTACTATAAGTACATTTGAGATTGTAATACAGTTTCAATTTTATATTGTGGCCATTGCTAATCTTAGTTATAGGCATTAATAGTTATTAGTCATTGTTGATTTATTCTCAGCCAAATACTGTTGCTGATATTATATTATTCGGGTAGTTATTTGATTATTTCTATTAACATGTGAAATTACATTCAAGTTATTCACTGACTCGCTTGACAGCTTAAAGTGATTCTAGCTTGTCCATTAGTTTGTGTCAGTTATAGTATTGGTTGTAGTGTCAAGCAGTGTTTTGTTTACTGCTTCTTGTGGCACTTCTTCTTCGATGGTCCTTCTCTTCTTCGCTACTTTCATCATCATACTATCTACTCACATTACCTTCATGTATTTATTAATTCTATGGGTATATGTCTACGTTATGTAACACTTGGTCATGTTACAATTGTGACGATTTAAAGCCAATTTAAATAGCACAAAACAAAAAAAATATTTTTGTTTGAAATAACGAGTGAGAAAATAATTCACCCTCCCCTTTGTACAAAATACCTGTACCTTCATGTCAACCACAAGTACGGACATGCAAATCATAATGTTGTTGAGCTAATTAAAATAACCATCCTAATTATATAAAAAAGGATGTGATAATAATAAATAAAATATTGACTAAAGAAAGAAGCTATAGTAGGATTAATAGTAGCTAAGTAGAGGTAAATAATAATAATAAAAGTACGAACTATTTCTTCTCGCAGCGGGAACTGCGCCAAAACTCCCTACTCGGCCGCTAAACCTTACGACAGTCTCCTCTGAATCACCGCCAAGCCAACAGCCTTGTCATGTGTTGTGAAGACGAATACTTCTATATTGTAAAACTAGGTATTCGTGAATAAGTGTTTCGTGGTTACACAAGCCCCACATGTAGTTAAACGATGTGAAATGTAAAAAAAAAACAAAAGTTACGTAGTTTAAATGTAAAAAAAATTAAAAAAAAAGGCATAGCTGACACATCTCTTTATGAAATGGTTTAATCTTTAAGGTATGTTCCATCCCATATCATAAGGTAACATCAGTGCAATTTAAACCAAAATGTAAGTAAAAGTGAACACGACCGACCGGAGTGAATCAACAACAACAACACTATGAGCTCCAGGTAGCCAGAATCAGAGCCTCAAGACTGCGCTAACTACTTAGAGTCAACCACTGAAATGGAGGAACACAAACTACAATTAAGATCATCCAGGAAAACCTACGGAAGAGGACCATGAAGAGGACAAGCTGTGGACCAACATCTTACCCAGGTGACATGGAAGCATAACTTCCGTGGTTATATTGTTTTCTGAGAACCCAGAGTAAAAAAAAAAACAGTTAAATTTTGTAAAGACTCATACAAATCATGTAAATCATAACTTAATAATATGTATACTTTCTGTAACGAGATAAGAGTAATCTGAAGATGGATACAGATATAATTAATTCAAAATTGAACCAAACTATTCTTCAAATAGTTTGCATAATGTCTAAGTACTTATAAAATAAAAAAAAATTAGAACCCGGATCCGTGGTATTCTATGTAATATACAGTTGTATTGTTTTGAGCTCATCATAGTAACAGTTTAAAGAGAATAAGAGCATAAAATGCAGAATCTATCAGAATCTTTCATTTAATAACAATAAGAATCATTAAAGGTATAATTTTGGAATCTTTATTTTGGAAGCTGTAATAAAGAGATGTTTTTGCTAAACAGAAGAGAGTGAGTAAATTTACGTAACCTTAGTCAAACTCCTGATCTTTACAGGTTCCCAATTTGTTGGTAAGTAATTAGTACTAACAATGGCAGCCGGTTTGATTGACAGAGGCCAATTAAACTGGTTCCCTGTGTTATAATGTCTTAACAGGAGGAGACGTTATAGTATAAAGTAAATATACAGCAAATGGCTAAAGCAAGATAATGGAAATCAACCAAGAAGAAGAAAAGAAAAAAGTGTCCAAAATAATTAAAATGACCAAGAAGAAAAGAAAAACAAACTAATGAAAAGTTAGAATTAATGAAATTAAGAACTAAATAAATAAAAACAATCAACTGTGTGAGTAGACAACAGAATATAGCAAAGGTACAGCGGAAGGAAGAATGAGTAAAAGGCTAAAATGATCTAAAAAACCACGAAGTGGACAATCCCCAAAATATTATTATTAATGAAAGTCACAAGATGACAAAAAGGTATTTAAGATTGACTGAGAATAGGTCCAGCAATCAATTAACTGAGCAGAGATGATGTTCCTCTGATCTCAGAAAAAATGGTAGTAATGGAAGAAACCAGCTACTAAACGTTAGGGAAATTATATAACAGGGAGAACGCACTAATGGAAATAAATAAAAACGGATCTAAATAAAAAGGAGTGAAATAAGTAAGAAGAGAAACAAGAAAGAAGAAATAAACAAGAAGAAAAAGGAAAAAATTATATATATATATAACTGATAATTTCATAAAAAACTATGCTAGTGTTTTACCAAAATCATCAATTTTGAAGGAGAGGCATTATGTTACAACACAAATAAGCCACACCAATACCAGGGAAAAAACGATGAATCAACTATATAAAATGTTTAAACTAATGAAAATAAAAAGACTAAGACGCGACAAACGACTATGACCCAACCCAAGTGATTGACTCAATAAATTAAATAAAATGAAATCAAACAAGAAAGTAAATGAAAAGGAAACAAACAAAGTATAAATGAAATAAAATGAGAAGAAATGAAAAGACAAACGAATAATATAGAACAGAAAAGGAGAAATGTTACATTCAATTAAAGTAATGAACAAGAAACCAATAAATGATAAATGTAAATGATAATTATTAGTATCCAACTAAATAATCAATGTAAATGATAATTGTTAAAATCCAATAAAGTAAAGACAAACAAAGTACACTAACCAAATAAATAGAGAGTAAATATTATAAATCACTCTATAATGACATGAACTTGTTAACAGTATAACTAACCATTGTAAAGTGAGAGATAGAGAGATAGTGTAATGAGTTATGACGTCGTCCGTCTTCGTTTAAGCCCCGCGATGGAAGCCAATCTGTAACGAGTTTTAGTCGCCCGTCTTCATTTAAGCGCCGCGATGGAAGCCAATCTGTAACGAGTTATGACGTCGTTCGTCTTCGTTTAAGCCCCGCAATGGAAGCCAATCTGTAACGAGTTGTAGTCGCCTCTCGTGTTATAATGCCACATGTTGGATTCGTCAATCTGTAACGAGTTAGACTGGTTCGTATCTGTAAAATGTGTACACCAGATTTTTATGTGTATAAAGTGTTCGTTACTTTAATGGTTGTTGCTAACGAAGTCCGTAGCGTTGTCACAATTATCAGTACAACCTAATGGAAACCTTACCTGTAATTTCATAGGGGTTTGTGAATCCCGGGTGGCACCAAACTGTTTATTGAAAACAATTAAATTTGTGAATTAATATGTTAGTTTGGTGTTTTCAGCAGTGACGGCTGGAGCGTTCGAATCGGTTCCCGCCTCTTGTATAGCTTACTGTATTGCACAGATAGCCATAGCGCTAGTTGTCTGTTCAGTGAATTTGCTAACACACACATATATAATACAATTTCCTATGAAATAAAACAATGGTTACACTCTGTACTGTTTCTTTAATTATAGTTTGGTAATTCATCAATGTGACAATAATATTATAATTTAGTATTCAATAAAATTGCTCCGGCATAAAACATGAAACATAATATCTCAAGCTGACGAAATTAGTTTTGAAACGAGTTATTCTGATGCCAACGTGGCTACGGTTTGTACACTATATATCAACTCGCCCAAAATCTGGAGTTCTTTAGATTATAAAGAAAACATAAAATATGGTTACAATAAAAAAGTACACTACCGTACCTTATCCGTACTTAAATAATATAAAGTGTGGTTACAATTTGTTCGGCAGTGTAGTAATAGTTGTTACAAAAGTTCGCAAATTAGTGCGAGGTTATTTTTTAGTTAACAAGTTTTTTTACGTAAGTTTATTTTATTCAATCCTTGAAAGAATTTTTAATTCATAGTGAGAGTTTGTATTGATATGAGAAATATATAAAGTGCTTCTATTCCTGGGATTAGGGTATTTAAATGATACTTATCAGTTCAGAAGGTTGTGATAGATCGTTGTTCTTTGGTAATGGAAAATTCATCAAATTTGGAGTGACTTAGGCTGCTAGCATCTTTTTCTAATTTGTCTTGGGAATTTCTGCTTTTAATTTTCGTTTATTTAGTTCCTGGACATCGGTTAAACGTTAATCCTCTTCATCTAACTGGTACATGTTTTTGACTTTCGAATATTTTTTTAAACTTTTTAAAGCAAAATTTCAGTCATACAAAATCTTGCGTCCCTATTACCCAAGCGTCATTTTACGAGTAAACAAAATTAACGGAAAATTAGTAACCAACCGTTTCTATGGTAACGAAAATCCTTTGATTGGCTACGGCCTAGTTTAAAGGCATTGTTATCATATTTGAAATTTTTATTCAATTTACTATATATTTTCTGATTGATTTTATTCTTCTGTCTTCCTTCCTGAGTATTAGATATTATCACTATTGTATTTATTTCCTTTCAAAGATTAAAATAATACCTCATAAGGTCATGTTCTATTAGATATTAACTTTTGTCTAAATATGTTAACATTTGATAATTACATATTTCCTTTAATTTAAGCTCCTATTGTAACATTCTTCTTTTAAAATGATTTATACATTATTTTTGGCTAGTTACTTGCCTTAGATTTGTTAGTTTCCTTGTGGATTTTATACAATTTGTAATTATTGGTTTTGACAGTTAGGCATTTCAGTTGCACTAGTATCCATTAACTATATCTACTGAATTTATATAAATGATTTTCATTTTATTCTAATGTATTTTGTTTGATTAGTGGTTCTGTTATTTTCTACATTTATTGAATTTCTATTGTAATTAGATTTGTATTGTCTTAACTTCTTAATCATCTATTTTGCCTTTGTAATAATATGGCTACCACTCCCTATTCTTCCTCAATTAAAAACATAACATTTAGGCGTATGCTCTGTACAAATTCTTCAGTCATACCCTATTCATTAATATAACTATACAATTATTCTACCATTATTAAGTAAAGTTTGTTTACAACTCAATTCATTAATTACTACTTTTTGGGTGTTAACTAACATCACCTTTTGAACAATTGGTTTTCCCTTACTATCTGGGGTGTTTATTTATTTATTATTACTTGCTTATTTCCTATTTAAACTCTACTCTCAATCCATGTTAATACTAGCTGTTTATCTTTACTTGGGATACTCCCCTTTTAAATACAATCGTTTACAACTAATCTTAAATCTCTTAATGGACAATGTTATTATCACTTTCCAGTGTTCGTTTCATGTCACTAATTGTTTCCATTTACTATTATTATTAAAATTTTATATTTCTAATTACTAATTTGTATCACTTTTACTCACACAGTGTTTTCTTATCACTCTTCAGTGTTTATTCCACATTACTAAATCCTTACATCTAGTATTATCCTAAAATCCTTACTCTTACTTATAATTGGATTCCCTATTAATCAATTATTGTTTCTTATTGATTATTGAGTGTTTTATTATCATTATTATGGTTGCTAACCATTTTGGGTCTTCACACTTTCACTATTGCACTTTTTAACTGTTTACATTAAGTGTTTCTTAGTGGGTAATCCCTATAATTATTTCTCTTTGTCACTTTCTCACTCTCTCACTA
This sequence comes from Magicicada septendecula, assembly GCA_034769895.1. Classification (NCBI taxonomy): domain Eukaryota; kingdom Metazoa; phylum Arthropoda; class Insecta; order Hemiptera; family Cicadidae; genus Magicicada; species Magicicada septendecula. Next base: position 703,285,868 of record CM068367.1, on the reverse strand, counting down.
TTTCTTTCATTACAATTTATACACAGTATTATTAATGTTATTTTTCTATAGATTTTTACTTTATCTATCTCTAATTTTTTGGGTTAGTGTACTTTTTCTTTTTATAATATTACTTTACTGTTTTGGTTAAAACAGTTATATGAATTATTTCATTGAGAATAATATTTATTTCTGGTATTGGATAATTATTGGTTTTATTCCCAATATTATACTTGAGTGTACCATTTCTCCCTTTTATATTTGTGGTGTTTCTTATCCCTTGGTTTCACTTCGTTTCCTCTTCATTTTTCTTCTTCTTCTCCTTCATTTTCAATTGGCTTCATTTTAATGTGGTTCTCCCCTTCTCGTTTGGTTTTATTTTATTTGGTTGTAGGAATTCGTTCACTTCCTTCAATTGTCTTTATTCTTCTTTGGTTTTGGTTTTTTCCCTTCTTTGTTGGTTTCCTGTTTGTTTGGTCAATCACTTGGGTTAGGTCATGTCGTCGTTTGTCGTGTCACCGTCTTTATATTTTATTTATATTTAATCATTTTATTTAATATGCAGTATATTTATTTTTAGTATTATCTTTTTTATCCCTGGTACTGGGGTGGCTTATTTGTGTTGTAACAATAGTGAACAGGAGTAAGTGAGAAAGAGAATCTAATGTCAGGGAATACCCATAGTAACACTTAAATAAAATATAAAAATTGCAAAGTGACAGTGGAAACCCCCAAAATAAATAGAAACCCTATTGATAGGTATAAACACCTAATAATCAGTGATGAACACTAAAGGTTAATGGTGAAAAGTGATAGTAAATAAAAATATTGTTATTATTAGGATTAAGATTAATTGTAGATGAGGAATACAATAGTATTCAGGGAAGGAATCCCATGGAGAGTCAAAATGTAAGTGTTACCATGGTTAGAGAGTAAAGTTTATTTAAGAAAGAATGTGATAAAGAATATAAAGGCAAAATCAATAAACACCCTATGTTCTAAGCGATAGTTAGTTAGATAAAGTAAATGGTGTGAGGATGTTTTTGTCACCCAAAAAATAAGTAAGAATAAACCAAAAGTAAACAAGAGTAGCATAATAACTGTTAAAGAATTGTTTGATTAAGTTTATGAATAGGAATATGGCTGAAGGAATTATACAGACCATAAGCCTAAATATTATGTTATATTTAATAGAGAGTAGTAAATAATAGACAAATTAAAAACAATGGCAATATAAATTAATAAAAAGATAAATTAATATAAATCTAATAATACTGGAAAGGCAGTTAGAAAATAATAGACAAACCATAATATCGAAACTAATGAAAACATACAATTATTATAAAACGGACCCAAAACAATTCAACAAATAAACAAATCAATTGTAACACAAAACAAAACATGTACAAAGGTAAAATAATATGTAATTTGTATAAAATAAGAAAATATAGCCAATTACTACCTAGGCCTATGAAATGCCTAACTGTATAAAACCAATAACTACAAATTGTAAGAAATTAACAAGGATATTAGCAAATCCAAGGCAAATAACTAGTCAATGATAATTAGTGAATCATATTAAGAGATAAATGTTAAATTAAGGACATAAAATAAGAAAGAAATGTAATTAGATAATATCAACATAACTGTCAAAACAATAATACATAAGCAAACCCAGCTTTGTGGGATGTCAAAATGATCTTTGAAAGAAAATACGAACAGCTGTGATAATATTTCATACATAGAGAGGAAGACAGAAGAATAATAGCAATCAGAAGATATACAGTCATTCTGAATAAAAATTAAAATATTATAACAATGGGCTTAAGTCATGAACAGCCAATGAGAGTCAATTAGTTACCATGACAACTGAACGTTATTTATGAATATTCAGTTAGAAACTGTTAGTCCATCATTGAAACTCCAGACGAAGAGACGCCAAGCCGTAAATGACTCAGATTTTAATATAAAACGATTAAAAGTAATCCAAATTTGATAAAATGAATAAGTAAGAAGATGATGAAGGACTAGGACATCCAATTGAGGCCAAATACCAGATTAATAAATTCTAAATTAATAAATTTCAACCAACTCATACGAAAAAGAGGCCAGGCGTACTTAAATCCCAAAATGATGGAAGATTGATGACTATCGATGACCCCAACCCATTTCAACTGAATGACATTACACCTCAAGTCAACTGATTGATAAGTATTGCTGAATTACCCAAATTTATGAAATAAATTCTCTTTAATTTTTTCTCACAACACTTTGAACTCTCACTATAAACTAATGATATTATTTCTTTCACAGATTAATTAAAAAATAAAACACTAAGCTTATGTGAACTAGAAAAAATAACCTATATAAAAATTACCAACTTTTGAAACACACTTTATAACATTTCAGGAACAAATTGGAATTACTCCTTATAATATATAAGTACCAGTAATGTAAGGTAGTGTACTTTATTGTAATCAAATTGGATATTTTTTCGTAAACCAAAAGAATCCAGATTTATTGAACGAAATTATAAAAATAAACGTTCTGTAGACGCCATGTCTGACTAACTAAATCGTTCAAAATCGATTTCGCAAACCCTTGAGATATAATTGTCTTTTACTGTCGGGGCAAATTTGTTTAATAACAAAATATAATTTTGTATATTACTGAATAATTACTATCACAATTTAATAAACTAGTACAGAGTTGTAACCACTGTTCTTTATTTCATAGGAAAGTGCATTATACGAATTGTGTATTTTAGCAACAAGCAAAGGTGACGGTAAGTGCTCACATCGGAAACTCGGCAAACTAACAGCTAGATTAAAAAATTCGCATATGGCGGGAGTAATTGAATTCATCATACCATCATAGAACGAACACTCAATCGTCCTATTCTTTTTAATTGTTTTCAGATTAAACAATTTGGCACTACCCGGGATTTACGAACACATATTAAAGAACAGGTAAGGTTCCCACTCGCGTGTACTGGTAATTTGAGAAATCGCTACGGACATCGTCAGCGTAAACATATAGTAACGACGACGACGTGTGAGGCAAACACACGATACACACATTCTACAGAGCACATACAAAGCTTCTCGTTACAAACTGACGCAGCAACGTGTGGCTTTAAGGAACGCAAAAATTATGTCGTTACAATATATATATATTTTATATATCCTAAACTCCATCGCAAACATTCAAACAAACTGTTTTTGTTCGGTATCCCAAATATGTTATACAAGGATGGTCTTAAAAGTTCTCGGCCTAACAATGAAAAAACAAATTTATTATTTCAAAAATATTTTTATTTTTCATCATAATCCCCTTATAGTGTAACAATTTGTTCCAATGATGTTACTATCCCGTCCCTGAAGTGGTCTTCTGTAAGGTCTGCAAAATACCTCTCTACAGCTGAAATCACCTCTTGATCCAATAAAAAGCTCTGACCAGGGAGAAAGAATTTGAGTTTTGGGAGAGGATGGAAATCTGGGGGAGCCAAAACTGGGGAATACGGAGAATGTTCCAACAATTCATAGCGAAGATCTCTTAATTTTCCCATTGCCAAAACACTTTTGTGTGCAGGTGCATTGTCTTGGTGAAAAATAATATTTTTCTTCCTGCAAACCAAGTCTTTTTTCACTAATTTTTTAGTCTAGTTCGATAAAAGGTTGGAATAATATTCCCCGGTTATTGTTGCACCCTTTTCATGGTATTTGATGTACAAAACACCTTTAGCATCTCAAAACAACGACGCCATGACTTTTTCTGCTGATGGAATTGACTTTGCCTTCTTTGGTGCATAACAACCAGCTTCTGTCCACTGCTTTGACTGTTGTTTGGACTCTGGTGTGTAGTGGTGGATCCATCCACCATCCATGTAGTGGTTCATCCATCATAATAAACTGATGCACAAAATCCGCTTTGTTCTTATTAAAATGCTCCAAGCACTGTTCAGATATTTTCATGCACATGCATTTTGGTCTGCTGTGAGCAAGTGCAGCACCCACTTAGCAATTTTGTGCACTTTAATTCGGCGATAGTTCAAAACCATATCATGCACTTTTTTTACGTTTCCAGTGTTGCTGCCATTTTTGGACGTCCTTCACGTGGATCGTGTTCCAGACTGGCACGTTTAAACTCAGCAGCCCATTTTTTAACTGTTGAAATTAAAGGACGAGAGTCCCCACACACTTTAACAAACAACAAACCATGAATAAATTTTACTTGGTGGAATACTATCAACACTTCTGTTTCAAACAACTATATAATAGAAATTATTTGGTAGAATGACCAGAAATTGCACACGGATGTTAACAATAGATGTAGTACCAACATAAGAAAAAAAATTTGTGATAGTGCTGCTACTTATGGTCGAGACCTCGAACTTTTCAGACTACCCTCGTAGAACCCACATACCTCTTTTCTCATTTTTCTTCTGTCTTACCATCTCTACCAATCACTTATCTACTATGCCCTAATTGTAGGTGTTATTTTTTGATATTTGCCTTATTTGTTTTATGTTACTACTTCTACCATTTTCAAAGTATTTACTTGCCCTGCACCAAAACACATTTTGTACCATGTGTATATTCCATAAGTATAGAGAAAATTGACAGATCGATGATGCCTAACTAGAGTACATGGACAGTGAGACGGCCAGTGGATACGGTCAACTGGAGCTGAATCAACAGGAAAGTAGCTAGGGGGAAGTAACAGTGTGATAGATTCCTTGAATGTTTGCAACAGGGTTTAGGGTACACATATGAGTGTAAGGGATTATTTGATTATCGTTTTGAACTTGATAATGGTTGTGACAACTAACGACCTTGTTCAACATAACACACCAGCTATCAGTTCTACAACAAAATATGACAAAGCTGGAGTGAAAAGTGATCATTTTGGTTTTCAATTTAAACTGATACTTTTTCATATCATTTATGTTAACTTGTTAACTTCTTTAATTATAAAGTGCATACACTAATGTTATCAATAATTTCCCTCTATTCATTTTTTAGTTTACCCAAAAACCTACAACACACACACACACACATACACACAAATAATTATCACATTAACATGAGAATAGTTAAAGCAACAAAACACCAACTGTAATAGTCTGTACTTATTTTATAATTACCTCACAATGTTCTCTGTAGATACTACGAAGTGTGTCAACATCTTCCAGAGTACAATCTTCAGGTAGCTGCATTCCAGGTGTTAGCTCTATTTCCGGAAAATCTGGAATTGCTCCTGAACCGTCACCTAAGAACTGATGATCATGGGACTGTACATAACACAATATATGAAAGATTCGGTTACAATATTTTTCACAAACTATCACATCATTTTTGTCACATATTTATGACTAACGTTTGTCACATGTTATACAAAAAATAAACTGCAGCATGTTTTAAGGAACATCAACATAAATTCCATTTCGTCTTCCAAATTCGACAACAAATTAATGAACAATATACAAGGTGTGTTAAACAAAAAGTTCTTGAATAATACACCAACTGACACAACCAACGTGCTGTGACTACTGAGCAGCCCTAGCAACAGGTTTTCATAACAAATTCCCATACAGCCCATTCCACAATCAGTCTTTGAGGTATTTCCTCTGCAGTGCACACACTGTCCGTCAGGTTAGTGACAGAGTGGTTGAGAAAAACGGTGTGTGTGTGTGAAACTTTGTGGTATTTTTTGTTAAAATTATGCAAAAGATATTTTGGGGAAGTCTGTGTCAGCCGAACAATTGTTTTAAACATTTTGAAAGAGGGCGAAAACATCATTAGGTGAAGATCCTAAGCAATGTCGAATGAAGACCATCTCGTGAGAGCTCATACTGATGTTTGCAAATCATTGTTTAACTGCCGAGGCTTGATGAGGAAGTAGGTATTGATATAAAACCTTGCCATTAAAACTTGAATGGATCATAACACTGAAAAATAATACTTGTGACGTTTGTTAATTGATGATCAGAAAGATACCTTTGTTGCAACCGGCTAGCAACTGCATACCAATGCAAATGGTAATAGAAACACCGGAATGAAATGGAAATATCTCTGTAAAGATTTTAAGAAGCTAACAGCAAAATTTCATACACTCACATTGTGTTAAAATCTTCAATCTCACTTCATTATAAATCTGACGGACAGTGTGTGCACAAGCCCATTACAGTGTGTGTAGCACAAAGACTAATGCTCATTACAGAACTGGGTAACGCCATTCTGTCATCAAAAACTGTCCGTAGCAGCACTTAACTGTCACAGCTTTGTGCAGGTTGGTGTGCCACACAAATATTTCAGTCTATTTTTTTAACACACCTTATATTCTCCATGTTTAACATTATCCATTTCCTTTATCACAAAACAGCTATCAGACTGTGGATAAAATCAGAGATTCTGGACATATAGTAGACAGATTTGTGGACGCATTAAGTGTTCCTGAACTCAAATACTTCCTCTTATGAGTCTCTTCCTTGTAGAGATTTTTTCTAATATAAATCATCCAAGTTGTGTTCTAGTACTTTACATTTGTTGTACACAAATTTGTTTTACAGGCATTTAAGAAAAGGTGTTCTGTATGCAACAATTTTATAAAGTTCAGTTCTATACGTTCTCAACTACAAAACATGCTCTTACTACTATTGAATAAAATACACATACAATTCAGTGTTGGATTTACCACTAGGCCGACTAGGCCGTGGCCCAGGCTCAGAGGGGGCCGCAAGCTATAGATATTCTTTTCAACGGAAGTATTTTTATAAAAGTAGGAGGGACTTTGATTTAAGTATGATTTTTTGAAATTAAATGATCAATTTTTGTTAATAATACAAATGGAACACAGTTCTTATTTAAATATTGCGCCCTTATTTTTAAGACACTGGCATCCTTGAAAACTAATCTGCGCATGAGAATTTCGAACAGCCCCTATATTCCCCCCAAATTTACACGACCGTGGTACCACTCTTGTTTGCTATCACTGTTTATCGGCCTTGTCACTGAACGGTTTGCAATTTGAGGTTATGTTTTTATTTTGTTTTGAATGTAAAGAAGGTTTTTAGCTTTGTGTGGTGGGCAGCGTGTTGTTTCATTGATATTTATTAGTGTGAAAACTTTTGAACACAGAATTGAATCCATATACTAAACGTATTCATCATGAACAAGCTTCTGAAATAAATTTCTGAATAAGCTTAGTTAGTTACTCTATTTAAAAAATCAATTAATTTGCTCAATTCTTCTGCATGGTTCTTAATATTTTGAAAAAGTTTGCTAAATGAAAGCACACTTTTTTATAGTAGCCTACAGGTTTTAAATTTGATAGTATTAATCTGACATATATTACTTCAAGATACAGCCGGGGGGGGGGGGGGGGGGCTCAGAAAATTTCACCTAGGGCCTCAAAAAACTTAAATCGGCACTGGTATAATCATACCATATATTATATTGTATCAAGACAATATAATTTTCTAAATGCGAATTCATATTATAAACCACTGACAATGAAGACTCTTTCATATACCTGCATAAGATATCATAATAAAGCCTTACAAGAAAGTTGTCGTTGTTGTTTATATTATTGTTGTTATTATTATTCCTGAAGTAATACACTAAGTGGTTTCAGGATGGATATGAATGCCTGAATCAGAGGTGTTTTTTTAGTGGGTGAGAGTTCCACACACCAGAGGAAGCACGACCTCCTCTGATGGTGCATTATTACCTGATAAAGCATTTTCCCACTCTATAAAAAAATTACGATTATTATTATTGTTAATATATTAATGTGTTGACTCTATATGATATATACCATTACTACAAGAAACTTCAACAATTACTACAAAGAAAAAACCACACGTAATAACTATATATGTATGCATGTGTATGAAGTAAGCAAAGTAATTTGCCACCAGTTTTCTCAACTAATCTTTTGTACACCCTTAACCTGCTATGTTTTTTCTGTTTAGATGCCACCTATTCTGTGACGATTAAAATAATATCCACATATAAAAACCCAATATCTAAATCCATATTGAAAATATGGTTAAAAGACACACGAATTTAGAAGCTACACTAAAATAAGTGAGCATATTTTTACAAGAACAAAACTATTTTATAATGACTACATAAATAACTCTTTCCCAATACTCTGTTAATAGAAATCTCTGAGTATAAGTTCCAGAAATCCAATCAACTGCATACCCAAATTCTAGAGAATACATCATCCTCAGAATATATAATTTAGGTTATGTTTCAAGAGTTAATCATCTATCTATTTTGTTATTATTTATCAAGGTACTCTACAGATAAAGAAAATGACTACATTCAAATCACCCGGTACAGCACAAAAACCCTTTCACACACACACACAGTAAACCTTCTTTTATACGTTTTGCACTTATACGTTTTTCAGTTACTTGTTTTTTCTTCAAGGTCCCGGCAAAATTCCTATATTTCCCATGCTATTTTATTTCAGTTATGCATTTTTTGTTTACTCGTTTTTTACACTTATGCGATCAAATTCTTAAGTCCCTAGAGATACAAACCTTTATTTATACGTTTAAAAATTTACTCTGCTTTACAATGCGTATATTACAAAATGAATGTCTGAATGCAAATAGTTTTGACACACTATATATTTCTAGTGAATCGTCACTTAGTGCCTTTCGGCTGTGTTAGCAGTTGTTGAGTAACCTTTGAGCTGGCTTAGATTCCTAGAAACATATGGTATTTGCTCACTGCTCGTAAAGTTCCATCACTTTGTTGACAACAGTTCGTTACTGTTTTTATTAGAGACTAGCTGTATACCCGTGCTTCGCTACAGTTTTTACTGAATAAACACATTGGTTCGGTGGTTTTTTTTTTTTTTTAACCTTGGGTAACCAAGCACATTGTATAAATGTAATATTTACAAATTTTTAAAAGAATAAATGGGTGCTAATACTAAGTCTACTGAAATCGTTTTGTGAAACGAAATACGGCACTTATAAAACTTCCTTGTAGACAACATTCTTTGTTTGACCCTGTGGCTGAAGGATAGTTAAACTCTCAGAAGAGCTAACTCGTGAGCAAGCAACATACAACTGGCCATGGGAGAAGCAGTCTTCCCTCAGATCAACACCGGCCATTTTCAAAGACTGCCCTTGTGATTTATTTATTGTCATAGCAAAGCAGAGCTTGACAGGGAACTGGAGTCTTTTAAACTGAAAATGGTAATCCGATGGAATTAAGGGAATGCGTGGAATGAAGACTGCTTCCCCCTGACCACATCCAGTGAATATTGTTGCTTCTATGATGTTGCTGTGCAACGATTTAATCTGCAGCCTAGTACCGTTACAAAGCTTAGGCGGTACCAGGTTTCGTAGCAGCATTATTGGAGCTCCAACTTTAAGGCAAAGATTGTGCGGTGGAATGCCTGGAGGATTAAGCGTGTGCAAGAACTCTACTGGGTAATGGACCGCATCTTCTACTTCCACCACAGAGTCCACGGATTGGTACTGGACAATCTCAGTTGGCAGTTTTTCCAATAATGTGTTATTGATATTTGCAGCAGTGTCATTCTTTGGAGTAAGGATAGCTCTTTCTTTCAGCCAAGATACATCTTTCAAGTAAAAATTAGTTAAATCTGGGTAAATTTTTTCAGCCAACGTTGTCAAGTCGCATACAACTTCACATAAGTCTTTTGTAATATTGACTTTGCCATTTTCTTCAGGTAGATTTACATTACCGATCTGTAAAAGTAAACTTGAAAACTCGTCTGCCTTTAAGATGCACCCGCATGTTGACTCTCAAGGAACGAACTTGGACTTTAGGCCACAGGACAGAACTCTTTAGACAGGCTTTAACTTCATCTGCTCGAGTTCCCCTAGGTACAACAGGTAAAGTCTGTCTGAAGTCTCCGGCCATTAGAAGTGTGACTCCACCCATCAGGTTTTTATTGCTTCTAATGTCCTGCAGAGTTCTATCCAAAGCTTCAATTCCTCCCTTGTGAGCCATGGTGCACTCGTCCCAAATTATCAACTTACAATCCTTAAGTATCTTCGCTGTGTCGCTTTGTTTTGATATGTTGCAAAATGGGGTCTCAGAGTGGTTTAAGTTGAGAGGCAGTTTGAAGGCAGAATGAGCTGTCCTCCTCCATCCAACAACGTTGCTGCTATACCTGACGAAGCCACAGATGTAGCAATTTTCCTATCTTGTCTTACCGTGGCTAATATTAAATTAATCAAAAAGGTTTTCCCTGTACCACCTGGTGCGTCAAGGAAAAATAGTCGTCCAGCCTCTGATTCAATGCTCGCAATTACTTCATTGTAGACATTTTTCTGCTCGTCGTTCAGTTTAGGCACGTTTTCAGCAACCAATTCAGAGAGATGGACTGTGTTGTAAGAGAGTTCTTTCAGGTACTCGCGGTTGACTGCAGAACTGTTGGGCTCTTGACTTGGAGAAGGAAGACCGAGTTGTTGGAGGGATTGATTGGACATTGAAGAGACTAAGTTTTCTAATGAATGTAGGCATTTGTTGTAAATGATGTTGTTCCGTAGTTCAAGCTCTAAGCCCGGACATTCATACTCCATCTGTCTCTTGAAGTCCTCTGACATACTGTCTCTGTGTTTCCCCCATAGCACTACGGGATCCGCTGCTTGACAAAACACCAAAATGACAGCGAACAGTTGTCTGATTTTCTGTGGTGACTCCGACAGAGCAGCTTCCTCCAAGGTGATGTCCCAATGATTGTCATCTTGAAGTAAACCCAACGCTCTGCAGGCAGACTGATAAGTGGAGTGAACTATGCCAGATACCCTCTTAAGATCATTAAAACTCGTAGGCCCTTTAACTTCATGAAGGAGAAGACGTAGGTAGTAACATTCTGCATTGTTAGGGTGTACAGTATAAACCCGACCAAGCACTTGATCTTTTTTCACTCCTGGATGTCCGGGAACGGCTTTGCCTTGTTTCCGCCGACTAAACTTATTGTTTTTCCAGGTGTAGTAAGCAGGGACTTCACTGTAGATTATGGTTCTGGCAAAATTGTCTGATTTGCATAGTTCAAAGAATGCCAGTAGAGTGGTTTTGGGTGGATTTTGAACTTTGTCTTGAACGTTTCCGGGATTAAAATAAATTCTCTGGCCATTTTCAAGGTACTGGTATTTTCAATGCATTACGGGAGGATATCTTTCATGGATTGGGAAGCAAAATATACGCCATGCCGCTTCGGAACTACTTATGTAACGGCCTGCTTCATATTTGGACACTTCGTCCCACTCATTTTCCAACACAAAAGCTGCTTGATCACTGCCCTTGTTCACGTATTTGCAAATATACTTTATCGATTTGACAGAGTTACACAACTCGACATTGATATGTGCCAAAAAGGTACGTGACAGAACAGGATTGTACGGTACCACCCACCAACTGTCTAGGTCTACTCCATTGATATTGACTGTAAAACCACCATCAGCAGGAGACCTTCGACGGTACTGGGGGTAGCCATCGTCAGCAGTTTGGGTTTCTTTAGATAAGGGACATGGATATCTTTTGGAGCATGAGCCGTTAACCATGCAGGGCGAGTTCCTGTTTAAGCTTCCGCAAGGGCCATGAATCATTGTCGACTTAATAATTTCATGAAGTTCAGGGTCCATTTCAGGGTCAGGTACCTCTGCGCTTATGACACTGTCAGTTTGGTTGGCCATGATCCTGTCCTGCAGCCATAGCAAGATGTGTGCGTGAGGCAAGCCACGCTTCTGCCACTCCACAGTATACATGTAACACCTACTTTGACCGAAAATGGAACCTTCAGTTAAAAGATGAATAAGTTTTTTAACTTTCAAATGAAACACTCGAGCTATGATGTCATGTCTGTCTTGAGGCTTTTGTCTGTCTCTTAAGGCAGCTCCAATTTCAGACCATTTCGGGTTACATGTAAATGTGATAAACAAATCAGGACGACCACATTGACGAACATATGTCATGGCGTCCTGAGTTCTCTCGTGCATATAGCGGTGCCCACCAGTAAAACTGGATGGTAACACGACCCTCTTTCCCATATCTGAAACGTTAGCATCCCCCTTACACATGGCGTCTTTAAGATGAACATAGTTTTCCGCTCGCAGCTTACTCTGGTTGAATCTTATAAAGTTAAGCCTTTCTGTCTCTATCTTGGCATACATATCAACCAAAAACTGGTTGAAAAGACTACGATACAGCAATAGGTAACTTTCTTCACCTTGTCTTTCCATTATTCTGTAAGCGTAGAAGTCTGAAGCGGAAACTGTTTTCTTGAGAGATGCTTTAGATATTGGATCATATTGTGGAATATTGATAGAGTAGCCGTCTTCTCCACGGCAGAACATAAGAGGGTACTGGAGTGCGTCGTATGCACGATGAGTTTCGCTGATCCGTACCAACTTTGTGTCTCTGCTGTGAAGAATTATGTCTCTCTTTTCAAACTCCTGTCCCACAATAACCAAAGCTACCTCTCTTGTTGCTGGCGCGTTGTAACGACCCCTATGTTCAACTGCAGGCTTCCTGTCTGCGTGAATAACAACTTTGAACTCCTGCCCCTCCGGAACATTTTCCATTGCGGTTTTAAAATCTCGTATGTAGGGATTGTTATCATGCAGACATTTTTGAAGTTGGCCAACTAACCAAGGCTTAACCACAGTAAAGAGGTTGGATCTGATTTCTGTTTCTTTTTCATCGTTTCCAACAAAATAAATTTGTAGAAAAGAGGGGTCTTGCTGGGGAGAAGGTAACAAACTTCCTATTCTATGATAAACCTGCCCTTGGACCTTAAAAGTTGGCATGAAATTTCCTTCATGCACCTCTTTAGCTCCAAATGAAGTCATTTGAAAACATCCGTTATACTTTCTGGTATTTGATAAAAAATGCTGAGACTGACGGTGACTGTAAGTAAGAAGACTATGGAGCGGCTCAGGAAGCTGTTGAGTAGAAGGAAGACGAACCTTGCCATTGCTGCAGCATAAGCCAGGGCTCTCTTCTTTCCACTTTTTCGCATGGCACCACTTGCATTCAATGTGGTGACCAAGAGAAACTACCTTGTCATTATTGTAGTCTGTCCTACAGTCATATTTAAATCCTGATAAAGACTTTGTTTTCCATGGGATCAGTTGCCTCTTCTCAGTGTACCTTCGAACAGCTTCCTGATTAACTTCCGGATGTTTCTTTGAGTATCTAGAAACTGAACCCCTGTTAACGTCAGGGTTTGCCTTGTTGTATCTTTTAACAGCCTCTCTATAAACTTTTTTGCTATTGTATTTTCTTACGGACTCCCTATTTTTGTGTCTTTTGATTGTGTCATTAACTCTTGAACGTCGATTTTTTCTTCTTTTCTTCCCAACACTCGAATCAACTGTAGCACTGATCTCTGAGGAAGACGAAATTAGGTCAGTAGAGGGCGTCACACAACGGTTCTGGATATCACGTTTAGCAGAGTTTAGCAAATAAATAAGTGGTATATCATCCTCGGATTGGTCTTGGGCAGTTTGCTCGACAATGAATTTTTCTAGGCTCTCAGTACCAAGCGAGGTGCAGATGGGACGGTTAACAACAGTAAGTGGTATATCATCGTCGGATTGGTCTTGGGCAGTTTGCTTGACAACAATTTTTCTAGGCTCTCAGTACCAAGCGAGGTGCAGATGGGACGGACAGCCTCTCTATGAACTTTTTTGCTATTGTATTTTCTTACGGAGTCCCTATTTTTATGTCTTTTGATTCTGTCATTAACTCTTGAATATCGATTTTTTCTTCTTTTCTTCCCAACACTCGAATCAACTGTAGCACTGATCTCTGAGGAAGACGAAATTAGGTCAGTAGGGGGCGTCACACAACGGTTCTGGATATCACGTTTAGCAAATAAATAAGTGGTATATCATCCTCGGATTGGTCTTGGGCAGTTTGCTCGACAACGAATTTTTCTAGGCTCTCAGTACCAAGCAAGGTGCAGATGGGACGGTTAACAACAGTAAGTGGTATATCATCATCGGATTGGTCTTGGGAAGTTTGCTCGACAACGATTTTTTCTAGGCTCTCAGTACCAAGCGAGGTGCAGATGGGACGGTTAACAACAGTTGATGTATGAGGAGGAATGTATTAAGGACTAAGAGGTTCAAAGTGGGCATTCATCATGGGTCCAGAACACTTGAATCGCAATATGGGCTTTCCCTCCTCATACTCATCAGGCTGTACAATCACCTCACCATCACGATACACCACCAGATGGTAAGGGTATATTTCGGCAGCAGCCTGAATTTCACAGTGGGTGGCATATGTGGTGTACAGAGACATGTGAGCATGGTATTCAGCCAAACGTCTATAAATGTTACCACACGCCATAATTGTATGCTCCTCAAACCGTTGCCAGTTGTTACAAATGTACTGTACAACGCTTGTTCGCACTTGAGACGCATGGGAGACGGTACCGTACATGAGGTAAGACAGGGAGTAAAAGAAGCACGACCCATCTGCACCCACAGGCACAATACGGTGAGGTACCATGATCCCATCAACTTCAATTTGTTCCATCATGTATTAGGGATATAGAATTTATATAAAAAGCAGAAAAGAAAGCCTATTTAAAACAAACTAAAACAAAATTATTCTCTTCTTAACAAAAACTGTAAGAGCAACAACGGCGGTAGAACAAAAACCTATTGAATAAAGTGGAACCTACACTGCAAAAATAAGAAAAATATTCAAACTTGACAAATAAACTAAAAAATAAGATACAAACTAATAAAACAAATGTAAAAAGTAGAAAAGAAAGCCTATTTAAAACAAACTAAAACAAAATTATTCTCTTCTTAACAAAAACTGTAAGAACAACAACGGCGGTAGAACAAAAACCTATTTAATAAAGTGGAATCTACACTGCAAAAATAAGAAAAATAGTCAAACTTGCAAACTTGACAAATAAACTAAAAAATAGGATACAAACTAATAAAAAATCAAGAATATCCAATGCTCAAACTAAAACTAACAAAATAATCGTCTTAAACAAAGTAGCAGGAGTGTGCAGTGGCAGTGTAGCGACTGAACTGAACTGAACAAAGCAGCATTCTGGCCTGTTTTCAGTGGCCTTTAGACTGAACCCCATGACGAAGTGTGTCTGAGTTGTGTCCAGACCAGACTAAACATAACAACTCTTTATGGACTACATTGCAACGTAAACAAATATGTTATGTAAATTGTGTGATAGTACTTCTGGGAACACGTTCTTATCGCAGAAATGCATAAAATTCATGTGTTCATAATTAATTAATATTTATTTAAGACAATAGTTAATATATCGTATAATATTGTTTTCTACCGACAAATGTTTTCTATATATTTATTACGATCCTTTTACAACTTTGAATCAATTTATTCAGAAATATTTTCTTTGTAGGCCCTGTTGTTCTTGAGATACAGTGATGACTAAGTGAGTAAGTGGGCTTTGGCAAATATATTATTGATTTCTTTAGGGTAGTTTTAATTAAAATTATTTAAGATTGACCTTTGTGTTCTTTAAAAGAGGGTTAAAGTTAACTTGTAGAACAAATTTTATGTTTCTATCTCATCTAGAAGCTGCCTAACAGTTGTCACGTTTTAACTGTCATGTATTTCTTATGAGAATATTCGGTCACTTTGACCCCTCCAAAACCCCCCTAAAATTTTGAATTTTGTCAAACCCCGTCTTATTGTACATCTACAGTATCTAGTGAATATTTATGTAAAGTTTCATCTTTCTAGGCCTTGTCATTGTTGAGATACAGTGATGAGTGAGTGAGTGAGTGAGTGAGTATGAGAATATTCGGTCACTTTGACCCCTCCAAAACCCCCCTTAAATTTTGAATTTTGTCAAACCCCGTCTTATTGCACATCTACAGTATCTAGTGAATATCTATGTAAAGTTTCATCTTTCTAGGCCTTGTCATTGATACAGTGATGAGTCAGTGAGTGGGCTTTGGCAAATATATTATAGATAATATCGTGAGTGGAAATGAGTGGAAGGAAGAGGAAGTGGGTTACAATCGCTGAGAAACTGAGGTCACCTGAATGTACAAACGAGGTCACCACCTAATATGAATACATGAGAGATGGTACTGGTATGTTTCCTTGCCAAACTTTCAAAGTTTTGATACAATGTGCCAAAGTATTACATGCGCATCTCCAGTTAGTTGTTTGTCTCTTCACTATTATTGTCCACCTGACAACAGCTCTCAGGACATATTTAATGTTAATATTAATGTAATGTAATGTAAAAATGCAAATAATTCCAACCTGAATTGTGTCCACTTGCAACGCTATGATGATTTTTATAAATCGGGTAATCAAATTTTTATGTTTTCTGACTTTGTATTTTCTCATGCCTAACCCATTTTGTTCAGAAAACAAAATGACTTTCAAACTAATCCAAATTCTGCTTACTGCAGCTTCATTTCCATGTGCTTGTTTCAAAACACTGACCTGATCTATTTTTCATAAATGTTATCATACTGACCATATGACTAGGGATGGCAACCGTTGATTGGTATATCGATATATCGGTCTTCCGATATATCGTAACAGCTATATCAATATATTACGATATATCGGTAAATTTAGAACACCTCTTGGATCTTATGACTTTCAATGCTCCATTGTTTATTTGTTTACCTTTTCATAACTTCATGTTCATCATTCTTTTATAGAGACGTTTATGTGAAGAGTATGAGATTCATTTTAGGTAAACTGGTTAAATGAACCCTAAAATCATGATTTCTAAATTAACGGTTAAGTTAGCGCATAAAAATTAGTTCTTTATTTACAATCCTATTTATTTGGTCGGTACAATTTTTTATTTACAATATTATTTTTTATTTGGTTGGTACAAAATTTGTGGTGTTACCCGATGTTTTCAAATCCTTCAAGCAGGTCTTGCACGTCGCAACCGCTCACCTTTAGCCGGGACCTCGAAATAAAGTATTTCCAAACGTCGCTTTTGGGAGGAGACATCATGTCTCAGAAAATTAACCTATTATGTACCTAAACTAGGTAGTCTAGCTCTCGGTCACAGCATAAGCTAAAGCTAATGACGTAATAATCATAAACTATCTGCAATCGCTATCGCATATCCGCAATGGTGCAATGAGCCACTGACCGCAAGCTCTCAGTATGCAGACTGCACACTGCACTGCTGTCCAACTCCTATTCCAATGCAATGCAGTAGGCTATTGCACAAGCACGACAAAAAATCCCTACAAAATCACGACGTTGTTTATAGCAGATAGTAATAAATTAATCTCATTATTAATGAAGTATTAGAACACACTTTGTTACAACCTTATTAAAACATCATTTTAAGAGAAGTGAACTTAATGTTTTACATACCACATTTTTTAAATCAATAACAAAAAACCGATATATATCGCATTTTTAGAGATGTATCTATATAATCCAAAAATATATAAATAACATATACAGTATCGATAAAAAATATATCGATATATTTAGAAATATATCGATAAATTTCAACTATCGATATATTGTTGCCATGCCTATATATAACCCACAATAGTCATACAGTTCCATTTGACTCATGCTATGTATGGTATGGAGCTACAGTACTCTACTGTAGTCTGGAAACTTCTGTAAATTGTGTATTTGTAAACTGTGTATGATTACAAGGGACATAAGTTGATGATTAATGTTATTCTTTAAACTGTGGCACACTACTGATTATGTGTTAAATCTTGAAACGTTTGACTGGATTACCTTACAAAATTATATACCTGAGAAGTACTATGATTTGATGTATGGTTCTGCTCATTAGTAGATACACATTCCTGTCCTGGACTCTCTGTTTTCTGGAGGAGTTTATATCGTTTATGTTGGCCTGTGCTAGTTCCTTGTACACTGCTTCCACGTATACCTACAGGGCTCCCATCATCACCAAGAGCTAACTGATTCAATGATGAGCCAGGTTTTACCCGAATACCATAATAATGATATTTTGAGTTGCCTCTGGAACAGTCAACATAAGTTCTATATTAATACATTTAAAATACATTTTTAAAAGTATGGCAAGTGGGCCTTTTGGTGGGGACAGTATTGATATCAACACAAGGTGATCACACATTAAAAACTTTTACTTTATAGTGGAATGCTGGATGTATGAGCCATGTAACAAATGTCAAGAATAATTATTTGCTTATGGCACCTGTGATTCATGACACACACACACACACACACACACACACACACACACACACACACACACACACACACACACACACACACACACACACACACACACACTGTAACGTAACAAAGTTAAGGTCCCAAACGTTACATAAAAACTTTGTCCATAGAAACTCAAACAATACCCAAGGTATGCCATAATTAAGGTCAGAATGGCCAACCTCACCCAAAAAATGTATTGATGACACCTAGTAAGGTTACTAGGTAATAAAATAGTAAAAATGTATCTAAATATAAAATATGGAGTGATCAGTGGAAGATGTAAACTATAAACACAGTGTCTAATGAGATGAATTTACTGTAGATGAGTTTGAAAATAATATACTGTTTAATTGATATTTAATGTTTTATAAAGATGTACATGTTGTTGTGCTTTATCATGATATTGTGTTTACATGATATTTATTTTGTGTTTTGTATGTAGCAGGTGTGAAGCCATTGCTTTAAGAAAGTATTAAGTAATGGGTACTAATTTCATTCATGTTAAACTTGTATTTAAGTAATTAAATACAAGTGTATTTATTATGTATGGTATCATGTTAAGTGTATTTACTTTGAATAATTAATGAAGATGTCTTAAAATAATATTTGTAAACTTGGCCAGGAAGACAATAATTGTTAATAAATTGTCAAGTGGTCATTATAATTATGTTATAAACCAATGAAGGGGTCAATGATAAAATAAATAATAATAATCATAAATTGAAATCAGGATAAATTAAAATTAGAATAGTTGACCATAAGCCAGTGACTCTTTGTACAGTAGGTCAGGTCAGAAAAGTTAAATTAAAAACAAAAAATTATAACACATGTAATAAAACAAATAGGCCTAAAATTAGTATTTTGTAAAAGGAAAATAATACCTTTTAAAATAAGTTGAGCAATTAGAAAATGTAGTAAAATGTATATGGTTTAATAATGCATATTAGGTGAAAGTTTTATGTGATTTAATGTAATTATAATAAGGGAGTATTTTATTAAATAAGTGTAAGAATATTTCCTAATTACGGCTCTAGGATAACAAATATTATCCAATAACATAAGAGGAAAATGGTTGTTAGGGATAACAAAATGCAAGATATCTTGTTGATTTCAACATTCAATTGTTATATGTGAATGGGTAAAGTTCAGCATACAAATTTAAAAAAGAGAAAACCAAATTATATGAATTAAATTAAATAAATTAAATGTCATAAAAGAAATCCATTTAAAAGGACTGAGTAGTAACTCCTGAAACTATATCTCAGCAAATATAATTCTGCATACCAATAAAGTTAACTGAATTAAAAATATACTCATTCAACCTACTTACAGTAAAAGTGTAATGATGAAACTGAACTATAATTAAACAAAGATGATCCATAGCCGAGGAATGCAAAATTAATTAAAATATATATTAAAAAACAAACGAAGAACTTTTGTATTGAAGTACCAAACCTCACTTTCAACAAACAAACGAAGTCTTAATACTACACAAATTCCATTGGGGCCGGCAACTACCAGAACCGTGAAGAATAACGAAGACCAGAACTGAAACTTCTACTACATTCTGGGACATCGAATCCAACTTTTATTGAGAAGCTGAATGCTGTTTTTATTCAAGAGCTGCATCGTCATTCTGTTCTCGCCTCGTCGCAACAAGACACTGCCACATTAAGTATCTGATCCAGTTTGGTAACAAACCTGCTTATGTTTAATTTTATATAATAAGAGTTTATAACAATATTGTAATACTTAGTAACCTTAAATTTGCATTACCTGACCTTACTAATAGTTAAAAGATGTACCCTGAGATAAAAGACAAACTGAAAATTATAATTAAATTGTAACATCTAAAACACGAGTTCAATAACAAATCGATTCTGTATTGTGTGATCGATATGATGTATTAGTAGCAGGAGGAAGCAGCTGTTGGAATTTAAACATATATAAAATAAACAACCCTTCTTAAATTTGACGATTTCATGTTATTTGTAGAATAATTAGTGTATTTCGAATAGGGTGTATTTTACAGAGAAAGGAACGTGAGAAACGCATCAAGTGGAACGACTTAACCTATAATAACGGGTCAATCGCCAATCACAGCGCTCGCTTGTTGACAGCTGGTGAATACAGGAGAATAGTGAACTAACTTGCTTTACACGCTCTCCTCTCTTCGCTCTGGCGATAATATATACTGACTAGGGTTGGAGAAAAATATTGAATTACTCAATACAATAACTGGAAGAGAGCGTTTTTCTCTGATAAAACACTTGATAACTATTTAACACAGGTCTATGATCAAGAACTGAATGATATCAACCACATAATATATAATTTTCTTTATAAATAAATTAACATTGATTTGCAGATCTCATCTGCAGTAAAATTTTACAAATCGACGCATTCAACAGTGGAGCTTTTGATCTTCATCTAATTAAATAAGTAACAACATATAATTTATTATAATTTGACGCTCATAACGTAGGGCTGAAATAACGACAAACCCGTAACGGTGTTGCACTAGTTACATACTCAGTATAATTGATTACAAATTGGAACCCAACAGTGGAGCTTAATCAGTGGGGAATAACATATAAAATATAACGTAATCGTATTAGGATTGGTAACTATATATATATATATATATATATATTGTACAGATATGGGTTTCCTCTCCTTAAACCCCACTGTTGGGTTTGTGAATTTGTTAATACACCTATGCCAATGTGTTTTGAATTATTTTAATTATGTAAATCTCGGAGATATTTGGAGTTGTGGAATGTATTGATGTAATTAATTAATTATTAACTTAGCTCTCCAAAAACTATCAGTGTTTGTGTACCTGCAACTTAAATAATTAATGAGTTATTTTATAATTCCGTTCAAACCTATTATACCTTGAAGAGAATTCTATCTAATTTTGTATTTTTACGCTCTCTCTTTGGTGTCAGATAATTCCGCTATAACCACTGTAGTATCGGCTCAACGAAACTTATAGGTTATTTCAATGTTTATGTTAACCAATTATTCTATACTTATTCAGTTACTTTTTTATTCCTAGCTCATTAAACCATACTCCAAATAACAAGATTTTGCCAATATATAAAGGTTCTTTATTTGTTTACCTCTTTAACATTGAATAATATATGTCTAATTAACATATGCTTGGGCTATAGATTGTATGAATCGATTGTTGATTATTCTGATACTTTATTTAAAATTAGTTATATAGTGTGTTTTAATTTGTAATTAATTTAATTCAGGGTGTGAAGGTTCTTGTAACTGTGGGGAAGATTAAAAATACATAGATAAGAATGCAAGATTTACAAATTTGAAGTGTTGTGTAGTTAGTATGATTAATATAATAATAATTTACCAGACTAGAACGAAGCAAATCGTGTAGGCGGTTGATTGATAATTTTACTGTTCTGGACAATTATGCCGTACGATTTTCTTTCTTCGGTTTAATAAAATGGAATTCTTCTCCTGTCCACTTCGGAATTACAGCTTTCTGGATTGGTTTACAGCCCGATGGATGCTTCTTCTGCAACGACAGGATCCAAATACGTTCTTCTCTCGGTTGAAGCAATTAGTGTTGTTCTGTGTTTTTTTTTGAAAGGTTATAAATTCTGGTGTAGTATATATTATTATTTGTGATACTTTTGACTCTTTCTATTTGTTTTAATGTATCGCCAATTCCTTTCGGATACGGGACAGTTCAAGTCCTTCCTTGTATAATCCAGTTATTTATTCTCTATTCTGATTTCATTCTGTAGTATTATTTGGTTAAACTGTACTGGTGATTCATAAATATTGTCATTAGGATTTTGTGTTTTATAATAGTGTCTGATAATTTAGAATATTCCGATTAAATAGATAATACTTGGGTTTTTTAATCTCATCACATTCAGTTCATCAAAGCAATTATTGTCAAATCAACAACTTCCTCTTTTTCTGTCGTCCCTAGCAACACGACTTCTTCCTTCCACATGTTTTGAATATAGTGTTTATTTCATATATTTTTTGTCTATTCCTTATCAATTTGCTATCCTATCGGAATGTAACTTTACCAATAGTTGGTTTATTATTTTCTACACATATTCTGCTGGTTTTTTGATATAAGCCGTTTTTTTTCCTTTTTTATATTTAATCCACTTTCGATATTATATGTTACTAATCGATATAATGGCATTATGGTATTATCATAATTTGTATAAATTTTATAATATATCATTATTAATTTAATGTTTTTTCTGGCTCTTCAAATCGTATTCTTTAATTATTATTAATTGATGTACCTAACCTTTATGTTATGAGTGGTTATATAGCGGTTTTGGCTGTTAGGCCTTTTATTGTAAACGGATCTACCTGTGTTTATAACTGGTAAACATCTATAGCCCCTTTTACATAAATTCATACATACAATCAAATCTTAACTATTAACATTTACATAAACAATTATTTTTCTATATCTAATAACAATTTTATCTTGACCTCTTGATCACATATAACAAAATTCAAATCTATTAACGTTAATTATCTGCTTCACACTTCATTCTACAACAGTCATTGAATAATACATCTTGTTTCATTATCTATCATTAACTCAACACATATTTGGTATAACATAACATAAACTTTATCATAACATTTGTTGTCACAAAATAGTACCTCTTAACTCAAAATTCTTATTTGCTATTAGTAAATTATTGTTTCATTTTTTGTCTGCCTTTCACTAAACATATATCATCAACTATTGTCTAACTTACAGGTTCGGTTATTCTTGTTAATATTACCTTGCATCCTTATTTACTTTTATCTATGATTATAAATGTAATTATTAGATCTTTGTTCTATCATGGGGTTAGATATTGACTTGTTTATTATTCGGTGAATCTTGTTTTTATGTAACATGAATGCTAGCATTTCTGTTGCGTTACATATGCTCCCCCTCCTAAAAAAGTTTAGTTTACCTGAATGAAGTTTAGGTCAAATAAACTTGTCTTTTTCACATGCCTTTTCTTCATTTCATTGTTAATGGTTGACGATGGGATTTTCAATGTAACTTCATTAGACTAGTATTAATACTTTTTTTTTTATTTAATAACATTTCATCATTTTTATTAACATTCTTGATCATTTTTAATGTCTGTAAACATTATTTGTTGATAGTTGGCCACAATATTCAATGATACATTAGTTTCACATCTCTTCTACTTATAATTACTATAATCACTGTATTTCTCAATTATTCTTCTGTCAACTCATTTCTTTCTGTTTTCTTCGTCCTACTCTTTTGGAAACTGAAGTTATTCTTGCAACTATTCTAATATTCCTTAAATATTTAATTTCCCTAACAATCCCTAATACATGCGTTGGTACAGTTCAGAGAGGCACTGTTTGGCTTCATACTCTGCTGCCCACACCACATCTTAATATAGTACTGCTGGAATTCATCTACAGTCAGCTATAAAATATAATAATAATCTCCTAATAATCTCTTTAATTATTTAATAATAAATATTTGGGAAAATTTTTTTCTTTGTTGCTTTTATATTTCTTCATTATTATCCTTCATATTTTGTGATTCCATTTTAGTTCCTTAAACATTCTTTGATATTAAATTTGACAGTTATCATTTGCAATCATTTTTGTTGTGATTGTAATGCTAAGTATCTTCTTCATTTGTTTTTTCTCTGATCTCAATATTTTCTAAATAGTTGTTGTGTGATGATCATTATAACTGTATTTCTGACTAAATATATTCCTTAGCCCAACTATTCTTCTTTTTATCGTATTTCATTATTCTGGCTGTTTATTTTTCAATGAATTATGTTCATAAATACTCTTTCTTTCTTGTCTTCTTTAACATTACATTGGTTACATTCAATCGTTTACTGAAGTTGTTTCCATCTTTGGCAATGTAGTATGTATTTTAGTTCATATGATTTTTTTTTTCTTTCTTTATTTTGCATAGGTAGATTTGAGGTAATAACTTTTATCTTGGGGTTTCATTATTCATTATTCACACTATTTCTTTATAAACGTTTAATAATAATTCTCGCTTTCTTCTGTAATCTTGGGGTTTCATTATTCATTATTCACACTATTTCTTTATAAACATTTAATAATAACTCTCGCTTTTTTCTGTAATCTTGGGGTTTCATTATTCATTATTCACACTATTTCTTTATAAACATTTAATAATAATTCTCGCTTTTTTCTGTAATCTTGGGGTTTCCTTATTCATTATTCACACTATTTCTTTATAAACATTTAATAATAATTCTCGCTTTTTGCTGTAATCTTGGGGTTTCATTATTCATTATTCACACTATTTCTTTATAAACATTTAATAATAATTCTCGCTTTTTTCTGTAATCTTGGGGTTTCATTATTCATTATTCACACTATTTCTTTATAAACATTTAATAATAATTCTCGCTTTTTGCTGTAATCTTGGGGTTTCCTTATTCATTATTCACACTATTTCTTTATAAACATTTAATAATAATTCTCGTTTTCTTCTGTAATCTTGGGGTTTCCTTATTCATTATTCACACTATTTCTTTATAAACATTTAATAATAATTCTCGTTTTCTTCTGTAATCTTGTTCATAACTATATTTTAATTCGGACTTACTTCATTTTGAATGACATTTTTTTTTCTATTTATTTTATTGTTCAACAAATTCTCTTTTATTTACAAGTGTTTTTTCTTCAAAATCGATAATAAGTGGTTCTTATTGTATTTTAGAATTTAGTGGTAGTATTCAACTCAAATTCTTTTTAAATTCCAAGTATTTTCTCTTCAAGACTGGTAATAAGTTGTCCTTATCATATTTTAGAATTTATTCATAATATTTCTTTTTCTTTCCAACTGGTTGCCTGGTCAGTGTCCATAACATCAGTCCCATTTTTCTGGTTGACTGCTTCTTTTCTAACCATGGTCCATTAATTCAACTGCACCCGTTGGCCGGATGACTGCAGTATTCATACCAATTTCTACACTTTTTACATATCTCTTGTGCATGATACAAAGCCAGTACTGTAACTCGGCTGTTGCAAAGTCTTCATTTAATTCAGGGTATTCAGTTATATTTAGCTCCCTTTGAATTATCAGGTATCGTATCTCCTCTATTCTAATATAATTACTTGTATATCCTATCTTTCCATTCCCTTGGATATCGGTACTATTTACCAAATGTTTTACGGGTATTTTCCGTATTAACGATATAATTGACTTGGTCAAATATTCTCTAATCGTTGATATTTTCATATATTATTTAAATTTTTTGTGATTGTTCTATTATGGTTTATTTTCATAAATTTTCTTCTATATTCCATACCTTTACAGAACTCCCTTCGTTCATTAATTGGGATGTTAAACGCACTAATTAATCCACCTTTCCTCATCTCCATTTCTTCTTTGGTATTGACTATTTTCTTTCTCCATATTTTCCTTATCTTCTGGATATTCTCTTCTATGGTCAGATTTATTATAATACCTTCGGAAGTGCTGTCTAGTGTTTTAGACATATTCTTTAAACACAGCTCCATTTCTTTATTTGTCTCCCCCTCGTATTTATCCACTTCTGGGCTAAGCGTGTTATCGTTTTCAAACTTCCCTTCGAAAGTTTCCATTATCTCATTATTGAACTGCTCCTTCTTGTCCTCAATCTGCTTTAAACCTGCTTCGTTCATTTTTTTCAATTCTTTCATCCATTCGCCTTAAGTTTTCTTTGTTCATTTGTAGGATTCCTTCCTTCATTTGTTTTAAACCCTCATTATTCCTATCTAACCTTTCGTGAATTTGTTTTGAGGTTTCTTTAATTTCCTCATTTGTTTTGTCGAATTTCTCATCCTGTTTCCTAAATTGTTCCCTTAAGTTTTCCTTATTTTCCTCATTTGTTTTATCTAATTTTTCCTCCAGTCTCTTTGAATTTTCCAATAATAGTTTAAACTTCTCCTGCATACTCAAGTCTTCTTTTTTGTTACGCTTATCTGGTTGATCCCCTTGGGCAACTTCTTCCATTACTTCCTTTTCCGTAATTATTTCAGTTTCCGTTATTTCGTCTGTCTGTTGTTCCATTTCACTGTCTGTTATTAGTTCTATTTCCTGTTCTTGTTCATCTATTTCCTTCTCAGTACCTTCTGCCCTCCTCTTTGATCTAAATCTGGTATCATACATTTTTATTCTCCCACAGTTGCCTGCTCTGGTTTAGTAATATTATTATACTTATAATTACTTAACTCAAGCCCTACACAAGTTGAGCGCCAATTTGTACAGATATGGGTTTCCTCTCCTTAAACCCCACTGTTGGGTTTGTCAATTTGTTAATACACCTATGCCAATGTGTTTTGAATTATTTTAATTATGTAAATCTCGGAGATATTTGGAGTTGTGGAATGTATTGATGTAATTAATTAATTATTAACTTAGCTCTCCAAAAACTATCAGTGTTTGTGTACCTGCAACTTAAATAATTAATGAGTTATTTTATAATTCCGTTCAAACCTATTATACCTTGAAGAGAATTCTATCTAATTTTGTATTTTTACGCTCTCTCTTTGGTGTCAGATAATTCCGCTATAACCACTGTAGTATCGGCTCAACGAAACTTATAGGTTATTTCAATGTTTATGTTAACCAATTATTCTATACTTATTCAGTTACTTTTTTATTCCTAGCTCATTAAACCATACTCCAAATAACAAGATTTTGCCAATATATAAAGGTTCTTTATTTGTTTACCTCTTTAACATTGAATAATATATGTCTAATTAACATATGCTTGGGCTATAGATTGTATGAATCGATTGTTGATTATTCTGATACTTTATTTAAAATTAGTTATATAGTGTTTTAATTTGTAATTAATTTAATTCAGGGTGTGAAGGTTCTTGTAACTGTGGGGAAGATTAAAAATACATAGATAAGAATGCAAGATTTACAAATTTGAAGTGTTGTGTAGTTAGTATGATTAATATAATAATAATTTACCAGACTAGAACGAAGCAAATCGTGTAGGCGGTTGATTGATAATTTTACTGTTCTGGACAATTATGCCGTACGATTTTCTTTCTTCGGTTTAATAAAATGGAATTCTTCTCCTGTCCACTTCGGAATTACAGCTTCCTGGATTGGTTTACAGCCCGATGGATGCTTCTTCTGCAACGAGAGGATCCAAATATGTTCTTCTCTCGGTTGAAGCAATTAGTGTTGTTCCGTGTTTTTTTTGAAAGGTTATAAATTCTGGTGTAGTGTATATTATTATTTGTGATACTTTTGACTCTTTCTATTTGTTTTAATGTATCGCCAATTCCTTTCGGATACGGGACAGTTCAAGTCCTTCCTTGTATAATCCAGTTATTTATTCTCTATTCTGATTTCATTCTGTAGTATTATTTGGTTAAACTGTACTGGTGATTCATAAATATTGTCATTAGGATTTTGTGTTTTATAATAGTGTCTGATAATTTAGAATATTCCGATTAAATAGATAATACTTGGGTTTTTTAATCTCATCACATTCAGTTCATCAAAGCAATTAT
The DNA here is from genome assembly GCA_034769895.1 of Magicicada septendecula. NCBI lineage: Eukaryota > Metazoa > Arthropoda > Insecta > Hemiptera > Cicadidae > Magicicada > Magicicada septendecula. The sequence continues at coordinate 703,258,110 of CM068367.1, read as the reverse complement.
TGTCAAATCAACAACTTCCTCTTTTTCTGTCGTCCCTAGCAACACGACTTCTTCCTTCCACATGTTTTGAATATAGTGTTTATTTCATATATTTTTTGTCTATTCCTTATCAATTTGCTATCCTATCGGAATGTAACTTTACCAATAGTTGGTTTATTATTTTCTACACATATTCTGCTGGTTTTTTGATATAAGCCGTTTTTTTTCCTTTTTTATATTTAATCCACTTTCGATATTATATGTTACTAATCGATATAATGGCATTATGGTATTATCATAATTTGTATAAATTTTATAATATATCATTATTAATTTAATGTTTTTTCTAGCTCTTCAAATCGTATTCTTTAATTATTATTAATTGATGTACCTACACTTTATGTTATGAGTGGTTATATAGCGGTTTTGGCTGTTAGGCCTTTTATTGTAAACGGATCTACCTGTGTTTATAACTGGTAAACATCTATAGCCCCTTTTACATAAATTCATACATACAATCAAATCTTAACTATTAACATTTACATAAACAATTATTTTTCTATATCTAATAACAATTTTATCTTGACCTCTTGATCACATATAACAAAATTCAAATCTATTAACGTTAATTATCTGCTTCACACTTCATTCTACAACAGTCATTAATAATACATCTTGTTTCATTATCTTTCATTAACTCAACACATATTTGGTATAACATAACATAAACTTTATCATAACATTTGTTGTCACAAAATAGTACCTCTTAACTCAAAATTCTTATTTGCTATTAGTAAATTATTGTTTCATTTTTTGTCTGCCTTTCACTAAACATATATCCTCAACTATTGTCTAACTTACAGGTTCGGTTATTCTTGTTAATATTACCTTGCATCCTTATTTACTTTTATCTATGATTATAAATGTAATTATTAGATCTTTGTTCTATCATGGGGTTAGATATTGACTTGTTTATTATTCGGTGTATCTTGTTTTTATGTAACATGAATGCTAGCATTTCTGTTGCGTTACATATGCTCCCCCTCCTAAAAAAGTTTAGTTTACCTGAATGAAGTTTAGGTCAAATAAACTTGTCTTTTTCACATGCCTTTTCTTCATTTCATTGTTAATGGTTGACGATGGGATTTTCGATGTAACTTCATTAGACTAGTATTAATACTTTTTTTTTATTTAATAACATTTCATCATTTTTATTAACATTCTTGATCATTTTTAATGTCTGTAAACATTATTTCTTGATAGTTGGCCACAATATTCAATGATACATTAGTTTCACATCTCTTCTACTTATAATTACTATAATCACTGTATTTCTCAATTATTCTTCTGTCAACTCATTTCTTTCTGTTTTCTTCGTCCTACTCTTTTGGAAACTGAAGTTATTCTTGCAACTATTCTAATATTCCTTAAATATTTAATTTCCCTAACAATCCCTAATACATGCGTTGGTACAGTTCAGAGAGGCACTGTTTGGCTTCATACTCTGCTGCCCACACCACATCTTAATATAGTACTGCTGGAATTCATCTACAGTCAGCTATAAAATATAATAATAATCTCCTAATAATCTCTTTAATTATTTAATAATAAATATTTGGGAAAAATTTTTTTCTTTGTTGCTTTTATATTTCTTCATTATTATCCTTCATATTTTGTGATTCCATTTTAGTTCCTTAAACATTCTTTGATATTAAATTTGACAGTTATCATTTGTAATCATTTTTGTTTTCATTTTTGTTGTGATTGTAATGCTAAGTATCTTCTTCATTTGTTTTTTCTCTGATCTCAATATTTTCTAAATAGTTGTTGTGTGATGATCATTATAACTGTATTTCTGACTAAATATATTCCTTAGCCCAACTATTCTTCTTTTTATCGTATTTCATTATTCTGGCTGTTTATTTTTCAATGAATTATGTTCATAAATACTCTTTCTTTCTTGTCTTCTTTAACATTACATTGGTTACATTCAATCGTTTACTGAAGTTGTTTCCATCATTTGGCAATGTAGTATGTATTTTAGTTCATATGATTTTTTTTTTCTTTCTTTATTTTGCATAGGTAGATTTGAGGTAATAACTTTTATCTTGGGGTTTCATTATTCATTATTCACACTATTTCTTTATAAACGTTTAATAATAATTCTCGCTTTCTTCTGTAATCTTGGGGTTTCATTATTCACACTATTTCTTTATAAACATTTAATAATAACTCTCGCTTTTTTCTGTAATCTTGGGGTTTCATTATTCATTATTCACACTATTTCTTTATAAACATTTAATAATAATTCTCGCTTTTTTCTGTAATCTTGGGGTTTCCTTATTCATTATTCACACTATTTCTTTATAAACATTTAATAATAATTCTCACTTTTTGCTGTAATCTTGGGGTTTCATTATTCATTATTCACACTATTTCTTTATAAACATTTAATAATAATTCTCGCTTTTTTCTGTAATCTTGGGGTTTCATTATTCACACTATTTCTTTATAAACATTTAATAATAATTCTCGCTTTTTGCTGTAATCTTGGGGTTTCCTTATTCATTATTCACACTATTTCTTTATAAACATTTAATAATAATTCTGGTTTTCTTCTGTAATCTTGGGGTTTCCTTATTCATTATTCACACTATTTCTTTATAAACATTTAATAATAATTCTCGTTTTCTTCTGTAATCTTGTTCATAACTATATTTTAATTCGGACTTACTTCATTTTGAATGACATTTTTTTTTCTATTTATTTTATTGTTCAACAAATTCTCTTTTATTTACAAGTGTTTTTTCTTCAAAATCGATAATAAGTGGTTCTTATTGTATTTTAGATTTTAGTGGTAGTATTCAACTCAAATTCTTTTTAAATTCCAAGTATTTTCTCTTCAAGACTGGTAATAAGTTGTCCTTATCATATTTTAGAATTTATTCATAATATTTCTTTTTCTTTCCAACTGGTTGCCTGGTCAGTGTCCATAACATCAGTCCCATTTTTCTGGTTGACTGCTTCTTTTCTAACCATGGTCCATTAATTCAACTGCACCCGTTGGCCGGATGACTGCAGTATTCATACCAATTTCTACACTTTTTACATATCTCTTGTGCATGATACAAAGCCAGTACTGTAACTCGGCTGTTGCAAAGTCTTCATTTAATTCAGGGTATTCAGTTATATTTAGCTCCCTTTGAATTATCAGGTATCGTATCTCCTCTATTCTAATATAATTACTTGTATATCCTATCTTTCCATTCCCTTGGATATCGGTACTATTTACCAAATGTTTTACGGGTATTTTCCGTATTAACGATATAATTGACTTGGTCAAATATTCTCTAATCGTTGATATTTTCATATATTATTTAAATTTTTTGTGATTGTTCTATTATGGTTCATTTTCATAAATTTTCTTCTATATTCCATACCTTTACAGAACTCCCTTCGTTCATTAATTGGGATGTTAAACGCACTAATTAATCCACCTTTCCTCATCTCCATTTCTTCTTTGGTATTGACTATTTTCTTTCTCCATATTTTCCTTATCTTCTGGATATTCTCTTCTATGGTCAGATTTATTATAATACCTTCGGAAGTGCTGTCTAGTGTTTTAGACATATTCTTTAAACACAGCTCCATTTCTTTATTTGTCTCCCCCTCGTATTTATCCACTTCTGGGCTAAGCGTGTTATCGTTTTCAAACTTCCCTTCGAAAGTTTCCATTATCTCATTATTGAACTGCTCCTTCTTGTCCTCAATCTGCTTTAAACCTGCTTCGTTCATTTTTTTCAATTCTTTCATCCATTCGCCTTAAGTTTTCTTTGTTCATTTGTAGGATTCCTTCCTTCATTTGTTTTAAACCCTCATTATTCCTATCTAACCTTTCGTGAATTTGTTTTGAGGTTTCTTTAATTTCCTCATTTGTTTTGTCGAATTTCTCATCCTGTTTCCTAAATTGTTCCCTTAAGTTTTCCTTATTTTCCTCATTTGTTTTATCTAATTTTTCCTCCAGTCTCTTTGAATTTTCCAATAATAGTTTAAACATCTCCTGCATACTCAAGTCTTCTTTTTGGTTACGCTTATCTGGTTGATCCCCTTGGGCAACTTCTTCCATTACTTCCTTTTCCTTGTCCGTAATTATTTCAGTTTCCGTTATTTCGTCTGTCTGTTGTTCCATTTCACTGTCTGTTATTAGTTCTATTTCCTGTTCTTGTTCATCTATTTCCTTCTCAGTATCTTCTGCCCTCCTCTTTGATCTAAATCTGGTATCATACATTTTTATTCTCCCACAGTTGCCTGCTCTGGTTTAGTAATATTATTATACTTATAATTACTTAACTCAAGCCCTACACAAGTTGAGCGCCAATTTGTACAGATATGGGTTTCCTCTCCTTAAACCCCACTGTTGGGTTTGTCAATTTGTTAATACACCTATGCCAATGTGTTTTGAATTATTTTAATTATGTAAATCTCGGAGATATTTGGAGTTGTGGAATGTATTGATATAATTAATTAATTATTAACTTAGCTCTCCAAAAACTATCAGTGTTTGTGTACCTGCAACTTAAATAATTAATGAGTTATTTTATAATTCCGTTCAAACCTATTATACCTTGAAGAGAATTCTATCTAATTTTGTATTTTTACGCTCTCTCTTTGGTGTCAGATAATTCCGCTATAACCACTGTAGTATCGGCTCAACGAAACTTATAGGTTATTTCAATGTTTATGTTAACCAATTATTCTATACTTATTCAGTTACTTTTTTATTCCTAGCTCATTAAACCATACTCCAAATAACAAGATTTTGCCAATATATAAAGGTTCTTTATTTGTTTACCTCTTTAACATTGAATAATATATGTCTAATTAACATATGCTTGGGCTATAGATTGTACGAATCGATTGTTGCTTATTCTGATACTTTATTTAAAATTAGTTATATAGTGTGTTTTAATTTGTAATTAATTTAATTCAGGGTGTGAAGGTTCTTGTAACTGTGGGGAAGATTAAAAATACATAGATAAGAATGCAAGATTTACAAATTTGAAGTGTTGTGTAGTTAGTATGATTAATATAATAATAATTTACCAGACTAGAATGAAGCAAATCGTGTAGGCGGTTGATTGATAATTTTACTGTTCTGGACAATTATGCCGTACGATTTTCTTTCTTCGGTTTAATAAAATGGAATTCTTCTCCTGTCCACTTCGGAATTACAGCTTCCTGGATTGGTTTACAGCCCGATGGATGCTTCTTCTGCAACGACAGGATCCAAATATGTTCTTCTCTCGGTTGAAGCAATTAGTGTTGTTCCGTGTTTTTTTTTGAAAGGTTATAAATTCTGGTGTAGTGTATATTATTATTTGTGATACTTTTGACTCTTTCTATTTGTTTTAATGTATCGCCAATTCCTTTCGGATATGGGACAGTTCAAGTCCTTCCTTGTATAATCCAGTTATTTATTCTCTATTCTGATTTCATTCTGTAGTATTATTTGGTTAAACTGTACTGGTGATTCATAAATATTGTCATTAGGATTTTGTGTTTTATAATAGTGTCTGATAATTTAGAATATTCCGATTAAATAGATAATACTTGGGTTTTTTAATCTCATCACATTCAGTTCATCAAAGCAATTATTGTCAAATCAACAACTTCCTCTTTTTCTGTCGTCCCTAGCAACACGACTTCTTCCTTCCACATGTTTTGAATATAGTGTTTATTTCATATATTTTTTGTCTATTCCTTATCAATTTGCTATCCTATCGGAATGTAACTTTACCAATAGTTGGTTTATTATTTTCTACACATATTCTGCTGGTTTTTTGATATAAGCCGTTTTTTTTCCTTTTTTATATTTAATCCACTTTCGATATTATATGTTACTAATCGATATAATGGCATTATGGTATTATCATAATTTGTATAAATTTTATAATATATCATTATTAATTTAATGTTTTTTCTAGCTCTTCAAATCGTATTCTTTAATTATTATTAATTGATGTACCTAACCTTTATGTTATGAGTGGTTATATAGCGGTTTTGGCTGTTAGGCCTTTTATTGTAAACGGATCTACCTGTGTTTATAACTGGTAAACATCTATAGCCCCTTTTACATAAATTCATACATACAATCAAATCTTAACTATTAACATTTACATAAACAATTATTTTTCTATATCTAATAACAATTTTATCTTGACCTCTTGATCACATATAACAAAATTCAAATCTATTAACGTTAATTATCTGCTTCACACTTCATTCTACAACAGTCATTAATAATACATCTTGTTTCATTATCTTTCATTAACTCAACACATATTTGGTATAACATAACATAAACTTTATCATAACATTTGTTGTCACAAAATAGTACCTCTTAACTCAAAATTCTTATTTGCTATTAGTAAATTATTGTTTCATTTTTTGTCTGCCTTTCACTAAACATATATCCTCAACTATTGTCTAACTTACAGGTTCGGTTATTCTTGTTAATATTACCTTGCATCCTTATTTACTTTTATCTATGATTATAAATGTAATTATTAGATCTTTGTTCTATCATGGGGTTAGATATTGACTTGTTTATTATTCGGTGTATCTTGTTTTTATGTAACATGAATGCTAGCATTTCTGTTGCGTTACATATGCTCCCCCTCCTAAAAAAGTTTAGTTTACCTGAATGAAGTTTAGGTCAAATAAACTTGTCTTTTTCACATGCCTTTTCTTCATTTCATTGTTAATGGTTGACGATGGGATTTTCGATGTAACTTCATTAGACTAGTATTAATACTTTTTTTTTATTTAATAACATTTCATCATTTTTATTAACATTCTTGATCATTTTTAATGTCTGTAAACATTATTTCTTGATAGTTGGCCACAATATTCAATGATACATTAGTTTCACATCTCTTCTACTTATAATTACTATAATCACTGTATTTCTCAATTATTCTTCTGTCAACTCATTTCTTTCTGTTTTCTTCGTCCTACTCTTTTGGAAACTGAAGTTATTCTTGCAACTATTCTAATATTCCTTAAATATTTAATTTCCCTAACAATCCCTAATACATGCGTTGGTACAGTTCAGAGAGGCACTGTTTGGCTTCATACTCTGCTGCCCACACCACATCTTAATATAGTACTGCTGGAATTCATCTACAGTCAGCTATAAAATATAATAATAATCTCCTAATAATCTCTTTAATTATTTAATAATAAATATTTGGGAAAAATTTTTTTCTTTGTTGCTTTTATATTTCTTCATTATTATCCTTCATATTTTGTGATTCCATTTTAGTTCCTTAAACATTCTTTGATATTAAATTTGACAGTTATCATTTGTAATCATTTTTGTTTTCATTTTTGTTATGATTGTAATGCTAAGTATCTTCTTCATTTGTTTTTTCTCTGATCTCAATATTTTCTAAATAGTTGTTGTGTGATGATCATTATAACTGTATTTCTGACTAAATATATTCCTTAGCCCAACTATTCTTCTTTTTATCGTATTTCATTATTCTGGCTGTTTATTTTTCAATGAATTATGTTCATAAATACTCTTTCTTTCTTGTCTTCTTTAACATTACATTGGTTACATTCAATCGTTTACTGAAGTTGTTTCCATCATTTGGCAATGTAGTATGTATTTTAGTTCATATGATTTTTTTTTTCTTTCTTTATTTTGCATAGGTAGATTTGAGGTAATAACTTTTATCTTGGGGTTTCATTATTCATTATTCACACTATTTCTTTATAAACGTTTAATAATAATTCTCGCTTTCTTCTGTAATCTTGGGGTTTCATTATTCACACTATTTCTTTATAAACATTTAATAATAACTCTCGCTTTTTTCTGTAATCTTGGGGTTTCATTATTCATTATTCACACTATTTCTTTATAAACATTTAATAATAATTCTCGCTTTTTTCTGTAATCTTGGGGTTTCCTTATTCATTATTCACACTATTTCTTTATAAACATTTAATAATAATTCTCACTTTTTGCTGTAATCTTGGGGTTTCATTATTCATTATTCACACTATTTCTTTATAAACATTTAATAATAATTCTCGCTTTTTTCTGTAATCTTGGGGTTTCATTATTCACACTATTTCTTTATAAACATTTAATAATAATTCTCGCTTTTTGCTGTAATCTTGGGGTTTCCTTATTCATTATTCACACTATTTCTTTATAAACATTTAATAATAATTCTGGTTTTCTTCTGTAATCTTGGGGTTTCCTTATTCATTATTCACACTATTTCTTTATAAACATTTAATAATAATTCTCGTTTTCTTCTGTAATCTTGTTCATAACTATATTTTAATTCGGACTTACTTCATTTTGAATGACATTTTTTTTTCTATTTATTTTATTGTTCAACAAATTCTCTTTTATTTACAAGTGTTTTTTCTTCAAAATCGATAATAAGTGGTTCTTATTGTATTTTAGAATTTAGTGGTAGTATTCAACTCAAATTCTTTTTAAATTCCAAGTATTTTCTCTTCAAGACTGGTAATAAGTTGTCCTTATCATATTTTAGAATTTATTCATAATATTTCTTTTTCTTTCCAACTGGTTGCCTGGTCAGTGTCCATAACATCAGTCCCATTTTTCTGGTTGACTGCTTCTTTTCTAACCATGGTCCATTAATTCAACTGCACCCGTTGGCCGGATGACTGCAGTATTCATACCAATTTCTACACTTTTTACATATCTCTTGTGCATGATACAAAGCCAGTACTGTAACTCGGCTGTTGCAAAGTCTTCATTTAATTCAGGGTATTCAGTTATATTTAGCTCCCTTTGAATTATCAGGTATCGTATCTCCTCTATTCTAATATAATTACTTGTATATCCTATCTTTCCATTCCCTTGGATATCGGTACTATTTACCAAATGTTTTACGGGTATTTTCCGTATTAACGATATAATTGACTTGGTCAAATATTCTCTAATCGTTGATATTTTCATATATTATTTAAATTTTTTGTGATTGTTCTATTATGGTTCATTTTCATAAATTTTCTTCTATATTCCATACCTTTACAGAACTCCCTTCGTTCATTAATTGGGATGTTAAACGCACTAATTAATCCACCTTTCCTCATCTCCATTTCTTCTTTGGTATTGACTATTTTCTTTCTCCATATTTTCCTTATCTTCTGGATATTCTCTTCTATGGTCAGATTTATTATAATACCTTCGGAAGTGCTGTCTAGTGTTTTAGACATATTCTTTAAACACAGCTCCATTTCTTTATTTGTCTCCCCCTCGTATTTATCCACTTCTGGGCTAAGCGTGTTATCGTTTTCAAACTTCCCTTCGAAAGTTTCCATTATCTCATTATTGAACTGCTCCTTCTTGTCCTCAATCTGCTTTAAACCTGCTTCGTTCATTTTTTTCAATTCTTTCATCCATTCGCCTTAAGTTTTCTTTGTTCATTTGTAGGATTCCTTCCTTCATTTGTTTTAAACCCTCATTATTCCTATCTAACCTTTCGTGAATTTGTTTTGAGGTTTCTTTAATTTCCTCATTTGTTTTGTCGAATTTCTCATCCTGTTTCCTAAATTGTTCCCTTAAGTTTTCCTTATTTTCCTCATTTGTTTTATCTAATTTTTCCTCCAGTCTCTTTGAATTTTCCAATAATAGTTTAAACATCTCCTGCATACTCAAGTCTTCTTTTTGGTTACGCTTATCTGGTTGATCCCCTTGGGCAACTTCTTCCATTACTTCCTTTTCCTTGTCCGTAATTATTTCAGTTTCCGTTATTTCGTCTGTCTGTTGTTCCATTTCACTGTCTGTTATTAGTTCTATTTCCTGTTCTTGTTCATCTATTTCCTTCTCAGTATCTTCTGCCCTCCTCTTTGATCTAAATCTGGTATCATACATTTTTATTCTCCCACAGTTGCCTGCTCTGGTTTAGTAATATTATTATACTTATAATTACTTAACTCAAGCCCTACACAAGTTGAGCGCCAATTTGTACAGATATGGGTTTCCTCTCCTTAAACCCCACTGTTGGGTTTGTCAATTTGTTAATACACCTATGCCAATGTGTTTTGAATTATTTTAATTATGTAAATCTCGGAGATATTTGGAGTTGTGGAATGTATTGATATAATTAATTAATTATTAACTTAGCTCTCCAAAAACTATCAGTGTTTGTGTACCTGCAACTTAAATAATTAATGAGTTATTTTATAATTCCGTTCAAACCTATTATACCTTGAAGAGAATTCTATCTAATTTTGTATTTTTACGCTCTCTCTTTGGTGTCAGATAATTCCGCTATAACCACTGTAGTATCGGCTCAACGAAACTTATAGGTTATTTCAATGTTTATGTTAACCAATTATTCTATACTTATTCAGTTACTTTTTTATTCCTAGCTCATTAAACCATACTCCAAATAACAAGATTTTGCCAATATATAAAGGTTCTTTATTTGTTTACCTCTTTAACATTGAATAATATATGTCTAATTAACATATGCTTGGGCTATAGATTGTACGAATCGATTGTTGCTTATTCTGATACTTTATTTAAAATTAGTTATATAGTGTGTTTTAATTTGTAATTAATTTAATTCAGGGTGTGAAGGTTCTTGTAACTGTGGGGAAGATTAAAAATACATAGATAAGAATGCAAGATTTACAAATTTGAAGTGTTGTGTAGTTAGTATGATTAATATAATAATAATTTACCAGACTAGAATGAAGCAAATCGTGTAGGCGGTTGATTGATAATTTTACTGTTCTGGACAATTATGCCGTACGATTTTCTTTCTTCGGTTTAATAAAATGGAATTCTTCTCCTGTCCACTTCGGAATTACAGCTTCCTGGATTGGTTTACAGCCCGATGGATGCTTCTTCTGCAACGACAGGATCCAAATATGTTCTTCTCTCGGTTGAAGCAATTATTTAGTGTTGTTCCGTGTTTTTTTTTGAAAGGTTATAAATTCTGGTGTAGTGTATATTATTATTTGTGATACTTTTGACTCTTTCTATTTGTTTTAATGTATCGCCAATTCCTTTCGGATATGGGACAGTTCAAGTCCTTCCTTGTATAATCCAGTTATTTATTCTCTATTCTGATTTCATTCTGTAGTATTATTTGGTTAAACTGTACTGGTGATTCATAAATATTGTCATTAGGATTTTGTGTTTTATAATAGTGTCTGATAATTTAGAATATTCCGATTAAATAAATAATACTTGGGTTTTTTAATCTCATCACATTCAGTTCATCAAAGCAATTATTGTCAAATCAACAACTTCCTCTTTTTCTGTCGTCCCTAGCAACACGACTTCTTCCTTCCACATGTTTTGAATATAGTGTTTATTTCATATATTTTTTGTCTATTCCTTATCAATTTGCTATCCTATCGGAATGTAACTTTACTAATAGTTGGTTTATTATTTTCTACACATATTCTGCTGGTTTTTTGATATAAGCCGTTTTTTTTCCTTTTTTATATTTAATCCACTTTCGATATTATATGTTACTAATCGATATAATGGCATTATGGTATTATCATAATTTGTATAAATTTTATAATATATCATTATTAATTTAATGTTTTTTCTAGCTCTTCAAATCGTATTCTTTAATTATTATTAATTGATGTACCTAACCTTTATGTTATGAGTGGTTATATAGCGGTTTTGGCTGTTAGGCCTTTTATTGTAAACGGATCTACCTGTGTTTATAACTGGTAAACATCTATAGCCCCTTTTACATAAATTCATACATACAATCAAATCTTAACTATTAACATTTACATAAACAATTATTTTTCTATATCTAATAACAATTTTATCTTGACCTCTTGATCACATATAACAAAATTCAAATCTGTTAACGTTAATTATCTGCTTCACACTTCATTCTACAACAGTCATTAATAATACATCTTGTTTCATTATCTTTCATTAACTCAACACATATTTGGTATAACATAACATAAACTTTATCATAACATTTGTTGTCACAAAATAGTACCTCTTAACTCAAAATTCTTATTTGCTATTAGTAAATTATTGTTTCATTTTTTGTCTGCCTTTCACTAAACATATATCCTCAACTATTGTCTAACTTACAGGTTCGGTTATTCTTGTTAATATTACCTTGCATCCTTATTTACTTTTATCTATGATTATAAATGTAATTATTAGATCTTTGTTCTATCATGGGGTTAGATATTGACTTGTTTATTATTCGGTGTATCTTGTTTTTATGTAACATGAATGCTAGCATTTCTGTTGCGTTACATATGCTCCCCCTCCTAAAAAAGTTTAGTTTACCTGAATGAAGTTTAGGTCAAATAAACTTGTCTTTTTCACATGCCTTTTCTTCATTTCATTGTTAATGGTTGACGATGGGATTTTCGATGTAACTTCATTAGACTAGTATTAATACTTTTTTTTTATTTAATAACATTTCATCATTTTTATTAACATTCTTGATCATTTTTAATGTCTGTAAACATTATTTCTTGATAGTTGGCCACAATATTCAATGATACATTAGTTTCACATCTCTTCTACTTATAATTACTATAATCACTGTATTTCTCAATTATTCTTCTGTCAACTCATTTCTTTCTGTTTTCTTCGTCCTACTCTTTTGGAAACTGAAGTTATTCTTGCAACTATTCTAATATTCCTTAAATATTTAATTTCCCTAACAATCCCTAATACATGCGTTGGTACAGTTCAGAGAGGCACTGTTTGGCTTCATACTCTGCTGCCCACACCACATCTTAATATAGTACTGCTGGAATTCATCTACAGTCAGCTATAAAATATAATAATAATCTCCTAATAATCTCTTTAATTATTTAATAATAAATATTTGGGAAAAATTTTTTTCTTTGTTGCTTTTATATTTCTTCATTATTATCCTTCATATTTTGTGATTCCATTTTAGTTCCTTAAACATTCTTTGATATTAAATTTGACAGTTATCATTTGTAATCATTTTTGTTTTCATTTTTGTTGTGATTGTAATGCTAAGTATCTTCTTCATTTGTTTTTTCTCTGATCTCAATATTTTCTAAATAGTTGTTGTGTGATGATCATTATAACTGTATTTCTGACTAAATATATTCCTTAGCCCAACTATTCTTCTTTTTATCGTATTTCATTATTCTGGCTGTTTATTTTTCAATGAATTATGTTCATAAATACTCTTTCTTTCTTGTCTTCTTTAACATTACATTGGTTACATTCAATCGTTTACTGAAGTTGTTTCCATCATTTGGCAATGTAGTATGTATTTTAGTTCATATGATTTTTTTTTCTTTCTTTATTTTGCATAGGTAGATTTGAGGTAATAACTTTTATCTTGGGGTTTCATTATTCATTATTCACACTATTTCTTTATAAACGTTTAATAATAATTCTCGCTTTCTTCTGTAATCTTGGGGTTTCATTATTCACACTATTTCTTTATAAACATTTAATAATAACTCTCGCTTTTTTCTGTAATCTTGGGGTTTCATTATTCATTATTCACACTATTTCTTTATAAACATTTAATAATAATTCTCGCTTTTTTCTGTAATCTTGGGGTTTCCTTATTCATTATTCACACTATTTCTTTATAAACATTTAATAATAATTCTCACTTTTTGCTGTAATCTTGGGGTTTCATTATTCATTATTCACACTATTTCTTTATAAACATTTAATAATAATTCTCGCTTTTTTCTGTAATCTTGGGGTTTCATTATTCACACTATTTCTTTATAAACATTTAATAATAATTCTCGCTTTTTGCTGTAATCTTGGGGTTTCCTTATTCATTATTCACACTATTTCTTTATAAACATTTAATAATAATTCTCGTTTTCTTCTGTAATCTTGGGGTTTCCTTATTCATTATTCACACTATTTCTTTATAAACATTTAATAATAATTCTCGTTTTCTTCTGTAATCTTGTTCATAACTATATTTTAATTCGGACTTACTTCATTTTGAATGACATTTTTTTTTCTATTTATTTTATTGTTCAACAAATTCTCTTTTATTTACAAGTGTTTTTTCTTCAAAATCGATAATAAGTGGTTCTTATTGTATTTTAGATTTTAGTGGTAGTATTCAACTCAAATTCTTTTTAAATTCCAAGTATTTTCTCTTCAAGACTGGTAATAAGTTGTCCTTATCATATTTTAGAATTTATTCATAATATTTCTTTTTCTTTCCAACTGGTTGCCTGGTCAGTGTCCATAACATCAGTCCCATTTTTCTGGTTGACTGCTTCTTTTCTAACCATGGTCCATTAATTCAACTGCACCCGTTGGCCGGATGACTGCAGTATTCATACCAATTTCTACACTTTTTACATATCTCTTGTGCATGATACAAAGCCAGTACTGTAACTCGGCTGTTGCAAAGTCTTCATTTAATTCAGGGTATTCAGTTATATTTAGCTCCCTTTGAATTATCAGGTATCGTATCTCCTCTATTCTAATATAATTACTTGTATATCCTATCTTTCCATTCCCTTGGATATCGGTACTATTTACCAAATGTTTTACGGGTATTTTCCGTATTAACGATATAATTGACTTGGTCAAATATTCTCTAATCGTTGATATTTTCATATATTATTTAAATTTTTTGTGATTGTTCTATTATGGTTCATTTTCATAAATTTTCTTCTATATTCCATACCTTTACAGAACTCCCTTCGTTCATTAATTGGGATGTTAAACGCACTAATTAATCCACCTTTCCTCATCTCCATTTCTTCTTTGGTATTGACTATTTTCTTTCTCCATATTTTCCTTATCTTCTGGATATTCTCTTCTATGGTCAGATTTATTATAATACCTTCGGAAGTGCTGTCTAGTGTTTTAGACATATTCTTTAAACACAGCTCCATTTCTTTATTTGTCTCCCCCTCGTATTTATCCACTTCTGGGCTAAGCGTGTTATCGTTTTCAAACTTCCCTTCGAAAGTTTCCATTATCTCATTATTGAACTGCTCCTTCTTGTCCTCAATCTGCTTTAAACCTGCTTCGTTCATTTTTTTCAATTCTTTCATCCATTCGCCTTAAGTTTTCTTTGTTCATTTGTAGGATTCCTTCCTTCATTTGTTTTAAACCCTCATTATTCCTATCTAACCTTTCGTGAATTTGTTTTGAGGTTTCTTTAATTTCCTCATTTGTTTTGTCGAATTTCTCATCCTGTTTCCTAAATTGTTCCCTTAAGTTTTCCTTATTTTCCTCATTTGTTTTATCTAATTTTTCCTCCAGTCTCTTTGAATTTTCCAATAATAGTTTAAACATCTCCTGCATACTCAAGTCTTCTTTTTGGTTACGCTTATCTGGTTGATCCCCTTGGGCAACTTCTTCCATTACTTCCTTTTCCTTGTCCGTAATTATTTCAGTTTCCGTTATTTCGTCTGTCTGTTGTTCCATTTCACTGTCTGTTATTAGTTCTATTTCCTGTTCTTGTTCATCTATTTCCTTCTCAGTATCTTCTGCCCTCCTCTTTGATCTAAATCTGGTATCATACATTTTTATTCTCCCACAGTTGCCTGCTCTGGTTTAGTAATATTATTATACTTATAATTACTTAACTCAAGCCCTACACAAGTTGAGCGCCAATTTGTACAGATATGGGTTTCCTCTCCTTAAACCCCACTGTTGGGTTTGTCAATTTGTTAATACACCTATGCCAATGTGTTTTGAATTATTTTAATTATGTAAATCTCGGAGATATTTGGAGTTGTGGAATGTATTGATATAATTAATTAATTATTAACTTAGCTCTCCAAAAACTATCAGTGTTTGTGTACCTGCAACTTAAATAATTAATGAGTTATTTTATAATTCCGTTCAAACCTATTATACCTTGAAGAGAATTCTATCTAATTTTGTATTTTTACGCTCTCTCTTTGGTGTCAGATAATTCCGCTATAACCACTGTAGTATCGGCTCAACGAAACTTATAGGTTATTTCAATGTTTATGTTAACCAATTATTCTATACTTATTCAGTTACTTTTTTATTCCTAGCTCATTAAACCATAC
Source organism: Magicicada septendecula (assembly GCA_034769895.1). NCBI lineage: Eukaryota > Metazoa > Arthropoda > Insecta > Hemiptera > Cicadidae > Magicicada > Magicicada septendecula. The sequence goes on along the minus strand of CM068367.1, from coordinate 703,242,057 downwards.
TCCAAATAACAAGATTTTGCCAATATATAAAGGTTCTTTATTTGTTTACCTCTTTAACATTGAATAATATATGTCTAATTAACATATGCTTGGGCTATAGATTGTACGAATCGATTGTTGCTTATTCTGATACTTTATTTAAAATTAGTTATATAGTGTGTTTTAATTTGTAATTAATTTAATTCAGGGTGTGAAGGTTCTTGTAACTGTGGGGAAGATTAAAAATACATAGATAAGAATGCAAGATTTACAAATTTGAAGTGTTGTGTAGTTAGTATGATTAATATAATAATAATTTACCAGACTAGAATGAAGCAAATCGTGTAGGCGGTTGATTGATAATTTTACTGTTCTGGACAATTATGCCGTACGATTTTCTTTCTTCGGTTTAATAAAATGGAATTCTTCTCCTGTCCACTTCGGAATTACAGCTTCCTGGATTGGTTTACAGCCCGATGGATGCTTCTTCTGCAACGACAGGATCCAAATATGTTCTTCTCTCGGTTGAAGCAATTAGTGTTGTTCCGTGTTTTTTTTTGAAAGGTTATAAATTCTGGTGTAGTGTATATTATTATTTGTGATACTTTTGACTCTTTCTATTTGTTTTAATGTATCGCCAATTCCTTTCGGATATGGGACAGTTCAAGTCCTTCCTTGTATAATCCAGTTATTTATTCTCTATTCTGATTTCATTCTGTAGTATTATTTGGTTAAACTGTACTGGTGATTCATAAATATTGTCATTAGGATTTTGTGTTTTATAATAGTGTCTGATAATTTAGAATATTCCGATTAAATAGATAATACTTGGGTTTTTTAATCTCATCACATTCAGTTCATCAAAGCAATTATTGTCAAATCAACAACTTCCTCTTTTTCTGTCGTCCCTAGCAACACGACTTCTTCCTTCCACATGTTTTGAATATAGTGTTTATTTCATATATTTTTTGTCTATTCCTTATCAATTTGCTATCCTATCGGAATGTAACTTTACCAATAGTTGGTTTATTATTTTCTACACATATTCTGCTGGTTTTTTGATATAAGCCGTTTTTTTTCCTTTTTTATATTTAATCCACTTTCGATATTATATGTTACTAATCGATATAATGGCATTATGGTATTATCATAATTTGTATAAATTTTATAATATATCATTATTAATTTAATGTTTTTTCTAGCTCTTCAAATCGTATTCTTTAATTATTATTAATTGATGTACCTAACCTTTATGTTATGAGTGGTTATATAGCGGTTTTGGCTGTTAGGCCTTTTATTGTAAACGGATCTACCTGTGTTTATAACTGGTAAACATCTATAGCCCCTTTTACATAAATTCATACATACAATCAAATCTTAACTATTAACATTTACATAAACAATTATTTTTCTATATCTAATAACAATTTTATCTTGACCTCTTGATCACATATAACAAAATTCAAATCTATTAACGTTAATTATCTGCTTCACACTTCATTCTACAACAGTCATTAATAATACATCTTGTTTCATTATCTTTCATTAACTCAACACATATTTGGTATAACATAACATAAACTTTATCATAACATTTGTTGTCACAAAATAGTACCTCTTAACTCAAAATTCTTATTTGCTATTAGTAAATTATTGTTTCATTTTTTGTCTGCCTTTCACTAAACATATATCCTCAACTATTGTCTAACTTACAGGTTCGGTTATTCTTGTTAATATTACCTTGCATCCTTATTTACTTTTATCTATGATTATAAATGTAATTATTAGATCTTTGTTCTATCATGGGGTTAGATATTGACTTGTTTATTATTCGGTGTATCTTGTTTTTATGTAACATGAATGCTAGCATTTCTGTTGCGTTACATATGCTCCCCCTCCTAAAAAAGTTTAGTTTACCTGAATGAAGTTTAGGTCAAATAAACTTGTCTTTTTCACATGCCTTTTCTTCATTTCATTGTTAATGGTTGACGATGGGATTTTCGATGTAACTTCATTAGACTAGTATTAATACTTTTTTTTTATTTAATAACATTTCATCATTTTTATTAACATTCTTGATCATTTTTAATGTCTGTAAACATTATTTCTTGATAGTTGGCCACAATATTCAATGATACATTAGTTTCACATCTCTTCTACTTATAATTACTATAATCACTGTATTTCTCAATTATTCTTCTGTCAACTCATTTCTTTCTGTTTTCTTCGTCCTACTCTTTTGGAAACTGAAGTTATTCTTGCAACTATTCTAATATTCCTTAAATATTTAATTTCCCTAACAATCCCTAATACATGCGTTGGTACAGTTCAGAGAGGCACTGTTTGGCTTCATACTCTGCTGCCCACACCACATCTTAATATAGTACTGCTGGAATTCATCTACAGTCAGCTATAAAATATAATAATAATCTCCTAATAATCTCTTTAATTATTTAATAATAAATATTTGGGAAAAATTTTTTTCTTTGTTGCTTTTATATTTCTTCATTATTATCCTTCATATTTTGTGATTCCATTTTAGTTCCTTAAACATTCTTTGATATTAAATTTGACAGTTATCATTTGTAATCATTTTTGTTTTCATTTTTGTTGTGATTGTAATGCTAAGTATCTTCTTCATTTGTTTTTTCTCTGATCTCAATATTTTCTAAATAGTTGTTGTGTGATGATCATTATAACTGTATTTCTGACTAAATATATTCCTTAGCCCAACTATTCTTCTTTTTATCGTATTTCATTATTCTGGCTGTTTATTTTTCAATGAATTATGTTCATAAATACTCTTTCTTTCTTGTCTTCTTTAACATTACATTGGTTACATTCAATCGTTTACTGAAGTTGTTTCCATCATTTGGCAATGTAGTATGTATTTTAGTTCATATGATTTTTTTTTTCTTTCTTTATTTTGCATAGGTAGATTTGAGGTAATAACTTTTATCTTGGGGTTTCATTATTCATTATTCACACTATTTCTTTATAAACGTTTAATAATAATTCTCGCTTTCTTCTGTAATCTTGGGGTTTCATTATTCACACTATTTCTTTATAAACATTTAATAATAACTCTCGCTTTTTTCTGTAATCTTGGGGTTTCATTATTCATTATTCACACTATTTCTTTATAAACATTTAATAATAATTCTCGCTTTTTTCTGTAATCTTGGGGTTTCCTTATTCATTATTCACACTATTTCTTTACAAACATTTAATAATAATTCTCGCTTTTTGCTGTAATCTTGGGGTTTCATTATTCATTATTCACACTATTTCTTTATAAACATTTAATAATAATTCTCGCTTTTTCTGTAATCTTGGGGTTTCATTATTCACACTATTTCTTTATAAACATTTAATAATAATTCTCGCTTTTTGCTGTAATCTTGGGGTTTCCTTATTCATTATTCACACTATTTCTTTATAAACATTTAATAATAATTCTCGTTTTCTTCTGTAATCTTGGGGTTTCCTTATTCATTATTCACACTATTTCTTTATAAACATTTAATAATAATTCTCGTTTTCTTCTGTAATCTTGTTCATAACTATATTTTAATTCGGACTTACTTCATTTTGAATGACATTTTTTTTTCTATTTATTTTATTGTTCAACAAATTCTCTTTTATTTACAAGTGTTTTTTCTTCAAAATCGATAATAAGTGGTTCTTATTGTATTTTAGAATTTAGTGGTAGTATTCAACTCAAATTCTTTTTAAATTCCAAGTATTTTCTCTTCAAGACTGGTAATAAGTTGTCCTTATCATATTTTAGAATTTATTCATAATATTTCTTTTTCTTTCCAACTGGTTGCCTGGTCAGTGTCCATAACATCAGTCCCATTTTTCTGGTTGACTGCTTCTTTTCTAACCATGGTCCATTAATTCAACTGCACCGTTGGCCGGATGACTGCAGTATTCATACCAATTTCTACACTTTTTACATATCTCTTGTGCATGATACAAAGCCAGTACTGTAACTCGGCTGTTGCAAAGTCTTCATTTAATTCAGGGTATTCAGTTATATTTAGCTCCCTTTGAATTATCAGGTATCGTATCTCCTCTATTCTAATATAATTACTTGTATATCCTATCTTTCCATTCCCTTGGATATCGGTACTATTTACCAAATGTTTTACGGGTATTTTCCGTATTAACGATATAATTGACTTGGTCAAATATTCTCTAATCGTTGATATTTTCATATATTATTTAAATTTTTTGTGATTGTTCTATTATGGTTCATTTTCATAAATTTTCTTCTATATTCCATACCTTTACAGAACTCCCTTCGTTCATTAATTGGGATGTTAAACGCACTAATTAATCCACCTTTCCTCATCTCCATTTCTTCTTTGGTATTGACTATTTTCTTTCTCCATATTTTCCTTATCTTCTGGATATTCTCTTCTATGGTCAGATTTATTATAATACCTTCGGAAGTGCTGTCTAGTGTTTTAGACATATTCTTTAAACACAGCTCATTTCTTTATTTGTCTCCCCTCGTATTTATCCACTTCTGGGCTAAGCGTGTTATCGTTTCAAACTTCCCTTCGAAAGTTTCCATTATCTCATTATTGAACTGCTCCTTCTTGTCCTCAATCTGCTTTAAACCTGCTTCGTTCATTTTTTTCAATTCTTTCATCCATTCGCCTTAAGTTTTCTTTGTTCATTTGTAGGATTCCTTCCTTCATTTGTTTTAAACCCTCATTATTCCTATCTAACCTTTCGTGAATTTGTTTTGAGGTTTCTTTAATTTCCTCATTTGTTTTGTCGAATTTCTCATCCTGTTTCCTAAATTGTTCCCTTAAGTTTCCTTATTTTCCTCATTTGTTTTATCTAATTTTTCCTCCAGTCTCTTTGAATTTTCCAATAATAGTTTAAACATCTCCTGCATACTCAAGTCTTCTTTTTGGTTACGCTTATCTGGTTGATCCCCTTGGGCAACTTCTTCCATTACTTCCTTTTCCTTGTCCGTAATTATTTCAGTTTCCGTTATTTCGTCTGTCTGTTGTTCCATTTCACTGTCTGTTATTAGTTCTATTTCCTGTTCTTGTTCATCTATTTCCTTCTCAGTATCTTCTGCCCTCCTCTTTGATCTAAATCTGGTATCATACATTTTTATTCTCCCACAGTTGCCTGCTCTGGTTTAGTAATATTATTATACTTATAATTACTT